>CM051267.1:21581394-22058894 GCA_027921565.1 Artemia sinica | reverse complement strand
TAAACAGCTTTGTATGGGAAATAAAATACTTCCCCGAGTCTTGGTCGAAATCTGTCATAGCGCCCCTTGCACAAGAAAGGAAAGGCTAAAAGAGTAACTGAGAAAAACTACAGACCCATATCGCTTACTTGCCAACCAGCTAAAATCCTTACGAAAATTCTCCTTGATCGGATCAGAAACCTGACAAGACACGTAATCCCTGAATATCAAGCTGGCTTCCGTCAAAATCGATCCACCATAGACCAAATTTTTGTGATCAGACAGATTATGGAAAGATACCTGGAATTCGGGAAAGAGCTATACAGCTGTTTAATCGATTTCAAACAAGCTTTCGATCTAATTTGGCGAGATGGCCAATGGCACATCCTGGCACACTACGGTATTCCCACTGACATTATTGACATTATCAAGAGCATGTACGAGAAGTCGAGAAGCATGGTGCAGACCAGCGAAGGCTTTACTGAAGAATTCTTAACCTCTTCAGGAGTGCTGCAAGGATGCCTACTCTCCCCCACTCTGTTCTGCCTATCCTGAATGATGTACTGGCACTGGTGCCCTCATGAGTGGGAGCACTGGGAGCACTCATGAGTGGACACCTCTTTGACTTGCTTGCATACGCCGATGACATTAATCGCCTCATGAGTGGGATGACACGGGAGCACTCATGAGTGGACACCTCTTTGACTTGCTTGCATACGCCGATGACAATAATCGCCTTAAAGAACAACTAGAGGAACTGCAATCAAGCGCTAACGATATTGATCATGCAGCTAGTTCCTTTGGGATGAAAATCAATGCTAACAAGACAAAAGCCATGAAGGTAACGCGGCATACAGATACAGGCCTTCAACCCAGCAAATTATGATCCAGGGGGTTGACCATTTCGTTTACCTAGGAAGTGAGCTGACGTCCACAAACGACTCCTCAAAAGACATTACGCGACGCCTCGCCCTTGCCTCAGCATGCTTCAAGTCATTGCGATCGATCTGGAAAAACAAACATCTGTCGCTGAAACTAAAAACACGCCTTTTCGAGCTCTTGTGGTTCCAGTAGCAACGTACGGAGCAGAGACATGGACTTGAAGCAGAAGACAAACGCCGGTTGGCGGCCTTTGAAACAAAATCCCTCAGGAAGCTTGCTGGCATCACCTACCTTGGCCGAATATCAAACGAACGGCTATTGTCTTCGCTCAACTATTCTCAGACCATCATGCAGACCATCCAGCTTCAACAGCTTCGATGGTTAGGCCACGTTCAGCGGATGTCCCCAGCCCAACTTCCAAAATTGCGTTCGAAGGAAGGATTGATGCCTCCCGCCAAAGAGAACGACCTCCCAAGCGCTGGAAGGAAAACTTTCCCAGCCATCCATGTCGGTACTCCTTCGGACTGCAGCGAACAGGGAATCGTATAAGAAGCTTTGCCATAGTTCAGTCGGAGGAGAAGCCCCGAGTCGACCACTCCGGCCGGATGGGAGTTAAGTAAGTAAGTAAGTAAGTAAGATTGAGCATTAAAGCAACCAGAGTTTGATGTAATTTAAATGCTTTCAAATTTCCTTTTCTTAAAAATTTATTACCAGTCATAGGTCACGCAAACTCTACTTATGGCTCATTTAAAAACTCTTAAATCATTGCTCTTATGACTTCAATTTATTATTTTTTATTACTTCTGCAACAGCTACTCCTTATTTCAAATATCTAATCAGTTTTTCCAAGGACAATGATGTTATTTTAAAAAGGGGAGGGAAAGACAATCACGATTGGAACCAAGAAAATTATTAAGGAGCTCTCTTTCAAAGGCATCGCAACATGGTATTTTATTTACTATTCAAGTTAATTTACTATTTAAGAAAGATAAAATTCTTTGCCGCTTTGATTCAATCTGTTCTACGTATTCAAACGTTTCGGCATGCGACCGTCTTAACTGTCAACAATGACTCTATCATAATAATATTAACATTTATAAACGATCATACTAGCAAGAATTTACGTGAGTCACTTTTCTGATTCTTAAGGATTTTTGGTGATAGATATAAATATATTTGTATGAAGCTTTTATCGAATAGCGAAACGTAGTAAAATGTTTCGGCATGCGAGCGTCTTAAATGTCAACGATGATTTGATTCGATCATATAAATATATAACATTTATAAACGATCATATTAACAAGAATTTACGTGAGTCACTTTTCTGATACTTAAGGATTTTGACGATAGATATAAATATATTTGATAACGAGTTTTTATCGAATACCCTTAGCTTTACTCTTTATATTCAATTTCAATAATTGTCGTTCACACTAGTTTAATTAAGTGTTCAAACCAATCACTGTAAAACATAAGCCCCATAATGAGAGCATATACATATCACACATTCCAAAAACAATCAAGATACATTGTGTCGTTAATCTGCTTTGATCACAGATGGAACTACTCTTTTCATTTTATTCACATTTTGCTTTGATAGCAGGAAACGCCAGGGAATGATGGAAAGTCAAAAAAGAGATGGGGGTTTCTCTTGTTGGAAGGGAGGGGTTAGCTGGTGGTACAATGATTTTTAAGAACAGTAAAAAATCAGAGATGTATGTATGTATGTATAAATTTATTGCCCATCATAAATGTAAAATGCAACACTGATTGAGTATAAAGAAAGAAAAGGGAACGAAAACAAATAAATTCTGACAGATACAAACAAACCAAATCAAAGAAGAATTGACAGAACAAAATTTTCTGGCAACGAAGGACAATTTCAGAGGTGCTTTCACCAATAATCTGCCTCCGATATCTCTCGCTTCTTTCCTGCACCGCGGACACTGGACTAGCAACTCCACACCACGAGGATAGGGAGCTGTTGTTAGTCCAGAGAGCAGCCGTAGCAAATATTTCGTATTATTGTAGAAACACTTCCGCATATCCTTAATATCTGAAGCACTAACAAGAGAACAAAATGGTGCAAGGGGCAAGTAGATGCGGAACAGCAAATGCATTATAAACGCTAGCTAAGATACGGAGGTTAAATTTAAACTTAAACGCAACTAGTAAACCATACGCATTCCTAGATTTTCTGGCAACAAATCTTTCAAAAGTTGCCGCGTGGCGCGAAGATTTGACCCAATATATGCACCAAGATACTTCAGGGTATCTTGTGCTTTAATAACATGTTCAACTAACTGAACATTTGTCGGGCAATCTGAACGGGTGATTGAACACCAGGAACTCAGTCTTACTCCCATTAAATCGAAGACCAATACGTTTATGCTTCCTATTGAGAATTCTAAAATTTTCCTCAATTCCAAAGGCTGTTCTACTAACATCAAGGATATCACCAGCATAGTTAGCTAGCGAAACAACAATACCTTTAAATACATGTGGCTAGACCGTTCTATTGTGGCACAATGACAGTATTAATTAAACCCTTGTTAGGGTTTAGTTGTATAACTAAGCCCTTTGTTAAGACTCAGCAAGGCCAGGTATTTTTGGTTTGTTAACCTATACAAATAGTATAAATATTTTTTTTTTTATTATTTTAATATATTCATGTAATTACGTAAATACGCTAAATGATTAAAGACGAACAAAATAAAAACCACAAGGCATTTTTTTTTTTATCTGAGGAGGGGGATCCCAGCCCTTTGTTTACACTGATGATAGTAATCGTTGAGTCATGAAATCAGTGTGAAAAATTAACTTCGTTTCATTAAGGAAAAGTAAGAATGAAAAGGAAAAACCTTCTTTCTCGGCTTTTAGATCGTAACTTTCGATCGCGACTTCGGGATCGTCTCTCCTATCTCGACCTCCTGGTATTGGTTTTCTGTCACGGCTTCTTGACCTCTTTCTATCGCGACTTCTAGAACGCCTTTTTTCGGTCACGACTTCTTGAACGCGTTCTTCTTACTTTATCGCGGGATCGCGATCTTCGTCGATCACGGCTTCGTGACCGTCTTTTTCTGTCTCTAGAGCTTTCACGTCTTCTGTCTCGATCACGATCTTTGTCTTTACTCTTGCCTCGATCTCTGCTTCTATCTCGGTCACGGCTTCGGTTTAAGTCAGCATCACGACTAAAATGAAAACAGAATTAATATTAAGATTCTTTGTTGCTAAGTTCTTTTTTCTGCAGTCCTTCAGATTTAATTTTCAAACCAGACAAAAATTTTGCTATTATTCAATGGCTGAGATTCTGCTTTATTCATCTACCGATTATCATTTTTGAAATGTGCCTTCTATTGTCCAATAAGAGAGTCATACTTACTCGCACCATTTACCCGTGCCATTTAAACATTTTTGCCTCTCAATTACTCGAAACTATCTGTCTTGTTTTTTTTTTTTTTTTTTCTACAATTAGCCATGTTTTGATGTCTACTGCAAAATACTTGATTTTCAATTCAAGTTAAAAATAGCCGAAAAATATACGAAAATAGGATAATCGTAATTTGTTTAAAGCTCGTTTAGATCATTCTCTAAGAAAAAAGCCGTAAGCCGAAACTAATTACTGTATGGTATACTAGATAAATACACTAGAGTGATTGGTACTATGTACAAGAATAACATGCTTAGGAAATGAGGTTAGAGGCTGTTTCGTATTAAATCAGGGTTTAAGCGGGTTACAATCTATCCCCATTCATATGGATCGTTTTGATGGACTTCACCCGAAAGACCAGAGCAAAGGCTATGGGAGAACACGGAATCAAATGGGGAAGTAAAAATCTTCCAGAATTAGATTACGCTGATGATTTAAGTATCCTAGATGAATATGTCAGCAAAATGAATGAACTTTTAGATGTTTTGCAAGTTCATGTTGCAAGAATAGGTTTAAAATAATGTCAAGAAGACTAAGTCGCAAAGACTAGGAATAAGTGGAGGTGAAGAGGTGATGTTGGATAACGAGAAGATCAATCAAGTGGACAGCTTCAATTACCTAGGTAGTATGATTAGTAAAGACGGTGTGTGCAGCGAAGATGTAAAAAGTAGAATAACTAAGGCCCAGAGGGTTTTTCACAGTTGAAAAAAACAATAGGAAAAGGAAAAAACAGTTGGAAGAATAGGAAGATAAGTCTGCGAACCAAGATTAGAAGATTTGTAGCAACTGTGATGACAGTGGTGAAGTATGGTTTCTGAAGCGTGGGCTCTCCAAAACACTGAAGAAGAGTTGTTAGATGTTTTCCAGTAGCCAATGGATTGTCTTAGGTACCCGACTGACTGACTGTATCTCAAATAGTAAGCTGTACAAAAAATCTGGTTCAATACCGCTTTCTAGGGCTATAATGAGAGAAAGGAAGAGATGGCTAGGACATGTTATGCGGAAGAAGGATTACAGATTGCCAAAGATTGTCCTTGTCAGCCAGCCGTCTAGGCCAAACAAAACGCGGGTCGTTCCCGAATGGGGTGAAAGGATGTCGTAAGGAAAGACTTAAGGGAAATGGTAACTTCCTGGGAGGGTGTAAAGAGGGAAGCTTTGAATAGATTGGGATGGAGGAACGTGCGTAGCTGTGTTGGCCTCAGGCGGCTTGGTGCTACGGTAAGTTGTTTAGCATTAGTAGTTAAACCAGCAATATTACGGTAGTATTAAACATTATATATGTTTTAAACTATATTCAAGGAGCAAACTGGCACAAATATCATAACAATAACCGTACCATTCTTTGGATATGCCTGGCTCCCAATTTTTTTTTTTGATGATATAATTCAATAATTCAATGATGATATAATTCTTTTTGATGATATAATTCAATAAATTGAATTATATGTTTTAGCCAACAAGGATAAGATATATTCTATCACGCAGTACAAAAAAAGTTAATCAATTATAGTTCATCCCCATGAAAATTTGATTAAAACAACAACAGTCCTTAATAGTAAATCCAATAATAACCGAAAAAATAATGAAACCAACTATTTTGATAAAAGAATCTTGGGTTTTACATGATGTCATCTCATATTTTTCCAAATGTTTATGATCTTTGATATAAAGTGCAGATACAAAATTCAATATCTTTTAGTCACTGATAGTTAGTCCAAAGGTAATTCAATTTATCACTTAATCAAAAGACAAATTTTGCCTTATGTCATCTCTAATCTTTTTAAATATTTGTAATCTTTGACATAAAGTGCAAATACAAAGCTTAATAGCTCTTAGTCACTTTCGATAGTAAATGCAAGGGTAAATATGACGTTAAAAATTTAAATGATCTTTGTAATCGTTTTTCCCATAATGACGTCTCATATCTTTTGCAAAACGCGTTATATCTCCTTCCCTCACTAGCAAAAGAAGAGATAACCTTTATTGTCAATATTTGTTGCTGTATTTTGGATGCCTTAAAACAGTCCTTTAACAACGTGCTAAAAAAAAAAATACGCAAAACATATTTTTCAGCTTAACTCCTCTTAAAAAATTTATGTCGTGAAACAAGACACCTTCCGAATTATCATACCGGAATCTTCTGTGTTTCATCAGAGATCTTTGCCATAAAAGTGGGCCGCAAAAAAATGCATTTACTTTAAATTAATCTTTGTAACGCAGCAATTTTTATATATTATTACATTCTAAGACCACACTGGTTATACATGACGTATGAAGCAAAAAAGAAAGGATATAATGAATGAAAATAAAATCGGGTGAAAATTGTCAGCCAGTAGCAAACTATGAAAACGAAAACAAGCAAATATTTCGACAAGGGCCTCCGTTACGTCGTCGTGAGTGCTAAAAAAAAAAACAGAAACAAAGGCAAAATTTAACCTTTTGAAGTGAACTCTGCAAGAAAAGAAAAGACACTTCCAAAAAAATAAAAGACACGTCTTAAGTTTATCACAAAACTATGGTTGATACGTCATCATACTTTCCATGGTACTAAGTTGTTTTTTAATTCCAATTAAACCTAAAGTGTAGGAACAAAGATTCTTTACTATTCAATTGCGAAACTTTTCAATTGGCTGAAAAGGTCCAATGAAGAATGAGCTTCCATACAAAAGAGTTCAATCAAACTGCTTTTCTAAAGCCAAATCGAAGTTATCTGGACATTCTTATTTTTTTATTCCCGTCAACTAACTGATACAAGTTTGGCCTATATTCATTTCAATACTAGGATTTTAATGCAACCCAAAAATCGCTTACCTATCTGTTGATCTCCCGCGATCGGAATCTCTCCGAACTGAATCTCCATTCCTCATTTTCTCAGACTCGCATATGGGGAATCCTCATCCTATGGTAGAAAGCACATCCAATAAAGACGAAAAGTAGATAATTCAAGGAAGAAAAGAAGACAAAAAATGAATAACAAATCAACTATGAATAAAGGAATGAACATACGGGAGAATATAATTCTTACAGCAGGAAATTGTTCAACCGCGGAACCCAATGAGATTCAAAAAGCGGGCATAAATGAGCCAAATTACGAATTATGAGGATCTCCACGTTAATTATTAAAAGAAGCATTTTGAATCTCCCATTCATTTTTTCTATATCACAGCCCACGCCTTAAAATGTCGTATTCTTTCTTCTAAGTTTTAGACCAACTGAGCCCAACAAAAGCAAATTGTAATTTGGCTCATTACTATTGTTTATTCAAAGAAGGTCATACGAGCAGGTAGAAAACCCCCAGATCGCTGATAAACACAAACAAGCAGATTTACCTAAAGTTTGTAGCCTTCCGGCGTAATTCGGAATATTTGAACATAGTAAAAATAGGCTACCTATAATAAGAAATAAACATTAGAAAAAGGACAAAAACAGAGGCAGCTACGATTTACCAAAACAGCAGCACCTAGAAAAAGAACCCAATTAGCTGCAAAAGAATACCATACAGCTTGGTAAGGCTGTTTATATAGTTGTATTTTTACACACGACAAAGATTTTACGGTTCGCCCATTCGTTATTTTTTCTGCCAACCTATGAAGTATAACCAACTGCATTGTAATATCTTAAATAACCTTTATTACACGCTGGGGAAAAACTGAAATTGAAAAAAAATCCTTATTTAAAATGGAGCTATCCTGTCACCAAATGTGGAATTTGTGCCAGATTTCTCTGGTCGAGAAAAAAAAAATGGTTGGATTCTTTCTATTCAATCTCATATCCATCTCAACTATGTTCTTTTTTTTACGGACACGACGGACCAATTTAATGTGAACAATTATGAACTTTTCCAGCTTTCATTATGCTTTGACACGAAAACATAGCTGTGTGAAGTTAACCCAATTCTAATAGATTTTTCGTTTGAAAAATATATTCTTCAGGTAGAATTCGAGCATTGAAATTGTTAGTATTTCGGTCCCAGCTTTAATCTTGGATAAACACCTAAAAAGTAGCCTTTATTACATTATCAATAGAGGCAGTACAAACGATTCTAAATTCCAAGAAACGTATTTTTCGAACTTTAGTTTAACAAGCACATTAATACAAGAATAAACAGCAAAGAAGGGGTAAACTTAGAAATTAAACTCATGATAGTTAACCCCGTTATTAAGAATTAGATTACAAACATTATTATCTATAATAGGAAATAACAAAGAATAAAAAAAAACAACATCGGTTTAAAGCAATGAGCCAAAAGCGTAGGGGAGACCAGCTCACCTTCACCACGGCCCAGGTTCGTCATTTCAAAATTACTCGAACACATAGCGTTCAAAACCCAGGAAACTTTGCCAATGGAAGAGCCATCTACTAGCGATACTTTATTAGTGCAGAGGATTTTGCCTTCAATTGTAAGTAATTTTTTTTAATAATTGGTATATTTTTTCCTGCAGAATGCTATATTTTATGTCTTAGAAAAAAAGCTCTTCAAGAGCTATTTTAAAAGATTTGGTAATTGTCTGTTACCTAATATATCTCTCAGTTTATGCTACCACTCTCCTCAAAAGCATTTGGCACCATCAATCAAGAATTACAGATTAGATCAAAACTTCATGTAGATGACCCTTTGCCCACGTTCGCCACAAATTTCCTGCTCAGGGTTCGCCAGCCTAGGCTATGGCGAACCATGGCTGGCGAACCTGGGCTGGTGAGCTTTCATTTTGTTTTCATTGTAGTATTTTGTTATGTGTTGTTGTACTATTCTATTTTAACTAGTTCTGTATTCTTCAGAAATATTGTGTATTTTACTAGTAATATTCTGCATGTTACTAGCCCATCTAAATGAAGAGTTGTTACTGGCAATAATAATAGGATAAAAACAATTGGATCGAGTCGATTTGCATGCCCAGAAGTTGCGACATTGATTCGAAATTTAAGAGTTTGTTATGTTGATGTAACATTCGACAAAGAATATTGAGACGAAACGTATTACCTTGAGGTTACTACGTAAAAAAGACCTCTTGAAATTTTATTTGATCTTTCAAGTTCAGAACACATCATATTTCTGATAAAAAACAAACTGGGCAATCCAACTAACATATTCTAAAAGTTTGAAGCAGTCAGTGTTGTTTCATTACCAAAATAAGTAGGTTATACATCATGACAAAAGACAAGGCTGAAAACTTTGAAAAATTAAGACTGGACATGTAGGCTAAACTTCTTCTGCAAGTCTTCAATGTTACATCAAGCATATTGGTGCACTATTCTGTATTTTATTAATAGTATATTTTTCTTTTGTTTTCAGACATCATGCGAACGCCAAAGCCTGCTACAGAAAGGAAAAAAGGTACGACTGAACCAGAACTGCTTCGTGAAGCTGTGATAGAAGTCATTGAGAAGTAAGTTCCAAAGGCAACAGCTTCAAGAAGATACCAGATTCCTCGTGGAACCTTACGAGATTATGTGAAAAGAATCAGCAAGAACGGCCTGGAGGTTAGAAGTTTGCCTCTCTCTTTTTTTCACCACGATACGCCACTCGTAGAATTTTTACGGACGAACAAGAACGGGCTCTTGTCAAATACCTGCAAATAATATGCATTATGGACTATCACCACTCGAGCTACGTCAACTTTGTTACAAATACGCCCACGTCGAAGCAGCTTAAAATTCCAGATTCATGGACTTGTGGTGAGAAAAATCAAGCTGCGGGAGAGGATTGGTATCGGGGGTTTATGCAGCGACACCCCGAGCTTACAATCTGACAGGCAGAAGCTACCAGTCTGGGAAGGGCTACTGCCTTCAACCGCTTTAAACAGTTCAGCAGTTCTTTAACAATCTTCGGACTCTATACGATCGTCACTGCTTTAGCCCAGAAAATATTTGGAACTTCGATGAGACAGGATTATCGACTGTTCACAAGCCAGGCACTGTCATTGCTGAAAAGGGCCAAAGGCAAGTAGGAAAGGTAACCTCTTGCGAAAGAGGCAGAATATCACGCTTTGTATCTATGTTAGCGCTATTGGAAATACAGTTCCTCCAATGATGATTTTTCCCAGAAAAACGTGCCCTGATATCCTACTAAAGGGAGCTCCACCAGGGACAATTGGGTTCGGAAATGAAAACGCTTCTGGATGGATGACGACCGACCTCTTTGTCATTTGGCTGAACCACTTTATTAGTCATGTAAAACCAACAAAATCAAAACCAGTTCTTCTTTTTCGGACAATCATATTACCAGATATTCTAGCGATCTGCTTGAGCTGGCTAAGGAGAATGGTGTTAATCTTTTAACCGTGCCCCCACATACGACTCATAAACTGCAGCCTCTGGATCGCTCCGTTATGTTTCGATTAAGGCATACTACAATCGAGAAGCCGCAGCTTTTATGAGCAGAAAAAATGCAAAAACCATAGACATTGCTAATGTTGCAGAAATTCTTGGCTCATCTTACTTCTAGGCTGTTACTCAAGAAAGTATAATCAGCGGGTTCCGCTGCCACAGGAATTCATCCATTCAACCCAGAAATTTTTTTAAGACCACGAATACCTAAGTTCATCCGTTTCCGATAGACCAGAAGTACCACCACTGGCCCCTTTCAGCTCAGAAGGTAACTCTGCGCGATATTCAGAAGCACCATGTGCAAGTGAACCACCCCTGAGAGACTCGAGTCCAGAACAGCTGCCTTTTACAATGTCTGGTTCTGTTAACGATAGCTGTTGAGAAATTATAGATCTTTTCCCATTGCCGAAAGGATCTCCCAGGAAGCAGAAAAGAAGAACTGCAAATAGAAAGAAAACAGAAATCCTAACAGATACTCCAGTAAAAGAAAGAATTCAGCAAGAGGTGGAAAAGAAAAATAAGAAACAAAAAGTGCTAGAAATGAAGAAACTAAGCAAGACAGTTGCGAAGCAATATAAATTTCCAAAAAGGAAGCTGTTTCGCGAAGCAGTTGAGTATAAAAGCAGCTCTGAAACTTTGTAGTTGATTCTGATTGTTGCAGTGACGAGAGTCTGAATGTTGGCGATGTCGAGGCTGAAACTGAAATATCTGGAGGGATTACAGTCGGTGATTTCATTCTCACCGGAATCGATGGGAAAAGAAGTGGGGAAAAACATACTATGTTGCGTTCGGTGCTAGAAATCAATGGTGATGATCTTGATGTCAAATTTCTCAAAAAGGTTGAACCAAACAAGTTTGTTTATACAGATGAACAGGCTTTTGTAGAGAGACAATCAGTGGAAATTAAACTTGATCAACCCGTCTCATGCGGAGGGACTAAAGGCAGTCAGAAAAAGCTGACATTTGGTGTTGATCTTTCCGCATACAGTATAAAATGATCAGACAAATGTAATATGAGTTACCTGTATTAAATTTTCTTATACCAATAGCTGATGAGTATTAAACATATTCTTAAATGAGAATGGCTCTTCTGATTTTTTTAAAAGTGGTTTTCAATGCTTGGCGAACCAGAACCGGGGGATGGCAAAGCTGTACCGGGGTCGTACAGGTTCACCATATCTGACCAAGGTCATTGTTCTTTGAATTATGGCTATAACTGATAGGCTAAGAAAATATCAAAATTTTGCTTGATGTCCTGAATGTGTAGGTACATTTTGGTTGGAAAAAGTTTACTGTAGATTGACAAGCATAGTAGAAAAAAATTATTTTCTAAAAAAGTGATGAACGTGGGCGGGTCTCCCCTATATAAAAAAAATTGGCAAATTTCCGCGATATAACATATGTATAATATATTAACAACGATATTAACTATAGATTATATGTGCACAAACTTCTGAGTCTTAGCTATCAGAAGACACTCCAGGGAAGGAGGGGGTCTGCTGAAAATACGAATAAGACGTAGCTTCAGGCCAAAAGCCTTTAAGCTTTTCTTAAGAAAGCTCCTTTGGAGAAGGATATTCTCCTACCTTTATTCCCATGTACACAGGAATGTTTTTTTCTTCTTTACTAAAGCCCCCACTTTTGCATTCTAATAAATGACTCAAACAACTGCAGAACCGCTAGTCAGCATGATAAATATCCCTAGCATTTACCTAACCAGCATGATTTTTTCAAATACTCTGCGCATTTTGTTTGTGTTTAAGCAATTGCTTTTTATCTGGCACGGCTTTACTTATTGCTTTAATTTAATTCGTTTTTGCAAATCTGATGTTTTTTTTAAGTGACTAGACGTGATTCCATATTTGTCCTTTTTTAAAATCTAAATATGTCTGGTTTTTCTTTCTCGTTGTTAAAAAGTTTAAAATTTGCATATTGACTTAATTGCCTCTAACAAAAGTGATAGTTCATTTTCAAGAATTCATGTCATCATTCAAAATATTATTGCTTTAATTTCTCGTTTAGTAACATTACACAAGCTTTGCAGCTTTCAAACATAGATCATAACATGTTTAATCTTCCTCTTCCATGGACCTTGTTGCAGTTAAAGTGAATGCTGCCAATCCTTTCTAGGGGCATTATCAAGATTACAGTGGACGAACTACATCGGAGTAGGCTACAGTTAACAAGACCAAACGATATAAAAATTCACCAGTCTCCTGGATTATTTTTGCAAGCTCCTCATAGATGCGTGGACTGTAGATTCAGAGTGCCAAATTCGTTTCACACTTTAATTTAGCTTTAACAGTGACAAAGAGTTGTATATTAAAAAAAAAAAAAAAAAAAAAAAAAAAAAAAAAAAAAAAAAAAAAAAAAAAAAAAAAAAAAAAAAAAAAAAAAAAATGCCAAAGAGTTTTGCCTTAGTTCATTGACATTATAAATAGGAAGCAGTGTCACAGCCCCATAATAAAAGAGGTGAAAGAGCCCGCTTTTCGTGTTATGAGCCTCCAATTCATGAAAAGGAATCAGAGGTAGCTCGTATAGTCTTGAAATGACATAGGAACAAAAATAAATCCAATGTAATTGTTGAAGGCCATTGAAAACTAGAAAGATACAAAGAAAATATATCATTGACAGATCTTATATGTTATGCAGGTTAATTGTTTTCCAATTTAGTTTTCCTCACAATATCCCTGATGACATATTTTCATTAGGAGTATTGACAATAGGTTTTAGCACGATTATGGTAATTATTACACAATATTATTTCTATGCCAAGAAATCGTAAAAAGTAGCCGTAATTTAAGCAATTTCAAGCTGGATTTTTCTCTGAAAGTTTCTGAATAAGAAAGAGAAACAACAGGAGTATTTTAATCGGAATAAATCGAGAGATGCCTCTTCTTATATGGCCAGCGAGCATTAGGGCTAACATCCTAGTGGTGGCTCTTTTTTTGCATATTTTTTTTTTTTTACAATTTTGTTGGATTGTTAATGCCACCAGAACATTTGGCGGTCATTTTAAGACTTCCAATTATTTTTGCATTTTCTTTTTTGAGAGGGGGGGTAATAAAAAAAAATTTAAATCAAATTGTTTGAGTTTGCTGAGTGAAAACGTAATGCACGGCGCGATAAGATGTTGTTTTGTCACCTCTACCAGTATATTGGAAAAAGCAATGGTTTTGGGATTCTTTTACTTCAATTCTTGAGGACTAAAAATTTGCCATCAATTATTCAACTACTTCCTAGCTGTAAGTTGTAGAATTAGTTAAAGTTGAAGTTTGGACCAACTGTAGCTTCTATAATCTATAACCAATACAGTAAACTTCTTTTCAAATGTGTTTCAGTACTTTGCGCGTACCTGTGAGTTTTCTGCGTGGATAAGCTTCAATAGTTCTAGAACACGGCAAATCATTAGTCGAGTGTTCTTCATACAGACCTATTACTATTTCTTACAAAATTAGCAACATTTTAGAGTATATCCTTCTACCTTCTAACTAAGAATAAAAATTTCAGTGAGAACCAGTTTGGCTTCTGGCCTGAGGTGAGTAGTCAGTATGCGCACATAATTCTATCTTCTTCTCTTCTTGAAGATTCTTCCAAGGAAAATGGTTTTTATATTCATGTCCAAGATCTTTCGAATGGTCTAATCAGCTCCTTTATTCTCTTCATAATTTTGACGTTAATGTTTCAGTTAAGAAGTTTATTCAGTCATTAACTAGACAAATTGCTGTAGCTTAGTAGGGATAGGATGTATTTGGAAGGATCTCCTGCCACAGTTTGTGAGTTGTTTCTTGATTTAGCAGTACCACGTGTGAGTGCGCACTGTCATGAAGAAAAACCACAACTTTGGTCACTCTACAAAATTGTGTTCAAATAGCAGGCCTTAAGTCAGGCTTACAGTATCCTAAATTTCACAAGAGTTTACATATTGAGAATCCATCATACATATTGAGAAGCCATCAGAATTACACTGACATGCTTACAAAAAATAAGCCCTACCGTTCAAAACGAAACGGCGTGAACTCTCGACTAAAGATATGACTTTTATTCATGACAATGCGCCACCACAAGTGGCACTGCTAAATCAAGAAACACTTAGAAACAGTTTTAAATCACCCCCAGCTCTGACCTTGCCTGGCATATTCGTTTGGTTTGGACCCTTTTAAAAAGGGTGCACGCGGGGAAAACGTTTAAAATCCACTGAAGGATTTAAAATCAGATGAAAAATCAGCTTCAAAGTCAAACTGAAGAACAAGGATGGGAAAAGCGGATAAATATTGTTGGAGACTGTGTTGAAAAGTAGCCTGTTTTTGAAATGATTAGACACATCTTTTCTTAGCTACAACGGTTTTGTATCATTGCTTACTGAATGAGCCTTGTATAAAGCTTCTAAAATTCTGTCATTCAAATTCTATTCTTCAATTTAACATTGAACCAGGTGCTGCTATAAAGGTACGGGGAGTAAGAGATGGGGCTAATCCCCTATCCTTTTAATATTTGCATTTCCAATGTTCTGGCTAAGATCCTGGCCATACTGGTTTTGCAGATGTTTCATATCTTGCATATGCTGACGACCTGCTTCAGATTAGTTATTCCAACGGTCTTTCCCACAAGTTTTCTACTTTTTCTCCTGCTTTTTCTGATATTGGCCTTTTGCTTCGAAGATATGCGCGCGTTTCTCTGCCGTAACTGTGTTACTGTTACTTCCCTCTATTGTAAGAATTTCACTTCCCCTCCAGTAGACTGCATCTGGTGTTTTGGTACCTCGATTACTAATACTCTTTTGAGTCTGCATCAGCACACTTGTCAATGCTGATAAAAATATCGAGATTGGTTATTTGAAGATTGTTGCAGACCCCAAAAAATGTCATCAGGTCAAACTTTACTCCACTCTTTGTGACCACTCAGTCCTATATTCTTCAGGTCATTTCCCTGTTCTTGAGGCGGGTAATTTGAACAGATTACGTTAAATTTAGTAATTTTTTTCCATATGGAAGAGTTACATCATGGACAAAAACCAGTTTCTGGCGAATAAGTCTATTGTTTCTGATGTCGTTTCGAAGTTAGAAATACAGAATACAAAACTCTCGGATATAACTTATACTCGCTGCCTCAACATGTCCATACCCATTTTTTTCGTCATTGGGCATACATATTTTTTATTAATTGTTACTCCACCTTTACTGTTTTTTTTTCTATGTGTGGGTTATAAATAAACAAAATAAAGTGCTCAGACGCGAATCAAGTGAAATGAATAGAAAAAATTACTCTAAAAAAACAATTCGGAAAAATTTCTTGGCTATTACTTTATTTTCCCCTGTTTCGTGCTTGGCGTTGCTGTTCCTTTGGCCAATACCAGGCTGATGACCCGGATTTTACTATTACTGCAAGTTTCCAAGCAGCAGCTACGTTAGGAGTTATTGGATCTCTTTCAAAATTAAGACGGAATAATATTGAGGATTGGCAAATAATTCCAAGATCAAACTTACATTTGATGATGTGTAAAAAAACAAGGATTATAGTGTAAAAGAAGTATAAAAAAAATGAAATACATTTACAGGCGTATCAAAATAACTGCGCTGGACATGCAGCCTATCAATCATATCGGTAGTTTAAGGAAAAACAAACAGGACAGCAAAAAACATTTGAATTCAAAACTCAAAGTTAACATTTTTGAAACTTTTCTGTATTTTTAGCAAACCCATCTCCCCTTGCTAGAATAGTTTTACCTTCCAAGTTGGGTCCCCAATTTTATTACTAGTTGTTTGAAAAACTGCAAGAATTGAAGCATACAGATCAACCCTTCTAAAAACCCCTTTTTAACTTTCCATTAGGAATCCAGTGCATACTTAGCAAATATTTATTGTTTCAAAGGCGTATTTTTTATTGGTCAGATAAAAACAAGTCCTATGAGAGCATGCAATTAAGTCTTTTGTTTTATCCAGAAATAACAAGGCTGCTTGTTTCATTTTTTTATTCCAATCATTCTCCAAATATATGCAGACTTCCAAGTACAGCTGTAAGTTTGATAACTCAATTGATAGAATTTTTGAAGGGACATTGGACTAAACCTTGGTTAATGTTGAACTTCATTAAAATCATTTTGGCCCTTTGTCTCCAATCCCTTGACCTCTTATCTCAAAAGCCTAAAATAAAGCCAAATCTCTTCCATATTAGCTAATGGACTCCGGTCAGGTCAGGGTCTTCCGGAGACACAAAAGAGCAACAATAGCCCGCAGAAGAATCTTACCAAGTCTTAAACATAGTTTAGATCTACCCAGATAACTGCTTCTCTGTGTTTGGAATTTCTGTTTTAGAGATGTCAATTTGCTTCTTTTTTAAAGAATGAGCTAAAAGAACCAAACTACAGTCTGAGGTGTGGTTTGTTGGCTTTGATCATAACATGTTAGGATACCAATCATTAAGAACCAAGGCTTACCGGACTCAGGACCAGTAATAAATATCTATGTGTCAATTAGATTGCAATGTTAAGATACCATAAGCATATTAGAAATTGATTTATCAATGCTAAAAAAAAGTACAATAAACATCCAAATAAAAATGATTAAAAAACAAAAAATTTGAACCTTGGAGTAGAGAGCATACAATGAATAAAT
The DNA here is from genome assembly GCA_027921565.1 of Artemia sinica. Lineage (NCBI taxonomy): Eukaryota > Metazoa > Arthropoda > Branchiopoda > Anostraca > Artemiidae > Artemia > Artemia sinica. Next base: position 22,041,662 of record CM051267.1, on the reverse strand, counting down.
TTACTAGTATATCCTTATAGATTAGTAATAATAATAAATAAAGGATTTTCAAATTTTAAGCATAGGCTTCTAATTCTCAGAAAATAAGGAAGGTATTTGTAATATGTAATGACTACATGGCGTATGTTCCATCTGTAATTACTCTGGCAAACTAATAAAGACGAGGACAGAAACTGATTGCAAAACCAACCGACTATATTATTCAAATTGCTGTCTAATTTTTACAGTTTAAGGTTTATTTGGGTTGGGTGCTTTTTATGAACAGCATGAAAGTCATGGAAGTGACATAAGATTAACTTAAAACAACTCAGAAATCTTATTGTTTTCCTCAATTAAGTACAAAACTAGAAAAGGATCTTTTACTTTTATAACAATCTTGTCCCAAACTTCAGCAATGCATTGGCACATATTAGCTGTCAATTTTTTCTATCTGTGACTTTTTTTTAATTCACATTTTGAATCTTATTTCTCTTGCATTTTTTTATGAACCATGCTCTTAAAACTAATCTGCAGCAATTGCCATCAAGTACATGACCAGAAGGGCAGAGCAAAACCTAAAGGAAAGGAGTAAAATTCAGGATCTGTTGAGCATCTGAGTCCAATGAGCTTCAAGTATTGCTGTTGCATTCTCAATTCAACCCTGCATAAGAAGTATGTATAAGGGCCAAGAATGAAACATTTATATAATAAATATTCTTATAAGCAAAACAATAGATAGAACCTAAAAGCTAAGTACTTGTGAAATTTAAGCTAATGACAATGAAGCATTGAGGTTCAGCAGACTTGTCTGTTGAAAAGTGTAATTTAATATTGAACAGCTTGCCTTAGGTAGGGGGTAACACTGACATATGCTTTTTGCTAATTATCCAAATGAATCCCAATAGATATTGAGGGCCAAGCAGTCCCACTAATTTTTAGTCAAAATATATTTATTATAGAAAAAAAACTACTTCTTGGAACATTTTAGATACTTAAGGAAAAAACAGGTCACCAACTAAAAACAGTCAATATCCAACAATGAGCATGATCACAAGTAATAAAAAAGATAAAAGAGCTGCTCTTCCCTTTTTTTAGACAGAATTAAGAAAACAGTTTTTAATCAAGTCATTTGGGCTTTTCAATTGTAGCTTTTACAAAAAGTTGGAATTTTTGTTGGTTTAAGTTAACACATAAGACTCACTACAAAAGCTGGTGTGAAAAAATGAACTGTGATTGTAAAACAATTAAATACTATTCGGAAAACTTCAATTTAAAACAGGGGAATTTACATATTAGGAATAAAAAAAAGACAAAAATGAATAAAAAATAGCTAACAGCTGAAATGATAAAAATTTATTTTGATAACCAGAAAGACAAGATAAGAAATTACCCAGAACATACTTCAGTATCACAAAGGATACTTTTGAAACCAACCCTAATTTCCCCAGAAGTAATATTCCATAGATAACAACTCATGCCTAATCAGCAATATGTTAGCTGAAAAAAATAGATTACTAAGAACAACATATTCACCCTTAACCCTTTAATGTGAACTGCCAGTTGGAAAGTGCCCAATCAAACACTAATAATTTTTATCTTTGCTGACCCTGCTTTTCAAGGGATTTTAAGTCACTCAGACTTTTATCCAACCAATTTTATTCATTGGATACATAGCCCATCCACACTGAAATGCATCCTGAATTATTTAGATATTAAATAAATAAAGATGCACACACTTACCTTTCTCAGTGCAGCATCCAGCATTGCATCTACATCCAAATCTTCACCCATATGTAATAAACTTCTTTTTTTTACCTAAAAATACAAACAATGATAAGCTGGAGAAAAAAGGTCAAAAAACATAGTGCTAAGACATCCAAAATAACTGGTTGGAAGAAAACTGAGCATAAACATCTTATAGATTGTTATATTTATTAATGAAAGCAATTTTTCCTACAGAGAATGGAGCCCATACCAAGGTTCTGCCAAAACAATTGGCCCAGTAATAAGCCTGCTGAAAATTTTGGTCCTAAAAATACATTTTCTAGGAACTTTTCACTCATCAATTTTTCTTTTAAGAGAGATTTTCTGACAAAGACTTCACACTCTATCATTTCCTCTACATTTAAACAAGATTTAGGGAAATGTCCCTGTTTCAGAGCTCTCCAGATGACTATCAGCTAATTGTCAAAGTCATCTAATTAGCTTCCTGTTTATGTGTCATTGTTACTAAAGTCAAGTCTATGAGTCATGTATGTAAAAAACATTCTTAACAAAACAAGTCTATACCATTCTTCAAACTATTTAGGGTTTCTGATTTTACAACTTGAGGGGTTTGGTGTTACATCATTGGACCTATTTAAGTGCAGTTCATCTGCTTTATTATAGGAACCCCAAACCACATTCCTATATTTTATTTGATAACCCCCTTAAAGTTTTGCAGAAGCTATTGTCATCCAAAGATGATCATAAAATTTTAACTTGAACTCAATAATGATACCAAGATTTCAAGAGTCAATAAGTTTCAGTGGTATTCCATGGCCTTCTTTCTCATTTATTGTTAGCTGGGGGACATAAGCAATCTCTTTCTTACATATCCATAGGAACTTTTGATGCATTGAATTTAAGAGCAAGGTTTTGAAGGTTCTTGGTTAAAGTATCAATGTATTTTTGCAAAGCTGTTATGTCATGGGATGATACAAACTTTCTATGGAGTTTTGTTGTTGTTTTTATGAATTTTGGTGAAGCTGATGATATTTCTGTTGATCAAACTTGATGAAGAGCCAAACTTCAAAACAATAATGAAAACTTACTTACACAACTAGTAAAAGAGCATTGCCTCCTTTAAGCAGCGTTCACAAGCATGTCCAGCTAGAATCCTATGTCTAGACATGTGTCTAGCCAGAATCTGTCTAGGCAACAACCATTCACAAGTAAAATTCAGCACTTAGCTAGACATGCTAGTCAAGGCACTTGGCTAGACATCGAGTTCTAGACTCTAGAACTCAATGTCTAGGATTTTTGATTACAGCCAATCAGAATGTGTCAAGATCCACTATTTTCATCATTTTTGTTTACATTTGTAAACTGAAATTAAGTTTTTGTTTTCTCAATAATTGTTTTTTTCATTTTAGGCAAATATGCAACACCAGACATAATAATGAAGCACACTAAGGCAATTGTTTTGCTTATCTCATCCATTAGCTTGTGACAGTAAAAATAGGGATTATAATATTTGAAATTTTTGCCTGCATAAGCTCTGTTGATTGGCTAGAAATGACAATTTTGAAACTAAATTTGTAGTTTTAGCTAAGCACCAAATTTTACATGTGAAGAGTTGTTGCCTAGACATTGGATTCTGGCTAGACAAGTGTCTAGACATGGGATTCTAGCTAGACACGTTTGTGAACGCTGCTTTAACAATCCCCCCCCCCCCATGATGGGTGAGTTATACAGTTGGCTATAAATATTCGAATTAGTTTTCTTCAGGATAGAGTAAGATACCCAGGAGTTAGACATCTAATCACCACTTCCAACAGCAAAATAACTTAGAATCATTGTTATACCACCTAGAAAGTAGATTGTTTGATGATTTGATTCATCTAAATTTTCTTAACATGTGAGTGATTACAGAGTTCAGACAGGTCGGTTTGTTTCAAATTATAGGCTCTGTTCTATTTTTATAGGATTTCCCAGGCCCAAATATAGGATTCAGAAATCCTCAAAATCAGATCTGTGGTAGATGGCGTGGGATGTCTGATCACATAAATTTGTCATTTCCCGAGTTTTTGCATTTATTTATTTTATTTCAAATACAAACTGTACAAATAGTAAAAAACAGTAAAAAAATCAGATACACATACTGTGCCAACAATTGATTGATTCAGCTAAAATATTTGGAATCACTCTTGCTGCTTCTTGGCATCAATTTCAATATGAGGTCAGTTTTTCTCTTCCAAGAGACTGCTCCATTCTTGCAGATTCCACCATCTGCTCTCTTTCACTTGTTCTGGACTTCACAGCTCCTTTGAGCAAAGAAACAGCTAGGGCAATGTCTATGGAACTCTTGGACTCAGCAGCCTTCTTCATTCTGTCAGTCACTTCCTAAAGTAGAGTATCTGCTACTGTTCTCTTTTCTTGCTCTGATGCTCTAAGTTTTTTCCTTTTGCTTCTAGGTCTTCTATTTCTTTCTTTTTGTTGTGGACCTCCTGCAACTTCTGCTTGCTGACCTCTTTGAAAGCTGCTTTCTCCTTCTCGGATAGCTCTTCTTTTTTCTTTTCATCCAGATATTGTTGATACTGAGACCAAGCAGAACATGCAAGATTCAACTGCTCTCTTGTTATAACAAACCATTCTGGTTTTCCTCCATAAAGCCTCAACATGTCATATACCATGAGTCTCACATCCAGAACGCATTCAGACATCAAGGCCTGGTCTTCACCGAGAATCCTACCAGAATGCAAGAACCCACGCTCAACATCTGCACTGTGATGCAACAATGTCAGCACTGCTTTGATAAGCTTGGTAAGTTCTGGGTAATTGCTATCCCTGCGCTCATTCACCAGTCCAAAATAATGGCTCCAAAAATGACTGATCCGAGTAATGTCCTCACAGGGTCTAGTTTCTGTTCCCAAAAGCAGCCACTCAGCCTGGGCAACATCTGAGCTTACTCCAATTGCAATCTTGCATGCCACAACTGCTATGTCTGCAATGCTTCTTGAATCCTTCATGTTGATCAGACTCAAACAGTGTAAAGCCTCTAGAAAACCATCCTTTTCCAGAGGAAAATTGTTCAAAATATGGCAAATGCCAGCAATAAAATATTTTTGCACATTGACATGGAAAATGGCCTTGTCTTTCAGTGTTACTTTCTCATCAAAAGCTCATTCCACATTTTCTGAAACTATGGGCTTTTCTGCAAATTTTTCAGCAAGGCTCAACATTTCTGGTGAGAAATTTTCAGTCTTGGTCACAAAATCTGGAGTAAAGACCCGTCTGCAAAGCATCACAACTAGTCTTTTGATCTCTGAGTACAGAACATGAATGAGGGGCTCTTCTTTCTGGAACAGTTTGGTGAAACCCATGAACAGTTCTGCTGAGGCTAGAACAACTCGAGTTGGGCCTTCATTGTCACACTTTTGATATAAGCCACAATCTTCAGAAATTTGGGAGTGGACAGAAGATTCTTCAGTTTTTTCTCTCTTGGCATGAAGTTCAGGAAGTACTCTAAGGTTGCCGGCTACTGATGCATGATTCTAGCGAGGGCACATCCAATTGTCAGCCAGCAGCTTGGGACATGCTTCATGAAAACATTCTCTGGCACTCCCACTTTCTTTTGGCACTTTTGATAGTCTTCACAACATGCAGGCCAGCTGTCAAAAAATGAATGCCCAAGAATAACAAAGTTGGAACTTTCTTCTCTGAACACCTGAAGACCTTTCAAGAAAGTGTTATGAATTATATGGATGTTGAAAGTACCAATGTTCAACATTCCCTTTCCTGACACTTTTTTTGGCATTGAACTTGTTCCAAACGTTTTTGTTGATGTTTGGTCTGTCACTTCCAAGTGTGATCAGTTTTTCAAGTGGCAGCTGATTCTGCTCAATAGCTGGCATAATCTTCCTATACAGGTCATCACATGTCACATGGCCCATAAAACTTGTGCATAAATGTCTGCTCTGGATTTCATTTCCATATGAGGACCAATATCAAACATGTATCTGTAACTCTTTCATACCAGTGTTGTTGGTTGTCTTGTCATATTCTAGTACAAAATATGACTGAATGTCCTTCACAAGCATTTGCTTACTGTAAGGATGCAGCACATTGGTGATCAGATACGTGAGTTTCTTTGCACATAGGGAAATTCTGTTGGGGATCTTACTGGGGAACATCACATGGAAGGTTGTGACAATATGGTCTGAAGAGTTAGCAGATATGGAACTCTGTACCATCTGAAGTGCCCATATTAACTCAGCTTTATAAGTGGCATCACGCTCACAAAACATGTTTGTACCAACTAATGGTTTATCCTTGGTTGTTTCATCAACTCAAGATTGTCTGGTCAGGTGAAGCTGTAGTGGATGTAGTTGAGCAGTAACTGTGGCTTTGTGTTCTGCAGATCACACATGTTGGTTTAGCTGAGCAACCCCAGTTGTGCAACCAAGATATTTCAAGCAGAGTTTGCAAAAGAATGAGTACTAGTCATTCCCAGTCTTACACCATTTGCTAATCTTTCTAATGCTGCAATCTGTCTTAGCAAGCCATGAACTATTGAACTTGGTAGGCCCCATACTTAATTACCAAACATCACCTGCAAAATAGCATCCCACAATTAAAAGGCCATAAAAAGAAAAAATGTGGATATGTCTGAAACAGGGCCATATTTCCATCAGCCTTTTATAGGGTTCAGCCAGGAAACGCATAAGTCGCAAAAACTCACAGTCTTATTAAGCAGAGACTGCTAGCCTATATACTGATCTTCACTCATTTTGGACAGGCCGAACATGACAAAAAATAAAACATAGGCTACTAAGTCATCACAACAGCATAGCCCAGGCAGAAGCAGCTTATTAATCCCAACACAAAGCATTAGTTAAGTCCAAACAGCTCAACAGTTGTAATTAATTATCAATCTACACCAAAAAGACAGTACAGTCAACAAGCAGAGTTAAAAGCAAAGAAAAGCACATCTTGGCTTACTTAACAAGCAGTGAAAATTGCAAATCATGAGCAATGTTTTTTGGTGCTCTTCAGCCAAAAATATAGGAATAATAGGATTTAAGCCAAAATATAGGCATTTTATAGGAGTGCATTAAAATAGGAATTTATTGGAATTTATAGGCAATTCTGAACCCTGTGATTAGCTTTTTTTTTTTTTTTACCATATAACAACACAAACCATTTCAAATGTACTGTTGTTGCAAGTGGAGCCTAACTACAGACATACACTTTAAGCTTGAGCCTACCCTTAAACTGCATTCCAATCTTGAACATGAGATTTTAAAGTTAGAACAAAGCATCTTAACCATAGATAGGCTCTATCACGGATACATTTAATCTCAGAAAATTGTTAGAAAGCACAATAATTGTGTTGATAAGGGCTAGGATATAAGAATAACTGTGGTTTAAGCTCAAAGATTAAAAAAATAATTTTCCTATATTGGAGTCAGCTGATCCTAACTAGCCCAGTCCCAGCCATCAGCTAATCCAAACTGTCTACATCATATCCAAGATTAGAAATCTACTGTCAATGTTTATGAGAAATATTTGAATCAAAATATTTGTCCAAGATTATGCCAATGTGGGGTACTACTCTAAAGAATAGACTATATTTATACATCAGGAGGGGGGGGGGGGGGTAAGGGTTGAATCAAAATATACATTTATAGGAACAAGATAAGTATAAAGTATTGTATAATGTACTGATTTGATCATGACTTGAGGCTGAAATGTCTATTTAAAAAAAAAAAAATTAAAGAAATCACTGAAAAAGTACAGCACAGAGCAACTAAGATGATCAGTGGATTGTAGCAAATGCCTTAAGAAGAACATCTGCACCATTTTAAACTCCCCACACTTACATATAGAATTTCAAACCAAGTAGTTGCAGGCATCAAGCCATGGGCTAATTGTAGAAAAGCCAAGATAGATAGTTTGAAGAAAGTGAGAGGCAAATCTGGCACAGGTCCTTTTTAAAATTGTATAAAAATGATGTCATTTCACTTGTTTATATGTAAGTCTATCATCCATCCATATGTCATTCCTAGGGCAGAACTAATGTATGAAAGATTGGTCATAGAACTAAGGGAACAAAAAATTGGATTGATGCATGATGGACAATGTCCACTGGACTTGTATGCAAATCTGGGATTGAATTTTCTTGGACTCACAGGCAAACAAGTGAACATAAGCCTAATAGGCCTGGCTGCGTGTAGTCTGACCATGTCATAGGATTGACACATCACCCAGAAGAAAACAAGGAGCCATGATTCTTGACCATAAATTTGTATTTAAAAAATCCATTTCTGCTCTTTTCACCAACCCCTTGCATTGACTAATGATGTGATTACATCATAATGACATTTAAGGAAACTTTCAAGCAACACTGATCCACAAGAGAAAGAAGGTATTTCTTCAGCCAGAAAATGCCACCCTATGGGACCAGCTTCCATAAGACAAAGTATCTGCTGAATCTACTCACACATTTAAGTGTAAAACTGACTAAGAGTGACTACATCAAGAGTTTCTGTTCAACTGCGAGGTAGCTGAATCCTCAACTAAGAAGTGATAAGTAGTCAGACAGGAAAATCCTTCCTATAAATGTCATCACAGAGCATAACAAGGACTAACATTTTTAACTTACTCCAAGCTACAATTTAAGGTAAATAAAAAATTATGTAGAAAACAGAGATAAGGTATTTGGGGACAATGGACAAGAATTCTTCTCTAGAAAATGCAGAAGTTGACAGTGGTATGCCTCAAGAAATCTTAGGTCCAACATTGTTCAGCATTTTATTAATGATGCTCCAGAAGCTGTAAGAAATAAGATGAGTCTTTATGCTAATGATTTGAAGTTCTATTGGCTCTGCAGAGTCCTCAGTTAGAAGAGCTTCCATACAAGAAAACCTGAATTTGATTTCACTATGCACCTGTGAGTAGAAACTTGAATTTAACATTCAGAAGTGCATGTCAATGCACTTTGGAGAATGAATGTAAGGTAGCAGTACCATATGATAGGAGGGGATGGTTTGAGACAATTGATTGACTCTTTGGCAGAGAGGAGAGCTTTGGAAGTAGTTGTTGATGAAGAACTAAATTTTAACAGACATGTACAAACAGCAGTTGCCAAAGCATCTCAGACCCTTGGCATAATCAAGTGTACTGTATGCAGCAGATCATCCAAAGTTATGATCAAACTGTACAAGGGTCTTTTTATTTATTTATTAATACCAAGATACAGTAAGCTTTATCAAGCTTGTCTAACATTTAACGATTATGAAAAGTCTATGACAATGCTGACAACATAATGCACACATACAATTCTATGAAAAATAACACACTCTGAAAACACAATAACTGAAACATACAGTAACATACCAAACTAACTGAAACATATCTGATAATGATTGAAACATATCAAAAAGTAAGCATACAAAATAACTGAAAACATACTGGTCACAAAACAGATAATACAAAAAATAATGTATCAAGGTCTTGTGCGACCATTGCTACAATTTGGAATGCCTAACCCAGTCTCAAATTGTAGCCTAATTTTTTTTTTGATATTCTATGTAAGCTAATTTAAGAAGTGAATGTGTCAAGCCATTGGTCAATGGAAACCTGGAGAATAGGAGCTCTTAAGAAGGAAAGATACTAGAACAAAAATAGATATTTTTAGATTGCCAATTCTACATTCATTTTTACAGTTTTTGTTCAGATTTATGACAGTCCATCACCAGGCCTCCCTCCCCCATTCAATGGCCTCATATAGCCCTACTTTACATAAAAAACTAATGAAAAAAGATAAAATTCTTATTTTATAATATGCAGCAAGTGCCTTGTTTTTTCATCTGTGTTTTGGAATCAGTTTTCTTAAATAAAATTCTTTCCAGAATTTTACTTTCCAAATTCAAATTTACCTACCCCCCAATGTGCAAATATATACCCTGAATTGTAACCACACAAAGAACTTATCAACACTAGTTAAGTTATTGAAAAGTGGTTAAAAACATATTATGGGGGTAATTTTATTTCTGATGTAAATGAGAGGTAAGTTTAAACTTTCCCCTACCCCCCCCCCCCCCCCAATGTGCAAATATATACCCTGAGTTGGTATATATAGGGGTGGGGACTACAATTCATTTCCAACAAAAATAATTGTTATATTTGTAAAGAGCATAAAAAAAGGCATCAAGTGGTATATTCACTTTAGTTGTAACTCAATAATATGATTTGGTAAATACTTACCCATCTACAGGTTCTTCAACCTTAGTTGCTAGAAGATGTGATTTAAGGTAGCTAATTTTCAAGACTTGGAGAGTGGACACAAAATTTTTTTAAATGTTATAGAAAAAGAAGGAAAGAAGTGAAGATAAAGTTCTCCCCTGTAAATTTGTTAGCTAGGATTATTTCTATACAACAAAGTAGGCCTAAGACTTCCTTAACATGTTTCCTTATGTAGAGAACCAACCCTATATTTATTCCCAATGTTTTAACCCTTTTTATACCAAAAAACATACAAAGAAATTTTTGATTTCAAGAGACCAAAAAAGGCTTAAAAACTGAATTTGCAGGAAAGCAAATATTATATTCAGAAAGAACATAATAAATGGCAGTAAAATTCTACTTTAGCTACTTTTTGCTATCATGGAAAGGGGTTTAGGTGGTCAATATCTACCAAATCATATTACTGAGTTAGGACTAAAGTGAATACACCATTCAATGCTTTTTTTTATGCCGATTACAAATATAATAAGCATTTCTATCGGAAATGAATTTCAGCCCCATCCCCCTATATATGCCAATTCAGGGTTAGGTTAGGTATAGCCTATATAGGGGGGGGCTGAAATTCATTTCCAATAGAAATCAAAAAATCAAAAAAGGCATCAAATGGTGTATTCACTTCATTCCTAACTGAATAATATGATTTGGTAGATATTGACCAGTTAGGCTAGGTAAATGAAACCTTCAGAGATGGGTCTATAGGCTAAAGTATAGGTAAATTTCTACCAAATCATATTATTGACTTATGCATAAAGTGAATACACCATTTGATGCCTTTTTTATGCTGATTACAAATATAATAATCATTTCTATCAGAAATGAATTTCAGCCCCCCCTATATATGCCAATTTGGGGTATATTTTTACAACCTAACCCTGAATTGGTATATATAGGGGGGGGGGGGCTGAAATTCATTTCTGATAGAAATGATTATTATATTTATAATCAGCATAGAAAAAGGCATTGAGTGGTATATTCACTTTATGTGTACAACTCAGCAGCAACTCTATAAGAAATTAAAAATAAATTTTCTTGTGAATTATTATCGCTTCTAATCAGCAGTTATACCAAACCAATCCTGCTCAACTCATCCTCAGGGCTATACTGTGGTGTTCTCCTCCCCATAGTATAGTGCAGACAGTTCGATATCATTCTATTTTCCCTTCTTGCTTTAGTTTTGTTTTTTTCTGTTTAAAGCTTTTTTCCAATAGGCAATGTTTAGAAGTCCTCCAAAAAAAATGTCCCCCCAGATCCCAAATCAGATTCCAGTGAATGTGCCATAGTGAAAGATACCCATCTTGGCTGGTCAAGCACACTTTCTCAAAGTTCAAATGATAGCTCCAATTTGGAGAATAGGACAATGATAAGTGTAGGGACTAATGTAACCATAAATGATGATAATGGGTTTCAAGAAGTCCTCTCTAGAAGCTCTAAAAAAAGGAAAAAAATCTCCCCAATCAAAAGTATTTCCCCTCTCCCTGCCCAACATCCTCCCTCCAAAAACTTAGGAATTTACCTTAAAATAACTCCTACTACCCCCTTTGAAATAAAAATGATCACTGCAATAAGAGTTGCAATTTTTAAATTGCTAAAATCAATGTTCTCTCTTAATATTAACCATGATGGATCTCTGCTAATAGCTGTAGAAGATCAGAAATCAGCAGATACAATAATTAACCTAAAATCCCTTCTGAATACCCCAATTATTGCATCTAATTGGAACCCAAAAAAATCACCAACAAAAATAGTAGTTTATAATGTTCCCCCAGAGATATCCACTCAGAAGTTAAAAGAAGGGCTCTCAGATAGGGCTGGAAACACAATCCCAGTTGAGGATGTTACCCAACTTGGCAAACCTAACTCTAATGGCCTAAAAACTAGTAGATCCTTCTTATTCACACTGAAGGAAAAAATTAATATCCCAGAAAAATTATTCCTATTTGGGCAAATCAAACCACACAAGGAATACAAACCTAAGCCTATCCAGTGTCAGAAGTGTCTCAAACTGGGACACACAACAAACAAATGCAATGAAATTCTCCAAGAGTGTAGTAATTGTAAAGCTTTCCATCCTAAAGAGTTGACAACTTGCAACAACACTCAGCCTACATGCATCAATTGCAAAGGCCCACATGAATCTACAAATAAATTATTATGCCCTGCATACAAGAAAAGAGCTCTAACACTCCAAATATCAACAGAGAAGGCCATCCCATACCCCTTTGCAACAATGGAAGCAAATGCTGCCCAACAATACCAGATAAAGCCTGTAATGAAACCAACCAAAACCCCCAAGTCAAATGCCCCCAATGCATCAAGCACCCCATATAAAACACCATCTTCCAAGCCCCCTAGCTCAAATCCTATCAGAAGGAATCACCAAGCCAACAAGCCTCCTTGTCCAGTGAGATGAGGTCAGCCTGCCCCCCCCCCTCCCAGAAGAAACAAACCAGAAACACTACCAGGAATTAACCCCTTAACTGACAAACAGGATGCACAACCAAAAATGCAATCCCCAAATATATGCTTATTCATTCTGAACTGTAATGCAGTTCAGGCCATGAACATACATCAACTACAGAAAACAAAAATCATTGCAGAATTGGCAAAAATCTACATCCCAGATGATATGCTCATTCAAGCAAAAAAAGATCTTGCTTTACTTTTAACAAAGCTGAACATTGATACACAGTCATATGAAGAATAAATCAACAACACAACATATATCAATACTCCAATGGAATGTAAGATCACTCACAGAAAATAAGCTAAATGAACTAATATCTTTTATGAATAATAATTCCATTAATATTGCTTGCCTCCAGGAAACTTATTTAACCCAAAATCAACAAATTAAGTCTCTGGGATATACAATCCTCAGAAAGGATAGATCTTCAGAGAGAAAAGGAGGTGGGGTAGCTTTATTAGTGAATAATAGCTTTATAGTGAATAATAATATAAAATTTTGTGGCATCAATTTTCCAGATTTTGCAAATGATGTTGATGCAATTTGTATCAGTGTTTGGCTGAATAATTTAAAAACCTACATAATAAGCTTTTATAACCCTAATGGCCAAACTACAGATGCCAAGGATTTCTTTAATTATATAAAATAATTCTAATATGTTAAAAAATATTATTATTTGTGGAGATTTCAATGCCCACAGCCTTTTGTGGGGAATAAACCAGCAAATAAAGCTGGTAAATTCATTGAGCATATGACTTCAAATAATAATGAATTAGTTGTTTGCTACCCCTCCAAACCTGAACACATATATTCAACCCCAAAGTGGCAGATTCTCCACAATTGACCTACAAATTGTTTCATTAAATTTTTTGAATAAAATTTACATAAATAAAATTGATAGTCTATGTACTGACCACTTTGCTATAGTTTGCTCCCTAAATGAACCTGCTGAAACTATATCTCATACCTCCAAATATATCAACACTAAAGCAAATTGGTCTATGGTCCAAAATAAGCTAAATGATGAAATTACAAGTTTCACCCAAATTTCATGCATTTCTAACACAACAGTTGACACACACATGCTGAAGCCTTGACATCTTTAGTAATAAATACAGCTAATCATGCTATCCCCAGGACAACACCTAAAAAAACTTTCCCTAAACAAATTCCTAAAGCATGGTGGACAAATGAGTGCCTAAATAAATGGAGAGTAAAAAGGCAGCTAGGACAGAATTCATAAAAAAAAACCATCACCTACTATATATTTAAAAAAATTACAAGCAGAATCTAATCTTAAAAGGACTATAATAGATGCTAAATATAAATACTGGAATAATTTTGCAAATAATCTCTCCAGAGAAACACATGAGCCAATTATACACAAAGTTATAAGCCACATCTGTGGGAAAAAGACTTCCCCCAACCCACTCCTGTATGAGCTTATACATAATAATACCCATTATGACAATGATAATGAAAAAGCTAACCTATTTGCAAATCTTTTTGTTAATAAGCTAACATCAAATAATCAAAGCAAACTGTCCCCAATTCCTATGAACCCAAGTTACCAACCACGCCCAGGATTGGAGTACATAACTAATCCATTCTCAATCCAGGAATTGAATAATGCAATACATCATATTAGGACCAAAACTAGTGGCAGCTATGACAATATACACCCTACATGGATAAAGAATCTCATACCTTCATACAAACAAGAACTGCTAAATTGTTATAATCACGCTTAGGCATCTTCTATGTTCCCCAATATATGGAAATGTTTGTCCCTCCTACCAATCCTAAAGAAAAATAAACCCAAAGATAACCCTGAGTCTTATAGGCCCATAATGATTACTCCTGTGCTGGGGAAAATAATGGAGAAAATGATCTATCACAGACTCCTCTGGTTTGTTGGGAAAAATAATATGATCCCTCACACTCAACTGGATTCAGGAAACACCACTCCTCAACAGATGCTTTCATTTTGCTAACAAATGCAATAAATGAATCCTTCTCAAAAATAATGTCCTAGTTGCAACTTTCCTAGATTTTGAAGGGGCATATGTCAATGTGAACCACCAAATCCTTTTAAACAAACTTGCAAACCTTGGAGTACCCCCTAAGCTAGTATCTTTTATTAAATCCTTCATAGAAGTGCAAAGTTTCATTGTTTGTGTTGGTTCAGCCTCTTCACCCCAAAAGACAATAACCAAGGCCTACCTCAGGGAGCAGTCCTCAGTTGCCTCCTATTTGCCCTATATCTCTGGGACATGAACCTACCCCACACAAATCTACAATATGCTGATGATCTGGTGCTATGGTCATCTGGAAACACCTTTCAGATAGCACAGTCAAATCTGCAAAAGTCACTTTTCCAGTTTGAAAAATTCTCTCAACATTCAGATTTACCCATTGCACCCACCAAGTCAAAAATAATCCAATTTCACTGGAAGCAAAACCATGTTAATGCAAAACTAACTCTAAATAAAACAACTATTCCAGAAGATAATCATATTAATTACCTAGGTCTCATGCTTGACCAAAAACTTAATTTCCACCTCCACATTTCAAACACAATAAAAAAATGCTATAGAAAAACAAATATACTAAAAAGACTTCTTTCCACACCCTGGGGCTGTAAGGAGAAAACCTTACTCCAGTTTTATAAATCACATATAAGACCCCATATTGACTATGGGCTCATCGTCTATGGTGCATGTGCAAAGACCCAGATGCAAAAAATTGAAACAACACAAAATGATATAATACATCTCATATTTGGTCTTAGGAAACCCACAAGCACCAAGTTTCTGCTTATGGAGAGTGGATTAACAACAATAAGGGAGAGACATAGCTTTCTCTTGACAAAACATCTTACTAAAATTGAATCAAATAGCTCACACACACTACATAATTGGTTAAGAAATCCAGCTATGTATAGAGGCATTGCAGATGAGTATGCCAATATTCAGAAGAAGTTCCCCATACCAGCAAAGTCTATTGCACCTACTTTGCCCCAATCCCCCCCCCATGGAATTGGTCAAGTCCCATAATAAATAATGACTTCTCAAAGTGGAATAAGATTTAACCCCCATTGCTTTTGTCCAGAAAAAATTTGCAGAACTTAATACTATTACCTATAAAAATCACTTCCAAATATTTGTTGATGGGTCAAAAATGAATGAGATGGTTGCAAGTGGTGTTTTCCTTCCTCACCTGAAAATTGCAATGGGCAGGAGATTATATAATAATTTATCTATAATGTCTGCTGAGTTAAATGCCATAATCATGGCATTAGATTACCTTAAGGAAAACCAACCTTTGATTGCAAATGCAAATAATATCATATATTCTGACTCTCTATCAAGCCTTGAGTTGCTGACCTCAGCTCCTGAATATAAGTTGGACATTGACACTTATCATTGTCTCAGTATTATAGATAATCTTGTTTCAAGTGGCATAAAAACTTATTTTCAGTACATTCCTAGCCACTCTGGCATAAGTGGTAATCATCAGGTTGATGAAATAGCAAAAATGCTATAAATATTGACCAGCCAAGTGGGAGACCAATCCCAATTAGAGATATTTACAAATGGAGGCTATCAGATATTAATTTTAATAAGATTAATCCTATCTTTTCCCCCTTTCCCAATAAGAATCTTTCTAAAATTTATCATAGAATTTGTTCTGGAACAAATGGACTAAATTTCCTTGCATTCTCATATAAGTCTTCTAATTCAAGTGGTTCAATTCCCCTGTCCCCTCTTTGCAGGCATTGTAATATGAATAATGAAACAATTGACCATTGCCTATTTGAATGTAATATGCTGATGTCTGCACAACATACCTTGCTTTTGTAAACTGTTAAAATGCTTCAAACACCACAAAATCTCACTATCAGCCAAGAGCCTAGCCAACTATACATGCACACAGAGCACAGAAATCAATATCTATCATCTTATATTTGAACTCCTTGAGTCAAAAGATGTACTGAAAGATATCTGACAATATCTAATAAATAAGAGACAACCAAGCCAGTAGCTCTGTAGCCCACAGAGTGAAGCAAAAAGAAAAGGGCTAAATAGTATTAACTGAATAGCCTGCCTGCTGTGAATTAGAAGAAGAAGAAGTCAATAATATGATTTGGCAGAAATTTACCAAAGTATGTCCCAGGAAGGTATTTTGAAGAACCTACCTCCACTCCTTCTCCTTCTAGGGGGTCTGACCTTTGATGACCTTTAAAATGTGTGTGTTATAAAAGTGAAACCTTGCAAAATAGATCTTTTGCTTAAATGAAGTACAACAAAATTGTTTTCAGCTTCACAACTTTGCTCAATACCAATTTATAAGGTTTTGAAGATATCAAATACATTTCCTAAATAAAAAAAACAACATTGATATGGCTTAAAATTCTACTCTAATAACAGGAATTGCATTTTCAGAACTAAAGCCAGAGAAAAAGAAACTGATAACTGAAAATTGAGGTAAAATGTTTTTTTGTCAAAATTTCAATAGGTATAGGACCTGTCATGTAGGCAAATTTTAAGGACCCTCTAGAGGGAGGAGTGGAGGTAGGTACTCCAAAATACCTTCCCAGGACATGCTTTAGCCTGTAGATCCATCCCTGAAAGTTTCATTTTCCTAAGCTAACCCCTTTGCAAGATAGCCAAAAGTAGAATTTTAGGTAAAATTCTACTTAGTTACTTTTACCTATCTTGGAAAAGGGTAAGGTTAGGAAAATGAAACTTTCAGGGATGGGTCTACAGGCTAAAATATGTCCTGGGAAGGTATTTTGATGTACTTATCTCCTCTCCTTCTCTGTCTAGAGGATCCTGATATTTGCCTACATGACAGGTCTATACCTACTGAAATTTTGACAAAACAACATTTTACCTTAATTTTCAGTTAGAAGATTCTTTTTCTCTGGCTTTAGTTCTGAAAATGCAATTCTGTTATTTGGGTAGTATTTTAAGCCATATCAATGTTAATTTTCAAAATTCAGGAAATGTATTTGCATATCTTTAAAACTCTATAAATCAGGATTGAGCAAAGTTTGTGAAGCTGAAAACAATTTTGTTGGACTTCCTTTTAAGCAGAAGATCTATATTATAAGGTTTTACTTTTATAACACACATATTTTTAAAGGTCATCAAAGGTCAGGACCCTCTAGAGGGAGAAGGAGTGGAGGTAGGTACTTCAAAATACATTCTTGGGACATACTTTAGCCTGTAGATCTATCCCTGAAAGTTTCATTTTCCTAACCAAACTCCTTTCCAAGATAGCCAAAAGTAGCTAAAGTAGAATTTTACCAAAATTTTATCTAAATGGCATCTAGTTATATGTTCACTTTATTTGTAGGTCAATAATATGAACTGCTCAATATTTACCAAATCATCTACCCCTTTCTCACCCTTTTTTGGTTTTATTTATTGTTTATTATATCTTTTCCTCTCTTAGCTTTATACAAATCATCTACATAGCCTGTAGGCTAGATCAGATTTTAAAGACATCAGTCAAGGCAATATCATTGATCACCATATTAAAATCATAAAAAGAGTGGACTCCAAACCCCTCCCTGCTGTTTGGCAGAGGATTATTCTGCCATGGCTCATGTTTTGGTTGATGTAGGTTATTAAATAGCATTGTCCAGCATCAATTCCAAAAGTTTTGTCCTTTAAATTTAGCCTATGGGCCTGCTTAATGAATTCATGAGCCCAAACTATAATAAGCTTTTTCTATTTATAAAAATACTGACAAAACACGCTTTCTTGCTTATCGTTTTCGAGCTGAATCAGGTTATCAAGAACAGAACTACCAACTACCTTTCTAAGAACCTGATTATTTGTTTTCTTGCAAAATGTCTGTTAAATGATAAAAATGAAGAAAGAACCATCAACTATACTATCGCCATCTACTTTGTTTCAGACGTTTCTCAACTAGATTTCTTAGTACAAAAATATGATCTTGCCATTAGTAATAGTTTTTATTGAAACACTTGTTTTGGTATTACTATACTGTGGGAAATCAAAAGTAGTTTTGGATTTCCATACAACTTTTTAGAATAAAAAAAGAGCTATCGAAATTCAAGCCAAGAATCTGTCTTGAAAATAAAAATTCACCGAAATTTTAGCCACAAAATAATTATTATAAAAGAGAAAATATTATCCTAAGTTATTCGCTAAGAAATTCAAATTTGTGACACATAGATTTTACCCCAGGGATCTCCTCTTGTCCCTCAGAGACTTGCTTTTGATATCAGAGTTTGAGCTTTCAAGTTCAACAATATCCAAAAGGGAGTGTGGTGATGATGTCCACTATTTGGGAATGCGGGCGCTCAACTGAAGAGTTGAAGAAAAACCTACAAAAACCCTACTTGACCTACAAAATTTCTCAGAAGCGATGTTCCTTCCCATCTCAGCCATGAAAACAAAAGTAGCAATCTTCCATAATAAACAAAAAGTCCGAATACCATAGCGTTATGATAAAAGCTCATTATTTCAGCTTAAAGCTAACCCCAAGGCCGTACCCAGCGGGGTAGGGGGTTTGAACTCCTCCTCCCGTCTCCCCCGAAATGTATATCTGAATCGTAAAAACGTAACAAAAATGGATATAAACAAATTTTGTATGCGTCTTTTGAGTTTTTTTTTATGTGTAACCCCCTAACCCCTCCAAAAAAAAATCTTTGAGTAATCCCCCCCCCCCGAAAAAAAAATCCTGGTTACGGCCTTGGCTAACCCCGTGATCTTAGGTTTAACCTTGGACTAACGATTCAAATGGAATGCTCAAGTCAAAGCTGCGAAGAGTTCTTACATGAAAAAAAATATTAATCCTTGGATGACTCACTTTCTTCTCTTGGGCCATTCTCCCAAGGTTCTGTTTTATTTTTATAAGAGGATTTATCAGATCAAAAATTAATTATGGATTAACAGTATACATCGATTGTGAGGGATTTTAAAGTTCACCAACTAGCCGGAATTTCTTTGATATTTGATCGGAGCCAATGCTATCAGTAAGAAATTTAGAAGGATTCAGGCATATGGCTCAGAACACCCAATGTATCGGTTAACTTTCGACAAAATGTGTAATCAATCCTTAGGGAGAATTGGGGCATAGGATATTTTTATTTACAATTGCCCTACCTAACAAAACGACCAATTATTTTTCCCTTGTACGCCATTTCCCCCCGTATGGATGATGCCAACTGCTAGGTTATTCCTCCGACCAATTGCTGAAAAAAAAAAAACAAAATATCCCTCCAGCAACAATTCGAGCGGAACTCCAAAGATTTGAGTAGCAGAGTTTCATGATTTCTAAGACGTTTACACAGATGGCTTCGTACAAGCAAGTAAAGCAGCAATTGCTGCGGTCATCCCCCAGCTAAACCTTCACACTTCAAAACTGGTCCTTGAAGGTTCCTCTGGTCTCATGGCTGAAATAGCTGCTATAATCAAGGCTCTAAAGGTAGTCCACACAAACGCTCCTCCCATAGAAAAGGCACGTGTATTCTCAGGATTCCCAATCATCTCTATAAATTATTAAGAAAATACAAATTTTAAGTCACAGACAAGGACGTCCATCGGTTGCAAGAATTGATAATAGATTTTGCCAAAGAGGAGTTAAAACTAGCTGTCCAATACGTCCCAAGCTGTGAAAGAATAAGTTTTACCGAGGTGGTTGACAAACTGGCAAGCCAGCTAATTCTGAGGTCTTCTGGAATCCGCAAAAACTCTGCCTGTACCACCCTTAGGGCTAAACTGCGACGTCAAAATTGCAATTTACTTTACTATTGACCGTTGAAACTTTAACATTCTCTGTCGCCAAAGTTCACCAACAGTCAAGACTATTCAGCATCTCCTGTTTGAATGCCCAAAATCAACACCAATCTCCTCCGAGCTTAAAAGAACCACTAAAAAATTGAGACTTTAGTAATATATCAAGCTGTTGCTAGAAGCAGACCTCCCAGCACAGAAGAGAGATAGATCTTCGAGAGAATGATTGAATTCTTCCGAAGCCTTGGTATTTCGCAGAAGAAGTCTTTAAAACGGTAAGAAGAACGGTCAACAAGCAGAAAAAAGGGAGTGTCCTGTCGCAAGAGCCATAGTGGAACCCTCCAAGTATTTACTTTTAAATTGCCAGGAAAGGTAGAAGGACCATACGCTTCCCTTGTTTTGTCCTTATGAAAAAGCCAGAGTAATTTTCTTTCCCCCCTTAGATGATAAAAAATCAATGTCATGGAGTGGCATCAATCAACATCAAAGGAAAAAGAGGGATTAAAAGCCCCAAATGATGCAAGTCCAAGTGCTTTTTGCTGAAGAAGAGGACACGCAATGTTTCTAATAATTTGGAATGTCGTGTTGCTGAGTCTTATATTCCTGAAACACTGAATTATCCTTGCACGGTACTGCCAAGCAGACAGTTACTTGTCATATAAAATTGAAAATCTTAAGATTCTTTAATTTCCAATGACTTTGTGACAAAATCCTCAAACGTCTTCCCAAGAAGTAAAACATGTATGTTCTTAATTATTTTGTAACTGTTCCTGGAATACAAAAGCTCAAAAAACACTAAGTTGACTAAAAACTAACAATAAAAAGTAGGTGTTTCGAAATTCTGCAAAAAAAAAAAAAATTATTTGGTACTTTTGTAACTCTTTACCGGCAAAGAAACTGTATCACAGGCAGCGCAATAGCGCTGCCTAAGTAAAGAACGATGTTGGCACAATGTATTATTTATTTTTTGTTTCCATACCCGGGCACTTCGTATCGAAGGAGTTGTCGTAGAAACTTCGAAAAGGACTCATTCGATTGGTAATTGGAGTGGCTAGTGCCATTTTTAATAGTCGAAAGTGATTGGAGGGCAACTAACCCCCCTCCACACCTATCATTCCCCCAAACACATCCAATCAAAATTTTGAGATAGCCATTTTGTTCAGCGTAGTTGATTTCCTGATAAAAAATATGTTTTTGAGGAGGACACTCCCTCAGAACCCTCGGGGCAAGGGTTTTAAGTTATGCCCTGAGGGCATATAAGAACGATGTTGGCACAATGTATTATTTATTATTTTTTTCTGCCTATGCAAAGAACGATGTTGGCACAATATATTATTTATTATTTTTTTCCTTTATTATCCCCCCCCCCTCCCCCCCCCCAAAAAAAAAAAAATCTTTGAGTAATCGCCCCCCCCCCCCCCCCCCCCCCCCCCCGAAAAAAGTCCTTGTTATGGCCTTGGCTAACCCTGTGATCTTAGGTTTGACCTTGGACTAACGACTCAAATGGAATGCTCAAGTCAAAGCTGCGAAGAGTTCTTGCGTGAAAAGAATATTAATCCTTGGATGACTTACTTTCATCTCATGGGCCATTCTCCCAAGGTTCTGCTTGATTTTTATAAGAGGTTTTATCAGATCAAAAATCAATTATGGACTAACAGTATGCATCGATTGTAATAAAACTACAAAAACAAAGCTGGAAACTCTTCAAAACATATCGCTTAGTATTGCTTTATGGCTTCACCAGAATTCAGAGGGATTTTAAAGTTCACCAACTATCCGGAATTTCTTTGATATTTGATCAGAGCCAAATGCTATCAGTAAGAAATTTAGAAAGATTCAGGCATATGGCTCAGAACACCCAATGTATCGGTTAACTTTCGACAAAATGTGTAATCAATCCTTAAGGAGAATTGGGGCATAGGATATTTTTATTTACAATTGCCCTACCTAACAAAACGACCAATTATTTTTCCCTTGTACGCCATTTCCCCCCGTGAAAACACTTTTCAGCGGGGGGGGGGGGGGTTCAAACCCCCCTACCCCCCTGGGTACGGCCTTGGGGTTAGCTTTAAGATGAAATAATGAGCATTTATTATAACGCTATGGTATTCGGACTTTTGCTTATTATGGAAGATTGCTACTTTTGTTTTCATGGCTGAGATGGGAAGGAACATCGCTTCTGAGAAATTTTTGTAGGTCAAGTAGGGTTTTTGTAAGTTGTCTTCAACTCTTCAGTTGAGCGCCCGAATTCCCAAATAGTGGACATCATCACCAAACTCCCTTTTGGATATTGTTGAACTTGAAAGCTCAAACTCTGATATCCAAAGCAAGTCGCAGAGGTTTCTACGACAACTTCTTCGATACGAAGTGCCCTGCTCTAAAGGAAAACAAAATAATAAATAATACATTGTGCCAACATCGTTCTTGTATGCCCTCAGGGCATAACTTAAAAACCCTTGGCCTGAGGGTTGTGGGCAGTGTCCTCCTCAAAATATATTTTGGAAATCAACTACGCTGAACAAAAGTTTTTCCACCACCGTTTCCCCCCTGAAACACTGAATTATCCTTACATGGTACTGCCAAGTGGACAGTTACTTGTCACATAAATTGAAAATCTTAAGATTTTTAAGTTCCAATGACTTTGTGACAAAATCCTCAAACTTCTTCCCAAGAAGTTAAACATGTATTTTTCTTAATTATTTTGTAGTTCCTGGAATGCAAAAGTTCAAAAAACGCTAATTTGACTAAAAACTAAAGATAAAAAGTAGGTGTTTCGGAATTCTGCAAAAAAAGAAAAAATTATTTGGTAATTTAGTAACTCTTTACCGGCAAAGAAACTGTATCATAGGCAGCGCAATAGCGCTGCCTAAGGTCAAGTAGGGTTTTGTAGGTTTGTCTTCAACTCTTCAGTTGAGCGTCTGCATTCCCAAATAGTGGACATCATCACCAAACTCCCTTTTGGATATTGTTGAACTTGAAAGTTCAAACTCTGATATCCAAAGCAAGTCGTAGAGGTTTCTACGACAACTTCTTCGATACGAAGTGCCCTGCTCTAAAGGAAAAAAATAATAAATAATACATTGTCCCAACATCGTTCTTGTTTACTTTGGGAGCGCAATAGCGCTGCCTGAGTAAAAAATAAATATAAATTTTTTATAAAAAAATATAAATGTTTTTTCTTTTATAACTTTAATAAATCAAATAATATTAACATTCTGATTACTAAATATCAGTATATGTATATTAAAACTGACAATGCACATTCTTTTGTATTTTTTTTTCAGTAAAGTGTAAATTATATTCTGGCCTTGGGAGGCATAGGGGTTTTGAGCACAACTTATGTTAATTTTTGCTCGTTTTTGAGTTGACTCGGTTATTTATTGTAATTTCTGTTCGTTTTGGGTTTCATTTATTTATCGATGCTGATTTGCGGTAGTTTTCACGCTTCGTAGATTAGTTGATTTTATTTTTGCTAATTTTTTGTTTAATGGAGTTCTTTACTTTTCTTTGAAAAACTTATTTTGTGGAAAAAGTTTTTTTTTAATTAATTTGCAAAAAGAACTGAAATACTAAAAGCCTTTCAAGAAGGAAATCACTGTGCTAGAGCTATAAAAAGTCGCAAAATGTATCTAAATCCATATTCTTTGCCAAGATTTACATTGGGAATTCCAATTATATTTTAGTTGTTCATTTAAATACAAAAGAATCCTGGGCACTTGATACGTCTTGTTTAACCTATAGGACAGGAATAAAACCTAAGCCAGGGAGGGAAAGAAAGCTTCATGATGCAAAAACTTGTTCGATGCAAAAACAAGATGCAAGTTTGCTCGTTTTCAGAACTACAGCGTAAATTTAATTGGGCTAAAACAAATAAATCACAATATATTTTTATTTAGAGCCTGTATATATTTGTGCTTTTTTTTGCCCTTTGCTTTTCACGATTTTCCGATACGATTAGAAAAATCTTTTGTTCCCGTTTGATTTTCTAAAAAATAGTTTTGACAGGAAGATTTGTAGAAATATTTTAAAGGTGATAATAATTAATAGTATTACAAGCTAACTCACTCCTAAAACCAGACCACGCTTTCAAGCCCAAAACATAGTTTGCACTTTACTTAAAATAAAATACATTTTAAATATTTTCACTTTAAATAATATAATAGCCATTAGAATTTAGGGAATAAGTTGCCAGTATGTGTCGTTTTTTATTGACATAGTCTTTTTCATGGAAAGAAAATAATATTTTCATATCTTTTTGGCTTTTCATAGGCAGCGCAGTAGAGCCGCCTAAGTTAAGAACGATGTTGGCACAATGTATTATTTATTTTTTGGTTTCTTTCTTTTTTCTTTCTTTTTGACCACACACTTCGTATCGAAGGAGTTGTCATAGAAAGTTTGAAAAGGGCTCATTCGATTGGAAATTGGAAGAGCTTGTGCCCTTTTTGATAGCCAAAAGTGATTGGAAGGCAATTAACACCCCTTCCACGCCCACAATTTCCCTAAACACATCCAATCAAAATTTTGAGATAGCAATTTTTTTCAACGTAGTTGAAAGACCTGTAAATTATGTCTTTGAGGAGGACACTCCCCCTACAACCATCAGGGCAAGGGTTGTAAGTTATGCCCCGGGGCCATATACTGTTTTTATAGAAAGTATTGTCCTAGAAACTTCAAAAAAGGCTCTTTTGATTGGAAATTGAAAGGGCTAGTGCCTTTTAACAGTCGAAAGTGATTCGAAAGCAACTAACACCCCTCTCACGCCCACCATTTCCCCAAACAAAACCAATCAAAATTTTGAGATAGCCATTTTGTTCAACGTAGTTGAAAGTTTTGGAAATTATGTCTTCGAGGATGACAAACCCCGACAGCCCTGAGGGCTAAGGTTGTAATTTACGCCCCGGGGGCCATTTAAGTTTTAATAGAAAGAGTTGTCGTATAAACTTCAAAAAGGGTTCATTCGATTGAAAATTGAGAGGGCTATTGCCCTTTTTAAATGTCGAAAGTAATCGGAGTGAGAATCACCTCCCCCCCACGCCCATCATTTCCTCAAACATTTCCGATCAACATTTAGATATGGCCATTTTGGTCAATGTAGTTAAAAGGTTTGGAAATTATGTCTCTGAGGATGACACTCCCCCCCCCATAGCTCTCAGGACAAGGGTCGTAAGTTATAGTCTTGAGGCATATAAGGTTTTTATAGGAATTTTTGTCGTAGAAGCTTCAAAAAGGGTTCATTCGACTTGAAATTGAGAGGAGTAGCGCCTTTTTCATTATTTGAAGGTGATCAGAGGGCGAATGCCCCCCTCCCCACGCCCATCATTTCCCCAGACACTTCCAATCAAAATTTTGAGATAGCCATTTTGTTCAGCGTATTTGAAAGGCCTAGAAATTATGTCTTTGAGGATAATAAATCTCCCAGCCCTCAGGGCAAGGGTTGTAAGTTATGCCCTGGGGACATACAAGGTTTTTATAGAAAGCTTGGTCATACAAACTTCGGAGGGGACTCATTGGATTAGCAATCAGACGCTCTAGTGATCTTTCTAAGAGTCAAAGTGATCAGAGGGAAGCTACCCTCTCCCCCCCCCACACACACACACACACGTCTTATTTTCCCGAAATGCATTTAATAGAAATTATGAGATAGCCATTCTATTTACCCAAAACAAACAGAAATTAAAATAAATAACAGAGTCAAACTCCAAACGTTTAGAAATGAATATGAGTAGGGATCTAAGCCCCTATGCTTTCTAAAAGCCAAAATATAGTTTGTAGTTTACTGAAAAAGTTCTTTTAAAATTTTTTAATTTTTATAACTTTAAGAAATCAATTAATTAAGATTTTAAGGAGTAAATATCAGCATGTGTATATTAAACTGAAAATGCACATTTTTTTCCAGTAAATTCATTTGAATTTTTTTCATTAAAGTACAAATTATATTCTGGCTTTTTAGGAAGCATAGGGATTTAGAACCCTACTCATATTAATTTCTGCTCGTTTTGAGTTTTTTTTTTTTTAATTAATTTCTGTCAGAATCCATAGTTTGGCTTGCTATTTGTATGATGGATAAACTTTTTAACAATTTTTTAATCTGGACACAAATAGCATTGCTTATTTTTTAATTTTAGCCACCTCAAGTTGATTTGAAAACTAAAACTAAATATATTTCCTAAAACATTCAGTTGTTTTAGAGATATTGATGAGGTATCTTATTGGCAACCATACACACATAATCTTTTAATTTAGTTTTAAAGCAACATTTAGTTTTAAAGCATAATAGGTCAATTGTATAATTTTGGGAGATTGACCTACCCAATATCCCTAGATACGTACTTGATGGACTGTTCTACTACACTCAACAAAATAGCTGTCTTAAACTTTTAACTGGATGTGTTTGGAAAGTGAATGGCCTGGGAGAATACTACTACTTCAACAATTTTTAATCTGGACAAAATGCTACTGCTTGATTAATCTTTATACTACCTCAAGTTGATTTTGCAACTGTTGACCATTTTGCATTGTACTAAAAGCATATTAAAATGAAATAAAAAAATAATTTTCTTAATTGTTTGTTTTAATTTGCCTATTATCAATCCAAAAATTTTAGCTGTAAATTTAGCCATTCCCAGTCTTACTAAAATACCGTGTTTCGAAGCAAATTAAGTAATAATAATAAATAATAATAATAATAATAATATTAAAACGATTCTACTGAAAATAAGCAGCAGTATTAAAACTAAAACAGACAGAAATTATTCTTTATATCAGTGCGGCTGCCCCTCCTCAACACCCCTCTCTTCATGTTAAAGGTTTTTAAGAGCTTTTAAAAAAGGTTTTGATTCTAATTACACGGCCCTTCTGTTTCAAAAATCGTTCTTAAAGTATTGAGACAAAAGAACGAACTTTAGCGTAAAGAGCAGGGTAATCAGAAGAAGACACCCCCCCCGATCATATATGGAAGGAGTTTCTGTTTGTTTTATGTTTTGAAAATTGTTCTTAAGAAAAAAATTGTTTTGGTTTAATTTTGGATCGTTTTTGAATAATTCTAGTAAATTTGCCCCCTCTATGGAAAATCCCCCCAGAAAAAATAATCAATAAGAATTTCTTCCCACGTAAAAATTCTTCCACAGGAAATTAACCCCGGATAATTCCATCCTCGCCACGAAATCCCCTCAAAATTTTCTGGCTTACGATTCCGCCTGGAAATTTTATCATTAGCAAAGTTTATATGTGAAGAAAGACTGGTGTTTATTAAATTTTGATCCTTTTTTAAGGTCATGCAGGAATCCTCCTTGCGTGGAAAATATTTTCCAGAAATCCCGCCCCACCCCAATGGAAATTTTCTCCCGCAGAAAATTTCTCCATGGAGAATTTCTCCTAGTGGTAATTCCCTGTGGAGAATTTTACAATGGGAGATACTCCATCCCCCACGTAAGAATCCCCCAGAAAGTTCCGTTTCTGCTAAAAATTCCCCGGACAATTTTCCCAACGTACCGCCACATGTAAAATTGGGTCGCCAACGAGAAAGTGAGACAAATACAACAAATTTCGTATACAAATTCTAGCAAATTCCCCCCATGTAAAATTTTCCCTGGAAAGTATACCCCAGGAAAATTTCCATCCCAATGGGAAAAGCCTTCCTGTACAAAAGTTATCATAACTTGCGGCTCTTTTTTCCGGTGGTTCTGGAGGGTCATGCCATCTCTCAAGACATGGTTATTGTTCCTCACGGACTATACTCAACAAAATGGATATCTAAAAACTTTAATTAGGCAACTTTTGGAAAAAAGGTGTGGGAGGGGGGCTAGTTGCCCTCGATCCTACTTACAGTTCGTTGCCGCGAACTGTTTGATAAACTCGTGACAGTCACTCATGAAACACTGTGATAAACAATTAATGTTTGAAAATGAACATTGTAACATCAAAGGACAAGTTAAATGCTACATGGAAAGAGCCACTGGCTCAGGCAGGAGGGTAATCCCACTCCCACCCACATACTTTGGGTAATTGCTTCTTAAAAAACAGAACGCATTGTTCAACATCATTAATATCAAACAGTTCGTGGTAACGAACTGTAAGTAAGGAGCGACTCGGCTCAATAGTAACCGAAACTCTAAAAAACAGAATTTTGATACAATAGATACATCAGAAGAATCATATTTTTATGCTGATTTCAAATATATAAGTTTCACCAAGTTTGGTCTTACCCATCAAAAGTTACGCTCCTGAGAAAATTTGCCTTATTTTCGAAAAAAAGGGGGGGAAACCAACCTCTAAAAGTCATAGAACTCTAATGAAAATCACACCATCAGTTTTAGCGTATCAGAGAACCCTAATATAGAAGTTTCAAGCTCCTATCTGCAAAAATGTGGAATTTTGTATTTTTTTGCCAGAAGAAAGATCACGGATGCGTGTTTATTTTTATTTTATTTGTTTATTTTTTCTTTTTTTTATTTTCCCAGGGGTGATCGTACCGATCCAGTAGTCCTAGAATATCGTGAGAGAGCTCATTCGAACGGAAATTAAAAGTTCTAGTGCCCTTTTTAAGTGACCAAAAAAAATTGGAGGGCAACTTGGCCCCTCCCACGCTCAGTTTTTTCCCAAAGTCACCCAATCAAAATTTTGAGATAGCCATTTTGTTCAGCATAGTCGAAAATCTAATTAATATGTCTTTGAGGATGACTTAATCCCCCACAGTTCCCGGGGGAAGGGCTGCAAGTTATAAACTTTGCCCATTGTTTACATATAGTATTGGTTATTGGGAAGTATACAGGTGTTTTCAGGAGGAATTTTTTTCTAGAGGGGGTTGGGGTCAGAGTAGGGGTTACGGGGAGGATCTTTCCATGGAGGACATTTCCTTGGGGGAAGGAAAATTTCCATGAAGGGGGCACCAGATTTCACAGCATTATTTAAAAAACGATCAGAAATTAAATAAAAAAACAAGTTTTTTTCAACTGAAAATAAGGAGCAACATTAAAACTTAAAACGAACAGAAATTATTAATTATATGAGAGGGTTCGCCCCCTAGTCAATACATCGCTCTTTACGCTAAAGTTTTTTAGTACTTTCAAAAGAGCTATCTATTCTAATTAACCGGCCTTTGTGATTCAGGGGTTTGTGATTCGAACAAAAATTCGAACTTTAGCGTAAAGAGCGAGGTACTGACTAGGGAGCGAACTCCTTAATATACGTAATAAAAACATATGAATATAGAAATTCGTTACGTAAATTAATTCGTAATTTACGTCAGAACAAAATTTCGAGAAAGCCAATTAGCCAAAAAAAGTAAAATTAATACAAGAATTTCGTTTTAATTATTCATATACAGTGAGCCAAATCAAAGCTGCATTAATTCAAAAACGTTCAGAAATTAACTAAAAAAAAACAAGTTTTTTAACTGAAAGTAAGGAGCGACATTAAAACTTAAAACGAACAGAAATTTATCCGTATATGAAAGGGGCTGTCCCCTCCTCAACGCCTCGCTCTTTACGGTAAAGTTTGACTCTGTCTCACAACTTTATTTTTTTAAACAATAAAAAGAGAGCGAGGCGTTGAGGAGGGGACAGCCCCTTTCATATACGGAAAATTTCTGTTCGTTTTAAGTTTTAATGTCGCTCCTTACTTTCAGTTAAAAAAACTTGTTTTTTTTAGTTAATATTGAGCTAAGTGCGTATGTAACAATTAAAAACTTTGTACCTTCCCCATCCCAACATTAATAATATTTTACAATTTTTTCTGTAAATTTTAATATAATTCCTGCAATTTTTTAAATGTAATATAATTCATTAATTTTTTTTTATTTGTGCCTTTCTCCGAAAAACTAGCCTGCTTTCCTGTTTTAAAGCCAATAGGCCTAGAAATCAACTGAAGTCAAAATAAAAATGGCCGTGAATAAAAAGAGGTAAAATGTGAAGTAGCTCTAACGCCACTACATAATAAATTGACCAAATCATGTTTTATATAACTGGTTATATTTCTACTTTAGTCAATAGTACTGCTAGAACCCACTAGCATGACTAAATGTTAAGAATCAGAAAACCCCATGCCATTTTTGGTTTCCCATCAATTTAATATTTTATTTTTAAAATTGAGAAAAAGGATAAGAATAACACTTTCCTAGGTTTTATTAGTTAATTTAATTTGCTAATTCAAAATTTGAAATAATCTAAGTCTTGTTAAGAAAAAAACTAAATCGAGGAGTTAAATCCATTGACTCTTTCCATCTTCCCTTGAGTGCTTATTTACATAAAATTAAATGAACAAGTTTAAATGTTTTCCGGGGAGGGGGGTAGCAATCATAACTATTATATGTTGCGAAAATAAAAATGAAAGCTATAATTTTGGCCTTTGACATTTTGAAGGTGTGAGACTGTCTTGGGTTGACAGCAAAGCAAACGACCATTACCCTCCCCCTAGATTAAAAAAATAATTTTTTTGTGAATTTTCAATGAAAACATGGCTTTTTTTTTGGTATTAGTCATAGAAAAACTGAAAAAGAAACAAAATTGCGCCCCCCCATATTTTTGAAAATATTTTTTTGTACTAGATTCAATATTTGTTTCAGAGGCTTTTTAAGGACAACTTTTATCTGTCGTATCAATGCTGGCGAAAGTTATTCTGTAAATGCTGGCGAAAGTTATTCTGTAAATGCTGGCGAAAGCTATTCTGTAAATGCTGGCGAAAGTTATTCTGTAAATGCTGGCGAAAGTTATTCTGTAAATGCTGGCGAAAGTTATTCTGTAAATGCTGGCGAAAGTTTATTCTTTAAATGCTGGCGAAAGTTATTCTGTAAATGCTGGCGAAAGTTATTCTGTAAATGCTGGCGAAAGTTATTCTGTAAATGCTGGCGAAAGTTATTCTGTAAATGCTGGCGAAAGTTATTCTGTAAATGCTGGCGAAAGTTATTCTGTAAATGCTGGCGAAAAGTTATTCTGTAAATGCTGGCGAAAGTTATTCTGTAAATGCTGGCGAAAGTTATTCTGTAAATGCTGGCGAAAGTTATTCTGTAAATTCTGGCGAAAGTTATTCTGTAAATGCTGGCGAAAGTTATTCTGTAAATGCTGGCGAAAGTTATTCTGTAAATGCTGGCGAAAGTTATTCTGTAAATGATGGCGAAAGTTATTCTGTAAATGATGGCGAAAGTTATTCTGTAAATGCTGGCGAAAGTTATTCTGTAAATGCTGGCGAAAGTTATTCTGTAAATGATGGCGAAATTTATTCTGTAAATGCTGGCGAAAGTTATTCTGTAAATGCTGGCGAAAGTTATTCTGTAAATGCTGGCGAAAGTTATTCTGTAAATGCTGGCGAAAAGTTATTCTGTAAATGCTGGCGAAAGTTATTCTGTAAATGCTGGCGAAAGTTATTCTGTAAATGCTGGCGAAAGTTATTCTGTAAAATGCTGGCGAAAGTTATTCTGTAAATGCTGGCGAAATTTATTCTGTAAATGCTGGCGAAAGTTATTCTGTAAATGCTGGCGAAAGTTATTCTGTAAATGATGGCGAAAGTTATTCTGTAAATGATGGCGAAGTTATTCTGTAAATGCTGGCGAAAGTTATTCTGTAAATGATGGCGAAAGTTATTCTGTAAATGATGGCGAAAGTTATTCTGTAAATGCTGGCGAAAGTTATTCTGTAAATGCTGGCGAAAGTTATTCTGTAAATGATGGCGAAGTTTTAAGTTCCTGATAAGCAATTTTCTACGCCCTCTTTTGATTAGCTTTTTTAATCTTTTTGGTCGTTATCAAGCAGGATAATAGCTTAAAAGTACGATAAGATAAAAAGTTAACACAGTCAGTAGCATAGGACGAGTAGAATAAACATTGTGTTTTCATAATTATTTATCAAATATGGAAATGATTTTTAAACGGGATTATTCTTGAAGAGATGAAGAATATGTTTCGTAGAATAAAAGGCACAGGAATAACACAAATCGTTTTTGAAACCCTGTTGACAATAATATCGGTAAAGTGAATTGGTGTTTTGTGCAACACTTAAGTCCGCCCTAAACTAGTCAAACTATTGTCAGTAACTTTTTATATAACAAATATTCAGATCTTGAGACACTTTCTGCACAGAATTCGTCAATTTTGAATCAAGCTTAATAATTCGATTACCATATTAAAAATTAAATGCATCATTGGCAATAATCTGACTATTATAACGGCTTCTAAAAATTAACCATTGCTGATGTTAACCCAATATCTAGAAAACACACATCAATATATAGCCCTAAAGAGCATTCCTTTTAACACAATTACGAACATGTCAAATTTGTTTTGTTTAAATGTATCAATAAAAAGATAAATTCCAAATTTTCAGACTTTTTTAATTCAAATTATCAAATAACTCTTTGATACCCCCCCCCCCCCCCCCGTGACCAAAACTCATGCTTACGTGCTTGAAAAATATCCCCACAATAGGGATATAATTTGAGCAAAAATAATACCACAAATTCAGCATGATTAAGGATCCTACAACAGACGTTTCAAGCTCCAAGAACATACTTATTACATAAATGGTATATACTATATTGCATAGAAAAAACATTAAAATACACGAGCAGACATCCAATAAAAATGTTATAATTGATAAGCTTACCTCTGTAAGATAAAACAACCTCTCTATACAACCTCAATAAGACAATTTCTGCTAGTACCATGAAAGATAAAGTACAAAGAGATCGTAATAACATATATTATCTGTTGTTTATCTTAAATTAATACATTTATTGTTCCAATATACAAAAGAAAACGAAATTTAGCATATTTTGCTTAGAAGGTTTACCAAGAAACGTGTTTATTTGTTTTTTTTCGCTTCCAGAGGTTGTCATCATACCATTCGTCGAAAAATATCGGAAAAGGGAGCATCTGAACGGAAACTTAAAATTCTAGTGTCATTTGAAGTAATTAAATAAAAAAAAAGTTTTTTTTTTACTGAAAGTAAGGAGTGACATTAAACTTAAAACGAACAGAAATTATTCCGTATAAGATAGAGGTTGGCCCCTCCTTAACGCCTCGCTCTTTACGCTAAAGTTTGACTCTGTCTCACAACTCTTTTTTTTTAATAATAAAAAACTTCAGCCTAAAGAGTGAGGGGTGAGGAGGGGGCAGCCTCTATCATACACGGAATAATTTCTGTTCGCTTTAAATTTTAATGTCGCTCCCTGCTTTTAGTTGAAAAAATTGTTCTTTTTATTTAATTTCTGAACGATTTGTTGAGTTAAAGCAGCTTTTATTTTGGCTCACCGTACGTGAATAATTAAAACAAAATTTGCATATTAATTTTACTTGTTTTTTTGGCTAAATGGCTTTCTTGAAATCTTGTTACGACATAGTTTACAAATTAACTTACGTAAAGAACTTCTATATTCGTATATTTTTTATTACCTATATTAGGGGGTTCGCCCCCTAGTCAATACCTCGCTCTTTACGCTAAGTTCAAATTTTGTTCCAACTCTTTAAGACTGACTCCTTAATCACAAAGGCTGTTAAATTAGACTAAATAGCTCTTTTGAAAGTACTAAGAAAAACTTTAGCGTAAAGACCGAGGTATTGACGAGGTATTGACCCCCTAATATACGCAATAATTTCTGTTCGTTATAAGTTTAATGTTGCTCCTTACTTTTAGTTGAAAAAACTTCTTTTTTTTAAATTATTTTCTGATCGTTTTTTAATAGTATTGGGATATCCGGTACCCCCCTTCATGGAAAATCCCCCCCTTCCCATGACAAATTCCTCCATGGAAATATCCTCCCATGTAAATCCCTCCCCCAGCCCCCCACCACCAGAAAAAATCCCCCTGAAAATGTCAGTATACTTCGCTATAACCTATACTATATGTATACAATGGGCAAAGTTCAAAACTTGCAGCCCTTCCCCTGGGGACTGCGGGGGATTAAGTCATCCTTAGAGACATAGTTTTTAGATTTTTCGACTACGCTGAACAAAATGGCTACCTCGAAATTTTTATCAGGTGACTTTGGGAAAAAATGAGCGTGGGAGGGGGCCTAGCTGCCCTCTAATTTTTTTTGGCCACTTAAAAAGGCCACTAGAACTTTTAATTTCCGTACGAATGAGCGCTCTCACGATATTCTATGACCACTGGGTCGATACAATCACCCCATGGGAACAAAAAAAGAACAAACAAACAAAAAACAAATAAATACGCATGCGTGATCTTTCTTCTGGCAAAAAAAATGCAAAGTTCCACATGTTTGCAGATAGGAGCTTGAAACTTCTACAGTAGGGTTCTCTGATACGCTGAATCTGATGGTGTAAATTTTCGTCAAAGTTCTATGACTTTTCGGGGGTGTTTCCCCCTTTTTTTGAAAATAAGGCAAATTTTCTCAGGTGCTTATCCTATGATGGGTAAGACTAAACTTAATGAAACTTATATATTTGAAATCAGCGAAAAAAATCAAATTCTTTTTATGGATCCGTTTTTTTTTAGAGTTTCGGTTATTATTGAGCCGGGTCGCTCCTTACTTACAGTTCGTTACCAAGAACTGTTTGATTAATTATGCAAACTTCAAAAAGAAGTAAATTCATATAACGTGTCAAAAACAAAATAAACAGAAATTATCCTGAATGCAAAATAAGACCTAAACCAAGCAGACATTGAAATAAATAATCAAAAAAAAGTTAAAAAAACGAACAGAAATTACCAGAAACTGGAGTTGTGCTACCACTCCCTGAAGTCTTTTAAAGGTTAGAGTGTTGCTTTCGCTATAGCCTACTTAAAATTGAATATATTCTACACAGTTTTCCTTTAATCACTATAGCAGTGGAAAACCAAAAATTATTGAAACTTCTAGGAATTCTTCGTCTTATATATCACCATATTTTACAAAATCAATTTCGTTTGAGTTGTCAGACCCCATCTACTTTAGAAAACTGGACAGATTTCTTCAAAATTATCAAATTACCTTTCAAGAGCTTTAACTAAGCATCATTGCATCAATCTTCTATACCTTTGGATTGAATGGAATCGAAGCTATACGAGTTCTGACCAAAAAAAGCCACCTTTTAAAACGTCAAAGCGGTAATATCTATCAGACATTGTTACGTTCCTGTAAACTTGATTAAATAAAAAAAACAAGTTTTTCAACTGAAAGTAAGGAGCAACATTAAAACTTAAAATGAACAGAAATCATTACGTATATGAGGGGGTTCGCCCCCTAGTCAATAACTCACTCTTTACTCTAAAGTTCGAATATCGTTCCAATTCTTCAAGAATCACCCATGTATATGAGGGGGTGTCGTTTTAACAATTTCTGTTCGTTTTAACTTTTTTTGATTATTTATTTCAATGTCTGCTTGGTTTAGGTCTTATTTTGCATTCAGGACAAATTCCTCCATGGAAATATCCTCCCATGTAAATCCCTCCCCCAGCCCCCCACCACCAGAAAAAATCCCCCTGAAAATGTCAGTATACTTCGCTATAACCTATACTATATGTATACAATGGGCAAAGTTCAAAACTTGCAGCCCTTCCCTGGGGACTGCGGGGGATTAAGTCATCCTTAGAGACATAGTTTTTAGATTTTTCGACTACGCTGAACAAAATGGCTACCTCGAAATTTTTATCAGGTGACTTTGGGAAAAAATGAGCGTGGGAGGGGGCCTAGCTGCCCTCTAATTTTTTTTGGCCACTTAAAAAGGCCACTAGAACTTTTAATTTCCGTACGAATGAGCGCTCTCACGATATTCTATGACCACTGGGTCGATACAATCACCCCATGGGAACAAAAAAAGAACAAACAAACAAAAAACAAATAAATACGCATGCGTGATCTTTCTTCTGGCAAAAAAAAAATGCAAGTTCTACATGTTTGCAGATAGGAGCTTGAAACTTCTACAGTAGGGTTCTCTGATACGCTGAATCTGATGGTGTAAATTTTCGTCAAAGTTCTATGACTTTTCGGGGGTGTTTCCCCCTTTTTTTGAAAATAAGGCAAATTTTCTCAGGTGCTTATCCTATGATGGGTAAGACTAAACTTAATGAAACTTATATATTTGAAATCAGCGAAAAAAAAATCAAATTCTTTTTATGGATCCGTTTTTTAGAGTTTCGGTTATTATTGAGCCGGGTCGCTCCTTACTTACAGTTCGTTACCAAGAACTGTTTGATTAATTATGCAAACTTCAAAAAGAAGTAAATTCATATAACGTGTCAAAAACAAAAATAAACAGAAATTATCCTGAATGCAAAATAAGACCTAAACCATGCAGACATTGAAATAAATAATCAAAAAAAGTTAAAACGAACAGAAATTACCAGAAACTGGAGTTGTGCTACCACTCCCTGAAGTCTTTTAAAGGTTAGAGTGTTGCTTTCGCTATAGCCTACTTAAAATTGAATATATTCTACACAGTTTTCCTTTAATCACTATAGCAGTGGAAAACCAAAAATTATTGAAACTTCTAGGAATTCTTCGTCTTATATATCACCATATTTTACAAAATCAATTTCGTTTGAGTTGTCAGACCCCATCTACTTTAGAAAACTGGACAGATTTCTTCAAAATTATCAAATTACCTTTCAAGAGCTTTAACTAAGCATCATTGCATCAATCTTCTATACCTTTGGATTGAATGGAATCGAAGCTATACGAGTTCTGACCAAAAAAGCCACCTTTTAAAACGTCAAAGCGGTAATATCTATCAGACATTGTTACGTTCCTGTAAACTTGATTAAATAAAAAAAACAAGTTTTCAAATGAAAGTAAGGAGCAACATTAAAACTTAAAATGAACAGAAATCATTACGTATATGAGGGGGTTCGCCCCCTAGTCAAATAACTCACTCTTTACTCTAAAGTTCGAATATCGTTCCAATTCTTCAAGAATCACCCATGTATATGAGGGGTGTCGTTTTAACAATTTCTGTTCGTTTTTAAAACTTTTTTTTGATTATTTATTTCAATGTCCCTGCTTGGTTTAGGTCTTATTTTGCATTCAGGACAAATTCCTCCATGGAAATATCCTCCCATGTAAATTCCCTCCCCCAGCCCCCCACCACCAGAAAAAATCCCCCTGAAAAAATGTCAGTATAACTTCGCTATAACCTATACTATATGTATACAATGGGCAAAGTTCAAAACTTGCAGCCCTTCCCCTGGGGACTGCGGGGATTAAGTCATCCTTAGAGACATAGTTTTTAGATTTTTCGACTACGCTGAACAAAAAATGGCTACCTCGAAATTTTTTATCAGGTGACTTTGGGAAAAAATGAGCGTGGGAGGGGGCCTAGCTGCCCTCTTAATTTTTTTGGCCACTTAAAAAGGCCCACTAGAACTTTTAATTTCCGTACGAATGAGCGCTCTCTTCACGATATTCTATGACCACTGGGTCGATACAATCACCCCATGGGAACAAAAAAAGAACAAACAAACAAAAAACAAATAAATACGCATGCGTGATCTTTCTTCGGCAAAAAAAATGCAAAGTTCTACATGTTTGCAAGATAGGAGCTTGAAAAAGCTTCTACAGTAGGGTTCTCTGATACGCTGAATCTGATGGTGTAAATTTTCGTCAAAGTTCTATGACTTTTCGGGGGTGTTTTCCCCCTTTTTTTGAAATAAGCAAATTTTCTCAGGTGCTTAACCTATGATGGGTAAGACTAAACTTAATGAAACTTATATATTTGAAATCAGCGAAAAAAAATCAAATTCTTTTTATGGATCCGTTTTTTAGAGTTTCGGTTATTATTGAGCCGGGTCGCTCCTTACTTACAGTTCGTTACCAAGAACTGTTTGATTAATTATGCAAACTTCAAAAAGAAGTAAATTCATATAACGTGTCAAAAACAAAATAAACAGAAATTATCCTGAATGCAAAATAAGACCTAAACCATGCAGACATTGAAATAAATAATCAAAAAAAGTTAAACGAAACAGAAATTACCAGAAACTGGAGTTGTGCTACCACTCCCTGAAGTCTTTTAAAGGTTAGAGTGTTGCTTTCGCTATAGCCTACTTAAAATTGAATATATTCTACACAGTTTTCCTTTAATCACTATAGCAGTGGAAAACCAAAAATTATTGAAACTTCTAGGAATTCTTCGTCTTATATATCACCATATTTTACAAAATCAATTTCGTTTGAGTTGTCAGACCCCATCTACTTTAGAAAACTGACAGATTTCTTCAAAAATTATCAAATTACCTTTCAAGAGCTTTAACTAAGCATCATTGCATCAATCTTCTATACCTTTGGATTGAATGGAATCGAAGCTATACGAGTTCTGACCAAAAAAGCCACCTTTTAAAACGTCAAAGCGGTAATATCTATCAGACATTGTTACGTTCCTGTAAACTTGATTAAATAAAAAAAAACAAGTTTTTCAACTGAAAGTAAGGAGCAACATTAAAACTTAAAATGAACAGAAATCATTACGTATATGAGGGGGTTCGCCCCTAGTCAATAACTCACTCTTTACTCTAAAGTTCGAATATCGTTCCAATTCTTCAAGAATCACCCATGTATATGAGGGGGTTCGCCCCCTAGTCAATAACTCACTCTTTACGCTAAAGTTCGAATATCGTTCCAATTCTTTAAGAATCCCCCACGTATATGAGGGGGTTCGCCCCCTAGTCAATAAATCACTCTTTACGCTTAAGTTCGAATATTGTTCCAATTCTTCAAGAATCACCCACGTATATGAGGGGGTTCGCCCCTAGTCAACAACTCACTCTTTACACTAAAGTTCGAATATCGTTCCAATTCTTTTCGCCCCCTAGTCAATAACTCACTCTTTACGCTAAAGTTCAAATATCGTTCCAATTCTTCAAGAATCACCCACGTATATGAGGGGGTTCGCCCCCTAGTCAATAACTCACTCTTTACGCTAAAGTTCGAATATCGTTCCAATTCTTTAAGAATCCGCCCCCACGTATATGAGGGGGTTCGCCCCCTAGTCAATAACTCAATCTTTACGCTAAAGTTCGAATATCGTTCCAATTCTTCAAGAATCACCCACGTATATGAGGGGGTTCGCCCCCTAGTCAATAACTCACTCTTTACGCTAAAGTTCGAATGTCGTTCCAATTCTTCAAGAATCACCCACGTATATGAGGGGGTTTGCCCCCTAGTCAATAACTCACTCTTTACCCTAAAGTTCAAATATCGTTCCAATTCTTCAAGAATCACCCACGTATATGAGGGGGTTCACCCCCTAGTCAATAACTCACTCTTTACGCTAAAGTTCGAATATCGTTCCAATTCTTTAAGAATCACCCCTGAATCACGAAGGCCGATTAATTAGAATAGATAGCTCTTTTGAAAGTACTTAAAAAAAACTTTAGCGTAAAGAGCGAGGTATTGACTAGGGGAGAAACCCGGTCATATACGTAATAATTTCTGTTCGTTTTAAGTTTTAATGTTGCTGCTTGCTTTCAGTTGAAAAAACTTGTTTTTTTATATTTAATTTCTGATAGGTTTTTAAATAATGCTGGGAAATCCGGCACCCCCTTCATAGAAATGTCCCTTCCCCCATGAAAAAATCCTCCAAGGAAAGATCCCCCACTTAACCCCCCTACTCTGACCCCCCCTCCCCCCCCCCCTACCAGAAAAAAATCCCTCCTGAAAACGTCTGTATGCTTCCGAATAACCAATGCTATATGTAAACAATGGGCAAAGTTCATAATTGCAGCCCTTCCCCCAGGGACTGAGGGGATTAAGTTTTCTTCTTGAAACACTCATCTATAAAGTTCTTAGGGGCTGGCAGTTACAGAATTTAATCAATACAGAAGAAAGAAAATCAAAATGCTGCTCCCGCAACTGTAGTAATGGTAAAAGCCGACCGAAGCCTGCTGCAGAAATTGACGTTATCCCATTAGCATGTACCAAGTTTTTTTTTATTTCTCTTTGTTTAGGTTTAACTTGCTCATTAATAATGATTTCTGTTCGTTTTAGGTTTGACTTCATTTCTGCTTTTATTGCTTCATACCTGCTTTGATACCTTTACTTCTGCTCGTTCTAGGTTCTAGTCTAATATTTTACTTCGCTTTCATAATTTTTTGGGCGAAACACTTTTTCTAAATCAGTAAAAGTAAAGTACCACAGTCAGAGGCAACGCTATAGTGAAGGCCATAGTAAAGTAAAGGCCACACGGCTCCAATGTTTTATTATTCATTTATTTTTATCCCAGAGGCACTTCATATGGAAGGAATCGTCACATAAATTTCGGAAGGGGCTCATTCGATTGGAAATTGGAAGTTCTAGTGCCCTTTTTAAGATTCAAAAGTGATCAGAGAGCAACTAGCCCCCCCCGCCCTTTTTTTCTCAAATGCATCTGATGAAAATTTTGAGATAGCCATTTTGTTAAAAATAGTTCAGAGATTATATAACAAAAACTCCGGTGCCGACAAAACACCCCCGAGCCCGGGGGCAGGCGTTGTAAGCTATGCACTGGGTGCATGGTTCTTATGGAAGGATGGTCGTATGAATTTCAGAGTGGGCTCATTTGATTGGAAATTGAAAGTTATTGTTTACTTTTAAGAGTGAGGGGTTCGACACAACCCCCCAGGGCCCGGGAGCAGGCGTTGTAACAGACTTACATTGAGACATGCCGGCTAAAATTCTTACTGCATGATTTTGTAGAACTCTTATTGGTTTTAGGATAGAAGAAAAAGCAGAGAGCCAAATACTCGAACAATAAGGTATATACGGGTTTATTAAAGAAAAATAAAGATGGCGAAGGACAGATTTGGGAAAACAATGTTGGAGTTCTTCATTATACATAGATTTCTTGCCAGAATTTTGCTAGTTAAAGTTACAAGTTGCTTAAAAAATAGAGTTTCATCTATTACAATCCCAAGATATTTAAAAGAAGCGGTCCGTTTTATAGCGCAATTGGTCATATCTAATTCCTTGATCCATGGGTAAAAGTTTGGTGATCGCGAGAAAATAATAAAAGTTAGACTTAGCCATGTTGAACCTTAGTTTATTTACCCTCAGCCATGCTATATTTCTATTAACTGCTCACTTCATGGAAGTCTGCAGCAGCTCCGCTGTCTTAGCTATGCTAATGGCTCTTGTGTCATCAGCAAAAAGTTAAACTGTTTCAATAGTCGGGTTCACCGTTAGTTCATTTATTCTGTAGCAAAAATTATTTAGACAATTTGTTAGATCATTAATAAATATCAAGAATAATATAGAATCAAGAACTGATCCTTGCGGAACACCTATTTCAATACGATTTTTTCCTGAAGAAGAATCATTTAGTTGGACATACTGACAACGATTACTTAAAAATTTTTTTTAAGAAACTTAATTTCCCCATCAAACCATACACCTCACACTTCTTAAGTAGAAGTTCATGATCCACTGTGTCGAAAGCTTTCATAGATCTAAATATACAGAACCTATTTTATAACCTTTCTATAATACATCATTAATAACAGTTGTCAAATAAATCATCGCCTGTTCCGTTGTCCTTTTTCTACGGAACTGTCTCTACCAGTAATTTATGATCCTCCACAAAACTCATCATTCTAATACTAAAACACTTCTCTAAAACATGGGAAATTAGGGATAAAACAGATATCGGTCTATAGTTTCCTGGGTCATTTTGAATCCTTTATGAATTGGGGTTACGCGGGCAACTTTAAAACAATTTGGGAATTTCCTTGTCGAAAACACTCATTAATTAATTCACATTAAACTTCAGATATAACAGCGAAAATAAATTTAAGTATTTTTAAAGTAATATGGTCGCTACCAGATGAATTACTACGTAACCCATAATTTTTTTTTAATTTTATTAACTGTTACAAGTCTAAGCTGAAGAGATACATCAATCGGGTCCCTCAGTAATGACTCGAACGTCGGATCGCCACTATCAGGTACAGCTGACATAGTTAGATTCAGACCAATATCTGAGAAATAACTCTGGAATTCATTACATTTATCATTTTCAAAATTGCACTTATTAATGAAGCCATTGCACTAATTAATTCATCTGGTACAGTATTTATTTTTCATACAATCACTTCTTTTATTAGTCCTCAGGTTTTCTTAGCGCATCCTTCACACCCTTAAACTTTTTCTCAAAATATTTTCCTTTTTTATATTTGTTAAAATTGTATTCAACCTTTTTCGATAAATTTTATATAGTTGCTTATTTTCTTGTGTTGGGTTAATTATTTGAGCTCTTAACAACTTATCTCTTACATTTTTTGCTTCAAAATCACAGGACTAATCCAAGGTTTTTTACTTGAGAATTTTCCATTAAACGGTTTTTTAATGTGACTACTTGTCTTATCAAACTCTGCAACTTCATAAAATAAAAAAACTGAAATTTGTGTCCTGAACTTTGCCTAGAATCTCATACCAACCTACCTTTTCTATATCATTTTTAAGTTTTACCATTGCATTTTAAACTGATCACTGGAATCCTTGAATTTTTGCCTTTAACCACCTTCGTTGCAGTTCTAAAGTTAGCTGAAACTCCAAAGTGGTCGGATACATCGTGTATAAACCATGGGAAGACTCAAGGGCACATTAGAAAGGATATTATCCAGAAGCTTAGCTGATGCTCCCGTAATTCTTGTAGGGATATTTATACAAGGATAAAACCCATTAGATAAACTTCTATTAATAAATTCAGTGCTAGCAGAGGATTGATCTATAAGGTCGATATTAAAGTTCCCCACAATAAAACATGGCATGGAGTTAATCGGGAGTTTCAGTAATTGTTCTTCAAATAGGGCCCTTAAAGTCATGGAGCAG
The DNA here is from genome assembly GCA_027921565.1 of Artemia sinica. Lineage (NCBI taxonomy): Eukaryota > Metazoa > Arthropoda > Branchiopoda > Anostraca > Artemiidae > Artemia > Artemia sinica. The sequence goes on along the minus strand of CM051267.1, from coordinate 21,998,714 downwards.
GCTCTGCGAATGTTCGTATAAACTTCAAAGAGGGTTCATTTGATTGGAAATTTAAAGTTATAGTCCACTTTTTAAGAGTCAAAAGAGATCGGGGGGGGGACTAGCCCCACCCCCTCCACGCCCTATTTTCCTCAAACCCATTCGATAAGAAACTTTGAGACATTTTTTTTTTCAAAAATAGCTCAAAGATCATATAACAAAAACTCCGGGATCGACACAATCCCTCATGGTCCAGGGCAGGCGTTGTAAGTTATGTCCCGGGGGCATATATGGTTCTTATGGAAGGGATTCTCGTATAAGCTTCAGAGAGGGCTCATTTGATTGGAATTTGAAAGTTCTAGTTCAATTTTTAAGAGTCAAAAGAGATCGGAGTGCAACCAGCCCACCCCACGCCCCTTTTCCTCAAATGCATCCCATGAATATTTTAAGATAACCATTTTGCTAAAAATAGTTTGAAGGTCAGATAACAAAACACCGGTATTGACACAATCCCCAAGGGCCCAAGGGCAGGCCTTGTAATTTACGCCCTGGGGATATATATGGTTCTTATGGAAGGGTGCTCGTATAAACTTCAGAGAGGACTAATTTGATTGGATATTGAAATTTCTAGCTTACTTTTTAAGATTCAAAAGTGATCTGATGGCAACTAGCCCCCCCCCCACGTCCTTTTTTTCCAAAACCCATCCGATAAAAATTTTTAGATGGCTGTTTTTTTTTTAAAACTACTTCAAAGATCATATAACAAAAACTCCGGGGTCGACACAATCCCCAAGGGCCTGGGGGCATATATGGTTCTTATGGAAGGGATGTTCGTATGAACTTTAGAGAGGGCTCATTTGAATGGAAATTGAAAGTTCTAGTTCACTTTTTAAGAGTAAAAAAGAATCAGAGGGCAACTAGTCCCCCCCCAGACCCTTTTTTTCCAAACTCGTCCGATACAAATTTTGAGATAGTCATATTTTTAAATAGTTCAAAGGTCAGATAACAAAAAGCTCCAGTGTCGACACTGCCTCCAGGGCCCAGGGGCAGGCGTTACAAGTTATGTCCATGGTGCATATATGGTTCTTATGAAAGGGATGCTCGTAGAAACTTCAGAGAGGGCTCATTTGATTGGAAACTGAAAGTTCTAGTTAACTTTTTAGGAGACAAAACAGATCCGAGGGCAACTAGCCCCTCCACGCCCTTTTTCCCAAAACATTTATGTATTTTTATTTGTCGTGTATATTTGTCTTGTTTATCTTTTTCTTGTGTTCTTAGTACTCCGTCTCTTTTTTTCAATTTTGACGGGTAATAAAATATCATTATTATTATTACAACCCATCTGATAAATTTTTGAAATAGCCATTTTGTTAAAAATAGTTCAAAGGTCAGATAAGAAAACTTCGGTGTCGACGCAACCCCCAGGGCCCGGGGGTAGGCGCGTGTAAGTTATGCTCTGGGGGCATATATGGTTCCTACAAATTTTGAGGCTGCTGTTTTTTTTTAAATAGTTCAAACATCATATAACAAAAACTCTGGGGGTCGACACAGCCCCCCAGAGCCCAGGGAAAGTGTTTTAAGTTATGCCCCGGAGGCGTATAAGGTTTTTATGTAAGGGGTGGTCATCTAAACTTCGAAGATGGCTCATTTTATTAGAAATTGGAAGTTTAGTTCACTCTTTAAGAGTCAAAACAGATCCGAGCCCAACTAGTCCCCCCTAGCCCTTTTCCCCCAAATCTATTCAATTTTCATTGACAAACCATTTGATTTGACAAATTTTGAGATAGCCATTTTTTAAAATAATTCAAACATCAGATAAAAAAAACTCCAAGGTCCATACAACCCCAGGGTCCACTTGTTTCATTTAAAAAAGTTGGAGAAACAACCGAAAGTGCACTTTGCGGGAATGTGCTATCAAGTCAAATTTATAAAAAGCGATTATGCAGAAATATAAGCTTTTAAATGAGCCCTTAAAGCTTTCTTTTGTTACAGAAGCCTTCTAGCGAAGTCGGCCGAGTAAAAAACAGCTTTTTGCTCATCGAAATACAAACGTTTCCTGAAAAACATGTATTGTTTTGGGAAGTATGGAAACCATTCGGTAAACACATACCAATAATATTTTTTTCATTTTCACATGGAATCCCAATATAGCCCATGCCCATCGCTGAAACATTCAAGCTTCTCTCTTCAGGATAGGCGGGGAGGGGGTGCCCGTCGTCTCCAGTCACTTTCCTAATAGTATCTATATAGACTAAAATTTTTCTTAGCTGTCAAGGTTGTTTGCAGTATTTTTTAGAGCTGTCTTATCTCCCCTAGATCGGTGATAATTAGAAATTATATTAAAAATAAGTTTTCAACTGAAACTAAGAAGTGACATTAAAACTTAAAATGAGCATACATTATACCGTATAAATAAAAAAAAGATCATGGCAGCGTTGTTTCTGCATTAAATTTTAATCAAAAACGAACAAAGATTAATTAAAAAACAAACAAAGTTATTTTTGAGGGAACCAAAGAGCGAAATTGAAACTTAAAACGGACAAAAACCTATTACTTCACAACCTATTTAGTATATATTAATATAACTATTACAAATAAACCAACAAATTATGTTTCCCTATGTTTTATGATTATACAAAACTAGCGCTTTACTGAAAGCACAAAATAATATAGGAGTTTTGGTACAGTAAAAGCAAACCAACTTAGGACACCTTTTATAGAATCAAAATTTTATCAATCCCTTTTAGGATTCATCCCCTTTTAAGATAAAGTAACAATCCATTTTTGGATTTTCTTTTATTTTTTTACGTTTAATTTGGTATCACTTCTGCACAATGGCTCAGTTCAATGACCAGCTCTTGTTTTGGTTCTTAAAAGGACATGTCATGATTAGTTTGTACACAAGTTCAAATTAAGGCCATCTTGACAGTTTTAGCACTATAGACTAGCTTTAGAGTTTTTATCATAGCTTGAAATTCACTCTTGTGTAGAGAGAAATAATCGGATTTCCAGAGTTCATATTATGTCTTATTTGATCTTCATTTAAAGTGATACTAAAGCATATTTCTTACAATTTAAGACTGTATATTACCCACTATTGGTATTATAGCTGGTGAGAGCAAAATGCTGCTTGATAAATCAATCCAATATTTCTGCATGCTGTTCAATTACTTCGCGGCTATTAAAAAATATTTAGTTTTACGCTTATGTTTTTAAGATAATTTTAATTGTATATTGAAAGTTAATAATGCCACAACTGGTGTAAGACTATGAAAAGCTTTATAGATTCATTTAGTGTTGTCAGGGTACATACTCACTCTTGACTCTTAAATCAATAATCCTGTTTTTTATACTTGACTTTTGTTTTTTCAGTTAAGCGCTAGTTTTGTATAATCATAAAAGCATAGGGAAACATAATTAGTTGGTTTATTTGTACTAGTTATATTAATATATATTAAATAGGCTGTGAAGTAGTAATTTTTGTCCGTTTTAAGTTTCAACTTCGCTCTTTGCTTCCCTCGGAAAAACTTTGTTTTTTTTTTTAAATTATATCATTATAAATCCAATATTCAGTCTAATTTATAGTTCTTACCAAAACTGTTAATTTATTTTGAATAAAAAAAATATTTTGAAATAGAGAACTTTTAAAAACTTGAAACTCGGGCAATCAAAAACGAACAGAATTTAATTTTAAAAAAGTTTTCCGGAAAAGAAGTTTCAAAAGAAAAATAAAGACCATATTAAACTTAAGATCAAAAGAAATAGAAACCTACAAAAACTCAAACCCAAAAGAGCCAAAAATCACTGTTAAAGAATAAATGAAACCCAAAATGAACAGAAATTAAATAAACAGTCATAGCAAAAAAACATACAGCAGGTACTAATATAAATGAATAAATAAATCTCAAAACGAGTAAAGCTTAAGTTGAATATGCAAATCAAGCTTAAAACGAACAAAAATATTTTACTATTGAGGCATAAATGAAACCCAAAACAGAAATTAAATAAACAATCATAGCAAACAAACAAACAATAGTTATTAATATAAATAAGTAAATAAATCTTAAACGAGTAAAACTTAAAGTGAACATGCAAATCCAGCTTGAAACGAACAAAAATCTCTACAAAGAAGAGTTTGGGTTTTGCCTCCTTCTTTCGCTGTAAAAGTCTAAAACTTAGTGCGTCAATGGCGCTTTACTGAAAACGGATTATATTACAAACATTTTCTTTTGTACTTATTACAACATTGAAAATAAACATAAAAATTATAGTAAAGGTAAATTTTAAGCTGATGAGCTTACAGCAATTAATATCATTATATATCAAATATTTAGTTTAATTTTATTAGTTGTTTCCAAGACTGTTTAAGGCAAAAATAGTTTCACTATAAACAAGAGTTTGAATACTGCCCTCTTCCCTAATTGTAAAAGGGTAAAGCCTACTACATCATTGGTGCTTCACTGAAAAGGAACTATATTACAGATATTTTTTTCAGTTATTGCAGCATTGATAATGAAAATAAAAAAACCGTGAAATAAAAATCTTAAACTGATGATCTTTCAACAATTAATAACATTATATGTTAAACATTCAGTTTGATTGTATTTTTACTTTTTAAGACTGTTCGAGACATATAGTTTTCAGTAAGGCGCCAATTACGCAGTTGGTATTAGACTTTTACAGTGAAAGAAGAAGGCAAAACCCAAACTCTTGTTTGTAGAGATTTTAGTTCGTTTCAAGCTGGATTTGCATGTTCAATTTAAGTTTCACTCGTTTTAAGATTTATTTACTCATTTATGCTAGTAACTATTGTTTGTTTGTTTGCTATGATTGTTTATTTAATTTCTGTTCATTTAGGGTTTATTTATGCCTCAATAGCAAAATATTTTTTTTGTTTTTAAGCTTGATTTGAATATTCAACTTAAGCTTTACTCGTTTTGAGATTTATTTATTCATTTATATTAGCACCTGCTGTAAGTTTTTTGCTATGATTGTTTATTTAATTTCTGTTCGTTTTAGGTTTCGTTTATTCTTTATAGCAATTTCTGGTTGTTTTGAGTTTGAGGTTTTGTAAGTTTCTTTTTCTTCTGATCTTAACTTTAATATGGCCTTTACTTTTCTTTAGGAAACTTCTTTTTCGGAAAGTTTTTTTTAAATTAATACAACAACACAAAAAGAGCAGAAAGTATACTATTATACTTTTTATATACATAGGTTGTTCTGCACACTCCCTTTCAAATCCCAGCTATTTGACCTAAAGTTTAACAAGTGTTCACTTAAAGCATTTTAGAGTGCAACAAATTTAGCCAGTTGGTAAATTCATTTGTTTTATTTAACGATTTGCCTTTCACAAACTTGAACTGCAAGCAATTATTTAAGACAATTAGTCAATAGACCATTGTCCGCTTGAGCAAAAAAAAAAAAAAATCATTTCATTGTTCTTGCGTTAGAGCATATGCTCTAAAAGTATTGGAGGGGACAATATAGTTAAGAGGAAAAGTGGTAGAGGTTGTGGATGATAACCCCTCTCACATATAAAATAGTTCCTATTCGTTTTTATCTCTAGTGTCGCTCTTTACTTTCATTTGAAAAAGCCTTTTCAAACCTCAATCTTTGTTTGTTTTAACACCATATTCTAGACTCAAAATATAAGGGCTAGGGGAACTACTACTTCTATCAATTTCCCGCTCTTTACCATTAAAATTCATAATTTTTATAAGTCTTTCGAGAAAAGGAGCTTATTAAAAAATGAAATGTAATTTTCTAAACAAGAAGAAAATCCCGCTTCCATCGTCTTCCCTATAAAGTTAAGGGTTTATCACAGCCCTTCAAAAGAAATTTACCTAAGCCCCATTTGCAATAAACTTATTAACACTGATCCGTCATATTTTTTTTTTGAAATTTTTTGTTTCACAACCGATGTCTGATATACCATAACTGGTAAGCGATAAGGGCTACAAAAATCACGTAAAACAATTTTCTATGTTTGAATAGCCATTCGGTGTCGGGTATTCTTATTCAGTTGCTCTTTCATCATTGATTGGAGAGGGCCTCCGTTGTTTAGTTTGCTTCTAAGGTCTATCTTGCTTTAATTTTGTCCTGGGTACTGCTTTCTGTTTTTTTATAATTACTTCCCCTGTTGCACAGAGGATGGTTGAATGGAAATTTAGGCCAAGATAATTGCATATTGGTCTTTTTTCTGCTGGTTGGAATTATCCTCGTTTTATTATCTTTGTTATATGACAAAAGTTCTGTAAATTTTGGAGTCAGGCGATCTGTTAATTATTAATGATGTTGCATTACTTAAAAACCCAAAGAAACCTTGAGTGGAGCGACGGCAGGACTCATCCAGACAATTTTTTACTGCCAAAATTATTGTCTAATTAAGCATCGACTTGCCATAAAATTTCTTTAACTGGTTGAGATCGCAAAATACGCAAAAAAAACTATAAATTTTGTATTTTAAAAAAAGAATAAGAATACCGAAACGCACATTCTTGCTCTATTCTGACGCTCTTTGCGAAATTGTTCCGAAGAAAATATATTTGCTTGAATTTATTTCGTGTTACAACTCAGAAATACAAAATTTTGAATATATCATAGAGAATAAATTTTCCCTCAAGTTAGTAAAACTAAAAATTAGTTAAAAATGATACTGCAAAAAAGTCAAGAAGACTACATTATTCTTTTGTTTTGTTTGTTTCACTTGTTTTTGTTTGTGTGTGTATTTAGCGGATCTACTTTTCAAATACTCGTCATTCGTATACACAGACAAACCTTTCACAAGTGTTTCCTACCTTTTGTGTTCGTCAACCACGTTGCTTAGATTTCACTTTTCTATTCTTGTCAGAAATTAATTATCTTTATTACTAATATGCTGATTAGATACTCGACTTCTTTTTCACCTGCACGTCGTATGGATTCGCATATGGCTTTCTCGGATCCGGAATTTGGTCAGGCCTGCCACTAATTTCAACAGGCATTATTGGTGTCGTGCTATCAAAGAGGGAAACAGTAGACAAATGCCTGTAAGTATTTTTAAAATCAACTCTTCCCAGGTTATCATAGTAGGAACCAGTGGCGCCAATTCGCGAAAATTTAGGGGGGGGGGGGCAAGGCATTTTTTTTCTATTTTCTTTAAATGAAGATTCTGAAAAAAAAAACATTGAGCAAATAAACCTAAAACAGGGGATAGCGACGACTTCGTTGCTTGGCAAAATCGTCGACTCTATCTAAATCCAGTTTCTTTACCTCCTGTTTTTCAACGGCCATTATCAAGAGATCAATGAGTCTGTCGTTTGCCGTCATCAATTGCAGATAGTCCTTCACACGCCCTAATGGCAAGAAGAATAGTTCATTGCTAGCAGTGGTCACAGTCAAAGTAGCAACTAGCTTCATTAGTTTTAGCACTGCAGAATAGGCAACTGGGAGGTCAGATAAGATTTCGATAGCTCAGAGAAGATTCATTTTTGAAATATAACTTTTTGACATATGCAGCTTTGCAAGAGAAAGGATTCTATGGCATGATCATCGACATCGAGAAGCTCTTGATAATGATACATCAGACTTTCTACTTTCGTAAGTTTGATAAAATCGTAACTTGAGGGGTTGAAGGCAGATAAAGCGTCGAGCAGAGGCATATTTTGCATGAAACGTTGGTCCATCTCACTCGTGAAACAGTCTATTACCTCAAAGTACAGAAGTTTACCGGAGTATGGTTGAGCTGGCTGAATGGTATTGCGTTTGCCAAGTGTTGAGTTTTAAAGAAAGTCTTTGAGATGAATGGAAATGGTTTGACTTCTCTTGCTACGGGCACTGGTTTTAGATTGTGGATATTTCGATTCCTGGATATCGTGTAAAGCCAAGAATTTGGATATTTTTTTGCTTAAGTTGTTCCACTTGTTATCCTTTCTTAGCTTTTGGAATGTCTCGTATGTCCCAGAAATCAGAACAAGTGATTAAATCAACAAACTTTCGGATTGAAGTTGCTCTCATAAACATTAGAATGACTAATACGTTTCCATTATGTCCAAAGTTGAGACAAAAGAGGCAGAGTTGATTTTTCCCAGTAGTCCTTTTGCCTCGCACGCTGCTATGCCGTGTAAGGTTGCCCCTACTAACAGGGCTAATAAATTTGGTAGCGTGATACAAACTGAGGCGTTGGTAAGAAATCGGTACTCAGAATTCGGTGACAACTGATTTTATTTACAAAAGAAGATAAAAAGAAAAATATTCTAATTCTGTTTATGTTGAATATTTCCAAACTTCTTCTAGGTCTAAGGTCTAATGATCTACTAGTTCAATCCACCAATGTTTACCGAAAATAAAAGATTAAGTTAATCTTAGGCTAACGATTCTTTCTACTTAAAAAGGTTACACTTGAACAGCTAGTCAAGGCTTGAGTTCTGGGTTATTAAAATCCTTTAGTTCAAGCTATTTTTGAGCTAAGCTAAGAATAACCGTACTTGCTTTTAATTCAAATTTCATTAACCCAAACCAAGAGATTCTCTTATTATTTCTTGAAAGGGCTGTCTATTGTTTGGACCTTTATTAAGCTTTAACTTTAGCAGGGAAAGCTTAATTGAAAATATCTGGACATAAAGGTTTGGAAATGCTTACGCTGATAATATTGTTCCCTTTTCCCCTGACCTACCTGTATAAACATTAAGGTCACCTTTGTATAAACATGCAGTACGGGGTTAACGAAATGAAAGAATGATTAAAAAGGGAACGGTGTTCTTCTTCGTATAAACGTCTGAAGATTGCACAAAGGGGGGGGGGGGGTAATTAAAGTTATTGTCCGATAATTCCAATTTTTGGATATAAGGTCTTTATAAAGTCAAGCTAAGCCTCAAGGGACTCTAGGCTGACAAGGGGAAGCACAAATGGCTCTCCTAGCTTTCTCTTCTTGGTTAAGGTTTCCTTTCCTGTTTAAACCCTCAGTTATTCAAAGCTTAAATTTCTGGGAAGAAATTTATTCAGTGACAAGTGATTTTTATTTACAAAAGAAGATAAAAAGAAAAATATTCTAATTCTGTTTATGTTGAATATTTCCAAACCTCTTCTAGGTCTAAGGTCTAATGATCTACTTGTTCAATCCACCAATGTTTACCGAAAAGAAAAGATTAAGTTAATCCTAGGCTAACGAATGTTTCTACTTAAAAAAGGTTACACTTGAACAGCTAGTCAAGGCTTGAGTTCTGGGTTATTAAAATCCTTTAGTTCAAGCTACTTTTTAACTAAGCTAAGAATAACCGTACTTGCTTTTAATTCAAATTTCATTAACCCAAACCAAGAGATTCTCTTATTATTTCTTGAAAGGGCTGTGTATTGCTTGGACCTTTATTAAGCTTTAACTTTAGCAGGGAAAGCTTAATTGAAAATATCTGGACATAAAGGTTTGGAAATTCTTACGCTGATAATATTGTTTCCCTTTTCCCCTAGCCTACCTGTTTAAACATTAAGATCACCTTTGTATAAACATGCAGTACGGGGTTAACGAAATGAAAGAATGATTAAAAAGGGAACGGTGTTCCTCTTTGTATAAACGTCTGAAGATTGCAAAAAGGGGGGGGGGGTTAATTAATTTTATTGTCCGATAATTCCAATTTTTGGATATAAGGTCTTTATAAAGTCAAGCTAAGCCTCAAGGGACTCTAGGCTGACAAGGGGAAGCACAAATGGCTCTCCTAGCTTTCTCTTCTTGGTTAAGGTTTCCTTTCCTCTTTAAACCCTCAGTTATTCAAAGATTAAATTTCTGGGAAGAAATTTAATTTGGCTTATTCTAACCTTAAAATGCTGTTTTGTCCAAATGGCTCAAGCCTTGTCTAGGTGGAAATAGTACCGAAACTTTAAGCCCAAAATCATCAACTTAGATTTCAGCACTAGTTGTTATTAATTTCTCTTATATACGTATTAAAGTTATTTCCAAGTGACAGAAATCTTTAGAGGTTTTCTTCTTATTTTAACTTTTATCTTCAAAACTTTTATCCCCAAGGGGAATTTAGACAGACAGTTGTAGTTTATCGTACTTACAAAGTAAAACACTTACTCCTTTTTTGATCCAAAAATACTACCGTGTTTCCGAGGCAAAAAAAACTCCGATTTGTCTCTCATCCGTAAGTTATATTCTTTTTGCTACTTGCTCCGTTTAGCGACCTTCCCTCCCTCCTAGCCAATCAAACCACTTTTTGTAAAAGTAGTTTCTTTTCCAGTCTTTCAAGGCCTTGCAAAACTGGTCTAAATTAGGTCTTAACATATCACGGGTTCAAAGTTCGTTTGATTCTTGGACAAAGAGTGTCACTACAAGATTTATGACTAGTTATGCAAAGAGAAGTTATTTTCAAATTCAAGCTAATTTGAAATTGTCACTATATTTCTAATCTATGAAGCGAAAGAGAATTCCAAGCTTTAATAAAATTGAGTTAAGAAATTTACACAAAATAAGGCCTCCTTACAATCTCCCCCACTTAAAATATTAGTTTAATTTTTTTTTCAAAAGGAATAAACAAAAGGAAACACAAATTTACTAAAATCTAGTGTAACTCAATTTCTCCTTATACTACTTCTAAATTGAACCCCTGAGGCTTTTGGTCTCTATAACCTGTATATAAATTTCTTAATTTCCTGAATATCAGTCCTACTGAAAGAAATCCTATTATATATATAAAGAGTGTAAAAATGTTATACGTTGTTGTCCAATATGTTGTTACATCTTTCCTTTTCTTCTTGTAAGGAAACTCGCATTTGCCTCACTTCATCTAGGCCAATGGTTGAACTAAACCTATTCTAAAAGTAAATAAAAGTTAAATATTCAGTTTCGTCTTCCTAATGTAGTATAACTTATGCAAAGTTCTCAGCCAGAATCCTTATGAGCTCATGCAGATATTCTTAATCTACGGGTTGTTTTGTTTGTTGTTTCGCGGCATCCGAAATCAAACCCCTGCTCTTGTGTTGCTAAGCACAGATAAATCGACTCTTTGATTACTTTAAGTTTAAAATTGAGCACAGCTTTAATAAAAAGAAGATATATTAATTGACCTCTACGAACAACTGAGTGCTATATTCTTATTTGGGCCTTTTCAAACTTTATTCACAATTTTTTTTTTTTTCAAATTATAATTGAATACTCGAAAGAGTATTTAAAGGTGCCAAAAAGGTCTAGTAACAATGGAAGACTTGAAAAATCAAAGGCAAATACATTATACGATGAAAGAAAAAAATCTGTACCCATTCTCTATTTAAAAAAAATACGGGCTATGAAATTTTCGAACCTTTCGAATTTTCTGAACTCATCTCCTTTGTTGAAGACATAAAAATTTACAATATTATTACTAGTTTAAGTTAGTATGTGGCTACATTACAAGGAGTCTCTTATATAATTCCTATAATTCTTATCCTGTATTTTACGGATATTTTAAATCCTATCGGCAGTGCTTTTTATTTTCAATACTACTCTAAATCTTACGGGCAATGCGTTTACTCTCATCTATTTTTCTTGGATGGTGCTACTACTATATTTTTACCAATCTGCATTTGTCACCATTCGCGCTAAGTTTCAATTTTCCTGTGGTATTACTTGACCGGATATGAAAGAGGTCATAAGGGAAAATATTATCCCTAAAGAGTGGGGTAATTAACGCTAAATTTAACTCTTCTCAAACAGAGTTCATAATTCTTTACTGCCTCTTCAACCTGGCAGTACATATATACAAAGACACCATATTGTCTTAATTTATTTAAGGTTTTGACAGCTCCCATCCTTGCCCCCCGAAAAAAGGGACTTGAATGCAGGAAACGGATGACTCCATTAACTAGTTTTTTTTTGATAAAATGATCTTAATTTGACGTCTTTTTTTCTTGTCAGAATCATCCAGTGTATACAATAAGCCATTCACGGGAACCAAACGGAGATCTCCTAACCTTTTCCTAAAAAATGGAATTTCCTTTCTTTCCTAAATTCGAAATTTTTCAGTAATGCCATTTCAGTACTGTGCTAGCTTTCTGTGTCTCAATTTTTTTTTTTTTTTTTTTTTTTTTTTTTTTTTTTTTTTTTTTTTTTTTTTTTTTTTTTCTTTTTTTTTTTTTTTTTTTGTTATTAATTTTGTTAATAATATTTAGCCTGGGAGACTCCAATCCAGGTTCATGATCATGACTACTCTGTGAGTATATGCATATGCAGCCTTTGTGCGTTGGGATACAACCCTTTTTCGTATCCCTATGGATGCAAACCTTTTCTGCTTCCTTAAGAGGTAGACGCAACCCTTTCTTGCATCCTTAAGTGGTGGACGCAACCCATTTTTGTATCCTTGAGAGGTGTCCTCTTAACCTCCCTCTGAAGTAATCCCTGAAGTAATAACCGTACTTGCTTTTAATTCAAATTTCATTAGCCCAAACCAAGAGATTCTCTTATTATTTCTTGAAAGGGCTGTGTATTGCTTGGACCTTTATTAAGCTTTAACTTTAGCAGGGAAAGCTTAATTGAAAAAATATTTGGACATAAAGGTTTGGAAATTCTCACGCTGATAATATTGTTCCCTTTTCCCCTAACCTACCTGTTTAAAAATTAAGGTCACCTTTGTATAAACATGCAGTACGGGGTTAACGAAATGAAAGAATGATTGAAAAGGGAACGGTGTTCCTCTTTGTATAAACGTCTGAAGATTGCACAAAGGGGGGGGGGGGGTAATTAATGTTATTGTCCGATAATTCCAATTTTTGGATAAAAGGTCTTTATAAAGTCAAGCTAAGCCTCAAGGGACTCTAGGCTGACAAGGGGAAGCACAAATGGCTCTCCTAGCTTTCTCTTCTTGGTTAAGGTTTCCTTTCCTCTTTAAACCCTCAGTTATTCAAAGCTTAAATTTCTTGGAAGAAATTTAATTTGGCTTATTCTAACCTTAAAATGCTGTTTCGTCCAAATGGCTCAAGCCTTGTCTAGGTGGAAATACTACCGAAACTATAAGCCCAAAATCATCAACTTAGATTTCAGCACTAGTTGTTATTAATTTCTCTTATATACGTATTAAAGTTATTTCCAAGTGACAGAAATCTTTAGAGGTTTTCTTCTTATTTTAACTTTTATCTTCAAACTTTTATCCCCAAGGGGATTTAGACAGACAGTGGTAGTTTATCGTGCTTACAAAGTAAAACACTCCTTGTTTGATCCAAAAAGACTACCGTGTTTCCGAGGCAAAAAAAACTCCGATTTGTCTCTCATCCGTAAGTTATTTTCTTTTTGCTACTGGCTCCGTTTAGCGACCTTCCCTCCCTCCTAGCCAATCAACCACTTTTTGTTAAAAGTAGTTTCTTTTCCAGTCTTTCAAGGCCTTGCAAAAACTGGTCTCAATTAGGTCTTAACATATCACGGGTTCAAAGTTCGTTTGATTCTTGGACAAAGAGTGTAACTGCAAGATTTATGACTAGTTATGCAAAGAGAAGTTATTTTCAAATTCAAGCTAATTTGAAATTGTCACTATATTTCTGATCTATGAAGCGAAAGAGAATTCCAAGCTTTAATAAAATTGAGTTACGAAATTTACACAAAAATAAGCCTCCTTACAGCCGTTAGAATTACCAGAGACTGTGGCGAGCATAGCAACAGTAAAATCAAATCTTGCCTTCACCTTCGAAATAGAGCGGACTGCGTAAGACTTAGACCATAGGCGGGCGTGCCTTGTTTGCCTCTCATTACAGGCAATCTAACGGTGTTATGTCAATTTTAAATTCTTGGTCAACATGCCTGAGACTCTAGGCAGGCATGCCTTTTCAAAAACCAAACAAACAAGTATGTGTCCAATAAGAGAGTCATGCATACTCCCGCCATTTACCCGTGTCCCAGCCATTTAAACATTTGCCTCTCAATTACTTGGACAATCTGTCTTGGCTTTTCTCTGTCTACAATTAGCCATGTCTTGATGCAACATATGCAACCTACTGCAAAATACCTGATAACTTCAAATTACTGCGTAAGACCAGTGAGTCTGGACGGCCCTCTCAAGCTCCAAGACTTTTTGCCGACTAATACGCTGGGATTCCACAAAAATCTCCTGTGGAGTATTGCTGCATGATATAAATACGTAAAGTCTTTGCACCACAGAGAAAAATTATGAATGTTCGCTGATATTTTTTAGGCAGTCTTTCAAAACCAAGTTTAATCTGTGTGCATGACAGCGTACACAACCTGCTTGAGGTCCCTTCTCCCTAACTTTGCTTGAACTCCGTTAAATTCCCAACTCATAACGGATGCGCCGTCATAACGTTGGGCAATACACCTCATCAAATCTAAATCATACTTTTCTATAGTTTCACGAATCCAGGTGGATAAGCTCTCGTCGTCTAATTTGTGCATGTGATAGCACCCGATTGGTCGCGTCACTACTTTTCCATTTGATATTACCTGAGTAGGATCGCTAATTGTTCTTTTTCTAGAAACATTTTTGTCTCGTCGACAAGAACAGTGAAATAATTAGCTGATTTTACTTCTGAAATAATGTCTTGGCGCAATATATTTCCTATCAGTTTAACTGTGTCATTTTGGTAGCCTACTGATGACTGCAATAGCGACCATATCGGCGCTGTAACTGGGCCTTCGACTTTTCGTTGGCTTTAGACATTTTCTCCATCCATTCAACCAAATTACCCCGGTTTGCAGATGTTTCTGATTCGTCATGACTCCTCAAAGCAAGACCCCGTTGGCCAAGAAAGCAAATACTGCGAAAAATGTACTTCGCATGATTTCTATTTTCCTGAGCCTCATGAGATCTCGATTGAATTAAGGCATTCGCTATAGATCTCGAGGTATCAGTACTATTTGTCTTAAATTCCGTCCATGCTGACATACAATATCTGTGTCTTTCAGAACCATCATGTTTGCTTTGATAGAGCAGAACTGTCTTTCCACTTGCAAAATCCGAACTCAATGAAAGCCCCTTTTCCGGCAGTTTCTCCAGCCCTTAGAAAATGGCGGCAAGCAAAACAAAACATGGATTTCAGGTTTTTAGAGTATTCAATCCATTCATAAGTCTTATAGTAACTTGCACTGAATTTCCTACCGTTAGAAGTGGAAGCCGGATATCTCTCAAGAATAGGTGAGCGGTTTTGTCCAGACGCGTCATAGAGATATATGAGAGAGCTTCTTGAGTGCTACTACTATTGGAACTCGCAAGGGGTTCAGAGATGCAGACCAAACTTTCTGTGGAACTGAGCCAGTTATTGTTCCGCTTGTTTCCGAAGGACTTTCACAGGTGGGGTTTATATCCACTAATCTGACACTTTGAGGGGTGTCACTACTGCCAGTTTCTTCATTTTTCTTCCGCATTTCCACTGTTAAAAAAAATCCTAAGTTTGTTGTCGCTTTTTACTCATAGTTTGATTAGAAACTCTTCACAAGAAATAACAACCAGCTAGCCAGTCTCGCTGGTTTAATATAGCACATAACTAAGATAGAAAATGGCTGTGAAACATAAATGAATGGGTAATTTTCAAAGTCTAGGGGGAGAGTTGAACTAGAGCTCTTTTGGAAGTTCAACAGGAGATTAAGAGGAGGATGGAAGGAAAAATATTCTTTTGTTGAATAAATACAACACAAAATCACAGGCTAACAAGAATCGATGCCATCCATTCAGCTCTCAACTCCGGTGAAAATGAGCCCTATAGTAATTGAAATTTATATAACACGTCTTTAAGGATACTATCAGGTAAAAAAAAAACCAAGCAGACACGAATTCAGAAACGATAACATTAACTAGATTGAACAGTGAAATAACGAGTGATTGCGAAATCAATTTTAAAGAGTTTATTTTCTGAGAAGACCTTGAAGCTCCTCGAATATGACTTTAAATACAGCTGAAAATTACATTATAAGGACTTTCATGTAATCCCATGACCAGAGGTTTACAGACCCCTATCTGTATTTTTGTATGGGTGGAACTGATGGTTCTCCTTTTTTGCTTTCTTCCTCCCATTGTCATCATACAGAGCAGATGGTCGTAGATAGTCGAATTAGGGGTCATATGAAAGTTCATTTTAACTGCCATGTAATTTTTTGAATCGGTACTGATTGCGCCACTTTTGAGTGCCATATAGCCAAGCATCGAAAATTGCAACTTTCGGTACCATTTCTGAAAAGGAGCAGATTAGAAAACTGGTTAGTCCATCTTAAGAAAAGTATTCTTAAGGAGAATTGCTGGAACTCCCAGCTTCTGCTGACACCCATATACATTCTAATAATCAGTGCTGACAGTACTAGATTTGAGCGCCATGTGGTATCGAAAAGTACCACCTTCGGGTACTCTTTCAAGAATAGGGGGGGGGGGGGGGGGGGGGGGTAAGAAGGGGGGGGGGCGGGCGTAAGAATATTGGTTTATCGCTCTTAAGAAGGGTACAGTATTGTTTAGGGGAAGTGCTGAAATTAAAATAAGCTTATTTAGATACACAAATAGAGCTCAAAGTGAGGCAGTATTACATGGAACTTAGATGCAATAGACGAACAGTCCCCATCTTAGTGTAATGAGAAACAATATTATGCTCAAGCAGTCCCTTAGCGTGATACATAGACCAAAATCCTTCATCATCAATATTTTCCAAAAGAAACGAATGGGGAATCAAAATATTGAATACAGGTAAAAATTTACAGCTAAAAGAACAGATATTGTTTTAATCATTCTGCTAGATATTTAATGCAGTGTTTCATTAGCAAAACAATTCAGAAGTTTTATTCATAGTGGTTAAAATTTAAGAAAAATGCTTATTATTACTGGAGTCAAGGCCGTACCCGGGGGGATAGGGGGTTCGACTCCCCCCCCCCTCCCCCTCAAAATGTTTGTCTGAACTGTAAAAAAAAAAAAAAAAAACGTAAATAAAATGGATATAAACAAATTTTTATGCCTTTTTGAGTTTTTTTTGTGTAACCCCCCCCCCCCTCCCGAAAAAAAATTCTTGAGTAAAATATCCCAAAAAAACCCTTGATACGGCCTCCAGTCTGGAGGACATAATAATTTTCAGTTAGAGATTTAGATGTCTATGTTGGCCCGAGTTTCGACTCAGTTTTGTGGTTGTGTCCGTAACAATATCAACACACGATATGATCAAAGAAATTTGTAGTCCATTTCTTGGTATTTTTGATGTGTCTCAGAAAGATTCTGACGGTAAAATACAATGAGAGTTCTTGCAAAAATATCTGATAATTTACTGTTTCTTAGCTTAGCAAGGGTAACTGAATAACGATGACTAAAAATCCAACTGTCGGCTTAGGAAGCTGAACAGCATTGGCAAGGGAAGCCAATTCGTCAGAAATTCAAAAAAAAAATTTGGGGAAGGATACCAAATCTAATGACGTTAACTGCAAATTTTACTGTTGGCTTAGGATCCTAAACAGCATTTGCAAGGAAAAAAACTAGATGAGAAAACCTGAACATTCAACAAAGTTAAATTCAATAAAGGAAATTCAACAAAGTTAGAGAAGAAGAAGGGAAATGACAACAGCTGTTAATCCAACAGTAAATCCTTAGGAAACCAACAGTAATCTTAGGATGACATTCCCCCCCCCCCCAAGCCCTCAGGGCAAGGGTTATAAGTTTTACTCTGAGCGCATATAAGGTTTCTTTTATAGAAAGTATTGTCGTAGAAACTTCAAAAAGGAATAACTCGATTGGAAATTGAAGCGGCTAGTGCCCTTTTAAAAGTCGAGCGTGATTGGAGGGCAAGTAACCACCCTCTCACGCCAACCATTTTCCCAAACACATCCAATAAAAATAGCCATTTGTTCAACGTAGTTGAAAGGTCCGGAAATTATGTCTTTGAGGATGACAACCCCCTCACAGCCCTCAAGGCAAGGGTTGTAAGTTATGCCCTGGGGCATATAAGGTTTTTTTTATAGAAAGCGTTGTTGTAGAAACTTCAAAAGGGCTCATTCGATTGGAAATTGAAAGGGCTAGTACCTTTTTTAGTAGTTGAAAGTGATTTGAGAGCAACTAACGCCCCTCTCACTCCCACCATTTCCCCAAACACATCCAATCCAAATTTTGAGATAGCAATTTTCTTCAACGTAGTTGAAAGTTCTGGAAATTAGGTCTTAGAGGATGACAACCCCCCCCCCCCATCGCTCAGGTCAAGAGTTGTAAGTTATGCCCTGGTGGCATATAAGGTTTTTA
This sequence comes from Artemia sinica, assembly GCA_027921565.1. NCBI lineage: Eukaryota > Metazoa > Arthropoda > Branchiopoda > Anostraca > Artemiidae > Artemia > Artemia sinica. Next base: position 21,980,586 of record CM051267.1, on the reverse strand, counting down.
TTAAAAGCGTTGTCAAGAAACTTCAAAAGGGCTCATTCGATTGGATATTGAAGGGGCTAGAACCTTTTTTAGCAGTTGAAAGTGATTTGAGAGCAACTAGCGCCCTTCTCGCACCCACCATTTCCCCAAACACATCCAATCAAAATTATGAGATAGCCATTTTGTTTAACGTAGTTGAAAGTTCTGGAAATTAGGTTTTTGAGGATTACGACCCCCTCAAAGTCCTCAAGGCAAAGATAGTAATTTATGCCCTTGTATCGAAGGAATAATTAAAAAACTTTTTCCTCAAATCAGTTTTCCAAAGAAAAGTAAAGAACTCCATTAAACCAAAAATGAATAAAAATAAAATCAAATAATCTACCAAGCGTGAAACTACCACAAATCAGCATCGATAAATAAATGAAACCCAAAAACAAACAAAAATTACAATAAATAACCGAGTAAAACTCAAAACGAGCAGAAATTAACATGAATAGGGCTCAAAACCCCTAAGCCTTCCCACAGCCAGAACATAATTTGTACTTTAATGAAAAAAATACAAATTAATGTGCATTGTCAGTTTAATATACATATACTGATATTTAGTAATCAAAATGTTAATCCTATTTGATTTATTAAAGTTATAAAAGTAAAAACATTTATATTTTTTCAGAGACCGGGGGCATTGTGGACACTTTTTGACAGGCTTGCGAATAACTTTTCAGTAAGACTGTATTTTGCACATCCGATTCTACCAACATTAACTTCAATATGTTAGCTATATTTGAGCTATTCATAACAAACTTGTACCTCTTAACAGATTCTCATGGGAACCGATCAAACGAAAAGTGGCAAGCGTGTCCATATACCTGGATTCCCGGGGTATAATGGACACTTGGTATGGGTAATTCAGACAGTGGTGTCCTTTATACCCAGGGTTGCTAAAGTCATAAATATTAGAGTAAAAATCAGAAGTAAAAAAGAGAGTAAAAGAGAAGCAAAAGAAATTGGAAAGAGAAGAGTTGGTTTTTTATTATTAAAAATGTATCGAATATATATAACAACTAGGTACACAGTGAAAACTTAGGAAACATTCAGCTGTAGGCTTTAATTCAACTCAGCTGTTCAGCTGTGGTACTTTAAGCAATCACGACTACTTGATGTCAAATTGGGACAGGTTCACTTGAAAAACAAGCTGTTCTGCTTGTCGCATAGTGCCACCAGTAAATAATGGAGGCCCTATGTTCATTTTGATGCTTGCTCTGTCGAATGTACATAACTGATCTGTTCTCGTAAACTTCATGAAAGGCACAAGTCTTTTCAAATAGAGTACCTCATATTAGTCTTCCTCCTGTGAAACTATCTTCCCAACTGAGTAGGTTGATATTTTCCCTAATTTTCCTCTAAGACAAGTACATACTCACCAGTTTTCACTTCTTCATAATCAATGTCTCCCACAAGATCTGCATGCATGCTTTCTTCATCTGAGTCGATTAGATGGAATTCTTCTTCCATTTCATCCTGACTACTCTATATGGTGTACTTCAGGGCCTTTTTCCCTTTTTTTCATTGCTAGTATTTGCCTTGATACTTCTCACTTTTTTCTTTTCCCTTAGCCTTTGCAGTTCGTTCAGCGAAGTCTCATCAGTTGATTTTTAACATGTGTGTCAGTGACTACAAAGATTTTGGTCCTTTTGCGGTTGGTAATATTTTTTCTGGCACTGGCTTTAAGGTTAGGAGAAATCTGTTCAAGCGAGACATTTGGGCCATACAGGCGTTTCTTCTCGTAATTCTGAAGATGCACTAGAAGAGGTGCTTGGTTTAGACAGATCATCGCTTTCATGAGGATTAATGCTCGGAGTGGCTGGTGGTGTACGATTAGAAACTGAATATTCTTCGGCGTGAAAGCCTGTGGAAAAGCAGTGCCAAGCAATTCTTCAATATTATCAATCTTGATGAGCTGACCAGGATGGTTAAGCATCCATGCATCGGCAGCTCCATTGTAGTGAGCTTTTAATGGTCCAAAGACAGATCTATCCAAGGGCAGAAGCTTGTGACTTGTGTGTGGGATAGTAAGTATTACAATTCCATTCAATTTCGCATATTCTACTGACTCCGGGTTGATATGGCCCGCATAGTTGTCCATGATCAATCAGACTTTTGAGGCAAAACTACATTGTGTGTGCTTTTGAAAGTGTTTAAGAAAGTCTGTAAATGTTTGAACAGTTATCCATTCGCTTATATAAGCAGCACCTTTCGTGCCAGTAGGGGCACCAGAGACCATACTATCTTTGAAGTGAACACGGTGAAAGACTATAAAGGGGTGAATCGCTACAATTGTCAAAAAACTCAATGACCGTTGTTTGATTGAATGCTGTTGCCCGAGCAATGCTTGTAGCCTAAGGAGAACGGCCTTTCTTTTCAGAAAGAACGTAAACCAATCTGCACCAGCAATATTATTATTTTCCCAGCTGTCTGGAATCTTTTTCCTGTTCATTTTTGCTGATAGGCCAGAATACGACATTGTTTTAGGTTGAATCCATAGTGTAGCTTACTAGCTTTTGTCTGATAATTAGCTAGATTTTTTTCTTAAATACCACTTAATGTTTTTTAATGCCTTTATCAGCTTTAAAATAACTCTGGTTCTATACTATCAAGTTCATTTAAAGGCACTTCCTTCCAAAGTTCTACCCATCTTATCAGGCTTGCTCAAGGAATGTTGAGTTTCCTTGTTGTTTCTTTCTTATAGACTTACAAATCTGTAGATTTTCACGTGGTAGGTCTGTTTGATATGTTTTTTTGTGAATATTGATATTTAATAAAAATTAACTTTCTCTCTTTCTCTTAGAAACACCACTGCGAAGCATTAGCAAAGCCTCTTTAATTGTATGTCCGTCTGTTAAGCCCCTGGTTGACTTTCTTAGATAAGTTCTTGCCATCTGAAACAAAATTGTCTATTATAATCTAGATGTGGAGTGGAGTTTGCTGCTATCGGGGCATCATGGACACCCCTGTCCATATTAACCTGGTCTCTGGTGTCCATATTACCCCTTAATCGGTTACAATAAAAAAAATTAAAATATGTCCTCTCCATGAAGTGCCACTTCAAATTACAAGTATCCATTGCCTAGCCTAAACAGTACTCTCTTGAACTTACCTTAAACAAATTATGAAACTAAATACTGCTGGCTGAAAATCTTAATTCAGTGAAAACAAAGAAATTTACTTCACTTTTGAAAATTCCAAATTTATGCTCTCAGAAATGAATGCGTATTCCAAACGACAGAAGTCATATACAACGTGTCTCTATCATTAACGCTGCCTATTTTGGCTATAATGACTTTAATCTAGAGTCACCTGGAGTGCATAGGATTGGGGTGTCCATATTACCCAAGTGTCCATATTGCCCCGATCTTCCCTCAATTTGCCTCTCAGTTACTTGGACTATCTGTCTTGGCTTTTCTCTGTCTACAATTTGCCATGTCTAGATGCAACCTACTGCAAAATACTTCATAACTTCAATTCAAAATCAACAGACTCTCTCATTGTCTGAGACTCTAGGCAGACATGCCTTTCCAAAAACAAACAAACAAGTATGTGTTCAATAAAAGAGTCATGCGTGCTCCAGCCATTTAAAACATTTGCCTCTTAATTATTTGGACTATCTGTCTTGGCTTTTCTCTGTCTACAATTAGCCATGTCTAGATGCAACCTATGTATGCAACCTACTGCAAAATACTTGATAACTTCAATTCAAAATCAACAGATGTAATGAGAGGCAAACAAGGCACGACCGCCGCTGTTTGTCATACAGAAAAGGATCCGCTTTCTGAAAATGAGAAGTTGGAAGAACAGCACAAAATCAAAAGAAGTTCTGACAATATCTCAAGGAAGGCGAACTAGAGATATTGGCTCTATGATGCTGTGCAACCGTTCTAATCGAGTGAGGTTAACAAAGAAGTGTATCAGAGCAGTACTTTTAGACAAGATACTTCTGTCTGCATTTGACAACGATGGTAAGAGTGGACTTGTTAGAACTTTTAACGGTGGTCTGCTCCCTACATTAGCTCGTACAATCAAGAGACCTGTCTTTCAAGCAAAGAAAAATTAACTTCTGAAGTTGAAAGCAGATATGAAATAGGTCAAAAAAGTCTTGATGACCTTTGAGTGTTGGTCATATACAGGAGGGTATACCTATACCTGGCAGTAACTGTGTATGTTAAGAAAATAAGTGGATAATGCGCCGTCCGGGGTTGCATCTTACGCTTCAAGCACTTGAAAGTTAGACAAACAGCTGGATATATGCTCGCAGCTAACAGAGTAGCCCTGAAACAATATGCAATTAAAGACAAAGTATTTTGTGTAATATCCGACTCGGGCTCAAATTTTATAACCATTGAAATTGCCATGGTGAAAACTCCAAACCGGAGGAATACATGTCCCCACCCTAATAACCATAGAAAAGCGTATGTTTACCGAGGATAGGACTGATGTCTCCTTTATCTTTATTTTCTGCTTCTTTTTTTCCCCCCAAACGCCCACAGGTCACTTGATGGTCGTAGAGAGACGATTGAGGGCTCTTTCAAAAAATTTCGTTTACAGTTAGTGCCCCTTTTTGTAAATTGAGTTCAATACGCCAGTTTAAAGTGTTTTTTTCAGTTTTCCGCTGTGCCACTTAGCAGACTTGTTGTTCTTTTTAAGATTCAGGATCAAATGAGCCCACAGAATATGTTATTGATCATCTCGTGGTCCCTGCCATGAGGGCACCCTGTGAGCAAGCATTTAGTATGGCTTGCTACTTCGATCGCAAGAAATTTGCGAGTACAACTGACAGAACCCTTAGGAAAAAGTTTGAACGTCAAAACTGCTTGGATTAAAATGTATTGATTATGGTGCAGAATAGAAGTTAGTAGTGAATCACAGGGTACATTGTTTTCCGTTTTATTCGAAGCTGTTGTGCTTTAGTATTAGAAAAAAAATTATTTTATTCTATACTCCGTTGTTCGACATAATCGAGGTGGCAAGAACGAAATCGTGCTGTGCTCAGGTCCTCTAATGGGTTTTAGAGTCACCTATACAGTCAGGGTCACATCGTATGTGCAGGTGGTCGAATAAAAAGAGATGGACTAGTGGATTTGGGATGGTTTTCAATGCGGTTTCTGTACTGTAGCTTGGGAATTGCAGCGTATAATCTTACTCCGTATAGATGACATGGTGTGGCATCCTAAAAAAGAGGAAGATAAGCATAAACAGAAAAAGCTGTTAAAACAGCCGTTCTTTTTATAAAAACAGCTGTTTTATGTTTTTTTAGGAAACAGAACAGAAAATAGAAAGAAGTCATCTGTTTCTGACGGGCCTGTTTATGTTTTTGTTCTGTTTTGTTTTTGTCTGTTTTCCTGTTTCTGTTTTTTTTCAGTTAGTTTTTTTTCTGAAAAACAGACTAAAAACAGAACAGTGCCGAGGCTTATTATTTACATCTGATGTAAACCTTTTATTTCAAAAGACTAAGGGGCTATTGACTATTTGATACAGTTAATTATATTTATTATATCATTACAAGAAATTTATCAGAAGTATCCCATCGATAGTAGTCTATCGATGTGACGCAAAAAAAAGGTTTATCTGGATGTCTCTGAACTTGCCAGCATGGCCCAGTCGCAAGGTATGCATCTGTCTATTATACACTGGAAGTCTTAGTTCAAATTCACTCGTGGGAGATGTTTGTTAATAATGCTAATTAATTTTGTTTGGTAAAATGATCTAGCAAGATGTTACGCAAACGTTTCATATAATTTGTTTATATTAACAGGATGGACGGATATTTGGCTATGTGTATTCTGTCAACCATTTTGTCATGCGGTCCCATTGTCTGTGGAGCTATCGCTATCGTCGAACATTCGTATAATCCTTGGCTGTATTGCAGATCCGACTCAAATCGTAAGAAAGCTGTTTCATTTAAGTGATTCCTAAATTGGTAACGGATCACTAAACTTTTTTTTTTACGAAACTGTACCAGCCTTGATGATAGACCATTACAACCAAGCCAACCTTAATAATACAGATTTGATCAATTCCATTGTTTACTAATAGTGAAAAAGCCCGTAAAGAGATGTAATCCAAACAAAACCAAATTACTTTTGTGTTTAAAGATGCGAAAATCAGATAAGATTCCTTCATATACCATTGTGCAAGGTAGAAGTTTTTTGAGAGATATTAACTTTAAAATAACAAAGTATTTCTAATCGAAGTAAAGAGTAGAATTATCATTTTATAATATACGCACCACACATAAAACTAGCTTAAACAAACCAACTCATGAGGCTCCCCTATAATTGCAGGATTTTGAAAAACCAGCTCTTTACTGAAAAAGAAAACCATAGGTAGCTTTTTAGAGTATTAAACAAAAAAAAACAAAGTTTTTTTTTAACTGAAAGTAAGGAGCGACATTAAAACTTAAAACGAACAAATTATTTCGTATATGAAAGGGGCTGTCCCCTCCCCAACCCCTCGCTCTTTACGCTAAAGTTTGACTCTTTCTCACAAACTCTATTTAAAAAAAAAAACTCTAGCGTAAAGAGCGAGGCGTTTAGGAGCTGACAGCCCCTTTCATGCACGGAATAATTTCTGTTCGTTTTTAAGTTTCAATGTCGCTCCTTATTTTCAGTTAAAAAAAAAACTTTTTTTTTTATTTAATTCTTTTAACATGAGCTTCATTGCTCATTGCTTGGAAGCACACATTAACAAGAATGAAATTCAAGTTAGAATAAAGTTCCATCTTATTTAGCTCCAATGTGGTTCAATTTAGATAAAACATTTCAGGTGGTTTCTCTTTTGCCACTCCTTCAACTCAGCCACAAACAGCTGCCCCCACATTTGGTTTTAGTTTTGGGACACAAACTGCGTCAACTCCAAGCTTTGGAGCAACAGGTTAGGATCTTCAAACTTAAGATTATAACTTGTTTTAATGCCGTATTTTAAAAGCTAGATCTAATTTAGACCTAAGTTAATATCCAGTTTTGATCTTATATTAAATAAAAAAAACAAGTTTTTTTAAACTGAAAGTAAGGAGCGACATTAAAACTTAAAACGAACAGAAATTATTCCGTATATGAAAGGGGCTGTCCCCTCCTCAACGCCTCGCTCTTTACGCTAAAGTTTGACTCTGTCTCACAACTTTATTTTTTAAAACAATAAAAAACTTTAGCGTAAAGAGCGAGGCGTTGAGGAGGGGACAGCCAGTTTCTTATACGGAATAATTTCTGTTCGTTTTAAGTTTTAATGTCGCTCCTTACTTTCCGTTTAAAAAAACTTGTTTTTTTTAATTTAATTTCTGATCGTTTTTTTAGTTAATGCAGGGGATTTTCCCCCCTCTTTAAAAAATCGAGTAAATTTTCTCGGGCTCGTAGCCTTTGATGAGTAATACTAAACTTAATAAAATTTATATATTTAGAATCAGCATTATAAACACATTCTTTTGATACATTTATTGACATCAAAATTCCGTTTTTTAAAAGTTTCGATTACTATTGAGCCGTATCGCTTGTTTTTTTATTGTTTTTTTTTATTACGTATATGTTATTACGTATATGAGGGGGTTCTCCCCTTAGTCAATACCACGCTCTTTACGTTAAAAGTTAAAAAAAAATTTGATTCACAAACCCCTGAATCACAAAGGCCGTTTAATTAGAATAGATAGCTCTTTTGAAAGCACTAAAAAAAAACTGTAGCGTAAAGAGCGAGGTATTGACTTGGGGGAGAACCCCCTCACATACGTAATAATTTCTGTTCGTTTTAAGTTCTAATATTCCTTCTTACATTTCAGTTGAAAAAACTTGTTTTTTTTTATTTAATTTCTGATCGTTTTTTAAATAATGCTTGGAAATCCGGCGCCCCCTTCATAGAAATGTCCCTTACCCCAAAGAAACATCCTCCACGGAAATATTCTCCAGATTAACCCCCTCGTCTAGCCCCCCCCCCCCTCCAGAAAAAATCCTTCCTGAAAATGGTTGTATACTTCCCAATAACCAATAAATAATGCTGGCAAGTCCGGTGCCCCCTTCATGGCAATTTCCCTTCCCCATGAAAACTTCCTTCATGAACCTCCAACATAACCTTCAGATCCTCCAACATAACTTCCTTCAGATCCTCCAACATAACCACCGACCCACCCTTCCCCTCCCACTACCAGACAAAAAACCTCCTGAAAACTTCTGTATACTTCCCAATAACCAATACAATATGTTAACATTGGGTAAAGTTCATAACTTTTAGCCCTCCCTCTGGGAACTTCGGGGGATTAAGTCATCCTAAAAGACATATTTATCATATTTTCGACCATGCTGAACAAAATGGCTATCTCAAAATTTTGATCGGGTGACTTTGGGAAAAAAATAAGCGTGGGAGGGGGCCTAGTTGCCCTCCATTTTTTTTGGTCACTTAAAAAGGGCACTAGAACTTTTAATTTCCATTCCAATGAGCCCCTCCCACGATATTCTAGGACCACTGGGTCGATACGATCACCCCTGGGAAAAAAAAAAAAACAAAAACAAACAAACAAACAAATAAAACACGCATCCGTGATCTTTCTTCTGGCAAAAAATGTAAAATTCCACATTTTTGTAGATAGGAGCTTGAAACCTCTACAGTAGGGTTCTCTGATACGCTGAATATGATGTGTGATTTTCATTAAGGTTCTATAGCTTTTAGGGGGTCTTTCCCCCTTTTTTTGAAAATCAGCCAAATTTTCTCAGGCGCGTAACTTTTGATGGGTAGCACTAAACTTGATGAAAGTTATATATTTGAAATCAGCATTGAAATCTGATTCTTTTGATATATCTATTGGTGTCAAAAACCCGTTTTCTAGAGTTTCGGTTACCATTGAGCCGGGTCGCTCCTTACTTACAGTTCGTTACCACGAACTGTTTGAAAACCATAAAGGATTTTTTAAGTCTTTTACAGTAAAAAGAATCGTCAGTATTTTAGGATGTAAGCATATGATTTGAATTCACTTAAATTGGTAAGCGCCGAAACCCAGATTAGGATTTAAAAGACAAATCGCATTGAAAGCGTTTGGTAGTATTGAAATTATTGACTAGCCTTAAAATGCTGCGTCATAGCTTGAAAATCTCTGTACAACAGGCAGAAATGATGCAAACTACCAATCCTTCAATGACTCTAGTTTCGAGGAGTAACATGATGAGGCCCAACAAATCAACAAAATTATTGTAAATGAAGAAATCAAACCTAAAGTGAGCAGAAATTATAACGAATAATAAACATATTTTGAAACATATTTGGGTTTGAAACATATTATCAAAAAGTTCGTCGTAACCATTGAACAGTCCATGGTAACGAACTGTAGCAAGAAGCAACGCGGCTCAATAGTAACATTGAGTAGAGGCATCAGTAGATGCATCAAAGAATGCCTTATTATGCTGATTCCAAATATACAAAAATTCATTAAGTTTAGTATTACCCATCAATAGCTACGAGCCTGATTTTCGAAAAAGGGGAGAAGCACCCTTAAAGCCAAGATATCACACTATAAGTTTCAGTGTATCAGGGAATCCTACTATAGAGGTTTCAAGCTTTTAACTACAAAAATATGGAATTTTGTGTTTTTTGGAATATTATTATTATTATTCATTTATTGCCCGTCAAAAAAAAGGTACAAAAGGTACAGTAGATGGAGTAATCACTAAAAAAACAAAAAAAGAAAAAAAAGAAGAAAAAGAAGGACACAAACATACATTGAAAATTCAAATACATGACAAAAAAAACTCTTCATTACATTAATACGAACAATGATGCTAACGAAAGGATGATAAAAGTTTCTTTTAAAACGGAGAGAGAGATTTATTAATACTAATATTATTATTATTAATATTATTCATTTAATACCCGTCAAAAAAAAGGTACATATACGGAATAATCACTAAAATGACAAAAAAAAAAAAATAGAGAGAAAAAAAAATTCATTATATGCATTACATTAATACAAAAAAAACTATTGTGAACAAATTGGTGACCATGGATGATTAAACTTACTTTGAAAACGGGATAGAGATTTATTAATGCTAATATTAGGGTCAGTTAGCTTATACAAATGAATAATTTTACGGTTTCTTGTCCAAGGGGGCAAATGTAGAAGATATTTAGCAAATCTGAAGAAGATTGATCGTAGGTGCTTTTTATCTGTAACTGTAAAGAATTTCCAGGAAGGAGCAATGTAAAACAGATGTGGAAGGGCTGTGGCGTTGTAAATGGATGCTAGAATGTAACAGTTGAAACGTAGTTTGCTTTTTACGATTACTGCGTAAGAAATGCTAATTTTACGCTCAACGTGAGAAATCAGCAAACGACGTGTGTGGCCTATAGATGTGCCAATTGGAAGGCCCAGGTATGTAATATGGTCTGAGGGTTTAACAAGAGAACCGTCCATATTTATAAGAGAAGTAGAGGGATTTTGCCAATTGAAAAGGATTACTTCAGATTTCTCAGGATTAAAAGACAGACCGATTTTTGAATATTCATCTTTGAGGATTTTGAAATTCTGCTCAATGCGCTGGATCGTACGGCTGAGATTCAGGATGTCATCAGCATAACAAATAAGAGACATATCGATTCTCCCAAGAATGCATGAAGGAAGACACTTTGCCTGAGCTTCCAGGACACTATTATTGAACAGGGTTGGGGAAGTATTGTTGGGAATATGTATTGTTGTTTTTTCCCAGGGTTGATTGTATCGAGCCAATGGTCATAGAAGATGGGCAGAGGGCTCATTTGAACGGAAATTTTAAGATCTAGTGCCCTTTTCAAGCGAACAAAAAATTGGAGGGTAGGTATGTAGCATAGTTACAGCTCGTGATAACGAACTGTGTGTAATGAGCGCTTCGGCTCAATAGTAACCGAGCTCAAAAACGGAATTTGGATTAGAAATACATCAAAAGTGATATCACCTGTAGTGATATCATGAAAACCTGTAGTGATATCATGACATCAAGAAAAGGCTCGAATTGTCTACGGTTAGAAGACAAGTGACAATAAGAATCCATATATGGAAGCCTGCCGAGTGCCGGTACCCAGTGGCTTTGCCGCCGGGCTCCCGGTATTATTTCGTATATGAAAGGGTTGCACCTTCCCCAATACCCTGCTCTTTACGCTAAAGTTTGACTTTCGGTCACACTTTTTAAGAACGAGACATGAAATATAATTAGAATAAGAAACTATTTTTTTATAATAAGAAGCTTTTTACAGTAGTAAAAACTTTATTTTGAAGATCGGCGTACTGAGGAGGGGACATCCCCTTTTTTGTACGGAATAATTTCTGTTAGTTTTAAGTTTTAATGTTGCTCCTTATTTTTAGTTAAGAAAATCGTGATTTTTTGAAAAAAATTTAATCGCTAACAAGCGTGTATCTGCAATCCCTTCAAACATTCTTCAACGCCAGAGATTGGTTGGAATTTACTAAAAACCAAAAACCGAAGAAAATGTTAATGAAAACTAGCGTCGTTTAAAAAAAAATGCAAAACTAAGAAGACTGTCACTATATATTGATGCTAAGAAAACTATATCTTCCTAAGAATTCGATATATATTTAAGTGTTGAAACGTTTTTATTAAAGTGCTGTTCAAACCATAATTTGTTTCCATTCAAAAGGAAATAATTCAAGATTTAGGATGGAGGAGAGAGAGACGTGGCAGTCCCCTCTTATTGGTGGTGAAATGTTTTATCTTCTTACTTCTTATATGAAAGACCAGCCTGTTTTAATTTTAATATCGTTCTTTACATTTCTTTAGAAAAACTTTAATTTTTTCTATAGGCCTAGTATTTTTCAATATAAGAGGGATACTTTACTTTGGAATGATTAAAAACTACTAAACAAAATCTTACTTTTATTAGATTTTGCAGGCGGTAGCGGTAGATGTTGTTTACTCATGTAGGTGGTTTTTTTTAGATGCGTCTTTTAATCTAAGCAATGCAGCATTTTGCTTTGCTTGTCTTGCTAACATTTTCAGCTTTATTAGAGCCATTTTGAATGGTTAAAGTTCTATTTATCGTCATTTTCCTATGTTCTTTTATTCAACCTCATACATATGCTATATTGCCTTTAATACTCAAAAACGAAAACCTTATGATCCTGTCGTCAATTCAAAACATTTTTTTTTTTTTTAATATAGAAAAAAATAGTTTTTACATTTTACACATATTTATTTTTCTTTTAGAGTTTTATGTATCTAGCATCGTACTCAGTTCACTTTTGATAAGCTTTGGATTCGCTTCATTTGTGACAAGCATTCCTGGTGGCATTTACAGTGACTTACTGAGGGAATTATCAAGAAAACTTAGACCAACCGTAAGTTACTTTATAATTGACTTTTTAAAACAGTTCCCCATGCAATCAAGTGCAATGCAGACGATTCAGCTTAGAACAATTATGTTCATATTTTGATGTTCAGTAAATATTTAAGGATAGTTTCTGGCTACAAAATCGTCCTGAGGGTTCTGAAATGAGTGACTAGCCTAGGTTCCCTAGAAACAAAATGCCTGTTTCTATTTTGAAAACAGTCATGGAAATGATAACAGTCAATATTTTGCATCAGAGCTGACCGTCTGTAATTTGTTGAGCATTAAACTGAGTAGTTATAAAGACTTGCAGAAGCAATTTGAGTTTCTGTTCTTTTATCTGCAGTATATATCAAATTCCATTTTTCGCGTTCATACCGCAGACGAGCAAAGCTCGGAACTAGTTGTAATTATATAGAAAAGAATACTAGAGAACCTTACCTATGAAATTATAGGCCTTATGCTAAAAAAAAAGCAAATTTTGTAACCACAATCCATATTTTTGTTATTTAGCAATATGTTTTTTTTTCTAGGTTATTCAAACAGGAAACGGCCCTATTGTGATGCAACATACAAATCCAAACACGGCATTATACGGAGTCAATCCGTACGTATCTGGCCATCAGTATATGATACCCACCAACGCTTACACAATGGCTGGGCAATATCCCATAAACAATCAATCTATTCTACAGCCTTTACCAGAAAATGCCCAGATGGCTCCTAGCTCACATCTAACAAATTCAAATACTGCGGGCAATATACCACGGGTTGGCGTCAAGCTTCTACAGAAAAAATAGCATTGAAGACGAGCCAAGAGCCTGCTGAAACAAAATAACATGATCTTTCTGAAACTAAAAAAGTAATGTTAATTACAAGGTCTGAAAATCAATAAATATTTTAATCTTCCATTGTTTTAAGAGAGCTCAATCTAGAAGACAGAAAAAGTGAAATTATCTACCTAAATAGAAGATAAGCGTCCATAAAAAGCAGTCAAACCTTCATCCAAAAAACAATGAGGTGTTGTTGTTACCCTAAACGCGTATTCTTTTACGTCAGTGTCAGTTAGTTTTTCAAATAAAAGGGAGGGGTATACTTTTTCTTCTTTTTATTATGTCTGAAGGTAAGCAAGTATTATATATAGTTTAACAAGATTGCATTTAGATACAATCAGTAGCTTTCTTTAAAATGTGACGTAGTTTGGTGGTGAGTATACCTTGTTTTTTTCTGTTTTTTCATTTGTTTAAATTTAGAATTGAAAGGCAGTGTAGTCTAATAAATTATTTTTCTAGGCTTTTGACAAGAAAACTCATAATATTCCCCCCCCCCCCACAAAAAAACTAAAAACATTATAGACCCCTTTGTTGCTGTTTTATCCTTTTAAATCCAATGAAAGAGGACAAAATGTACGAGGGGATAAAAAAAAAAGATTGAAATTAGCGGTATTACTTTTGAAGTGTAAAAGGAATTAAGATATTTTCACCTAAAGCGTTCAAAAGAAGATGATGATTAGTTTTTTATTATAGGCCATATAATGAGTCCTGGTTACTCCTATTGGAATGGCTAGGCATCAGAATTGTTCAGTTTTTTAAAGGAAGCATGAAAATTGGCAACTATACACTTTGGACGATGCTGAAAAATCTCACAATTAGTGGCGAAAAAATAGATCACTAGAACGTCGTTTTACATTGTGAATCATCAGAAAAATTGAAGCAAGGTTTTAATAAGGCAAAAAGTCTTGAAATGGTAAAATATACTGCTGACCGCACTGATCCTACACTTCTATCCTCAGATCAAAAAAATGTCCCAAAACGTTGCGTCAAAAGGATTTTCTGATATATAGGGGTTCGTAAATTAAAGCCGTAGATGAGACCTCAACTACGATGAAAAATTCCATGAAAGGGAGGCAAACACTAGATCACAAAAAGGTCTTCATTCAAAACGTCGTACAGCGTTACTAATCTTCAACAAGGATTTTATTAGCGTACTGTAGTCTAGAATAGATAAAAAAAAGAGCTTCTGATCGTACCGGTCGTCTCAGTTATTTTACCAGGTTATTTTAGCGTTGTATCAGAGGCCATAAATCAGGATGGGAGACCTCATTTATGATAAAATAGCAAACATTGTCAAAAGGCTACATTAGGTTACGTAACGTTCTGAAGACGTTACATGCTTCCGTTTTTTTTTTGTCTTTAAATAAATTTCAGACATCGACGGCGAAAACTGATTCAAGAATTAAAATCATATTTTAGAACATGGGTAAATTTGCCGAAAACGTTTGTACAAATTAACTGTAACAAATTAGCCGTAACGATTCACAGTGTACAAGTGAGCTATGGGATGGACGAATCGATATTTTTATTAAAAATCAAACTGATTTTGACTTTTTTACATTTCATTTCGACGTTTCAGTGGGGTTATTACAAAAAGAAATCTTAGGCACTTTGTGAGATTCATCGTAACCAACAAAAAAATGAGATTTGTTTTTGTTTAACGCTTTGTTTTTAGCCAGTTAAAAACGAGACGTCACGTCCATTGATATTTGGCAGAAAACAACAACTTTTGAACGGGAAAAAAAGAAAAAAAAGATAAATAGCTTTTCTAGTCAAGGAAATATTTTCCACCACATTTTGCATCTGCTAGTGCATAGCAGATTTGCTTTTAAGCATTTGCGCTTTAGAGCACAACCTTTTTTTTGCAATTGCAATGGATTAGCTCTTTTCAGGCAGGATGCACCTATGGTAAATCGCTCCAATGTAGAACTGATTTTCCATCTTTGTCCCGTTTTCATTCCTACTCTGAAGGCTCGAGTTTGAGCGAAACGTCTAAGTGACTGATTCATATTTTGGCTTAAAAACAGCCAATTCATCTTGGTTGAGATAAAAATTAAATGACCGTTTCGATAAGTAGCATTTGTATCAATTTCAAGACTTTTTCTGCTATTCAAATCCTTCCACTTCCAGGATTGCTCAGCGTAGTCAAAATTATATGAAACACTGCCGAAATATTCCAAAACATTTTAACAACGTTCTTGAGATACTATTTTCACATCCAATTCCAAGATTCTCCATAATTAACCATAATTGATACCTCATCTATGGCTTTAATTAGCAACTCTCATATATCGCCAAAATAGTTTTTGTTTAACGTAGCGTTCTGAGAGATTTAGGCGATGTTCTTATGATCTGAGGTTGAAAAAGAGAAGTTCTTTCTATTCATTCCTCTTTTTTACCCGTTTCAAGACTTTTTTGCACTATTAAAACCCAATTTGAGTTTTTTCCGACACGTTAAAGGACGTTTTTACGAGGTTCTGATTACAATTTTTTTCGTCCTTACTTCCAAAATTGTTCATTTAAAAGTATATATCCAACAATTTTCACGCTTTCTTCAAATACTGAACCATCCTCTTGATTTTTGAAGCTTAGCCACCACTCTACTCCAATGCTACGATAAAAATGATATTAAATCGGAAGATTAACAATGTTTTAATCTTTCAAAAGTATAATAAAATCAAGCACAGATAAGACATCTTGTGAGCCTCATTTCATTTAACAAGATAGAAATAGTAAATTTATCTTCAAGGTGACGGGCATCGAAGAAGTCTCTTTATGTAAAAAAAAAAAAAAAAAAAAAAAAAAAAAAAAAAAAAAAACTTTGAAGCAATAAGTGTCAAATAATCATGGTAGTAACAGAAGCGACTATCTAGTTAAAAGTTCATGGTGTCACACCAATGGTCTAGCATTAACACAAGTTTAAATGTGATACTCAAGTTGCTCATTAGCAGCAATGGGCATCAAAATAGTTACAAGACAGAAATGAATTAAAAAGAGCAGATAGTTTCCTTCTTCTTTGAACCGTATTACTAAATCTAAAGGCTCCGTATTAGTCCCCCAAAGTCACGTCGAATTTTAATTCAGTAGCGGTGAACACGATTATGCGCGGCAGCGGCATGCCATCTAAAACTGATTGGCTACATGCTGCCAATCGATCGGCATTTGTTGTAATTTTAGCATTACTCAGCAAAACATATTTGTCAAGGAGGCACATTTGTGCCTCTTTAAAGAGGCGACCCACCACAATGTTAAGCGATTTCCGGTCCTAGCGGTCGCAGAGAGACGGCGGTGATCGCATTTTGTAGCCTAAGCTCAAACTAAGAAACATGAAAAATTTCACACCCCCCTTCGACTTTATCTTCATGGGGGAAAGTGGGCCGGAAGTTTCGACCCTCCCACCACAGCCCCCCTTAACGTGAAATTTAGAGGATAAGCTTTCCTAGGGCCTGGGAGCTTATCCTCAAAATTTCAGCTCAATCCGATCGCTCCTTCCCTGTTATCCTAAAACCAAATATAGCCACTTAATGTTCATCAAGTTATTTTTTTATCAGCCACGCCTACAGGCCACAGTTGGTAACGGATCCGGGTGTAATGAGGACTCATTCGAAGCGGAATTCGACCTGTTAGAGAGTGGGAGATTTTCAGACCGAAAAAAATTATCCCCCGAATTTACATTTACGAAAACCTCGTTTTCCTATAAGAGCCCATGTTAATTTTTCCCACAACAGCCCCCTTTTAACGTTGTCCGATCAGGCTGAAATTTAGAGGATAAGCTTTCCTAGGGCCTGGGAGCTTATCCTCAAAATGTCAGCTCAATCCGATCATCCTTCCCTGTTTTCCAAAAACCAAATATCAAGTTAATTTTTTTAGCCATGCCTACAGGCCACAGTTGGCAACGGATCCGGGTGAATGAGGACTCATTCGAAGCGGAATTCGACCTGTTCGGGCCTTTTTGATATTTTCATACCGAAAAAATTATCCCCCGAATTTACATTTTACGAAAAACCTCGTTTTTCCTATAAGAGCCCATGTTAATTTTTGAAATTCCTAAAAGCATAGTATTTCATTATTAAATTAGATCAAAATAGTCCTCTTAGCCTGACAAGACAGACTGCAAGCTTCCAAAAATTCCAGCTCTTTCGCAGAAAGCTTTTTTGTCGAAAAACAAAATCTTACTTTCTATTTGCTTGCGTCGAAAATAGATTGAAGAGACTAAAAATAATTTAAAAATAGTCTCTGATGGTACAGTGGTCAATATTCCTGTCTGTCATGCGAAAGACCTGGGTTCGATTCTCCGTCGGAGTAAATTTTTTATATATTGAATTTAAAGTAGTATCTCTTAAATTTAAAGTTTAAAAAAGAAACTCAGTTTCTTTTTCAAATCCAATCTACTAAATCCTTTGGCTCAACAGGCGTCTCCAGAAGAATATCATAGTCAGCCTTCAGCTTACATGTAAGTCTCCACTGCTTTGATAACATGCCGTATACCCGCATGCTCGAAGAAAAGTTGAAAAAAAGAAAATCTTACTGTGCATTTGATTTGAGCATTCAGGAATTAAAAGCCTTAACAAAAGAATCTTCAAAAGCGGGGGGTTTGGGGCGCGGCAGCCCCCCAACTTTAACTCCTGACACGATCAGCTAACAGTTAGTCAAGCAATAATAAGTAATAAACTGTACAAAAACCTGCAGAAATTATTTGAAAAAAAACTACGTTTTCTAAAGAGTTAAAGAGGCTGAGTCACAAGTTCGAACCTTAAAACTTACAGGGATAAGGAGGTACAGTTGGGAGACTGCCACCCCCAAACCCCCCGCTTCTGCAGCCTCTTTTGTTAAGATTTTTATTTTGGGGTCTGCCGACCCCCTCAACCCCCGCTTTTTACCTTGCAAAGAAATGCTTTGCAACAAGAACGAAGTCTGCTTGAATTTTTTACCGTAAGAACATCCTATTGCATCTCTTTGATTAGAAATAGTACTAAGCCTGTTTGCTGGATTTTTTACAGATTTTTCCTAACCGATAACAAGCTATAATGTGATGAACTTAACAATTTTGAACAGAAAAAAAAACAGGGAACAGAAGAAGGGCTCAGCATAAACAAGCAGTTTAGGTTCAGGTAGGTTCAGATTCATCTATTTTTCCACCATACATAATCACACTGAATACATAACTATACTTGGCACAGAGACAAGTTTGTAGTTATAACTGTAACAGACTGAGTTGTCATTGCCAAATTCTTTGAAGATTTAAAAAAAAATGGCATTGAAACAGTTTCATTCGTGTTGGTACGACCAACTGATTGCAGGCTACAGGACTTAAGAAATCTTAAGAAAAGAGGCTGCAAAAGCGGGGGGTGTTTGGGGGGGGGCGGCAGCCCCCCAACTGTACCTCCTAATCCCTGTACGTTTTAAGGTTCGAACTTGTGACTCAGCCTCTTTAACTCTTTAGAAAACGTAGTTTTTTTTTCAAATAATTGCAAAAAAGGTCGTACCATTTCTTATCGAAATTCTTTCTTCCTTCTAAACTAGAGTTCCTGGGACCTATAGTTCCTTCTGAGCTTCATTAGATTAGCCAAACCCGTAAAAAAACAGGGACGAGACATTAAGCTTAGATTTTCCAAAAAAAATTTTTTTTTTTCTTTTAACCCGAATGATCGACAGTGGGACCAAACTGTCTGAAAATTAGGCTAATCCAACAAAAACACGGAATTGAAATAAATTTAATTGTAATCATATCTTCATTTCTTCTTTATAGACCTTAAGGGCTAATGAATAATCTTGAAACTCCTTTATTGATCAATTTAAAAAAACAACAAATCAAATTAAACAAACATAGGCACTACTAGAAGGTAAAAAAATACATGTGTATCTTGTTCTATGTCTGCATGTACTGGTCTTGTAACCTGCATTCCGGTTTTTCATTCCCCCTATACCTATGTGGCAATCCCCTGAGGTCTCTTTCCTTCACTCTAATACTCGGAAAAACCGTTTCTATTGGCATCATAATGAAAATAAGCACTTTGTATTACAAATTGACCTTAAACCTCTTTCCTTTAACTTTTGTGACCTTTTATAGTAGCTCTTTTCTGATTTTGTGCTTCTTTTTCTTTTTTTGTTTTGTTTGTATTTTTTTGCTGTTATTTACACTTTATTGAGACAGAATTAATAATTCAAGACATTAAACTAGAAATAAAAGCTCAAACACTTCCCTCAAAAACGTCGACAAGTCTGTAGTTGTCATCTTATAAGCTTGCTTACACGACGTGGTGCCGACATTGAACGCTTAAAGTAACTATTAGTCCAGCACTACTGAAAAGTCTTTACTTGTTGCTACAACCATACTTGCTGCTAAAAATGTCAGAGCTTTTCTTGCTAAAACTGCAATAAATGGCAGTTAAGTCAAGTATCCTTTCCAGAAGGTAATAGTTGGATTGATTGCATTAACCATGACAAAATCTGTGTTGTTCTAGCGTTGTCTGCCAAGTTCAGACATACATCAACTTGACTCCAAATCACATAGCCATTTTTATCCTGTTCTGCCTCATCAGTGTCCTGAAATTTATCTGACCAAGTAGCTTCCTTTTATTTGATGTGTGATGATGTGGATTCGCATTTACTGATGCGAAGATTTGGTTTTTCAGTGCCGCAATTGAAAACAGCCTACCTGACATATATTCGCCCGATATTAGAGTATGCGTGCCCTGTATGGGGTCCACAGGTTCAGAACACTGCCTATATCAGCGAAGGACTCGAATCAGTCCAGAAAAGAGCGGTGAAGGCCATACTGTCTGATCAGTACACCGATTACGAATCAGCACTGTCTCAACTAAATTTGCCGTCACTCCACGATCGCCGTTTTTCAACTTATCTGTAAATTTGGCCAGTTTCTTCTGACAAGTGATAAACACAGAAATATATTACCCCCAATGCTGACAAAAAAAGTAACTACAAGATCAAAAGCAACAAAGCTAGCCCAGCCCAAGTGTCGCACTAATCGCTTCAGCAATTCGTTTGTGCCTTTTTATGTTTCTGTCTACAATAAGTGACATGTGTATTAAATTTTTTGTGTCTTTGTTTACTTTGTAAATAATAGCGCGATTTAGTCGGGATTTAAACCCTGGATACGAAAGCTTTTATGTTAATAAATGATTCTGATTCTGAGTTTTTTTTTTTTTTTTTAGAGTTGCTGTTCTTTTGAGGAAATCCACAAGCCACATTCTCAAGACTGGCTGAGAAAACTGATCAACAAACAGCACCTGATACTAAACATCCTCATCGGCATCACCATAGACCATTTTCTCTTCCTATTAACAAGCTCTTTGAACATAAGCATGTTTACCGTAAGTTGAAGTGGAGGTGCCTGGAATGTTGATTGGACAAATTCGATTTACGGGCAATGTGATGAAAAATGCCTGTCTCCGATGCTACCATCTTGATCATTTTGAACAAGAGCTCCCTTCTTGTCAGTGGGCCACCAAGACGGTTCAGATGCTCATTATTTTCATTTATCTTGAATATTTCGAAGTCAAAAAGCACAGCTGTCAGCATGAGATCATCCTTTGGGGAGCAAAAATCAAGGAAAGAGCTTGGAATTAGCAAAATAAGGCATTCAAGTAGCGTGTTCATCTTGTCCCCGCGTAAGTAATGGAGGCATCTGCAAATTTACCGGGATTCGTGATAAAACAACATGTCTTTTACTATACATTATCCAGTCCATTCGGATCTGAAGTTGCAGAGGTAGTGTCCAGCAGAGTTGGGGTAACAAAATATGCTTATTTGTGTTTATCCTGGTTCTATCAATCAGCACCTTTATCTTTTATTCCCAACCAGAATCCGATTCTTAACACATTCGAACTTTAATTTCAGTCGTCCAAGCTGTAAAAAATTGTCTCAGTTTCTGCATTGAACATATTTATATAGTGACTGCTTTCTGCCAGAATGTGACAGCTTCAATTCTAAGACTCAACTTACTGTTGTATTTCTTATTTTGGATATAAATCAAGCACAATTACCCTAGTTTTGTTCTTCGTCTGATGTGACAAATTGTGCATTGGGAATTTGCAAGGTTTATTGGCCAATATTTAAATCCTGTGAACGGAGTTTTGGACAATAGGTACGTTTCAAAATTAGTGAGCATTCATTGCATCACAAACTGATGGTTTTAGCGATAAGCACATAAACAAACGAAAGATAATCAAAAGAAGCCTACATAGTAGACGAGTATTCAAAAACATTTGGAGAGGAATCCAAAATCTCTTCATCATTGTACCATTCAAAAGTGGATCCTGCCTTAGAATTGCCTCTTAGTTCAAAAAATAATTTTAAAAAGTAATCTGGCGCCAGGGTTTCCCCAGTTGCCTACCACTGCCAACCTCGTTTTCGGTTCACCAAAGTGCTTGTGGTGGCGGGTCACTGAAATATTTTCGTTGACACACCGCCGATTTTCAGTGTGGCTTCGGGGACTACTCTATCCATCCAATCTTGTAAGCGTCTTCCTATCTAAATAAAAAGAAAAACACGCCTTTTTTTTCCCTCTACAAAAACAAGAGACAGCGCAGAAGTATACGTAGTCATTCTGTTTAAGGTTAATTGTAAGAACAAGACTAAACGATGGGGTATCGAAAAGTACAATTTACGCATAAACTGAAGTTAAACAGCCCACATTTCAGAAATAAGAATATGTGAGATAGGAAACTGCTTGAATTTAAAAAATAATGAAAATGAATAACCAAGAACCAGAACTTTAGCAACTGAAGATCAAAGAAAAAATATATAACGCAAATGTTTCGCCTGTTTAAGCAACAAGACATCCTCAGTGCAAATGAAAAAGAAACAAATCTACTCATATAATTAGCAAATACCCCCCCCCCCCCCACCTAGCTCAGAAATTCAATCAATCCAAGATAGTTCTCAGTACACAGTCAGTAGCTTTCAAAACTTATAAAGAGAAGATTGAGAATAACTCCCCAAGTCATCTTTAAAATTCCGTCTGAAATTGTCGTGTTTCCCATGAAAGCATAACAACTTGAAAATACATTTCTTTTTTTAGCCCTACGGCACTTAAACCAAAAATTATATATGAGATTAACTAATTTGCACGCATAGAACCATTGATAGGTATTATAATGTAATGAAGACGAATAAAATATGCAAACACAAATTTAACACAAAAGCTATATTAAAATCGCCTTTTAATTCAGAAAAATCGTCATTTTACAACACAAATGTTAATAAACAAAACGCTAACTAAGTTAGCACAACTTCATTTTATAAACTTCTTCGGGAAGGCAAACAATTTAATGAAGAACTATATACTTTGAATAGGAAAATATCAGTAATGTTTATGGTTTGATAATAACATTTACTCTTAAATTTCAATTTTTCAGTCTAGATTTTAAATGCAAAAAAAAACTTCTTGGTGGCATTTAAATTAGAAAAAGTATCAAAAAATAAATATAATACGCGCATAACCATAATAAGAAACATTTAAATTTCATCAGTCTGGCGTGAAGAAATCAGATCTCCATTCAGGCTTGTAGGCAGGGGGAGAGAAGGGCAACAGGGCTCCTACAATTCCAAGATTTTTAACGAAAAGTCAAATGTCCCCATCATTATCCCTTTTTTACTAGTGGCAACACGAATATAATTTTAAATTTTTGGATTTTAAACGTATAATGAAGAATGCTTTGTCCAAAAAACTAAGAAATGCTCCAACAAATTTTACCTAATAAATGTCTAAAGATTAATGGTAGATAAAACGACTAGTTTTGGAAATTTGATAAAAACATGTTTCTAAAATCCCGCTTGAAACAGTATCTAAAAAGTCTTTATTACAAAATGTCCTTGACTTTATCGTTGTTTTTTTTTTTATCTCACCTTATACCCAAATTTACTGCCCAGTTTTGGAACTGCTATCTGGCAACAGTGACATTGAATATGTGCAGGCCGACGTGCAAAAAGTGGGGTAGCAAAGTATCATTGCTACTTTGCAGTTTTCAAAGTTGTTGAGAGATTCTGTCTGAAAATACCATTTTTACATATAAAAATTTTTTTTGCTCAAAGAAAATCTATCAAAACACAAGTTGTGCTGCTAAAGTGTCGGCAGCTTTTGGATCTCTGTTGAATTCCACTGCTGACAGCTTTGAAACTTTTTCCATATCTGTGTGCAGCGATTGCAAAATGTAGTTACAAATATGTTCAAATGGTTACTCAAGGCTCAGTAAGAATAAGGTTGATAGAACGCTAGTATATATTGACATTTTCACTTTAATTGTTCCATTTTCTTTATTAGTATATATAGACAACTACTATAAATGTTTAGCGTCAGATAGTGAAACTGACAGATGTCCAGATGAAAGATGACTTATCAGACGACAGATGATTTTCTTTTTCTTTGTAGAAATTCTATTCCACTTCATCATCTTTTTACACACTTTGTTTTGGGTATTTCAGTAAAGAGTGATCCTTAAATTGCCTTATTTTCCAGCAAATCCTCTCCAAAGGCTTGCAACTCCGGCAGCTGCACTGGTCACAAAGCTCGCAGCAACATGTATACTACTTTTGGCCGGGAAGAACGTATGGTCCAATCGAAGGTAATGCATCTGTGACCTATAAGGAAATCATAAATAGAGGCCTTTCATACCAAAATTCAAAAATTAACTTGTGTATGAACTTAAGCAACGTCAATGAAACTTTCAGTAAGGCGATGATGGTGATCAGCCATACAGAAGAAGCATTATGTACATTAAAATTGGATATTGTCAATAAGAATCGGCATCTACAAAAATCCAATTTTTACGGAACATTAGAAAAAGAAACAATTTCTCTCAAACACAAGCCACATCTGATAAATTTCAAGTTTTCAAGAAAATTAAACTTAAATTCCGCGTTTTATAATTCCACAGGCACGGCCTAAGTCATCGAGGCAAATCTTAGTCACTTGTATTGTGTTTCAGAAGGCATTGATGCTATTCAATGAATAGCATTGATGTTATTCAATCACTGTGAGACTGACTCACAGTCGGTAAGATTTTGTGGTAATTTTGTGGTTTAGATCAAGATTAAGACTGATCCAGAAACTCACTTATTCTTAAAGTCAGTTTAATAAAAGGAAAAAAATGGATATTCAAAGAATTTTTGTCCTTATTCCCACCCTTATTAGAAGGAACAGATTATCTTTTTTTTTAAAGCAGTAAGCATAGTATTCCTTTTAATAAAGAAAAAAAAACATACTTTCGAAGTAAAAGTAAAGTTTGAAAAGCTCAACTGGCCTATCTATGAACACTTTAGACTAGATAATTATAAATTAAATTCAGACCGAAACGGAATATTTCTGTAAATAGATGCAATTCGTGAATAAGCTTCACTCGCCAGTTGAAAATAATAATGTAATAATACAATTTGGATTGGCTGTTGAGTAAATTTGAAACAATTTACAACTAAAATCAAAATACATACAAAACCTAACAGAAATGGGTTTTGTTCCATTTCACCACTGAAAAAACAAAATAATAAAAAAGTGACAATACGCTATTTGCCCTTTTATTTTATTTCCTGATTTTGATGCAGTGTCCTTTTCATGATTTCAAACACACTGTTTTTTTTTTTCATAGCCGAAATTTACAATGAAAGACATGCTTAACAGAAACGAAATCGAGCAATTAATGATAATGTGAACAACTGAGACAGGTGTGGATCTAAAGAGGATCCGAGAAATCCGAGCCGACTCTCAATTTTTTTTTTTTTTTTTTTTTTTTTTTTTTTTTGGTGCCCTCATCTGTTTTTCTTTTTTCGTTTTTTTGTTGCTCTTTTTTAAATAAACTTGTCAATTTGGTAAATTATTGGCGCCCTTATCACATTCCCCCCCCCCCCCACCCCCCTAGATTTTGCTCTAGATCCGCCTTTGAACTGAGCAGCATTGTATATTACCAGACCGTGTCTTTACCAGGAGGAAGATCTTATAGGCGGAACAGTCGAAGCTGTAGAATAAAAAATCCAAACTTAAACTGTAGATTCCAGGTACGTCAGCTCTAAAATTCAGTTCTATGACCATAGTCTTCTATAAATCGTTTTTATAAGCAACTAAATTTATTTTCTGCGTAAACGAGATGATCCATTTTGCCTGATGCCAATGGACACTGGTAGGACTTTATTTTGTTCTGTCTTATACCACTATAATAATAATAATAATAATTTATTTTTAACCCGCTAAGGTAACAAAAGCGGAGTATAAATAAAAGAAAAGAAAAAATACATACAAATCGACTAAATACACAGTAAAAGACACTAAATCACATACAAAGTAAGACACCAAATACAAAAAAGTAAACACAAAAAAGTAAAACACAAAAAAGTAAGACACAAAATACATACAAATCGACTAAATACACAGTAAAGACACTAAATCAATGAAGGAGGCGTACAAAACCCATGATGAGCTGGGAGAGCCTTCACTGTCTGGGGGAGTTTGTCAGCAAGCTCAACTAGCTTTTCAGTTATATCTGGAAGCCCAAAAACTGAGACAAGGTTACGGTTCCGGTACCACGGAGGCAAAAATACAGTAGAAAACGCGAGAACCGAAAATAATAAGACGTAATGACCGGGTATTTTTTCGCCCAAGAATGGGATAAACACCAGAAAGGAACAAAATTGAATGATCAGTAAAAAACAGAATACAATTTAGCAAGGGTCTTCCTACTGTATTTCCCCCGATTGGCAACAATTTTGGAGTAAGAAACTTGGATCTTTTTCTTACAATTCGCCACGGCTTGTTCTCGGAGAGATTTAAGATTTTTAGCAATGTTTATACCCAACCACCGAAAAGAAGAGACACATGGGACAGAAAAAGAAGCGCAATCTAAAGGCGAGTTACCATTACTATTAAACGAAAGATATTCACATTTAGAGAAATTCAGTGATAGACCAATCTTACTAAGGTTTGTTGCAACTGTAGATACGGAAACAGAAAGACCTTTTCTAGTCCTACTAATTAGAAGTATATCATCAGCATACGCTATGTAAGAAAGATTAATCGCCTGAAAAATACAAGTGGTTGGGATAGAAGATAAAACAGAAGAAATGCAAAGTTTAAAGATAGAAGGGGAAAGGACAGCACCTTGTCTGACACCACACCGAACCGGAATTTTAGAATCGGAAATAACCCCTTCAGCTTTTATTCGTAGAAAAGAATTGGCATACCAATAACGAAGGAGAGAAACCAGAGAAAGATTAATGCCGTGACTAAAAAGGGAAAACAGAGCTTATGAGTGGACGACGCTGTCAAAAGCCTTGGAAAGGTCCAAGGCGCAAAGATGGAGTTCATATCCCTTTTTAGTCGCATCGATAAGAAGATTAATTAGAACTCGATGGGCTTGCTGGCACCCTACCCCAGACGAAAATCCAAGCTGATTTTCGCCAAAATGTGCACTCGATATGGACGGAAGAAGAACATATTCAAAAACTTTACTGAGATTGCATGACACAGTTATTGGCCGATACGACGAGCAATCGCTAGGAGGTTTCCCTCTTTTAAGAATTGATGTTACAGACCCACATAGGAAGCTATCCGGTACCGCAGACGCACACAAGCACATTTGGAAAAGCAACTGCAGGTGTTGAAAAAGAAGTGGGCAATCAACTTTTAAATGGTTGGCAGAAATGCCATCGCAATCGAGGGAATTTGATTTCAACCTTTTTACTGCCTGCTGAACCACAGAGAGCTCGACAGACACAAATCTGAGTTTGGCTCAGCGATACGGGAAGTGCGGCAGTGAGAAGTTTCGAAAAAACCGAATGGACATGATAATTCACTGAACTAAAAACTTTACTGTAATAACTATGCCATGCACCGGCACTAATCGGGCTTGTAGCAAAAGAATCATCAAGTTTTTTCAGAATAATTACCTTTTGCCAATCAGATTTACTTAACGGGAAATTCGATATTTTTGATTTAGTCGAGCGCAGGTATTTTTTATATTCTAATTTTGTCTTTTGATTTATTTGATGAATAACCCGTTCAGACGGACGACCACAAGAAACCCAAATCCGCAACCAAAACTTTGCTTTATTTTTAATCGATTTCAATTCAGGATCCCACGACCACTCCGGTTTACGCGTGTTTCGCCTGACTCGCTCCGTGGTACAGCGGTCAATTCAGCTGTTTTTAAGGCAAGATACTAATTTTAGATAATAATCATTTAGAGTATTTTTATCATTTGAAGACTTACAACTAAGCTGTAGAAGGTGGAAAGGAACTTGAATTGTAGCAAGTAGCATATAGCTAGCGTAGAAATATACAGCGATAAATTTATCTTATTCCAATTTCGACGGAAAACCCATCTTCGTCCTGCTTGTAAAGCATTACGATTAGTACAAATCGGTATTTGAAAAACAAACGAAATCGGTAGGTGATCTAAATCGCAATGATCTTCATGAACAGTTACAGTAGAAACGGGTAGGCCCGGAGAACAAACAACATGATCAATATTACTTTGACTACCGGAATGATGAAGATAAGAATATATACAAGTTTTTTTTCACCAGCTTAACTGCGGCAGCGAATCAAATATCAAATCCGAGCGAATATTCGATGACAGCAGGTCAGCGTTAAAGTCTCCAGCGATCAAAAAACGATAACCTTGATTTGAGACGGATTCCAAAAGTTTCTGTAATACACTGCAAGTCTTAGCGAATCTGTTAAGAGACTGAACCGATTTTCTGTCACAAGGCAAGTAAACATTTACGATCACTAAATCGTTAATCCGCACAGCCAAAATGTTAGGATCACTGTGAAAAAGCACAGGCGAGTAGCAAGCAACACTATTTCGGTTCAGTATACATGCAAGCCCACCCGACGGCCGTCCGAAAGTAGTTCGTGCCGCCGATACGAAAACGACGTGATTAGCACTACGTTTTAGCAGATTTGTATTAGCCGACGATAATAAGTGTTCTTGCAAACAGACAATGTCATAGTTACATGCAAGTTCGTCAATAACATGCTCTTTTCTTCTGGTACCATTTATGTTGTACGAGACAGCTGAAAGGGACTGCATCATTTTCGGGCACTATTCGAAACGCGAGACTTGAGCACTGGACATTTCAAACTAAAGGATGTATGATCACCGTTGCAGTTCGCACATTTTGGGCTATTTTGGCAAGGCGTTTCCTTAGTGGCAGTATGATTACCGGCACAACGAGCACATTTATCAACAGGACTGGTGCAATCCTTCATCATGTGATCTGGGGATCGGCATTTGAAGCAGCAACGGGGTACACTGATGAAATCGTACACACGGAATATTTCGTAACCTATTTTCAGGCCGTTCTTGATGGCATTGCCTTTTGCGAATGTATCCGAAAACTCTAGCTTAATTGTTTGTGAAGAGCCGAAACGAGTGGCTTCAGTCACACCAGGGTACGAATTTAGTCCAGCAATGTCAAAATCCTCAGGGATACCTCTAGCAATCCCAAGGTGACGCTTAAGCACAGTTTTAGTGGTAGCACCTGATGCGGCTGCACTAATCGAATTGCAGAAATCCGAAATAACAGATTTCTCAATGTTGACATACAACTTGTCACCTCGTGGGCGGACACTGGAAACTGACTCGTGACCTGACAATTGGTCTAAGAATTCCTTTCGACTTTTTGGGTTGCAAACTGTTTGCGGAAGGTTTGAAACAATCACTGTAGCATGGCTACTCGATAGTGAAGAAGCAGCATCCCCAGGCTGGGGTAGCGGTGGAAAATTGGCTGAATAAGACTCGAACTGATTGGATATAGTTTTTAGATGCAAGTTCAGTTCATTGACTTTCGAGAGCAAAGCCGAGTAAGCCGAAGCCGGGATAACTGGCACTTCCGAAGGGCTTCGAATGACGAAAGTCGGAATTGTAAAACAATCTGAATCACCTTTTCTCAGCATTTCCAAGATATCACCAAGGTGACTAGATGGAGCCTTCGTTCCGGTTCGCTCCTGAAATGGCGCATCAGGATCCAGCTTCAAGCCCAGCCATTTCTTTGCGATCACAATCACTTCGCAATCAAAAAACTCCGCTCCAAATCTTTTGATAGTCTCATCATCTATTCCCTCTTCCTTGTTTCGCTGAACGAAATTCAACACGGGCGAATAATGCAAATTCTCACTCTGTTCAAACATCATGACGTAACAAGCTCTATGCACAGCAGCATGGGATGTTGCGCGCACGACTGACGAATTCTGCTTTTTTTTGCACAGACAAACGCCTCTAAGACTTCAAATGCCTCCGTCCACACAATACTAGGAACAAGGGAAGTGTCGGGACCGCTCACCAATTCCCCGCAATTTAAGGGTAACTAAATACCGGCAGGTACATACGGCGCTTGCGGCAGGAACCCTCCCCTCTTCTGCTTGTTGTCTAGTATATGTTATCAATCAATATTCTGTTCCGGAAACTACTTTAGAAATTTGGCTTATATTCAGTCAGTACAGTAGGTGGCAACACTGCTCTAAAAAATTCGGGCGCACTTTCCACAGCGCAACAATCAAGCTCTGGCAACGCAGCTAGATCCAGAATTCATTTCGGCCATACCGCTGCTATCCATAAAGAATACAATCCTCTAGGGTAATTAAATGTTTCTGTCTGAGTCTCTGTACTTATTAAATCACTAAATCTCAAGGGAATTTATGTTCAGTAAAAAAATGTCAATAGCCAGAGAATAAATAAGCCGATTATAAATGTCTGTAGGGAAACACACAGGTTGAAATCTTACTTTATTTAAAAGATTAGTATCCAAAAAAAACAAGGTGTTTACACGACGAACTCTCACGATGTTTTTAGTAGTCCGGTTCCAACATCTGTTACACCTACTTAATCTGCTCCACGGCTTCATGTTGAGCTTGGTTGAGCTAGGTTGAACGTACTTGTCAAATATTTTATCTGACGCCCTTCCTTCTGTTTCCCTTAGATGATTAATTTGCACCTTAGTACGGCTCTGCAGATATTCTCTTGAGGTCAAAACAACAAAGGGTCAGGTCAACCTACGGTCTATTTCTGACTTCGTGTTGGCTACATAATGACCATTTGTGGTAAATGATGTCTTGGTTTTCTTCTTCTTCTTTTTTGGATCAGTATGAAGATGCTCTCACAAAATCTCAACACCGGAATCAAATTTCGGGTCTAGGTTTTCTCAATAAGCGTAGCTATTTATTTATCCGACCAGAGTACTTGCATATTTAAATTCCCTTACTGCTTCTATTGCCTCTCCTTTAAGGGTAATCTTATCGATATGTGACTGATAAAGAATTAAAGTTAACAGTCGAACTAAACCGAACAGAAATAAACAATCGGACAAATAAAAATGAGGTTACCCCCTCGAAACTCCTAAATGCTGGAGTGTCATTAACACTTTACTGAAAACGGTATAAATTCTCAACAGTGAGTTTTTATGTCATAACATACAAAAAGAAACTTATAAAGTTTACAGGAAATAAACAAAGAGTTTCTTAGGGTAAATATTTTCGTGTTTCAATCTAGTTTAATTATTTTAATACCTCAAGACTAGAACACAGGTATAATCCTACTGGTATATAATCATAAAGGGAATCCTAATGATTGTTGAATTACTGAGGGATAATGCTCCATCCTGGCAGACGCAAGACGCATTACAACGGCCCTCCTCAGTAGCATCGAGTTCTTCCGAACTCCGAGGAACTTGTCAGCAACCTTTTCCCAATCCCCCCAAACTCTGATGATATCGAATCAAATTTCAAGATAGCGTTTTGTTTAGAAATGTTAAAGGTTCTAATAAATACGCCTCTGGGCTCGACACATTGATCTCAAACTACTGAACAGTTTTTTAGTAAAAACCGCGGTTACGTTTGGTCTTTGTTGTCCGACCAGTTTTCGTCTCTGATATAGTCGTAACCTGCAGGGCATGTAGACAGTACCAGGAAGACTTCAATGAAAACAAAAACATTACGAAGACTGGTTGCATCGACACTTGAAACGTGACCGAAAAATGGTGTTTTTATATCAGATTGGCTTAGTATTCCACGGAATTCGGAAACATGGGGAAATTCAATGAAGACAAAAAGTATAGCAACAAACTGTATTGAATCGTAACACTCTAAATGGTCCCAAATTTCCTTTCTCTCTAGTCAGTTATCAACTTACTGGGCATGTATTCTGGGGGAAACTAAGCCTTTGGACACAAATATGAAGTCCCCTTCCCCCCCCCCCCAAAAAAAACACTCTAAAACTTCCAGCTTGAATCCCAAAGATGTTCCGAGAATATTTCAGATATACTGTTTCGATCACCTGGCAACACATAGTGTCTTTTGATTTACCTCACTACTTACCGTGGAGGATACTTATAGTGCAAAACATTTAGATTGGCTTGATTCAAATTTTTTTTTAATCAATCCCACTCAGCAAAAAACTTGAAGTCTCTTTGCACCCCCCCCCCCCCGGCTACCTGAAAACTGCAACTGTAAATCCCCAGCCGTTTCTAACATATTGAAGATATCCTATCTTGATGGCCTGGATACATACAGTGTCTTTAGATTTACCTCGACTATAAATACAAATCTGAGGTAAACTTGACCCCAATACCAAGAGATATTGCAGATACACTACTTTGATAGCATCACAACATATCATGCTTTTTTAATATTTTCGGAGACCACACTGTCTAAGAATGGCAAAAAGGGAACCCAGGAAAACGAGGAAATGAGTTAAATCACAGCCAATGACAAAAAGTAAAAAAAAATCAAATATAGTCGTTACCCGTCAACAGCTCAACAGGGTTCAGTGCATAACAAAAAATATTGTGCGTAACAAAAAATCTAGATAAAAAGTACGACAAAGTAAAAAAGATAAACCTTACTAATAAAAAACTAAACCTTTTCACCGTTGCTATAGTCTTCTAGTTTAGTTTTTGTTTTTAATGCTTGTATTTTTATAACTGTCCGCTGCATTTTTAAAATTTTCATTTTTCTCTCTTTTTTTTCATTGGCTGTTATTGAACTTGTTTTTCTTCGTTCTCTCATACATTTTCTCGTTTTTTTATATGGTATGTTTCCATGTACTTCGCTACTTAGACGTGAATGAATCATAGGCAGCGCAATAGCGCTGCCTAAGTAAAGAACGATGTTGGCACAATGTATTACTTTTTTTTTATCTTTTAGACCAGGGCAGTTCGTATCGAAGGAGTTGTCGTAGAAGCTTCGAAAAAGGCTCATTCGATTGGATATTGGAAGCCAACTAACGCTTCTTCCACACCCACCATTTCCCCAAACACATCCCATCAAAATTTTGAGATAGCCATTTTGTTCAACGCAGTTGAAAGACCTGGAAATTATGTCTTTGAGGAGGACACTCCCCCACAGTCTTCAGGGCGAAGGGTTGTAAGTTATGCCCTGGGGGCATAGATGGTTTTTATTAAAAGCTTTATCGTAGAAACTTGAAAAAGGGCTCATTCGATTGTAAATTCAAAGGGCTAGTGCCCTTTTTAATGGTCAAAAGTGATTGGAGGGCAGCTAACCCCCCTCCCAAGCGCCCATCTTTTCCCAAACACATCCAATAAAAATTTTGAGATAGCCATTTTGTTCAACGTACTTGAAAGTTCTGAAATTAGGTCTTTGAGGATGACAACACCCCCCCCCCCCCCTACATCCCTCAGGGCAAGGGTTGTAAGTTAAGCCCTGGGGGCATATAAGGTTTTTATAGAAAGTGCTGTCGCAGAAACTTCAAAAAGAGCTCATTCGATTTTTAAATTGAAATGGCTAGTGCCCTTTTTAATAGTTGAAAGTGATTGGAGGGCAACTAATCCCCCTCTCACGCCCACCCTTTGCCCAAACACATCCAATCAAAATTTTGAGATAACCATTTTGTTCAACGTAGTTGAAGGTTTTGGAAATTGGGTCTTTGAGGAAGATAATCCCCTCGGAGGCCTCAGGGCAAGGGTTGTAAGTTATGCCCTGGGGGCATATAAGGTTTTTTATAGAAAGCGTTGCCGTAGAAACTTTAAAAAGGGCTCATTCAATTGGGAATTGAAAGGCTTAGTTTCCTTTTTAACAGTCGAAAGTGACTGGAGGGCAACTAACCCCCCCTCTCATACCCACCATTTCTTCAAACAATCCAATCAAAATTTTGAGATAGCCATTATATGTTCCACGTAGTTGAAAGTTCTGGAAATTAGGTCTTTGAGGATGAAAACCCTCCCACAGCCCTCAGAGTGTGGGTTGTAAGTTATTTTGTTATAAACTTATTTTGTTGAAAAAGTTTTTTTTTTCTTTAATTAATACTAATCAGCATTGGTGCTTATAGTGCAAAAAGCACAGCTGAATCGAAGACCTAACATTTTTAGCCGCTGCTTCCCCCAACAAAAATAATTTGAAGCTCCCTGCACACTACCTGAAGGTTTCAGCTGCACACCCCCAAGCCACTCCCTAGACCTTGAAGGAATACTGTTTTGATAGTCTGGATACATATAGTTTCTTTAAATATACCCCTGCACACCCTCCCTAGGCCAAAAATGTAGGTGCAATTACCCCCCCCCCCCCACAGAGACACACAACATTGCGGATACTCTATTTTCTAACCTTGGTAAGTATCGTGTCTTTTGATTTACGTCACTTGTTCGCCATGAATAGAATCTAGTCCCACAGGGGCTTGAAGTGTCGAAACTTTTAGGTAAATTTGAGACAAAATATGTTGCCCCTTCTCCAAGTTAAGATTCTAAGTCCACATAGTCCCCCCCCCCCCAAAAAAAAAAAATCAATTGTGACTGTATTCCAAGTCCCATAGCAGTTTATAGTCCAAAACGTTTAGGCTAACCATGGACAAAATACATTGAGCAAAGGTTGAAAATTTCGCAATAAACAAAATTTTGTAGTCTTTTTTATCCTCATCCCCCTCCATCTCCTAATCATCCGGAAAGTTTCAACTCCATCCCACCCGCCATTTCGGGAATACTGCAGATATATTAATTTGATAAGCATAATGCACATAGCGTCTTTTGATTTATTTCTATCTCCTACCCCAGGTAATAATTCAACGTACAGTTACCGCTCCCCCAAAGTCTCCTGAAAGTTTCAAACTTGATACCATGGGTACCCATAAGGGGGGGGGGCGTTCGCCCCTCCCCCTGGCTGAATGATGCTAGCCTTATTTTTATATTTTTGTTCTGAGATTTCTATTATATAGCATTAAAAGTGCCAATTAGACGAGGTTTGCCCCCCGCCCCCTGGGATTCAGCTTATGGGCACCCATGCTTGATACCCAAAGCTGCACCCCGAAATATTGGAGATACGCTATTTTTATAAACTGGCAACACATATCGCCTTTTGATTTACCTCTCTACTTATCTCTACATAGCTTAAAAGCAACACAGGAGCATATAGTGCTAAAACGTTTTAGCGGATTAGAAACAAAATTTATTTAGGCCCTTCCCCGCCCTCGATATAAAACGTGGAGTCTCCTTACCCAATCTGCCTTTCTTACTTTTCCCATCCCTTGCTTTCACCATGTTTATTTCAACAGACTTATACTTCTCCCCCTCCCCAAAGTCAAAATTTGAGACCCACTTAATCCCTCCACACTCCCTGAAATTTTGAGCCCCGTCCCCCAAGCCATTCCTAAATAATGCAGATAATTTGAAAGCTCGGGTGCACATAGCGTATTTTTTATATTTATTCAAGTATGCGTGTTCTTTCCACAGTGTACCGTTTGGGAAACTCTGGAGATCTTGGCCTAACGGACGATCCCTAAGAGCTCCTAGCTGATCAGACAAGTAAGACCGAATATGGATACCTTTTTTTCTAAAATATATCTGGAAGCAACCGATAGTTAATTAATTTAGGCATATTGCCCCGAGGACTTTAGGGAGTGATGTCGACCTCTCAGGGTTACTAACTAGACCTTTCGACGTATCTGAACAACATACATTTTCTCAGATTTTTGACCCAATATCATGGGAGCCAAGGGAGCCAAGTCGAAGAAAAGAGCACGGTAGGGGGCCAGGTTTATCCCCGAATTAATTTTAATCCTAAAAAGGGTACCGGAACTTATATTTACAATCGATTAAACCCCTGTCAAGTTTCTGCAACCACCCCCCTCTATACGAAGCGATCGGGGAAAAACTTTTTAGACTCTCTCTAGCCCTTTGTTGGGTTTGTTATAGGGGGGCCAACATTCTTTTTTTTTTCTATTTTCCTTCTGCATCGGGGTTCCCTTAGCCCAAGTTCTAATGATACTAGTTTCGGGCTCAATTAGGGCTTCATTTTTTGGAAGGTGCGGACACTGCTCCTGAAAAAAAAAAAATTATTCTATGTTTGGTTCCTCTTGGCCTAAAATCTTACACCTGTAAGTTTTCAAACTGATCACGGACAAAAAGCTTTTTGGTCCTTTTCCTGGCCAGCTGTACCTCTTCCTCAGAACACAGTTTTTGGTCCTTTTGACAAAGAGAACGACCCCTGAAAAGTCGTTCTGTTGGTAATTTACATTATTGACAGACCTTGTTCTAAGAGCCGTGGGGATCATATCAACCCCAGAGGCAAACTTATTGGACCTTTTGACTATATGAACAAGATGACTATCTCAAAATTTTTATCGACATCTTGGGTGGTCACCGGAGGACCGGGTAGCAAAAAGGGCAAAGGAGGGGTATAGTTACTCTTTCACAAAACACATAGCTGAATGTAGCTATTTTCACTACTCAAGCGTCCTGCACAAGTCTAGAAATACTTACTGCTTAGGAACTTTACTTTCATACATTGGACAGTTTTCTTTAGCTTCATTTAGATAATACATAGTAGACTAGAAACAAGAATTCTGAATAAGTAATCAAAATTCTGTAACTTCTTGTTTTACTGTCCCTTAACCCCTAAATCGGGAAACTTTCAGATCTCTTGCCGTCTCCGAGTTATAGGCTGCTTATATCGCTAGAAAAACAAAGCATACTACGAGTATTGATTAACTGAACACTTGGGCTTCAATTTACGTAGCATACAGTACATAACTACATATATTATGCCACGTTTAATTTCAATCAGGGTAATGACACAAGTCTTGTCTTTATTTCGACAGGTTTCTCCGATCTTCTACGAAGTGAAACCTCTTATAATAAAACTAGTGATTAAAAGATCCTCTAAAAACTCTTCGGACCACACAGTGGTGTCAATTAATAAATGTAAGGCGGGTGGATTTTTCAAAGTCTAGGGGAGGGGGCAATATTTTAGTTTATCATTGGAAATAACAAAAAAAAAAGGCACTGTTCAATGAAAATAACAAAAAACGTTATTTTTGGAAATTAAGGGCGACAATAAAATCTAGAAGAAAATGCCTCCGATTGAAAACTCCGATAGCACAATATCTTTTTGTAGAAAAAAAAACATGGGATACGAAATTCGGTATTGGGTTCGAGGATCAGCAAGTAGGGCTCTCTATGGTACCCAAATTCAATTATCAATGCACTTTCCATTCGAAGCTAATTAAGCACAGTCCAATCAGTTTCATAATCTGTAGCCTTTCGCCCAAGCCTATACAAGACTAATTTTTTTTTGTTTTTCCTTTTTTTTGCCGTAAGACACCTGAAATCAGACACGTAAAGTCAGAACAGTTTTTATCATTTTCGCATCCTAAGGTCAGACTCTGGTAAACTTTTCATCCTTTGATATATGGCTGATACACCATAAAACATCATATATTTTAAAATCTGTCAGACTTAGGCTGTGTAGCGAAAGACAACACATAAAAAGTTATTTACTCGTATTTTTACGCTTCAAGCTTTAGACAATAAACACCACTAAAAATAAGAATCATCAGTATAATTACAAGAAAGAATAAAATAAAACAAGCTTATTTTAAAATGGCCTAAAGAAATGGAATTCATCAGTCAGGTATCAAAAAGCCATATCTCCAGCTTTGGGCAAAAATATTCATTCTTAAAACAGAGGGTCGAGCCGACCCTCTTAAAACAGAGCCTGACCAAAAATTTGTAAATTAATAACGGGAAAGAAAAAAAAAAATTAAAAAAAAAGTGATCTAGACAGTAAACTCGTCTAGGAGAATAATAAGTGTCGTTCCATTCTCCAGTTAAATTTACTAAAAATGGAGACATAATTTTTCTGATACCCAAATACTGAATGCAAACCCTTACCGGTTCCCAATCATTATGTCCTTGCGTTTCCTCGTTTTCTTCATCAAAAGAATCGTCGTCCTCAATTGTGTAGTCGATGGCCATGTCACAGTTGACGCTTGATGCACTTAAAACGAGCAAATTAATACCAATTTATTTAACTCAGCTGTTTAAGATTTGGCAAGTGTTAAGTATCATGTAATATATTGTTTATATTTCCAAATACCATTCACTTAGAGGGGTAAAGGAATCAACATGCTCACTTCACCAAAACAAAAAACAGGTGAATTATACGCTAATTGCTGGGAAGCATAGGCAGCTTGCTAGCGCTGCCTAAGTGAAGAACGATATTGGCACAATGTGTTTTTGGTTTTTTTTTTTTTTTTTTTCCATACCCGGGCACTTCGTATCGAAGGAGTTGTCGTAGAAACTTCGAAAAAAGGCTCATTCAACTGGAAATTGGAGTGGATAGTACCCTTTTTAATAGTCGAAAGAGATTGGAGGGCAACTAGCCCCCTCCCCACGCCCATCATCCCCCCAAACACACCCAATCAAAATTTTGAGATAGCCATTTTGTTCAGCATAGTTGATTTCTAGATAGAAAATATTTTTTTTGAAGAGGACACTCCCCCACAACCCTCGGGGCAAGGGTTTTAAGTTATGCCCTGAGGGCATATAAGATCAATGTTGACACAATGTACAGTTTATTATTTTTTTCTTTAAAGCAGGGCACTTCATATAGAAGGGGTCGTCGTAGAGACTCCAAAAACGGCTAATTCGATTGGAAATCGCGAGTTCTAGTGCCCTTTTTAATAGTCGAAAGTGATTGGAGGGCAACTAGCCCACCCCCCCCTCACGCCAATCATTCCCCCAAACACGTACAATCAAAATTTTGAGATAGTCATTTTGTTCAGCGCAGTTGATTTCCACATATAAAATGTGTTTTTTGAGGAGGATACTCCCCCACAACCCTCAGGGCAAAGGGTTTTAAGTTATGCCCTGGGGGCATATAAGGTTTTTTATAGAAGGCGTTGTCATAGAAACTACAAACAGGCTCATTCGATTGGATTGGAAATTCAAAGGGCTAGTGCCCTTTTTAATAGTCGAAAGTGATTGGAGGGCAACTAGCCCCCCCCCCCACGCCCGTCATTCTCCCAAACACATCCAATCAAAATTGTGAGATAGCCATTTTGTTCAGCGTAATTGATTTCCAGATAGAAAATATGTTTTTGAGGAGGACAATCCCCCACAACCCTCAGGGCAAGGGTTTTAAGTTATGCCCTGGGGGTATATAAGGTTTTTTTATAGAAGGCATTGTCGTAGAAACTTCAAAACAGGCTCATTCGATTGGAAATTCAAAGGGCTAGTGGCGTTTTTAATAGTCGAAAGTGATTGGAGAGCAACTAGCCCCCCCCCCCCCCCCCACGCCCATCATTCCCCCAACCCACCCAATCAAAATTTTGAGATAGCCATTTTGTTCAGCATATTTGATTTCCAGATAGAAAATATCTTTTTGAAGAGGACACTCCCCCACAACCCTCGGGGTTAAGGGTTTTAAGTTGTGCCCTGAGGGCATATAAGATCAATGTTGACACAATGTACAGTTTATTATTTTTTTCTTTAAAGCAGGGCACTTCATATAGAAGGGGTCGTCGTAGAGACTCCAAAAGCGGCTAATTCGATTGGAAATCGCGAGTTCTAGTGCCCTTTTTATAGTCGAAAGTGATTGGAGGGCAACTGCCCCCCCACCCTCACGCCAATCATTCCCCCAAACACATCCAATCGAAATTTTGAGATAGCCATTTTGTTCAGCGCAGTTGATTTCCAGATATAAAAATGTGTTTTTGAGGAGGATACTCCCCCACAACCCTCAGGGCAAAGGGTTTTTTAAGTTATGCCCTGGGGGCATATAAGGTTTTTTTACAGAAGGCGTTGTCGTAGAAACTTCAAACAGGCTCATTCGATTGGAAATTCAAAGGGCTAGTGCCCTTTTTAATAGTCGAAAGTGATTGGAGGGCAACTAGCCCCCCCCCACGCCCATCATTCTCCCAAACACATCCAATCAAAATTGTGTGAGATAGCCATTTTTGTTCAGCGTAGTTGATTTCCAGATAGAAAATATGTTTTTGAGGAGGACACTCCCCCACAACCCTCAGGACAAGGGTTTTAAGTTATGCCCTGGGGTATAAAGGTTTTTATAGAAGGCATTGTCGTAGAAACTTCAAAACAGGCTCATTCCATTGGAAATTCAAAGGGCTAGTGCCCTTTTTAATAGTCGAAAGGGATTGGAGGGCAACTAGCCCCCCCCCCCCCCACGCCCATCTTTCCCCCAGACACATGCAATCAAAATTGTGAGATAGCCATTTTGTTCAACGAAGTTGATTTCCAGATAGAAAATAGGTTTTTGAGGAGGTCACTCCCCCACAACCCTGAGGGGGAGGAAAGGGTTTTAAGTTATGCCCTGGGGCATATAAGGCTTTTATATAAGGCGTTGTCGTAGAAACTTCAAAACAGGCTCATTCGATTGGAAATTCAAAGGGCTAGTGCTCTTTTTAATAGTCGAAAGTGATTGGAGGGCAACTAGCCCCCCCCCCCCCCCCCTTCACGCCCCATCATTCCCCCAAACACATCCAATCGAAATTTTGAGATAGGCATTTTGTCAGCGTAGCTTATTTCCAGATAGAAAATATCTTCCTGAGGAGGACACTCCCCCACAACCCTCGGGGCAAGGGTTTTAAGTTATGCCCTGAGGGCATATAAGATCAATGTTTGACACAATGTACAGTTTATTATTTTTTTCTTTAAAGAAGGGCACTTCATGTAGAAGGGGTCGTCGTAGAGACTCCAAAAACGGCTAATTCGATTGGAAATCGCGAGTTCTAGTGCCCTTTTTAATAGTCGAAAGTGATTGGAGGGCACTAGCCCCCCCCCCCCCCCCTCACGCCAATCATTCCCCCAAACACGTACAATCGAAAATTTTGAGATAGTCATTTTGTTCAGCGCAGTTGATTTCCAGATATAAAAATGTGTTTTTGAGGAGGATACTCCCCCACAACCCTCAGGGCAAAGGGTTTTAAGTTATGCCCTGGGGGCATATAAGGTTTTTTATAGAAGGCGTTGTCATAGAAACTACAAAACAGGCTCATTCGATTGGAAATTCAAAGGGCTAATGCCCTTTTTAATAGTCGAAAGTGATTGGAGGGCAACTAGCCCCCCCCCCCCCCACGCCCGTCATTCTCCCAAACACATCCAATCAAAATTGTGAGATAGCCATTTTGTTCAGCGTAATTGATTTCCAGATAGAAATATATTTTTTGAGGAGGACAATCCCCCACAACCCTCAGGGCAAGGGTTTTTAGTTATGCCCTGGGGGTATATAAGGTTTTTTATAGAAGGCGTTGTCGTAGAAACTTCAAAACAGGCTCATTCGATTGGAAATTCAAAGGGCTAGTGCCGTTTTTAATAG
This sequence comes from Artemia sinica, assembly GCA_027921565.1. Lineage (NCBI taxonomy): Eukaryota > Metazoa > Arthropoda > Branchiopoda > Anostraca > Artemiidae > Artemia > Artemia sinica. The sequence continues at coordinate 21,939,858 of CM051267.1, read as the reverse complement.
TCGAAAGTGATTGGAGAGCAACTAGCCCCCCCCCCACCCCACGCCCATCATTCCCCCAACCCACCCAATCAAAATTTTGAGATAGCCATTTTGTTCAGCATATTTGATTTCCAGATAGAAAATATCTTTTTGAAGAGGACACTCCCCCACAACCCTCGGGGTGAGGGTTTTAAGTTGTGCCCTGAGGGCATTTAAGATCAATGTTGAGGTGGTCACTCAATGGTTTTTGAGGAGGTCACTCCCCCACAACCCTGAGGGAAAGGGTTTTAAGTTTATGCCCTGGGGGCATATAAGGCTTTTATATAAGGCGTTGTCGTAGAAACTTCAAAAACAGGCTCATTCGATTGGAAATTCAAAGGGCTAGTGCTCTTTTTAATAGTCGAAAGTGATTGGAGGGCAACTAGCCCCCTCCCCCCCCCCCCTTCACGCCCATCATTCCCCCAAACACATCCAATCGAAATTTTGAGATAGGCATTTTGTCAGCGTAGCTTATTTCCAGATAGAAAATATCTTCCTGAGGAGGACACTCCCCCACAACCCTCGGGCAAGGGTTTTAATTTATGCCCTAAGGGCATATAAGATCAATGTTGACACAATGTACAGTTTATTATTTTTTTTTCTTTAAAGCAGTGCACTTCATATAGAAGGGGTCGTCGTAGAGACTTCAAAAGGGCTCATTCGATTGGAAATCTCGAGTTCTAGTGCCCTTTTTTAATAGTCGAAAGTATTGGAGGACAACAAGCCCCCCCCCCCATCACGCCAATCATTCCCTCAAAAACATCCAATCGAAATTTTGAGATAGCAATTTTGTTCAGTGCAGTTGATTTCCAGATAGAAAATGTGTTTTTGAAGAGGACACTCCCCCACAACCCTCAGGGCAAAGAGTTTTAAGTTATGCCCTGGGGCATATAAGGTTTTTATAGAAGTTTATAAGGTTTTCAAGAAGTTTTTACGACAACGCCTTCTATAAAAAACCTTATATACCCCCAGGGCATAACTTAAAACCCTTGCCCTGAGGGTTGTGGGGGAGTGACCTCCTCAACAACATTATTTTCTGTCTGGAATCAACTACACTGAACAAAATGGCTATCTCACAATTTTGATTGGATGTGTTTTTGGGGAATGATGGGTGGGGGGGGCTAGTTTTTATAGAAGGCGTTATCGTAGAAACTTTAAAACAGGCTCATTCGATTGGAAATTCAAAGGGCTAGCGCCCTTTTTAATAGTCGAAAATTAGTGATTGGAGAGCAACTAGTCCCCCCCCACACCCATCATTCCCCCAAACACATCAATAAAAATTGTGAGATAGCCATTTTGTTCAGTATAGTTGATTTCCAAACAGAAAATAATGTTGTTGAGGAGGTCACTCCCCCACAACCCTTTTGTTCAGCGTAGTTGATTTCCAGATAGAAAATCTGTTTTTTGAGGAGGACACTCCCCCACAACCCTCAGGACAAGGGTTTTAAGTTATGCCCTGGGGGTATATAAGTTTTTTATAGAAGGCATTGTCGTAGAAACTTCAAAACAGGCTCATTCCATTGGAAATTCAAAGGGCTAGTGCCCTTTTTAATAGTCGAAAGGGATTGGAGGGCAACTAGCCCCCCCCCCACGCCCATCTTTCCCCCAGACACATGCAATCAAAATTGTGAGATAGCCATTTTGTTCAACGAAATTGATTTCCAGATAGAAAATAGGTTTTTGAGGAGGTCACTCCCCCACAACCCTGAGGGCAAGGGTTTTAAGTTATGCCCTGGGGCATATAAGGCTTTTATATAAGCCGTTGTCGTAAAAACTTCAAAACAGGCTCATTCGATTGGAAATTCAAAGGGCTAGTGCTCTTTTTAATAGTCGAAAGTGATTGCAGGGCAACTAGCCCCCCCCCCCCCCTTCACGCTCATCATTCCCCCAAATACGTCAAATCGAAATTTTGAGATAGGCATTTTGTCAGCGTAGCTTATTTCCAGATAGAAAATATCTCCCTGAGGAGGACACTCCCCCACAAAACTCGGGGCAAGGGTTTTAAGTTATGCCCTGAGGGCATATAAGATCAATGTTGACACAATGTACAGTTTATTATTTTTTTCTTTAAAGCAGGGCACTTCATGTAGAAGGGGTCGTCGTAGAGACTCCAAAAACAGCTAATTCGATTGGAAATCGCGAGTTCTAGTGCCCTTTTTAATAGTCAAAAGTGATTGGAGGGCAACTAGCCCCCCCCCCTCACGCCAATCATTCCCCCAAACACGTACAATCGAAATTTTGAGATAGTCATTTTGTTTGAGATCGGGCACTTCATATAGAAGGGTCGTCGTAGAGACTCCAAAAGCGGTTAATTCGATTGGAAATCGCAAGTTCTAGTGCCTTTTTTAATAGTCGAAAGTGATTGGAGGGCAACTGTCCCCCCCCCCCTCACGCCAATCATTCCCCCAAACACATCCAATCAAATTTTGAGATAGCCATTTTGTTCAGCGCAGTTGATTTCCAGATATGAAATGTGTTTTTTGAGGAGGATACTCCCCCACAACTCTCAGGGCAAGGGTTTTTAAGTTATGCCCTGAGGGTATATAAGGTTTTTATAGAAGGCATTGTCGTAGAAACTTCAAAACAGGCTCATTCCATCGGAAATTCAAATGACTAGTGCCCTTTTTAATAGTCGAAAGGGATTGGAGGGCAACTAGCCCCCCCCCACGCCCATCTTTCCCCCAGACACATGCAATCAAATTGTGAGATAGCCATTTTGCTCAACGAAGTTGATTTCCAGATAGAAAATAGGTTTTTGAGGAGGTCACTCCCCCACAACCCTGAGGGAAAGGGTTTTAAGTTATGCCCTGGGGGCATATAAGGCTTTTATATAAGGCGTTGTCGTAGAAACTTCAAAACAGGCTCATTCGATTGGAAATTCAAAGGGCTAGTGCTCTTTTAATAGTCGAAAGTGATTGGAGGGCAACTAGCCCCCCCCCCCCCCTTTTCACGCCCATCATTCCCCCAAACACATCCAATCGAAATTTTGAGATATGCATTTTTGTCAGCGTAGCTTATTTCCAGATAGAAAATATCTTCCTGAGGAGGACACTCCCAAACAACCCTCCGGGCAAGGGTTTTAATTTATGCCCTAAGGGCATATAAGATCAATGTTGACACAATGTACAGTTTATTATTTTTTTTCTTTAAAGCAGTGCACTTCATAAAGAAGGGTCGTCGTAGAGACTTCAAAAGGGGCTCATTCGATTGGAAATCTCGAGTTCTAGTGCCCTTTTTAATAGTCGAAAGTATTGGAGGACAACTAGCCCCCCCCCCTCACGCCAATCATTCATTCCCCCAAACATCCAATCGAAATTTTGAGATAGCAATTTTGTTCAGCGCAGTTGATTTCCAGATATAAAATGTGTTTTTTGAAGAGGACACTCCCCCACAACCCTCAGGGCAAAGAGTTTTAAGTTATGCCCTGGGGGCATATAAGGTTTTTATAGAAGTTTATAAGGTTTATGAAGTTTTTACGACAACGCCTTCTATAAAAACCTTATATATCCCCAGGGCATAACTTAAACCCTTGACCTGAGGGTTGTGGGGGAGTGACCTCCTCACAACATTATTTTCTGTCTGGAAATCAACTACACTGAACAAAATGGCTATCTCACAATTTTGATGGATGTGTTTTTGGGGGAATGATGGGTGTGGGGGGACTAGTTTTTATAGAAGGCGTTATCGTAGAAACTTCAAAACAGGCTCATTCGATTGGAAATTCAAATTTTTTTTAATAGTCGAAAGTGATTGGAGAGCAACTAGTCCCCCCCCACCCATCATTCCCCCAAACACATCCAATAAAAATTGTGAGATAGCCATTTTGTTCAGTGTAGTTGATTTTCCAAACAGAAAATAATGTTGTTGAGGAGGTCACTCCCCCACAACCCTTTTGTTCAGCGTAGTTGATTTCCAGATAGAAAATCTGTTTTTGAGGAGGACACTCCCCCACAACCCTCAGGACAAGGGTTTTAAGTTATGCCCTGGGGGTATATAAGGTTTTTATAGAAGGCATTGTCGTAGAAACTTCAAAAACAGGCTCATTCCATTGGAAATTCAAAGGGCTAGTGCCCTTTTTAATAGTCGAAAGGGATTGGAGGGCAACTAGCCCCCCCCCCCAACGCCCATCTTTCCCCCAGACACATGCAATCAAAATTGTGAGATAGCCATTTTGTTCAACGAAATTGATTTCCAAATAGAAAATAGGTTTTTGAGGAGGTCACTCCCCCACAACCCTGAGGGCAAGGGTTTTAAGTTATGCCCTGGGGGCATATAAGGCTTTTATATAAGGCGTTGTCGTAGAAACTTCAAAACAGGCTCATTCGATTGGAAATTCAAAGGGCTAGTGCTCTTTTTAATAGTCGAAAGTGATTGGAGGGCAACTAGCCCCCCCCCCCTTCACGCCCATCATTCCCCAAATACGTCAAATCGAAATTTTGAGATAGGCATTTTGTCAGCGTAGCTTATTTCCAGACAAAAAATATCTTCCTGAGGAGGACACTCCCCCACAACCCTCGGGGCAAGGGTTTTAAGTTATGCCCTGAGGGCATATAAGATCATGTTGACACAATGTACAGTTTATTATTTTTTTCTTTAAAGCAGGGCACTTCATATAGAAGGGGTCGTCGTAGAGACTCCAAAAACAGCTAATTCGATTGGAAATCGCGAGTTCTAGTGCCCTTTTTAATAGTCGAAAGTGATTGGAGGGCAACTAGCCCCCCCCCCCCTCACGCCAATCATTCCCCCAAACACGTACAATCGAAATTTTGAGATAGTCATTTTGTTCAGCGCAGTTGATTTCCAGATATAAAATGTGTTTTTTTGAGGAGGATACTCCCCCAACAACCTCAGGGCAAAGGGTTTTAAGTTATGCCCTGGGGGCATATAAGGTTTTTTATAGAAGGCGTTGTCATAGAAACTTCAAAACAGGCTCATTCGATTGGAAATTCAAAGGGCTAGTGCCCTTTTTAATAGTCGAAAGTGATTGGAGGGCAACTAGCCCCCCCCCCCCCCCCACGCCCGTCATTCTCCCAAACACATCCAATCAAAATTGTGAGATAGCCATTTTGTTCAGCGTAGTTGATTTCCAGATAGAAAATATGTTTTTGAGGAGGACACTCCCCCACAACCCTCAGGGCAAGGGTTTTAAGTTATGCCCTGGGGGTATATAAGGTTTTTTAGAAGGCGTTATCGTAGAAACTTCAAAACAGGCTCATTCGATTGGAAATTCAAAGGGCTAGTGCCGTTTTTAATAGTCGAAAGTGATTGGAGAGCAACTAGCCCCCCCCCCCACGCCCATCATTCCCTCAAACCCACCAATCAAAATTTTGAGATAGCCATTTTGTTCAGCATATTTGATTTCCAGATAGAAAATATCTTTTTGAAGAGGACACTCCCCCACAACCCTCGGGGTAAGGGTTTTAAGTTATGCCCTGAGGGCATATAAGATCAATGTTGACACAATGTACAGTTTATTATTTTTTTCTTTAAAGCAGGGCACTTCATATAGAAGGGGTCGTCGTAGAGACTCCAAAAGCGGCTAATTCGATTGGAAATCGCGAGTTCTAGTGTCCTTTTTTAATAGTCGAAAGTGATTGGAGGGCAACTGCCCCCCCCCCCCCCCCCCCCCCCCCCCTCACGCCAATCATTCCCCAAACACATCCAATCGAAATTTTGAGATAGCCATTTTGTTCAGCGCAGTTGATTTCCAGATATAAAATGTGTTTTTGAGGAGGATACTCCCCCACCACCCTCAGGGCAAAGGGTTTTAAGTTATGCCCTGGGGGCATATAAGGTTTTTTATAGAAGGCGTTGTCGTAGAAACTTCAAAACAGGCTCATTCGATTGGAAATTCAAAGGGCTAGTGCCCTTTTTAATAGTCGAAAGTGATTGGAGGGCAACTAGCCCCCCCCCACGCCCATCATTCTCCCAAACACATCCAATCAAAATTGTGAGATAGCCATTTTGTTCAGCGTAGTTTTGATTTCCAGATAGAAAATATGTTTTTGAGGAGGACACTCCCCCACAACCCTCAGGACAAGGGTTTAAGTTATGCCCTGGGGGTATATAAGGTTTTTATAGAAGGCATTGTCGTAGAAACTTCAAAACAGGCTCATTCCATTGGAAATTCAAAGGGCTAGTGCCCTTTTTAATAGTCGAAAGGGATTGGAGGGCAACTAGCCCCCCCCCCACGCCCATCTTTTCCCCCCGACACATGCAATCAAAATTGTGAGATAGCCATTTTGTTCAACGAAGTTGATTTCCAGATAGAAAATAGGTTTTTGAGGAGGTCACTCCCCCAAAACCCTCAGGGCAAGGGTTTTAAGTTATGCCCTGGGGGCATATAAGGCTTTTATATAAGGCGTTTGTCGTAGAAACTTCAAAACAGGCTCATTCGATTGGAAATTCAAAGGGCTAGTGCCGTTTTTATAGTCGAAAGTGATTGGAGGGCAACTAGCCCCCTCCCCCCACGCCCGTCATTCCCCCAAACCCACCCAACCAAAATTTTGAGATAGCCATTTTGTTCAGCATATTTGATTTCCAGATAGAAAATATCTTTTTGAAGAGGACACTCCCCCACAACCCTCGGGTAAGAGTTTTAAGTTATGCCCTGAGGGCATATAAGATCAATGTTGACACAATGTACAGTTTATTATTTTTTTTTCTTTAAAGCAGGGCACTTCATATAGAAGGGGTCGTCGTAGAGACTCCAAAAGCGGTTAATTCGATTGGAAATCGCGAGTTCTAGTGCCTTTTTTAATAGTCGAAAGTGATTGGAGGGCAACTGCCCCCCCCCTCACGCCAATCATTCCCCCAAACACATCCAATCGAAATTTTGAGATAGCCATTTTGTTCAGCGCAGTTGATTTCCAGATATAAAATGTGTTTTTTGAGGAGGATACTCCCCCACAACCCTCAGGGCAAAGGGTTTTAAGTTATGCCCTGGGGGCATATAAGGTTTTTTATAGAAGGCGTTGTCGTAGAAACTTCAAACAGGCTCATTCGATTGGAAATTCAAAGGGCTAGTGCCCTTTTTAATAGTCGAAAGTGATTGGAGGGCAACTAGCCCCCCCCCCCACGCCCATCATTCTCCCAAACACATCCAATCAAAATTGTGAGATAGCCATTTTGTTCAGCGTAGTTGATTTCCAGATAGAAAATATGTTTTTGAGGAGGACACTCCCCACACACCCCTCAGGACAAGGGTTTTAAGTTATGCCCTGGGGGTATATAAGGTTTTTATAGAAGGCATTGTCGTAGAAATTTCAAAACAGGCTCATTCCATCGGAAATTCAAAGGCTAGTGCCCTTTTTAATAGTCGAAAGGGATTGGAGGGAAACTAGCCCCCCCCCCCCCCACGCCCATCTTTCCCCCAGACACACATGCAATCAAAATTTTGAGATAGCCATTTTTGTTCAACGAAGTTGATTTCCAGATAGAAATAGTTTTTTGAGGAGGTCACTCCCCCACAACCCTGAGGGAAAGGGTTTTAAGTTATGCCCTGGGGGCATATAAGGCTTTTATATAAGGCGTTGTCGTAGAAACTTCAAAACAGGCCCATTCGATTGGAAATTCAAAGGGCTAGTGCTCTTTTTAATAGTCGAAAGTGATTGGAGGGCAACTAGCCCCCCCCCTTCACGCCCATCATTCCCCCAAACACATCCAATCGAAATTTTGAGATAGGCATTTTGTCAGCGTAGCTTATTTCCAAATAGAAATATCTTCCTGAGGAGGACACTCCCCCACAACCCTCGGGGCAAGGTTTTAACTTATGCCCTAAGGGCATATAAGATCAATGTTGACACAATGTACAGTTTATTATTTTTTTTCTTTAAAGCAGTGCACTTCATATAGAAGGGGTCGTCGTAGAGACTTCAAAAGGGGCTCATTCGATTGGAAATCTCGAGTTCTAGTGCCCTTTTTAATAGTCGAAAGTATTGGAGGACAACTAGCCCCCCCCCTCACGCCAATCATTCCCTCAAACACATCCAATCGAAATTTTGAGATAGCAATTTTGTTCAGCGCAGTTGATTTCCAGATAGAAAATGTGTTTTTGAAGAGGACACTCCCCCACAACCCTCAGGGCAAAGGGTTTTAAGTTATGCCCTGGGGGCATATAAGGTTTTTATAGAAGTTTATAAGGTTTATGAAGTTTTTACGACAACGCCTTCTATAAAAACCTTATATACCCCCAGGGCATAACTTAAAACCCTTGCCCTGAGGGTTGTGGGGGAGTGACCTCCTCAACAACATTATTTTCTGTCTGGAAATCAACTACACTGAACAAAATGGCTATCTCACAATTTTGATTGGATGTGTTTTGGGGGAATGATGGGTGTGGGGGGACTAGTTTTTATAGAAGGCGTTATCGTAGAAACTTTAAAACAGGCTCATTCGATTGGAAATTCAAAGGGCTAGCGCCCTTTTTAATAGTCGAAAGTGATTGGAGAGCAACTAGTCCCCCCCAAACCCATCATTCCCCCAAACACATCCAATAAAAATTGTGAGATAGCCATTTTGTTCAGTGTAGTTGATTTCCAGACAGAAAATAATGTTGTTGAGGAGGTCACTCCCCCACAACCCTCAGAGCAAGGGTTTTAAGTTATGCCCTGGGGGTATATAAGGTTTTTATAGAAGGCGTTGACGTAAAAACTTCAAAACAGGCTCATTCGATTGGAAATTCAAAGGGCTAATGCCCTTTTTAATAGTCGAAAGTGATTGGAGGGCAACTAGCCCCCCCCCCCCTTTCACGCCCATCATTCCCCAAACACATCCAATCAAAATTTTTAGATAGGCATTTTGTCAGCGAAGCTGATTTCCAGATAGAAAATATCTTTTTGAGGAGGACACTCCCCCACAACCCTCGGGCAAGGGTTTTAAGTTATGCCCTGGGGGTATATAAGGTTTTTATAGAAGGCTTTGTCGTAGAAACTGCAAAACAGGCTCATTCGATTGGAAATTCAAAGGGCTAATGCCCTTTTCAATAGTCGAAAGTGATTGGAGGGCAACTAGCCCCCCCCCCCCCTTCACGCCCATCTTTCCCCAAACACATCCAATCAAAATTTTGAGATAGGCATTTTGTCAGCGAACTTGATTTCCAGATAGAAAATATCTTTTGGAAAAGGACACTCCCCCACAACCCTCGGGGCCAGGGTTTTAAGTTATGCCCTGGGGGCATATAAGATTTTTATAGAAGGCGTTGTCGTAAAAACTTCAAAACAGGCTCATTCGATTGGAAATTAAAGGGCTAGTGCCCTTTTTAATAGTCGAAAGTGATTTGAGGGCAACTAGCCCCCCCCCCCCTCCCACGCCCATAATTCCCCCAAACACATCCAATCAAAATTGTGAGATAGCCATTTTGTTCAGCGTAGTTGATTTCCACATAGAAAATATGTTTTTGAGGAGGACAATCCCCCACAACCCTCAGGGCAAGGGTTTTAAGTTATGCCCTGGGGGCATATAAGGTTTTTATAGAAGGCGTTGTCATAGAAACTTCAAAAAAGGCTCATTCGATTGGAAATTCAAAGGGCTAGTGCCCTTTTTAATAGTCAAAAGGGATTGAAGGGCAACTAGCCCCCCCCCCACGCCCATCTTTCCCCCAGACACATGCAATCAAAATTGCGAGATAGCCATTTTGTTCAACGTAGTCGATTTCCAGATAGAAAATAGGTTTTTGAGGAGGACACTCCCCCACAACCCTCAGAGCAAGGGTTTTAAGTTATGCCCTGGGGGTATATAAGGTTTTTATAGAAGGCGTTGTCGCAGAAATTTCAAAACAGGCTCATTCAATTGGGAATTCAAAGGGCTAGTGCCCTTTTTAATAGTTGAAAGTGATTGGGGGCAACTAGCCCCCCACGCCCATTATTCCCCCAAACACATCCAATCAGAATTTTGAGATAGCCATTTTGTTCAGCGTAAGCTAGTTGATTTCCAGATAGAAAATATGTTTTTTTAGGAGGACACTCCCCCCACAACCCTCAGGGCAAGGGTTTTAAGTTATGCCCTGGGGGCATATAAGGTTTTTATAAGAAGGCATTGTCGTAGAAACTTCAAAACAGATTCATTCGATTGGAAATTTAAAGGGCTAGTTCCCTTCTTAATAGTCGAAAGTGATTGGAGGGGAACTAGCCCCTCCCCCACGCCCATCATTCTCCCAAACACATTCAATTAAAATTTTGAGATAGTCATTTTGTTCAGCGTAGTTGATTTCCAGATAGAAAATACGTTTTTGGGGAGGACACTCCCCAACAACCCTCAGGGCAAGAGTTTAAGTTATGTCCTGGGGTGTATAAGGTTTTTATAGAAGGCGTTGTCATAGAAACTTCAAAAGGGCTCATTTGATTGGAAATTCAAAGGGCTAGTTCCCTTTTTAATAGTTGAGTAATTGGAGGGCTACAACCCCCCCCCCCCCATGTCCATCATTCACACCAAAAACATCCAATCAAAATTTTGAGATAGACATTTTGTTTAGCGTAGGCTAGTTGATTTCCAGGTAGAAAATATGCTTTTGAGAAGGACACTCCCGCACAACCCTCAGGGCAAGGGTTTTAAGTTATGCCCTGGGGACATATAAGGTTTTTATAGAAGGCGTTGTTGTACAAACTTCAAAAAAGGCTAATTCAATTGAAAGTTCAAAGGGTTATTGCCCTTTTTAATCATCGAAAGTGATTGGGGGGGCAACTAGCCCGCCCCCTCACGCCCATCATTCCCCCAAACACATCCAATCAAAATTTTGAGATAGCCATTTTGTTCAGCGTAGTTGATTTCCAGATAAAAAATATATTTTTGAGGAGGACACTCCCCCACAACCCTTAGGGCAAGGGTTTTTTAAGTTATGCCCAGGGGGCATATAATGTTCTTATAGAAGGCATTGTCGTAGAAACTTCAAAAAAAGCTCATTCGATTGGAAATTCAAAGGGCTAGTGTCCTTTTTAATAGTCGAAAGTGATTGGAGGGCAACTAACCCCCCACGCTCATCATTCCCCCGAACACATCCAATAAAAAATTTTAAATAGCCACCCTCCCATTAGCCCTTTATGTTTAAAAACTAAATGTTGCCTTAAGATTAAATCAAAATGCACTGTGATAATGCTAATTCCCAATAAGGCATGTCAGTAGTATCCCAAGAACGACTGAGGGTATTATGTTCAAACTATCGAGGCCACTTCTGCTCTTAAAATTTAACCAAATCAAAATAGTGTAAGTGTATCAAAACTATCAAAGAAAGTAAACAGATTTTTTTGCGAATGGTATCAAGTTTCCCATTTTCAGGTCAACTAGAGGAGGTATGAAACTAAGTTAAACAGTACTATTTGTGTCCAGATTTTTAAAATGGTGTATGTTGTTAAAAATTGCTGAAAATTTTTTTGTCCAGCATACAAATAGCAGGCCGAACTATAAATTCTTAAAAAACGAAAAGATTTAAAGTGTTATTTTCTTTTTCCCTGTAAAGACTATGTCAATATAAAACGAACAGAAATGAATTAAAAAACTTTTTCCACAAAATAAGTTTTTCAAAGAAAAGTAAAGAACTCCATTAAACAAAAAATGAGCAAAAATAAAATCAAATAATCTACCCAGCTCGACACTACTAAAAATCAGCATCGATAAATAAATGAAACCCAAACAAACAGAAATTAAAATAAATAACCGAGTCAAACTCAAAACGAGCAGAAATTAACATAAGTTGGGCGCAAACCCCTATACCTTCCAAGGCCAGAACAAAATTTGCACTTTACTGAAAAAAATATAATTTTTTTTACTTTTACAACTTTAATAAATCAAATAATTTTAACATTTTGATTACTAAATATCAGTATATGTATATTAAACAGATAATGCACATTCATTTGTATTTTTTCAGTAAAGTGCAAATTTTGTTCTGGCCTTGGAAGGCATAGGGGTTTTGCGCCCAACTTATGTTAATTTCTGTTCGTTTTGAGTTTGACTTGGTTATTTATTTTAATTTCTGTTTGTTTTGGGTTTCATTTATTTATCGATGCTGATTTGTGGTAGTGTCGAGCTTGGTAGATTATTTGATTTTATTTTTGCTCATTTTTTGTTTAATGAAGTTCTTTACTTTTCTTTGAAAAACTTATTTTGTGGAAAAAGTTTTTTTTTTAATTAATCACGGAAAAAGTCGAAAGAATTTATGCAGACCAGGGAAAAGTTGATACGATTTCTAAAATTAACACAAACAAAAAGGAAATAAAAATTTCTATTTATCGACGACAAATACTTGGGGAAGAATCAGACATGGACTGAGGCAAGGGGGGGGGAGATCTTGAGCCGAATACTAAGCCCACCAGGAGTTCTATGATTTTTTTTCAAACTTTGTTAATAATTTTTAAAAGTTCAACTGTTTTATGATTTAGTATTTCTCTTCAAAGTGGTTATCATGACCGTCAATGCGTTCTCAGGATTTGAAAAGAAATTGAGTGTTTGAACTTTTGGAATTCTCAGAAGCTTAAGGATCTGTTTTTCGGAGCGTCTTTTATACCTTGCAAGTAGGAGTGAGGGGATATAATAGCTTAAAAACCCATCTTTCTTTACCTTAATTTAGGCTGTAGGTCCATTCCTGAAGGATACCTTTGCCTAACAATAAAACTTTTGAAGTGCATATGAAGCCAATATTCAGGAAGGTAGAGGTAAAAACCTTTCCGTGCCCATATTTTCCTTACAGATCTATCCGCAAAAGTTTAGTTCACATAGCTCAATAGCTTTTTGACTCAGCAAAAAGATAGTCAAAAGACTTTTCTGGATGTCTTCTATGGCAGGGTAAGTAATTATTATTATGTCTATTATTCTTTTTTTTTCATCTTTATCATGTCTTTCTTTGATTGATTATCCATTTTTTTCTTTAGTTTTTTTTATTTGTGAATAAACAAGCTTGTTTCTCTGTCAGATATTTGTATATTTAGTATAGTATCCGTATATGATTGAAAAATAAATGAACTTGACCCTTTGGACCGTCCACGAGATGGGATTTGTGTGCAGATACGACTCACATACACTTTTATAATTAATATCAGGACTGCATCATTGTAGCAACATATTTTTGTATCAATCGGCTTACACCTCAAAGTCGCTTTTGACCACAAAACCATTCATAGAAAATGTAATATATCTAAATCTGATCGATACTATATAAATGCATTTATCGTACTATATATATCGACACCATACGATACTATATTGATACATAATATCGATAATTGAGAAATACTTACTCAACTCTATTGTTGATGTCGTCTTCAATCAGTAAATGTAATATCTTGACTGGATTATATGGGACATCAATCACGGTCTTTGGCAATTGACGATGCTGAGCAAGGTATAATAAATTGAACGTTAGGCGACAGAGATATCTTTTCAGTTTTTGCGGGTGATCTTCACTAACAAAATTCCTGAAATTGAGGACAACGTCTGAACAAAATTATATCATGTCAAATATGTCTTATAATATATTTTAAAATACCCAAAATAACTTAAGTAGTAAAATTAAGTTAAAACTAAAGTCAAAATGTGGGCAAGAACTACAGACCGAATAACATGAAAATCTAACCACGGATTCAACATCTAACCGTACGTTTCCTTAACCATCATTTATGATAAAAAAACAAGAGGATACAACAGCTTAAAAATACCACAACAGTTTAGGATAAAAAGTTCGTAAAATAAAAATAGGCGACGCTATAAAAAGTAACTCAACAATAATTCGAAAAAAAATTAAATTTCTATCCAATTCAATGTTAGGGCGATGATGATGCCCAGGAGGACATAGGATGTTAATGGAGAGTCACGTTTACTTGGTCGATTTCAACACTTAAAAGGGGCTTTTGAACTTTCAATTTGCAGCATAGCGAGCCATCTCTCTTGCTGAGATAACGATAATTTATAAATATTTTTAATAATTTATGTTAATTTATCATATATTTTTATAGCGATTTTATTAATATTTCTATAAAATCGTTCTATAAATCAAATTCAATTTGTCAAATACGAGATTGATGAGCTTTGATTTTGGACAGTGAGGCTTCAATCTTAACGAACTTCAATGATTAGCAAAGAATCTTTTCGGACCATTATCTGAGTAATCACTACGTAATTGTGCATCAAAAGAGGTATAAAACATTTATATTTGAGAATTGGAGTAGAAAATATTTGTAGGGGGCAAGGACCCAAGGGGCTTACCTAGGGCCCTACAATCATACAAATCAAAAATCCTTGTATGACTCTGGTCTTAATAAGGTACAACATGTGTAGCTTTATACTAAAATATATCCATGAAGCTTCTGTCGTGCATGGGTCATTACACAATTTAAAACCGTTAGCTCAGAGACATTTGCCCCTGGGACTTTGTTTCATGTTACCGTCGGAAAATTATTTGACCATTCTCAATAAAGTAGCTAAAATGAAATATGGGCAATAAGGGGTGCCTGGGGGTAATCGGGACAATGAAGAGGCGTCATATTCTCCATATCGGTTTATATAAGAAATTATAAGTTTTACTTTACGATTGAATAGACTGTCTTTGAAGTTTATACGACAATTCCATCCTAATTCCTCTATTAATAAAAGCTACAAAAAAATAATAATAATAAAAGAAAATTTTCTACTGTTTTACTTTTCCCATTTAGAAATTCCTTTGCATTAGTGAGCCTCTTTCAATGTATCGTTATTTTGTCAACAGTAATGTCGGCAAAATGAACAGTTTGAAGCAATTTTTTCATCCCCTCCCTCTTTTTTTTCAACTAAATCTCTTAAATCCTTACAATTTCAACACATATGAAAGAAAACTTGGGCTATTTCCTTAACTTCAGGAAAAAAAAATATGCTAATTCAAGCACCGTATATAACTCTCAAGAAGACAGTTTACCAGAGCCAACTCAATTGCACGGCTGTCATAACTTGAGGGATTTATAGTTCTTAACTGTAAAGTAAACTTCGAACTTCTGGAATAGAGATCGAAAATTATTCAGAGTCGGTTATTCAGCATAGTCCAAGCATTATCATCGAGAACTTCGACAATCCTATCGCCGCATAAAATTAGTCTATGGCAAATTTGTCTGAGCAATTGTATTAATGAGAAACTGTCTTGAATTAAAATCAAGCTGCCATCAAGCCATTGTCCAATTGGAGACAAAGCCAAGACAGATAGTCTGAGTGAGAGGCAAAGCTGGCATAAGCCTTTTTCAGGATTGTATAAAAATGATGTCATTTTCACTTGTTGATAGATAGTTTATCATCCATCCATCCATCCTAGGGCAGAACTAAGGTAAATAGTCATAGAACTAAGGGATGGTCGAGATTTGTGGTTTGGCTCATGACAAACAATGTCGACTGGACTTGTAGGCAAAACAGCGGACTGAATTTGCTTGGACTCACAGGCGAACAAGTGACCTAAGCCTAATAGGCTTAAATGCTGGGCTCTTCTGTTATCTGTGTTTCCGAGTTCCACCGGCAAGATCTTAATTTATTGAGGGTTCCTAACTTTTATTCTTTTATTAAACTTCGGCCTGATGACCATCCTCTTGGAAAAAAACGAGGAGGAATTATGACACTCGTGCACGAATATTTTAAACCTCAGCTTTTAAATATACCTTTTCTTGAGGATAATGATGAAATTATTTGGGTCAAAGCCCAACCTAAGTGACTCCCTAGCCGTTCTCTGTCGTAGCAGTGTGCGTTTTCTATTATTCACCTGGTCAGCCAGCTGCAGCAAGAAAAGCTTTTTGGGAGAAGCTGCAGGAATTGGCAGATTACGTCCAGAGAACTCACCCATATTTCGGAGTAGTAATGCTAGGATATGCTAACGAACTCGATAGCAAATCGCTGGCCAGGTCACTTAACCTTAAAACTCTAGTCGATTTCACAACAACTAAGGGGAATACTTCTCTGGATGTAATCCTGACAAATCTTTCGGAATATTACCAGAATCCAAGTAAACTAGCACCACTTGGTGGAAGTTATCATTATATGTTACAGTGAAACCCCTTGGAAAAAGTTAAAATTAAATATTCACTAACCGAAGTTACTTCAAGGCCGAACACTGACCATGGTCTGCTGCAATTCGGTGACTGGATAACGGGAGAAAACTGGGTCGCGGTCTCTTCAGCTAAAGACTTGGATTCCCAAGTAGAAGAATTCAATAATAAGGTAAATTCAAAATTTCTCGAGTGCTTTCCCGAACGTTAGACTAAATTCTGTTCTAGTGATAAACCATACGTAAATTCAAAAATAAAGCAACTGATAAAACATAAATTGCACCTAATACGAAAAGGTCAAGTGAACCAAGCAAAAAGTTGGCAAACCAAATAAAATGGAAAATCAAAAAGGCACAAGCAAATTACTATGAAAATGAAGTTGACCATCTTTTGGAGTCCAAGCCGTCGCAGTTTTTCAGTAAAGTAAAAAGTCTGACTGGCAAAAGTTCTCAACCAGTTGACTTCATGAAGGAGGAGCCTCTAGAGAAAACAGCGAATGATTTAAATGCCCATTTTGCTTCAATCGTGCAGTCTTACCCCCCTCTTCCACCCGAGGATCCTCCAGTAAAGTTAACTACTCCTTCAGATGATAATTTAATTGCTGATATTTCATCGGCAATTATAATCCGTAAACTCTCTTCGTTAAAAAGAACTTCCGTTGCCCCTTTTGACATTCCAGTTGCTCTCATTAAAGCATTTGCTAAAGAATTATCATTTCCCCTTCAGATAATTTTCAATAATATACCAAAAACAGGATATTTTCCAAAGAAATGGAAGAAAGGGTTTATTACCCCCATTCCAGAGAAAGGAGCAGCTAATGATTTCTCTGGTGTCCGGCCGATCCTCTGATCACAGTTACGTCAGTTTTTAGCAGAATATACGAAAGCTGTGTTGCCGCATGGCTGAAAAAATATCTTTTGAAAGTAACTGATCGAAAGCAATTTGGTAACATCCCTAAGTGTTCGACAGTTCATTACCTCGTTAATTTAATTGATTTTATTTTAAAACAGCTGGATGAACCTGGAAAATGGATAAATCTAATTGCAATCGATTTCAGAAAAGCATTTGACCTTGTTGATCACAAAATCCTTTTAGAAAAAAATGGCGGAAAAAAAATATACCCAGCTTTATTATTAAAATCCTCAAGAGCTTAACAAATAGAGAGCAAACTGTGAAGTATAAAGACCGATTTTCCACTTCTCTGCCAGTTTTTTGTGGAATTCCACAAGGAACTGTGATCGGGCCACTGGGCTTCCTCCTCATGATAAATGAAATTGCTGCTGAGCTGGAGGACAGATGGAAGTATGTTGACGACTTGTCCTTAACGGAAATCGTATCTAAGGATTCGAAGAGCAATGCTGCTGGTTTCATCGACCAAGTTACCTCAGAGGCGGCTGAACTAAACATGGTCGTGAATAAAGACAAATGCTCGGTCACGACATTTTCTTTTCTTCGGAATACTCAACCGTCTTTCGAACCTCCTATCGCTTCCGAGCTAATAAGCCATAAAATAACTTTACTTGGTGTGGTGACTTGTTCTGACCTCTCATGGGGGGAGAATACAAAGACAATTGTAAAAAAAGCTAACGGCACAATCCAAATGCTAAAAACACTGAAAAAATTTCGAGTTCCTAAGGACAAGCTGAAACTAACATTTTACACTTTCATCCACCCCTTAGTTGAATATGCTTGTCCGGTTTGGCACTTTGCCCTTACCCAGGATGAAACTGATAAAATAGAATGAGTTCAGAAGAGATCACTGCAAATAATTTAGGGCGGTTCCCCTCTACCTTACTCCTTTTACCTCAAGGAATTTAAACTTGAATCCCTTTCTTCCCGCCGAGAAAAATTATGCCAAAGATTTGGCTCCTCCCTCCTTCAACATCCCATCTACCGATCATTCCTTCCCCCACCTCTCTCGTCCCTTTAAGATCTCGGCCCCCCAGGGAAGTGGCTGAGAAGGTTCCGAAACTAACCCCAGTCCACTGTAACACCATGCGCTACAGTAAAAGCTTTGTGCCAAGCTTTATGAAATATTACAATGATCTCTAGTGTTTTTATTGTTTAGTTTATTTTATCCTGACGAAGTTTTATCAGACAATTTTATTCTCAATCTCAAGTGTTTTTATCCTTTAGTTTATTTATCCTGACAAAGTTTTATCAGACACCTTTATTTGCTAATTATGACTAAGAGACATCATATTTAGGCTTTGCCCACGAGAGCTATGTCTTGTTTTTGAATTAAATGAATTGGAATTTTGAATAGGCTTTCCCACTTAGAGTCTCAGGCGGACTACCGTATCTTAGGATTGACACATGACAGACAAGTCCCCTGGACTTGCAGGCGAACGGAAGACTATAGTTTTCCAAGTGTTTCGGTAAACGGCACGGGCAAACAGCGGGAGTAGCTATGACTCTCGAATTGGACAAATACTTGTGTGATAGCTTTTGGAGAGGTACGCCCACTTAGAGCCTCAGGCAGGTTGACCAACTTTTAGAATTGACAGATGACCGTTAAGTCGCCTGGAATCACAGGCAAACAAGCGTCCAGTCCAAAGCCTAACAGGGCTCGCCCGCCTGCCTAGAGTTTCGGGCCAGGTTTAGCACGCAATTCATAAGCTCAGACAGTGGCTCTAGACTAGTCCTGGCAAATTGTAAGCAACACTGCAGAAATGCTTCCCGGGACGTTCCTAATTTGACTGAAAACACAATAAGCTTTTTGCAGTCCTCTTGTACACACCTTGCATGCAACTGAACGTTAAATTTTCCAGAAAAAGAAAAAACTAATTTTGTATCTTTCTATTGGCCATGAATATAAATCCTGCAAGTGGAAAAACAAAAATATATTTCATAAATACGTCAATTTTAAGCGACGTGTACGATGTTATGTTTAAACGAAAACACAGCTTATTCAAACTTCACTTTACTAAATCTCGTTTTTTGTTTTGGGCAATTTGACTCAGAAGGAAAAACGTATATAGAAAAATTTTAAACTACACTTTGCCCAAAACTTAATGCCATCGTAATATGTGGCTTTTTCTTGCGATCATCATGCAAGGGTATAGCAATGAACTGGAAATATCTCATTACCGAACTCCGTGCCCCTTTTCTGAAATCTTCTATTGGATAATGAAAATGTAAATTAGGTAATAGCAGTAAGCTAGATCTGTTTAAAGGAAAGAACTCCGGTTGTGTTTCTTCACTCGGAAGAAAGGAATCAAAACGACAAAAAAACAGTAGACCTAAAGAGAAAATTGTTTTACCTGTACGAAACCCTTTTTGGCAGTTTAACGTTTAGAAAGTAGCTATATATGTTGGTCATTGAGCTGAATATGCCAGACCCGGTAGTATACAATTCGTTAATTCAAAAGGATCCATAGAGCTACTCAAAGAGGCAACTGTAACTCCTGAATCTGAAATAGATTTGAAATTTTAATTGACAGTGTTGCCACCGATCAGGAATTCTAACAGAATGGAGTGTGTGGCCACTTCGACTCCCAAAATCAACTTCACGCAACTTGAATAAAAGGTAGGAATTCCCTACACAACTCATCTTAAAACAAGAATTCTAGCAAAATTTTCAGCTCGGTATGAAAGCTCAATTATGTTGATAAACGCTTATTTTGGAGAGTTCAAAAACCAGTTGACATAATTTATATTAGACTTTACGTATACTCTCAACACCCCCCCCCCCCCCCCCACTAAACCTTGACAAACTGCAATAAATACATTTTTATAATTTAAGGAAAATAAAATCTAAGGGATCAGGGTTTATACCGTTGTCCCCACCCCCCGTGCTTTGAAAGAAAATTCCATTATAATATTCAGATTTTTAGCAATTGTAGTTGGGAATTAAAACCGTCTTTATTTTCAATGGAGACAGATCGATAAAAAAATCTAGTTGTTTCTTAGATATCATGAATCGATAGGATAAAGCGGACAGGATATACATGAATCAATATAGGATATACATCTTCTATTTCACTCGAACTCTGATACCATGTTTATTTTATTTAAGCAGATTCAGGAAATATATGGGTGACTTAACATTACCCTGTCGTTTCAAAGTTCTAACATCAAAGTTTTTCTCTAAGCTCTACCAGAGTATAGGTTATACCCGTTTGAGATATGGGTAAACTGAACTCTCTTCACCAACTTCGATTCGGAGTCTTCAAATTTTAGAAAAAAACAGCTTAGATCAGACTCTCAATCTTTCCTTAAGGCTTCGTCTAGGCACCTTGTATTTTTAATCGCATCTGTATTGCTACTTATTGTATTAAAAATGGGATGAATGTTCTTATATCTCCAGCAAAAAATAGCATTCATTTTACTGCATGTTTCTGGGAAAATAAAATTCAAAATTCAGATTAAAAAGGACAGGGCAAATAGAGATTTGTCGCAATCTTTCTCAACATCATTATGAGCCTCAGAATCAGGTCAAAGAATTTATACCATTTTTTTTTTATATCAAAGCGATTGACATAAACAAATGACTGAAAATTAAAATTTTGTCAGAAATATAAAATAGGGTACTCTCTTATAAATACAGAGTGCATCCTCTTATAAAATTGGTTTTAAGAAGGAATACTCACAAACAGAATTGCCACCTGTAGCACCAAAGTGCAATTTTAGCACTATTACAGTCAATTTTTTGACTTTAGCACCGAAAATCGCTGTGTAGCAGGCAAATTTGGGCAACTGTAGCACTTTAGGAACTGACCATGGTAGTAACCCTGGTCACTAATGAACTTTACCCCTCCATTCATTAAACAAACTAACTGAATTCAACGCATATAACTTGATTTACTATTTCTTGCCGTTTACACCCTTAACACTTGGATGAAGCCATTTCTCATTTGATGATTCTGGATATTTTTCAATCTACAAAAGGGTTCTTTTTATATATTTTCTTTTGCTTTTTCTTCTGTGTCTCTTTAGAGTTTTGTCAACACTTAAGAGTCTGTCTCTTAAGATGTTAAAACGAATCCTTTATTTGACAAGCTCCAGGCTTAATACAAATTTTTATCTAATGGATTAAGAAATGAACATTCTTATCCTATGATTAGGCCCAAAGGTTATTTCATAAATGGTGCTGACCATGATTCTGTGAAATAGATCAGTTTACTAAGCAAGTATTCTAACGTCAAACCTACAAGTGAAACGAAAAAACCACATCCCTTACGGTACTTAAAACGTGTGAAGTGATTCACTATTACAAAACTTTCGAAAAGTCAGAATTCCGTGTGAATAGCTTATATTTCTGTGGAAGAATATCTATGGGGTGAGGAGGTTTAGGGGTTGAATCCCTCCCCCCCCTGTGAGGCATCTCGTGTTACAAAAGCGTTCAGATCCTGGAAGAAACTTCATGTAAAACTATCAACTAAACTGGGTTGTGGTACTAGTAACACTTAATGTACCTAGCGCCGCAAAGCATGTTTCAAAACAAAAAATTTGTTTTGATGCTGATTCGACAATCGGATATACATTAAATGGACCCAGGTGACACATATTTAATCAGCACTATTTAATATTTTGGAACTGGATAAAAAAATTTTTTGGGTTGCAATCCCTGAGCTTTGTAAACTCGTTGATAAGTTCATTTTTTTTAACAGCACTATGAATTTTTTCTCACGACTCTTTATATGACTTCTGAAATCATTGCAAGGTTTATTTACTGGGCTCTGAAACGTCATTAAATTTTTTATTAATTAAAACCTAAATAAAAAATCAAATTTTTAATTAAAAAATGAAATTTCTTCAAAATAGACTTACAGCTAAAAAAAAGACAATACACCAGAAATGATGACGACATTCTGCCCCAGGATAGCTCCATAGGGTAGTTATACTCATCTTTAAATAATATTAGCATCGTTTGAGACCTTAAAATATACCATGCCCCCGTCCCTCGCTTGATGCCAGCTTGGGTCACTTTCTTCCCATTGGACAAGTAAAATCCTTATTTGGTTAGCAAGTTTCACCTAAAAGAACCTATACAACATTCAGCGATGGTTTGACTAGGCAAAACCAAAACTCAACTCGTCCAATCAGACCAAAATAGCAATAACCCTCCCCCCCCCCCCCCCTGTTTTATGAAATAGCATATAATTAAAGAAATATCAGAAGGAATTAAAAAAGAGGAGGTTACCTAGTATCTGGAAAAGCGAGTCAGTAACTGATAGGGGAATACGACTTTGTACAATTTGAACGACTTTTCGCTGCTGGGAAATGACTGGTGTTTCAATCCACTTCCCATAATGGTATGACGTGTTAGATGCCTCAACTAGGGCTGCAGTGATTGGAGAATTATCTTCTTCTTCCATGCTGAAATATACAAAATAGATGAACAAAAATAGATGCATAGATGCAGACAGATCTGACCCTAGAAGGGTAGGAGCTTTTTTCTAGAAGAAGAGAAACTAAAAAGCGCATTCTTATGCCACAAGTTGTAATTTTTACCCAAAGAAGGGGGGCTTCGGACCAGTCTCAAAAGAATAACCCCCCCCCCATTATGCAGGTATGCATACGAACTATTTCTTATATTTGTATAGAGTATTAGATATATGTTTTTCAAACGCTAGTTCCTGAGATTTTGCATTAAATGTCAAATTCATCTTTCAACTCTAATAATTTTTTTCAAAATTAACCTTGACATGCTAGCGTCACCAAAACACGCTCCATTGCTGATAACAAGTTTTGTGCTAAATGAGCGGAGTTTTATTATTCACCCTGTTATATCAATTCCCAATTTCTTTTGTTTCATTTTTAAGCAACTCTTTTTTAATTATCTTTGCCTCTAACGCGTTGTTTTACATTATTTTCGGAACTTTAGACTGCAATTACTCAAAAATTGTTTTTGCAAAAAAACGTGTCTTGATTTTGGAGGCCCAATGACTATTAATGATGATGATATGCAATCGTCCTTCTTACTTATTATACATTTTTATGCATACAAACCTATTCACCCATCAGTCACTCCACGACGAAAAATTTGTTCACTTCCTTTACAAATACAGGACCACTCCTAAAAAGTTGTTTTTTTCAATTAAGACAGCTCTGCCTTAGGTAAACAATTTGCTATCAAATACACCCTATTTGATTAACGGCCAATTTGAGAGAGAAAGGGAGAGAATATCCAGTTATTAATATTATTGTTGATATTACAATGACTATTATTGAAGTAATGAGCATTGAAACACAATTCATATTTTTTATCTTTAAAAAAAAAAGAATTTGAATTCGACAAATTAATCTAGTCCCACAAATATCTGTTCATTATTTCTTTTTGTTTGTAGTATTTTTTTTTTTTTTTTTTTTATTGATTTTGGCTAGATACTGGCCGAAACTCACTTTATCTTGGAATTAATAAAACAGTTATTACAGACAAAAATACCGAATGTATTTCCAGTCAATAGCATTAAGTTCAAATAGTTACGTGTATTTTAATCATTTCGGGTTCCTTGCTCTGATCGAAGACCTGGGTCTTGAAGGAAATGGTTTAAGTTCCCGAGCTGATGACCAGCCTTTCTCTCATTCCGTTTCCATATCTTTCAATTCAAATACAACTAAGGCCGGTTTTTGTTTACAGCATACGATAAATAAATGAAACGAAAAACGAACAAAAATCATAGGCAGCGCGATAGCGCTGCCTAAGTAAAGCACGATGTGGGCACAATATATTTTTTTTTCTTTCTCCATACCCGGGCACTTCGTATCGAAGGAGTTGTAGTAGGAACTTCGAAAAGGGCTCATTCGATTGGAAATTGGAGTGGCTAGTGCCCTTTTTGATAGCCGGAAGTGATTGGAGGGCAACTAGCCCCCCCCCCCACGCCCATCATTCCCCAAACTCATCCAATCAAAATTTTGAGATAGCCATTTTGTTCAGCGTAGCTGATTTCCAGATAGAAAATATGTTTTTGAGGAGGACACTCCCCCACAACCCTCGGAGCAAGGGTTTTAAGTTATGCCCTGAGGGCATATAAGAACGCTGTTGGCAGAATGTATCATTTATTTTTTTTTCCCTTTACAGCAGGGCACTTCGTATCGAAGAAGTTGTCGAAGAAACTTCGAAAAGGGCTCATTCAATTGGAAATTGGAGTGGCTTGTGCCCTTTTCAATAGTCAAAAGTGATTGTAAGGCAACTAACACCCCTTCCACGCCCACCATTTCTCGAAACACATCCAATCAAAATTTTGAGATAGCCATTTTGTTCATCGTAGTTGATTTCCAGATAAAAGTTATATTTTTGAGGAGGACATACCCCCACAACCTTCAGGGCAAGTGTTGTAAGTTATGCCTGGGGGCATATAAGGTTTTTATAGAAGGCGTTGTCGTAAAAACTTCAAAAAAAGGCTCATTCGACTGGAAATTCCAAGAACTAGTGCCCTTTTTAAAAGTCAAAAGTGATTGGAGGGCAACTAGCCCCCCCCCCCCCAACGCCCATCATTCCCTCAAACACACCCAATCAAAATTTTGAGATAGCCTTTTTGTTCAGCGTAGTTGATTTCCAGATAGAAAATATGTTTTTGAGGAGGACACTCCCCAACAACCCTCGGGGCATGGGTTTTAAGTTATGCCCTGAGGGCATATAAGAACGATGTTGGCACAATGTATTATCTATTATTTTTTTCCTTTAGAGAAGGGCACTTCGTATCGAAGAAGTTGTTGTAGAAACTTCGAAAAGGGCTGATTCAATTGGAAATTGGAGTGGCTTGTGCCCTTTTCAATAGTCGAAAGTGATCGTAAGGAAACTAACACCCCTTCCACGCCCACCATTTCCCGAAACACATCCAATCAAAATTTTGAGATAGCCATTTTGTTCATTGTAGTTGATTTCCAGATAAAACTTATGGTTTTGAGGAGGACATTCTCCCACAGCCTTCAGGGCAAGTGTTGTAAGTTATGCCCTGGGGGCATATAAGGTTTTTATAGAAGGCGTTGTCGTAAAAACTTAAAAAAAGGCTCATTCGATTGGAAATTCAAAGGGCTAGTGCCCTTTATAATAGTCGAAAGTGATTGGAGGGCAACTAGCCCCCCCCACCCCCAACGTCCATCATTCCCCTAAACACACCCAATCAAAATTTTGAGATAGCCATTTTGTTCAACGTAGTTGATTTCCAGACAGAAAATATGTTTTGAGGAAAATACTCCCCCACAGCCCTCGGGGCAAGGGTTTTAAGTTTTGCCCCGAGGGCACATAATAACGATGTTGGCACAATGTATCATTTATTATTTTTTTTCCTTTACAGCAGGGCACTTCGTATCGAAGATGTTGTAGAAACTTCGAAAAGGGCTCATTATTGGAAATTGGAGTGGCTTATGCCCTTTTTAATAGTTGAAAGTGAATGTAAGGCCACTAACACCCCTTCCATGCCCACCATTTCCAGAAACTCATCCAATCAAAAATTTTGAGATAGCCATTTTGTTCAGCGTAGTTGATTTCCAGATAGAAATTATTTTTTTGAGGAGGACACTCCCCCGCAGCCTTCAGGGCAAGGGTTGTAAGTTATGCCCTGGGGGCATATAAGGTTTTTATAGAAGGCGTTGTCGTAGAAACATCAAAAAAGGCTCATTCGACTGGAAATTCAAAGGGCTAGGGCCCTTTTTAATAGTCGAAAGTGATTGGAGGGCAACTAGCCCCCCCACGCCCATCATTCCCCCAAACACATCCTATCAAAATTTTGAGATAGCCATTTTGTTCAGCGTAATTGATTTCCAAATAGAAAATATGTTTTTGGGGGAGGACATTCCCCCGCAACCCTCGGGGCAAGGGTTTTAAGTTATGCCCTGAGGGCATATAAGAACGATGTTGGCACAATGTATTATCTATTATTTTTTTCCTTTAGAGCAGGGCACTTCGTATCGAAAAAGTTGTCGTAGAAACTTCGAAAAGGGCTGATTCAATTGGAAATTGGAGTGGCTTGTGCCCTTTTTAATAGTCGAAAGTGATTGGAAGGCAACTAACACCACTTCCACACCCACCATTTCCCGAAACACATCCAATCAAAATTTTGGGATAGCCATTTTGTTCAGCGTAGTTGATTTCCAAATAGAAATTATGTTTATGAGGAGGACACTCCCCCACAGCCTTCAGGGCAAGGGTTATAAGTTATGCCCTGGGGGCATATAAGGTTTTTATAGAAGGCATTGTTGTAGAAACTTCAAAAAAGGCTCATTCGATTGGAAATTCAAAGGGCTAATGCCCTTTTTAATAGTCGAAAGTGATTGGAGGGCAACTACCCCCCTCTCACGCCCACCTGTTCCCCAAACACATCCAATCAAAATTTTGAGATAGCCATTTTATTCAACGTAGTTTTAAGTTCTGTAAATTAGGTTTTTGAGGATGACAACCCCCTCACAGCCCTCAGGACAAGCGTTGTAAGTTATGCCCTGGGGGCATATAAGGTTTTATAGAACGCGTTGTCATAGAAACTTCGAAAAGGGCTCATTCGATTAGAAATTGAAATGGCTAGTGCCCTTTTTAATAGTCGAAAGTAATTGGAAGGCAACTAACACCCCTACCACGCCCACTATTTCCCCAAACACATCCAATCAAAATTTTGAGATAGCCATTTTGTTCCAAACAGTTTAAAGTTCAGGAAATTATACCTTTGAGCAGGACACTCCCCCCACAGTCTTCGGGGCAAGGGTTTTAAGTTATGCCCTGGAGGCATATAAGTTTCTATTGAAATCTTTGTCGTAGAAACTTGAAAAAGGGCTCATTCGATTGGAAATTCAAAGGTCTAGTGCCCTTTTTAATAGTTGAAAGTGATTTGAGGGCAGCTAACCCCCCTCTCTCGCCCACCTTTTCCCCAAAGACATCCAATCAAAAGTTTTAGATAGCCATTTTGTGCAGCGTTGTTGATTTCCAGATAGAAATTATATTTTTGAGGAGGACACTCCCCCACAGCCCTCAGGGCAGGGGCTGTAAGTTATGCCCTGGGGGCATATAAGGTTTTTATAGAACGCGTTGTCGTAGAAACTTCAAAAAGGGCTCATTCGATTGGAAATTGAAGTGGCTAGTGCACTTTTTAATAGTCGAAAATAATTGGAAGGCAACTAACACCCTTTCCGTGCCCACCATTTCCCCAAACATATCCAATCAAAATTTTGAGATAGCCATTTTGTTCCACGCAGTTTAAAGTTCAGGAAATTATACCTTGGAGCATGACACTCCCCCCCACAGTAAATAACCGAGTCAAACTCAAAACGAGCAGAAATTAACATGAGTAGGGCTCAAAACCCTTAGCCTTCCCAAGGCCAGAACATAATTTGCACTTTAATGAAACAAATACAAATGGAATGTGGATTGGCAGTTTAATATACATATACTGATATTTGTTAATCAAAATGTTAATATTATTTGATTTATAAAAGTTATAAAAGTAAAAACATTTATATTTTTTACAGTAAAGTGCAAATTATGTTCTGGCCTTGGGAAGGCATAGGGGGTTTGAACCCTACTCATGTTAATTTCTGCTCGTTTTGAGTTTGACTCGGTTATTTATCGTAATTTCTGTTCATTTTGGGTTTCATTTATTTATCGATGATGATTTGTGGTAGTTTCACGCTTGGTAGATTATTTGATTTTATTTTTGCTCATTTTTGGTTTAATGGAGTTCTTTACTTTTCTTTGAAAAACTTATTTTGTGAAAAAAATTCTTTAATAATAAAAGTTTCTACGACAACACTTACTATAAAAACTTTATATGCCCCCAGGGCATAACTTACAACCCTTGCCCTGAGGGCTGTGGGGGAGGGGGGGGGGGGGGGGGGGTATCATCCTTAAAGACCTAATTTCCAGAACTTTCTACTACGTCGAACAAAATGGTTATTTTAAATTTTGATTGGATGTGTTTGGGGATAAGGTGGGCGTGAGAGGGGGGTTAGTTGCTCTCCAATCCCTTTCGAATATTAAAAAGGGCACTAGCACTTTGAATTTCCAATCGAACGAGCCTTTTTTGAATTTTCTACGACAACTCTTTCTATAAAAACCTTATATGCCCCCATAGCATAACTTACAACCCTTGCCCTAAGGGCTGTGGAGGAGTGTCCTCCTCAAAAACATAATTTCTATCTAGAAATCAATTACGCTGAACAAAATGGGTATCTCAAAATTTTGATTGGATGTGTTTGGGGAAATGGTGGGCGTGGAAGGGGTGTTAGTTGCCTTCCAATCACTTTCGACTATTGAAAAGGGCACAAGCCGTTCTAGATTTCCAATCGAATGGGCCCTTTTCCAAGTTTCTACGACAACTCCTTCGATACGAAGTGCCCTGATATGGAAAAAAAATAATACATTGTGCCAACATCGTTCTTTACTTAGGCAGCGCGATTGCGCTGCCTATGATATTAAGTATCTCATAACTTTTGTATGATAATGCAACATTCAAACTAGAGATCCAATGAATAGTATTCTTCTCTTTAGCATATGCAGTTTTTTCATATGTAATTTACCAGGTATCTGTTATTTATCTTTTTGCGGTCTTCATTTTCCTTGTCAATTTTTTTATTCAGCCCCATTTTTGTTACGTTTGTTCCACTTAATTTCATATATTTGGTTTTATACCTTCTTGTCTTTGAAATAGTTTAGATCTTTTGAGTTTTGCTGCATTCTGAGGATTGTTTTTTTTTTTTAATTAACTTCTCCAAATTGAGTTATTTTTCAAATTGATTTAGCATTTTCATTTGTATGTGAAGGACCTTTGTCCAACCACTCTCATCTTTTAAAATTAAAATTTGACTGACCTTACTTGTTCAAATTCCCTGGTAGGTAAAATCTCCCGTAGTTCTTTTAAATTCTTGCAAACTAGCTTTTTCCATTCTTCCTTAAAATTTCCTAATTCTGTTTGTTTTATGTGGATTCGCTTCTTGTAATCACTGACAGTCCGCTTATTGCCTTCAACAAATTCAAATAATTTTCGATTCCTTTTCTTTTGTAGAACACAACATTGCTGACATGACTGAAGATCCTTAGTCACTGGAAAAATGCAACAATTACTGAAGCAAAAAAGCCAATCGTGTCTGTCCTAGGACAGACACGAATTCTGTGGATGGATTTCAGCCAACCTCTCCCTCTTTGTATGCCGAGGTTAAAATAGTAAAGACCTTAACAAAAAATAGCGTTTACTACGAAAATCCCTAAATCGTCCAATTTTAATGGGTTTTTTTTCCTTACCACTACACTGCTTAAAGCCAGCGTGAATAGACACATTCATTTTATTATGCAAATGAGAGATCATATGCTGTTTACAGTGCTAGTAATTTTTAATTCCAATAAATACCACTTTAAAGCATCAAAAATTTGATTATCTAGTTTCTTAATTTTTTTGGTGCTAAGCAAAGACTATACACGAGGTTCACATTTATTTAGAGCCTCCCCAAGAGCCTGGCGGACGCCAGACATATCAAAGAAAAAAACATATACTCTTTTGTCATAGCCGGGAAAAAATAATTTGTCCCCGTTCTCCAAACATAGAACACTGGTGATAGGCGCCCCCCGGAAAATCCCCAACGGGAAATTCATCCTCGGATAATTCCCCTAATATTCCCTTGGATATTTCCAGATGTTCATTAGAAATAAAATTGAAAGTTCTACTCTCCTCTTTAAAGTAACAACAAAAGATTGCGCCATAAGGTTGAGTGGTATTTTCTACCATTTTGTGGCGTAAAACGGCAATTTTGGCCCAAATAGTGCTATAAAACCATCGAGTGAAAATTCTGAGGTAGGCAATTGATTTAAAATTATAAAAAAAACTATCCGCTGAGCTTTCCAGTTTCAGAGACGCGCGTTGAAGCCCTCAATCCTAATGATGCACTTAGTCCATAAAAAATAAACGGTCAAATAGATAATTTTTAAGCTTCATTTATCTAAGTCATTTGAGGCTTGATAAAATTACGTACAGTGTTGTATAATTTTGCGTTAATCATTATGGAGGAGGGCTGGTGGATTTTTTTGTAGGTGAGGGGAGTGTACTTCTATTTTTAAAAACTGTACTTTCACACCCAAATTTTTCTATTTTCAGATATGAAATCTTACATTCAAATTCCTACTAGCACAAAGTTGGAGAAGTGGTGGGGCATCGTAAGCAACACCAGGAATATCCTCAGCTGTAGGGAGGGGGTGGCAAGTGCCACAAGGAGCTTTGTATTCATTCAGATTTAAATGGTTATATTTCTCATTTTCCGTTTATATGCATCATTTAATGTATCCTTGTTTCCCAGCCATGGGGAATATCCCGATAAAAAAGGTTGGTTCGAGGAATCTGACTTAAAATTCGAGGAAATGGTGACCCTTAAATAAGACTTTGATATTTCAGCCCCCCCCCTCCTGATAAATGTCTTAAGGGGTTGTTTTTTCAGGGATGATTATCATTATTAAAGCATTTTTCCAAACAAATATTAAAGAACGTACTCCTTTACCAATCTTACCCCCCCCCCCCCCCAAGACAATGACTTACTGTTCCTCCTTAATAAAACACCACTGTATTGTGAAGCAAATCGAATAAGTCAAATAAAATACTAAAAAAAACGCCAGATTCTAAGTGTGCTGTTTCCCAGCAGTGACCTTGTGGACATTACCTACACTTTTCCACAAAAAAAAAAATCCAGCCAGACATTTTGATCCCTGGTAAAAAATTGTCCTGTAACATTCTCTCCATGAATAAAATCGTGCATCCAAAGAGAAAGAAAGTCAAATATAAAGAAAATTGTACATGAATTCAGGAAAATTCCTCCAAGAAAATGTCTTCCCCACTGAAAATTCTCTCTCAGAAAATCCCTCCTCCCCCTCCGGAGAAAATTCCCTGCGAAAAACTTTCGCATTTTTCCCAACAACAAATACTATCTGTAAACAATGGACAAATTACGGGGTTGTGCGGGGTTGTCATGACATCCTCGGAGACATATTTTTGGAATCTTTCAATTGTGATGAACCAAATGGATATCTCAGAATTTCATTCGGATGTCGGTTGGGGGAAAGGGGGAATGAGAAGGAGGCTAGTTGCCCCCCATTCTGTTTGGTCACTTAAAACGGCACTTAAACTTATAACTTTTAATCGAATGGGCCCTCTCCCGACCTTATAGGACCCTTGGTTCGATACGATCCTCCCTGGGGGAAACAGAAAAAAACTTACATAATCTTTCTTTGACAAAAAATGCACAATTCTAAATAAATGTAGATGAGAGCTTGAAAACTCTAAAGTAAGGTTCTCTGATTGTTGTGTAGTTAGGGAAGGGGCAGAAGCCTAAAGGGTGAATTTTAATACAAAAACATCCTAACCCCCATTGATCATTCAGATAAATACAGAATTAGTTCTAAGGAAGGAGCAGGGTAGGGGGGGGGGGGGGTAGAGGTGGAAATTGATACATAATCCCTCTTGATTTCCAGGAATATTTCTGGTCTTAACTTTTATTCTGGAAGTAAAGAGTAACATTAAAACCCAGATGAGCAGAATTTAATCCGTATAGGAGGGGACTGCCCCCTTCCTCGTCCTCCAACCTCCCCCTCGTGATCTTAGAAACTTCTAACGATGCTCATTCGACTGAAAATTGAGGGTTCTAGTCCTTTTTTTAAAGTTGAAAGTAATTGAAGACCAACCAGCCCCTGTCCTAAAATTTTTTTAATTTATACTTGGTCCTTTCATTACCCCTTAAGGACATCTGGTCGACAATTTGAGGTACCTATTTTGTACTTTCTCTGTAGCTGCTTAATTTTGCATATTGGGAATTTTCCGTGGGAAGGGGACGCCGACCCCAAAATACTATGTCCTTTACCAGCCCCCCCCCCCCAAAAAAAAAAAAAAAGATCTGAAATTCAGCGCTATCTCTCAGCCGTAAGACAAACAGCATATAGGCTACTAACCAAACTACTTCTAAAATTCGTCACCTTGAATCCAATTGACTGTGTACAATCTTAGCAACGATATGCACTTGCTTGTCTTTGGGAAATCCAAAATTAATCAGCCTAACAGCCTATCAGCCTAACAAGTGGTTAGATTAACAGCAGCAAAAAAACAAGTTGACCAGTGGGGTAATTGTTTAAGGTATGGCAAATTTAAGATTGTCCACTGTGTAATTGAGAAAGATTACAACTCTATTCATAAATACCAATATGGCTGACCTGAGCGCCTCTTATAGCTAATGGTATTAAAAAATTAGGGAAAGAAAACCAGTCAGTTATACTCCAGAAATTATTACGCGTTGAGACACATCTAGTACAGTATCTACTAAATATTTTAAAGACTGTTATACCAACTTAATCCTAGAGCCGAGCAATACCATTTCATTTCCCTATTAGACGATAGTCTTAGACAATAGTTTAGACAATTTCTTGAAATTGAATTTGCTATGGTTCCATGTCTTGTTTTTTTGCAAATACTCTGTTCAGATTTTGTTATGTTTATGCAATAATCTTAAACACAATCTCTTTTAAAGTAGGGATTAATGCTGCATGACAGCAATGGCATTCCTATTGAAATTAAACACCTCGCTATAAATGCTAGTCACATGAATATTCTTATATGAGTGATATAAAACTTGTCCATGTTCTCGGTCTTCCTTACGAGATTTGACTCCGCAGAGGTGTCCATGACATTAGTATAGGGACTCCAATCACAATTTTCAGAGGTCATCCTTCAAATCTTCAGTGAAGCATCCCTGGACTCTACAATCAAAATTTTCTGAACCCAATACCATTTGAATTTAAATCTTAAGACAGGCTTGTATTCTAACTTGCATAGTCATAGGCTGATTTTGTGGCAAAAATGGAATTCATCCACTATTTCTCTCACTGCACAGACATGTTCTGAACATACGTGGAAAATAAAGGAAAAAGTCGTCTGATAGAATAGAAAAACGAAGGACTTTAAAAACTGAACTTAACAACAGAGAGCTTTGAACACTTTTTACTAAAGTTGTACACATTTAAAAGAGATTTTTCTACTGATTTGGGAATCTAATCTTCTTCTTTGAATTCTACTTCCGCATCACTATACACTCACGTTACAAGACATAAAGAAAACAATATACCAACCTTCTTTTTAACTGTAATGTAGCTGGATTACGAAGTATGAAGAGCTGTAAAACTTACTTTGGTTTAATCCTGAAATTCTCTTTTCAACATTTTGATTAAGCTGAACAACATTTTGACGTTTCAAGTCGATTTCTTCCATCTACAAAAGAATCAAATAATTTGATAATTGTTTTGACCATGCTGCCTTTGCAACAGAAAACCACCAAAAAAGGGCATGTTATCTTCAAAGGCAAAAAAGAAAAAAAATACCCATGCAAAATTTTAAGCAAGAGAACTTGTGCTGGCACTAGTTATATCATTAAGCGTTCTATAACATACCAAATTCCTTTTATTGGTTCTGAAAGGCCTAGATTTTCAAATAGATACCAAATACCGTTAATTTCAAGCAAAATTGAAGTTGAAAGAAGAAATATC
Organism: Artemia sinica; assembly: GCA_027921565.1. Taxonomy (NCBI): domain Eukaryota; kingdom Metazoa; phylum Arthropoda; class Branchiopoda; order Anostraca; family Artemiidae; genus Artemia; species Artemia sinica. Next base: position 21,906,411 of record CM051267.1, on the reverse strand, counting down.
AGCTGAAGTTAAAAAAGGAAATAACAAAGATTGCCTATTGATCTGTGATGATGTAGGCTAATATTAAAATATATTACGGTATATTTTTGTTATGTGTACACCCATGTTAGGGTAACCTCGCGCGCCCCACTTCCCCAGAGTTTCATTATTTTTTATTTGTTAACCGGGTCATTTTTCATTATCATCATTATTATGACAACAAGTACAGGTACATGTTCTTTGTTAGTATACCCAAATTTACAAGCCCAGCTCACCGTTGGAGGTTAATGTTTTCTGTAGCTTCAAATACATAAATAAAACAGTTGAGACGATGAATGAACTATCACCAGCGAAATAAAAAAGGAAACAGAAAAATCTTCACAAAAACAAAGAGTTATAAAATTGCTAGATTTTTCCATTACAGTCAAACTGGCAAAATTAACCCTGTTATTAAAATGTTTCTCTTAAAATTTCAGAACATTTCTACTATTTCAAATCCACTGTTAAAACCAAGTAAATCCATTCGAAATTTTAAAATTAGATTCACTTAGAGTGTGTATATCTAGATCAATGTAATATTTTGTACAATTAGCTTTTAAAGTCACTGGATGTTCACACAAAATGACAATTTGTTTGAGCCATAATTGGAACAATACATCTTATGCCACATTCACAGAGTAATGAGCAGCGTTGCTATTAGGGGGAGCTCCTTAGACACTCGACCTTTTTTATTAGGAATTTAGAGATGTCTATATAAAGAAGAAAAATAGAAACATAAAATAAGAGAAATAAAACAGATGGCACTGTTAAGACCTAAACATTACAATGTAAGGTTAAATAGCCAAAGCTCTGTACAAATCTACAAATGAAAGAAACTTTGAAATTGAATGTCTTCTTTAATACTGATTTGCACAAAGAATAGGTTTTACACAATAGCAAGAATCGTGTCCCATCTTAGTTGTCTATTAATATATAAACGATTTTATTTATTCACTTACCAGTTTCAGACTCCTATTATGGACTTCCAATTTATCAGCTATCTCAGTCAAAATATCAATTTTTGCTGCCTCTACTTTTATGAGGTGCATTTTCTTGTCAATATATCTAAATCCTTTCATATCAGTTCGACAAGGAGCTAAATGAGAATTAACTCTTTCTGCAAAAAATACAGTTGGCTTGCTTCCTTGGTAAACAAAGTCTCCTTTTCTGAGACACCATTGACAAATAAATCCAGCACGCATGTTTGTGCAAAGCCAACATTGAACTTTGCCAAAATCCAAATCATCATGAGAACATTCTATTTTCCAGTTGGTTGGAGGCTTCTCCTGATTGTCTTTCATTCTTTCCTAGCAACAACAAAAAAGTTCATAAGAAATATATTAAGAGATAATTTCATAATTATAGTTAAAGAATCCAACTTCCAAAGAGTGTTGCCTTCACTAACTGATGTTTTCTTATCATGTTTAAATTACAGGGTGAATGTGACACGTTTCCCCAGAGAATGAGCCATTGTGCTCTTATCAACTAGCTTATGGATATTCATCGACTGGTCACAATGGTAGAGGCCCATATCATCAGTCGGGTATCAAAAGGTCTTATCTCAATAATTGTAAATTTCAGAAGTTGTGAGGTTTTTTATTTGCTCTTCTGAAAATTCCCAATTATGGAGATACAACCTTTTTATTCCCGACTGAAGATATACTTGAAAAGGACCCGGGGATATCAATAATGATTGGGACGTTCTATATTTCAGTACACCTTGCTCAAAGACTACCAAACACACAATTTTACATACATAACAAAACACTTTAATAAAACTATGCAGTCACATTTTTAATAATATTTCGTATTTCAAATCATAAAACCTACACTTGCTGCAAGACTCTTGAACACCTTGCTTTATTCTATAAAAAATTAAAAATATTTCAAACACCAAATGGTTTTGGGTAGAGCAACAGGCATTTCCTCTTCTTTGGAAATAAGCATTTCTATTAAAGGCAGTAATATCATCAAGAAGTAATAAACCAGCGCAAATATCTTCAGCCCCTAACTTAGTCACAAAACAATAGGTCTATGCATTCATGATGGTACATGCTCTAGTTGAGTTGGTTCCATTGCTTTTCTGTGGTCATTATAATTAGTCCAGATGTTTACTTTTACATACTTTGGAACTTTTGGTAGACTGAAATGGCTTGTATTTTACGTTCTTGTTTAAAAGCAAGTTTAACTCCTATATCTTTATTTTAGTTACATGAAAACAAATTGGAGAATAAATAATTTAAAAAAAAAAATCTTTAGAAAAACACCTTTGACAATTGGACTGTAAAGGGGAAAATAAATTTGTCGATTCTAAGGAATATTTTTGATACACATACTTCCAACATAATTAAAACGTGGTGCACATTTTCAGTCAACTACCTATTGATATCTAACTATTCACAGTTCTTTATTTAAGTGAAATGTGCACCACATTTAAACTCATGTTTAAAGTATGCATATCAAAAGAATTCTTTAGAACTGAAAAATTTATTTTTCCCTTTTAAGTCCATTTGTAAAACGTGTTTTTTTTATCATAAAGTATTTATTTAACTCTTTTTGGTCTTAAATTGTGTAAATTGTGTCTACTTAGTTCTTCAATGCATACTACATTTAGTATGTATTGAATCAGTGTTGCTACCCTGGCCTAAAGAATTTGCTAAATTTGAGAGGAAAAATTTACTAAATCGTATCCGTTTTTTACCAAATGCTCCAAAAAAATATTTTGCACGTGTGGCTATCGCCGCACGCGCACCTACAAGCATCAATTTTTCCTATAGGAGGATAATCAATAGGATTTTCACACGGATCTTTTTTCTTTTTTCTTCCTCTTTTCTCTGTCTGTTTCTCTTTTCTTTCGTTTTCCTTCAAATAAACCTACTACTGTTGCTTGTCACTGGAATGTTATTTAATCTTTTTTTGATTAAAATTTCAAATGTCACTGCGTAGGCTGTTCGATTCGTTGCAGTTACGGGAAGTGGAATATTTCTTTTCCCTAAAAAGCGTGGAGCTACTTCTGATTCGTTGAGGGTAGGAGCGAGCTTGTGCAGTACAGAAGCAATATCCACCTTGAAGGGTCTCTTTTTTATGACTCATTCATAAGTCTGTTACTAGACTATTTTTGTTCGATGGGGTCAGTCACAACAGTCGGAGAAGGAGAAACAACAAAAACCTGCTGAGAATTTTCACCAGTCGGTAAACTACTGTCCAGTTTGTTCAAATCGCTTCTTGCAGACCTGACCGAGTCGGACAACAGTTGTTCATTTGCGCCTGCAAGAAGTGAATCAAAAGGACAACTTTTGTCTCGCCACTTCTGCAGTATCTTGTTGAGAGAAAAGATTCTACCAGAAACGGATTGCAAGCGACACCCTGCATAGTAAACCTTGTCTGTATTTGACGGCTTTTTTTGCCACCTCCTTACGGGATGCTGTCCTGGCACCTATGAAGCGCTCAAGAACCTCAAATACATCGATCCTTATGTTGCTTTGTGCAGCTCTGTATATTACACAGTAATTTATTGTCTGAGTAGACTGCAGTATACTGCTATTAGTAGTTTTTGGTGCCTGACAAACAAAAACTGCCGTCAAGACAAAAATTCAAATGGTTCTAGCATTGTTTTCAGCCGGACACCTCTTTTTGATGATGAACTTCTGGCATAAAATTATTTATTTTACTACCTAGAGATTACCATCCTTATAGAAACTTTATTAATTAAAATGATTATCTTCTCGAGATCAGTTGTTAGAAGGAATCACAAATCAATATTAGCAAGCATATAAAGATCTTCGAATACAGGATAAAAAAAAAACGAAAGACATATCCTTTCCAGTAGTTTTCATGAAGACGAAAAAAATTCAATGTCCCAGACGATATGAAATACGCGCATCCAGACACGCAGTGCAAACAGGGGCAAAGTAGTAAATGTGACAACTATTTTTTCTGGTAACCAAGCCTTCTTTGAATGGAAAAGTGGTCGACACTTTTACATCCAGTTGTATATCTGGACAAACCTTCATCCACTTTCGGTACTTCAACAAGGTTACTCGCTTTGTAAGTGCTCCAAGAACCAATCGGAAGAAAAAAAAAACAATCTAAACTATTCCGCAATGTCCACAAAATATAAAAGCTCCTCCTGAACAGTTAAAGAAGTTTCTCTTGGTTTCCACCTTGAGATTCTTAACACTAACTGCAGCAGTATGGACCAAATCGCTGCTCTCCCCATTTTCATTTTCTCTTCGCACCATTTTTTTGTGTGCATCATCGCAGCAACAGTTTCCGTATTTAGCCTATTCCAAAGCTTTGTCTTCATGTTTGACAAAACTGAGGCCTGCCGTTCTGACTCAGCAGACAAATGGGGGAGACAGCACAACTGCAACATAAATTCGCAAATATCATCAAACAATGGTTCCCCCCTTTCATCTTTCACCAACCACAAATTTTTCCAGAACATATCAGGTTCAAAAAATGTCACTAAGTCTATTTTTACAAAGTATTTCCTAGACTCTAATTCTAACCACTGCACATCAAGGATGTCTCTTTTTCCCTCTATTTCCCAATCAGTATTCCCCAACAAATTTGGAAGTTGAATCACGAGTGGTACAAGTGTTCGGACTGAACTGCTCAAAGCAACGGCAGGATCGATGCACTCGAGGTTCTTGTGCGTTTCCTCTTTGCTGTCCAACCTGCTGTCGAGCTCTACATAATATGACCTACAGTTTTTTCGGAATTCGGCAAGCTTCAGCAGAAAACGACTGTCACAAATGACACCCAGTGTTTGGCCTGAGGTTCAATTTGCTCAGAGGAAGAACTACAATCTGGAGTGTCTGATCCTCCAGGGAAAATTTCAAAACTTCCTCATGTGCAGGGCCCTTTCTATCACACTGGGCTTCGAAAAGCACTTCAATAGTGAGGTAAATGTAGCTCTGGTGCTATTCAGAATACTGTGAACGCGAACTGCTCTGCTCTGAAACTCCAGATTGAGCACATTGATCTTCTTCAGCGTGAAAGACAGAAAATATATATGCTTTACAGAAGGGATTGTTCATGAAACGGTAAATCGGTCTTGCCTTCTCCCGACTAGCCCTATCAGTGTCAGCGTTGTTAGATTGATCACCCAGGAACAGAATCAAGACACTCCACTGCTTCAAATCCTGTAAATCGCTGCTTCAAGAGACAACCATCGTGTTGCACTGAGTAGCCAGCAGCCTGTGTTTGGCAATATTTGTAAACTCTTGAAACTGTTCATATATCTTGACCCGTTTTGAAAAAAAGAACATAGTTGACTTGGTCTCTAATAAAGTCTTCCGCACTTTCAGGTAAGAGTTTTGAAGCGTGAGAAGAGCCCAGTGCCAAGGAGTGACTAGAACAGCCTAAGGTAAACTGGTGAGACACCTGTTCTTTGAGTATATAATAATACTTTCCAATACAAATTTTTGGCAATGAGTTAAAAACTTATTATTTATTGCAAATAATTTCTTTTTCTCCTTAAAATACAGGCCATGTATGAGCCATGTCACAGATAGCATTGCAAACTTGAAAAAAAAAACTGTGTAAAAACTCTCCAGGTAGAATTTTCTAACCTTTCAAGTCATTTTTAAGGGTCCATATCTGCAGTGGGGAAGGTATTCTTGGACTAGAATTTTCACAGATTTTAAATTGTATGGTAATTAAGCATTTATGAGATTCAAATATAACATAATTATTAAAATGTAAGGTAAATAAAAGCTGTTTACAAATTTTGAGCCAAATCAGATGGGAGGAAGGGGTCAAAATAAGCATCTCAAATTTTAGCCTCAGCCACACAGAGGTAGCAAGTTAAATAGAACGTGGTAAAAATGCAGTAAAGTTAATGGAAAAAGGTCAAACTGTAAATTCTAGCCTTTAACTTGGAACTGTTAAAAATGAAAATACCAGGCAATATTTTTGCTCTTTTTGTGTTGTTTATTGACAAAAGGTTTAACTTTCAGAGAATAAAATGTTCAGCTTGTTTTCTCATACAATAAAGATACACCTAAAATTCTTAAGCTTTTAAACACTTTTTTGAATGGAAAAAAATTCATGCAAAACAGCTTAATCAATAATTATACTCTTCAACTGGACACAGTTGAACAATATCAAAGGCTTGATATTGAATGATTCTAAGTTTTGCTCAAATAGGATTTTAGCTTTATTTTTTTCCCAATCTATTTATATTATCAGCTTTGCAAATATACTGTTTGTGAATTGGTTACATCTGTTTGTTATAATTAAATTTGTTAAAAATAGCATTAATATACACCCTAAGAATCAGGTCCATGTGTACATTTGGCACTATTGCATCATCCAAAACGACTATGGGTAACTGATACGTCACCAATCTCCAACGCCCTATGTGCCATCAATGACTCTGGAAGGCCTCTATCCTTATTTTATGGGTAAGCAAAATCCAGAAAACAATAAAAATCCAACTTCAATTCTTTTTTTTCTGATAGATGTCAAAGCAGATGATATACTAGACCAATTCCTACAGCCTAGAACCGCTATCACACTTAAACCAAACAGACCAAAATCAATAAGCATTAAAATAATTGTGTATTGGGGATGTGAGCCTGCTGGGTATCATTATTCCAATAGCCTACAAATGTGTCAGATATAGACAAGTCCACAGCGTTTTGGCAGGGGAATGGAGCAAGTTTTCAGAGACAGAAAACAGGGGCAGCACTTCAACACTGCCTAAGTAAAGAGCCATATACCTCTGATGTATGTTTTTTGTATCCAGCCATTTTGTATGGAAGAAGTGGATGTAGAAATTTCACAGGGGGCTCATTTGATAGGAAACTGAAAGCTCTAGTGCTCTTTTAAAGATTCAAAAAGGATTGGAGGGCAACCAGTACCCTCCTTGCCCTTTTTTACTACCACACCCTGTCCCCTATAATCCCCTGAGACATGTGTATGGTTAAACTTGTGAGATAGCTGTTTTGTTTGACAGTTGAAAGGTCCAATGTGCATGATCCTCACAGCCCCTAGCACAAGAGCCACCAAATAAATCTGTCAATTGTTTACATACGAATTTATTTGTGGAAAAACGGATTCTTGTTTGATGTTGGGTGTGTAATTCACTTGAAATTTTCAGGGATCTTTTTCTGGGTCAAAATCATCAACATTTTGCTTGGGGAGGGGGACAGAGATAGGTCAAAAATTGTTGTCCCCAATCAGTTTAAAATGTAAAACTATAGGTGCTTGGGCCAAGAAAAACATAATGTACACAAATGTTCTAGAGCACAGTCCTTCTCCAAAAAAACGGGGCCAAGAGAATTTATACTGGTTGGCTTGAAACTTATATCTTCAAATGCTTTGACTAAGCAGCTCTGATCTGGAAGAAAGAATAGAGAAAAAATACTGGCTCCTTCCAAGGAGGGTATTAAGTTCAAACCTTCAGAAAGCAATGTGATGGGAAGGAGGCAAGAGGACAATGAACTATGATCTGAGCGAGAGGTTAGAGCTAAATCAAAATACACTATGTGAAAACAGGATTATCAAAATACAGTAAAGTACTGGCCAGTCACCAGATAATCTTGGGTAAAACTCCCATGCCAGCAGCACTTATTTAACAGATTTCCTTATTTAGTAACCTGCAATATATTGGGAGCAGATTGGGGATTGGAGTTAAAAACCTTAGGTAGAGTGAGAAAGAGGGGGCAATGGGAATTAAAAATTTGAGCAAGTTTCCAGGGAGGGGGGGAGTTCTATCTCTGTTCCCCCTACAGTTTTTGCACTATAGACTGCTATAGAAATTATACTTAATTGTGATTTATTCATAAATTAGTAGCAAGGTCAATTAAAAGATATTATGTGGTAAAAGGTTATCAAAATAGCATATCTACAACATATCCAAAAAAGCTTGAGGTATCAAGTTTAAACTTTCAAGAAGTGTTGAGGGGGGAGGAAAGTGGACATTCAACTGTAACATGAGGGAGAAGGTAGCATAATACCTAAGTAAATTGAAAGATGTTATGTGTATACAATTTTTCAAATTACCTTTAATGCCTGGAGATGAGCCTAAGAAGATCAGAGGGGCCTAAAAATGTTTTTCCTCTGATCCACCAATAAGTTTTTGCATTATAAACTTCTATGGGACCTACAATACATTTGCAGGTAAGTAGCAAGGTAAATCATAAGACACTATGTGTTGCCATAGCTCATAGAACCAAAACAGTACATCTACATTATCCTGGGAAAAGCTTTGGGAATCAAGTTGAAACTTTTAGGAGGTGCTGGAGGGGGGGATTGAAGTAGCAATATAGACTGAAAGAAACCATGTGCAGCCAGGTTCCCATAATAATATATCAGCATTAGCTCATGGGCAGCTTTGGGGATCAAGTTGATATTTTCAGAGGGATTTGGGGAGCCAAGTGGACCTCAAATTCTGACTTGGGTGAGGCATAGATGTGAACCAAAAGAAAATACGAGTCCAGTTTATCAAAATGGCATGTCCACAACATCTTGGAAATGACATGTGGCACATATTTCACATATTTCAATTGGGAAAAATGCCTTTTTACATTTTCACTAAATTAGATAAATAAAACTACAAAATTACCTCTTAATTTTAAAGAAACTTGCCTTGCCCCCCCCCCCCCTCATTTTTTAATTGATGCCCCTGATAGGTAGCAATCAAGCCGAAAAATTTTAAGAGTTCTAGGAGGGATAAGAGGACTCCATATTTTGCATTTAGAATGAGGGAATGAGGGCAAAAAAATGTGTGTTTTTGATCTACTCAAAAGCTTTGATACCATTAGCCCTACTGAAACTTCAAATCTATTCAGAGTGCAGTAGTGAGGTAAACCAAATGACCATTTGTTCTCCCAGGCTATTAAAATGCATATCTGCAATGTCTCAGGAACAACTAGGGGATTGAGATAATTCTGTTCACATAGTTTGTAAACAGACTATGAACATTTCTGAACTTTGCAGACCAAAAGGCTAAAAGATATGGGAGCCATGAAAATGGAGCCTAATAATTAGTCTCTCCAATCAGCTTGAAAATCCCATTCACAAGTTTCTTGGTGAGATGGATCCTATGCAGAAAATTAACTTGCAACTAATTTTGGCTGCATTGGTTTGTGATATCTAAAGACATGTTAAATTTGTTTTGTCTCTGATTGGTTTGTAGCTTCCAGGGGATGTCCACAGGACCATGCAGACTTTAATGAAAACAAAAATATTCTGAATATTGGTTGTATCTACATGAATCATTTGATACACAGGGTAAAACAATTTTGCTTTCTCAGATTGGCTAAGAGTCACAGAAAATGCACACAGAGATAGGGAGAGCTAAATTAAAAAAAAAATCTATTACAAGAAACAGCTCTATGGATTTATGGTCAGATTTTTTTGTTTTCAATTAGCTTACTTATCATGTATACTGGACCAAACAAACATAAGATGAAAAGAAAATTTTGAAAAAAAAAAAAAAAATTCCATTCATGAAACCCTAAAGCAGGCCAAACATTGTTTGTCTCTAAACAGCATGACACTTTCAAGGTAAGCAGATTGGAACAAGGGAACATAAAAAGGACAGTATATTTTCAAAGGAAAATGTGTTCTTATTACTTCTTAGCAAAAAATTTGATTTTCTAAAATGCTGATCTGCTTCAAAATTTTATGTCATGTAGAAATCTTAATCATGATTTTAGGGGCAGGGGAACATCAATCAAAACAAAAACTATGAAGCTAATCTAATGGTATTCATTTTGGCCTCCAACTAATAATAAAACTAATCAACTAAAAAACCAGAAATTAATTTTTAAAGCATTTTCCAAAAAAAATTTTTCAAAAAAAAAACGCACACAGCAATATTAAAACCTTGAATGAGCAGAAATGAATCCACAAAACAAGCTGAAATCACCACAAACAAGAGTAGGGCTATTACCCCCTAACTCTTCTAAAGGCCAGATTATCACTGTGTTTTACAGTAGATTATTTGTATTTCAAACAGTGTGTTTTTATTTGTCACAACACCAACTGCAATACAACAAAAATAATACCCCAAGGCTAATCAGGATTTGTAAATAAAGGTAGTGCTTCCACCCCTTCCTACCACTCAAACCCTCTAGATGGCTTGCATTATATTTATATTTCATTGAAAACAATATGTATTTTGAACAGTGTGGTTTTTAATTTTATAAAACATCAATGACAACAAAAAAAGATAATGGCACAAACTATGAGGCCATGTATGCTGGATTTTCATCCTGGGGATAGTGATAGAGGAAGAAGTTTATGACAGAGTCAAGAGCCTAAATAATCTCACAAAATCACAACAGCTCTAGCCTTTTAAACCCAGTCAATCCTTGTCAGGGAATTGCTGGGAATGTTATAATTGATGAAACATTTTGCAGAAGTATTTTCACACTGAAATATTTGCTAAATTATTGCTGAAATATAGACTTTAGTAAAAAAAAAAAAAAAAAAAAAAAAAAAAAAAAAAAAAAAAAAAAAAAAAAAAAATAGGCATTATGATGTATGTCAACTAATATGAATAATTTATTAATCACATAAAGTAAGATATATATTTCAAAAAATTGCTATAAAGGGTTGTAATCCAATTTTGCAATCAATCAATAAAAGCAGGATAAACAAAAAAGCATAAAAAACAACAAAACTGAAAAGACTGGCAAAATGGAAATGCTAGGGTACCATACTGAACAAGCATATTCAAGATGAGGGCAGACAAAGGAAGTATAAATCCTTAAAGAATGGGAAGGGGTTACAAATATGTTAAGAAGGAGGAAGATGGATACATTAGCTTTCTGGATGATATTTTTAACATGGATACCACAGTTTAAATTAGAAGATATTGTGATGCCAAGTAATTTAAGAAGGACACATAAATTTCAGGAAAAATAAGATTAAGAATATGGGGTGGGAATTTGAGGAAACAAAGTGGAATTATTATCGGTTTAGAAGAGTTTACTCTAATATCCAAGTTTGATGCATTTTGTGCAATATCATTCAGGACCTGTCTAGGGTTGCTCATTAAATTTCTATAGCAATTTTCAACAACAATAAGGACATTGACAAATGTCTATCTATCAGGAAATTCCTAGAACAGGCTGTCAGTCATGACTGAGAAAAGGAGCAGGCCTAGGAGAGTACCTTGGGGTACTCTATGTGGACAGCAGGATGATTAGACTAATGATTCAGATGTTTAACTACTTGTGGTCTGTTTGATAAGAACAAGGCAACCAATTTTGCCACAGAACAATTAATATTAAAATCTGTGACAAGTTTTTCAACTAATCAATTAAAAACCTTTCCAAAAAAAGAAGTTTTCAAAAAAAAAGTAGAGCCATATTAAACTTAAGACCAGAAGAAATGAATTCCTATAAGAGTTCAAACTCAAAATGACCAGAAATTACTATTAGAGAATATATAAAACCCAAAACAAACACAAATTAAATAAACAATCATACCAAGCACACAGTCAATAGGTATGGTACTAATATAAATAAATAAATAAATCTAAAAATGAGTAAAGATTAGATTGAATATTCAAGTCACACATAAAATGAACAAAAATCATTACAAACAGGAGTTTGGCTAATGCCTCTTCCCCCTCCCCTAAAGACAAAAGTCTAAGGCCCACTGCATCATTTCCACTTTACTAAAAATTAATTACATTACAAACAATTTTTTTTTGTTTACAACATTGAAAAATAAAAATTAAAGTGAAATAAAGTCTTGAATTGCTGAGCTTTCAGCAATTAGTATATCAAATAGTCAGTTTCTTTTTAGTAGTTTTTTCTAAGGTCTGTTCAAGACACATATAGTTTTAAATAAAACACAAATGATGCAGTCATTTGTTATACAAAAACAAATAAATAAAACTCACAACTTAATAATTTTCAAATGTCACTGTAAATAGCCAGAATAAGCAACACAGAAATGACAATTATGTTTGTCATGTTTGACAAGAATGCTTATTCAGGCTATTTGCAGCAATATTTTGAAATTACTAATATGTAAGTTTTATTTATTTGTTTCTTTTCTTTATATGTTGTGTTTAATTTAGTTTACTCATTTTTTTCTGTTGATTAAGGGCCCTAGAAGTGGTGTGAAAATATTTGGATTTTTACTTTATAAAGTTTGTTATTTTTTTCTGTTTTGTTCAACTTCTTTGTTTAAATATTATGCCTGTTTAACTCTCTATAATTTTATTTATTAATTTATGTAAATACAAAGGCAATGGTCTAAGAAATCATTTATTTAAGATAATGTAGCCTATAGGCTAATGAAAGGGATACCACCAGATGGCTAATTTGACAGTGTATATATATATATATACAAATCTTTGAATTATCCAACCTACCAACCAGTATTTTAAGCCTAGGAGTCTAGCTGGACATAAGGGAATATTTTAAGAAAACAATTCTTACTCCATAATATGCAGAATAATCCTAGTTAACAAATATTGCAGGGGGAGAGCCTTTATCTTCACTTCTTTCCTTGTTTTCCCAGTTTTTCTAAGAAATTCATGAATTCTTAGAACCTATAAATTCACAGAATATATATGCCAACCCCCCTAATGTGCAAATATATAACTAGAATTGCATCCTTAATCTAAATATAACATCCATTTGCATTACAAATGAACTTTACTCTCATATTAGCCATGTGGTGGATGTCCCTAATGAAGTGGCCTATCATACTCTAAAACCTGATAAACAATTAATATTATTGAAAACAAAAATCCAAACCATACCCCACCCTTACGCACTAAAAAAAATGGTGTAAATAGGGCCTAATTGAATATAGGCCTATAGTCTAACATAAAAGAAAAATCTAGAATCAATGAAACAGGTAAGCCCAATTACTGTAATATATAGGGTAAGACACCCAGTGGTCGGCCACCTGCCTATTCTTGGAAGAATCTTTTATACTATTTTAATGATCAATTTACAATGACCTGTTTGTATGTCCGATTTTAGGCAGAATTGTCACTTGTTAGTAAATTCAAAAATAGGAGGCGCTGTACAAGTGAAACATTTAAATTAGTAACTTTCTTGTTCAGAAATTCTTCAGAAATTTTTTGATACAAAAATTAAGTTTCTAGGTGGTATAATACAGTAATTAGAGTAGTTTAAATGTCAAAAAGTTTTCAAAGTGATTAAAGTGTCCGACTACTGGGTGTCTTACCCCACTTAGAATACATCAATCTAAGAGAAAAAAAAAACATTGCATGATCATATGATTCCAACAAAACAGAAATAAAGTGAAGAAATATACATTATAGTAGGTTAGACCAGCAATATCCCAGAAATCTATTTAGGCCTAATGCAAATTGTCTTAACATTAAATGGATAATTTTATTACTTTTGTATTTTCTTCAAAAAAAGGGCAAAGACAACAATGGTACTCATACTTTCATCAATCACAGACACTATAGAACACAGTTTCATCAAGCTGCATAGGCCTAGTCTATAGAACACTATTTGCTACTTCGAATCCAGTTTTGTGTGAAAATACTTAGACTGAGGTTTTGAAAGCTTGAAGGATATATAGTTGGGTTACTATAATACTTGCAGTTGAATTAAAATGCTATTGTTGTTTCTTAAATATACTTTAGGTCATTTCTGTAAAGTACCATGTAACCGATTTCAAATATCTTGCTCAAAAGTTCTTCTGTTTCCTCGAAAAATTCAAAACATCCCGGGATCAGTAATAACAGGCAATGGTCGTTTTTTTACTCATCTATGTGTTAAGATCTTACATGTTTTGACAAAGAACGCTTAAAAGTGAAATCTTAGCACTAAGATCTTAAATCTTATGGCGTTCTTTTGCAAACGTCTTTCATCATTCTGCTCTGATCAGCGGTGTACCAACAACAGGGCCGTTCTTTTATTCATCTATGTGCTAAGATCTTACATCTTTTGACAAAGAACGGTTAAAAGTGAAATCTTAGCACTAAAATTTTACATCTTACGGCGTTCTTTTGTAAACATATTTTATCATTCTGCTCTGATCAGTGGTCTAAGAACAATAATGAGAATATTATCAAAGTTCTCTCATCATTCTTCTACATGTCAGAAAGATGGCGTATTTCACACTTTTTGCTAACATCAGCGAGCTGTAAGATCTTAGAAAGAGGAGTTAAAAGAACGGAAATCTTTGCAGAAAGATTGAGATCTTAGATGTAAAATCTTAGTGCAAAAGAACGGGCCTAATGATGAGTATATCATCAAGGTTTTCTTATCATTGTTCTATATGGCAGAAAGATGGTGTCTTTCACACTTTTTGCTAACATCATTGAGCTGTAAGATTTTAGAACAAAGATGAGTTAAAAGAACGGAAATCTTTGCAGAAAGATGTGAGGTCTTAGTGCAAAAGAACGGGCCTAATGAATATTGACTGAAGTGCCACCCAAGCAAGCTAGTGATTACAGAAGGCACAGAATAATCGAGTGATACGAACGTATATGACAAATTGGTCGAACGCGTCCAACCCAAAACAACAAACAACATCAGTAATAACAACTTACGAAGGTATTTTCATTAAGAACGCCTCACTCTAGTTCATTCCTTACTATCTATTTGTTATTAAAACATGCCGTTTACTTTAGTTAACTAAAATGAATAAGTAAAACTTCCTGATTTTATCAACAAATGATTCCTTTTCTTTCCAATCTAAGTTCAGGACTTATAAGGACTTGCTACTGTAGCAAGTACTTGATAAGACGGGGGGTGGAAAACTTAGAAAAGCAGTTCTTCTATCTTTGATAAATTTGTAATGTAAAAAGGTTTTTGCCATCTGGCAGTGTCAAATGAGGTATTTGGGGGTGATTTTCTTTTCAGTTGGCTAGCGTGGTTTTACCCCATTTTACAATAAATTAATTTGAAAAAACTTCCCGAAAAATTGTTTTTTCAAAGAAAAGTAAAGGCCATTTTAAACTTTTTTACAGTGAGAGAAGGAGGTGATACCAAACTCTTGTTTGTAGTGATTTTTGTGTTCGTTTCAAGCTTGATTTGCATATTCAATTTAAGTTTCACTCGTTTTAAGATTTAGTTATTCATTTACATTAATATCTATTGTATGCATGTTTGCATGGATTGTTTATTTAATTTCTGTTCGTTTTAAGTTTTATTTATACTTCAATAGGAAAATATTTTTTTTCGTTTTAAGCTTGATTTTCATATTCAACCTAAGCATTACTCGCTTTAATATCTATTTATTCATTTATATTATTACTTGTTTCATGTTTTTCCTATGATTGTTTATTTAATTTCTGTTCGTTTTGGGTTTCATTTATTCTTTAATAGTAATTTCTGGTCGTTTTGGTTTGAATTTTAACAGGTGTTTGTATCTGGAGCTTAAGTTTAAAATGGCCTTTACTTTTCTTTGAATAACTAATTTTTCGGAAAGTTTTTTTAAATTAATTTTTGTTCGTTTTTGATTGCAAAAGTTTCAAGTTTTTAAAATTCCTTATTTCAAAATCAAACTTTAAAAAAAAAATCAAATCTTCATCAAAGTATCAAAACTGGTATCAAAGTAACACTATCAAAGTGAAAAAAATTTGCCCAATTTGAAATGAGCCCCCTTTGAAGTTTATACGACAACCCCGTCTATATGAAGTGCATCTGGGAAAAAATAAATAGAGTGTGGGGGGAGGCTAGCTGCCCTCCGATCACTTTTTACTCTTAAAAAGTGAATTACAACTTTCAATTTCCAATTAAATAAGCCCTCTATGAAGTTTATACGTGCATCCCTTCCATAACAACCATATATGCCCCCAAGGCGTTACTTAGAACATCTACCCTCGGGCCCTGGGGGGCTGTGTCGACACCAAAGTTTTTGTTATCTCAACTTGAACTATTTTTCACAAAATGTGTATCTCAAAATTTTTATCTGATGCATTTAGGGCGTGGAGGGGGGGGGCTAGTTGCCCTCCAATCTCTTTTGACTCTTAAAAAGTGAACGAGAACTTTCAATTTCCAATCAAATGAACCCTCTCGAAGTTTATACAAGCATCTCTTCCATAAGAATGACATATGCCCCCAGAGCATTGCTTACAACGCCTGCCTCCGAGCCATGGGGGTTGCGTCTACACAGGAGTTTGTCTTATCTGACCTTTGAATTATTTTTAATGAAATGGCTGTTTTAAAAATTTTATTGGATAGGCTCGGGGAAAAAGGGTGTGTGGGGAAGGGGGCAGGGCTAGTTGCCCTCGGACATCTCTTGACTCTTAAAACGTGATTTAGAACTTTCTGTTTCAAAGAAAATGAGCCCTCTCTGAAGTGTATACGAGCATCCCTTTCATAAGAACCATACACGCCCCCAGGACGTCACTTACAGTGCCTACCCCCTGGGCCCTGTGGGGTTGTGTTGACACCGGATTTTTATTATCTAATTTTGAACAATTTTTTAAAAAACTGGCTATCTCAGAATCTGTAGCGGATGGGTTTGGGGAAAAAAGGGCATGGGGGGCTAGATGCCCTTGAATCTCTTGACTCTAAAAGTGAACTAGAACTTTCAATTTCCAATCAATTGAGCCCTCTATGAAGTTTATACGAGTGTCCCTTTCATAAGAACCATACATGCCCTAAGGGCATAACTTAGAATGTCTTCTCCCGGGCTCTGGGGGGGGGGGGGGTTTATTGACACCGGAGTTTTTTTCTTATCCGACCATTGAACTATTTTTTTCAAACAAAATGTCTATCTCAAAATTTTTATCAGACGTGTTTGGAAAAATAAAACGTGGGGGGGGGGGGCTAGTTGCCCTCGGGTCTCTTTTGACTATCAAAAAGTAGACTCGAACTTTCAATTTCCAATCAAATGAGCCCTCTCTGAAGTTTATATACGAGTATCCTTTTCATGAGAACCATATATGCCCCAGAGCATAACTTACAACGCCTATCCCTGGGTCCTGGAGGGTTGTGTCGATACCTGAGTTTTTGTTAGTTAGTTAGTTAGTTTTTTTATAAGAAAACAGAACTTGACAAAATGCATACACACACACATATATATATATATATATATATATATATATATATATATATATATATATATATATATATATATATATATATATATATATATATATATATATATATATATATATATATATATATATATATATATATATATATATATATATATATTATATATATATATATATATATATATATATATATATATATATATATATATATATATATATATATATATATATATATATATATATATATATATACATATATATACATATACACATGTATATATATATATATATATATATATATATATATATATATATATATATATATATATATATATATATATATATATATATATATACATATATATATACATGTATATATATATATATATACATGTGTATATATATATATATGTATATATATATATATATATATATATATATATATATATATATATATATATATATATATATATATATATATATAGATATATATATATATATATATATATATATATATATATATATATATATACATATACACATGTATATATATATATATATATGTATACATGTATATATATATGTATATATATATATATATATATATATATATATATATATATATCTATATATATATATATATATACATGTGTATATGTATATATATGTATATATATATATATATATATATATATATATATATATATATATATATATATATATATATATATATATATATATATATATATATATATATAATATATATATATATATATATATATATATATATTATTTATATAATACATGAAAAAAAACGTCATTCAACTAAATCTTCTAGCCTGCCCATGAACTTGCAAAGGCAAGTTGTCGTAAAATAAAACGAAACAATAGTAAAAAAAAAGAGAAAAACGAGGATTATACAAGCCAGTGAAACATATGAACTAAAATGCAAATATTTCGGTCAAGACCTCTGCTTGGAGGTCCACCAGGACAGAATCTAGGGAGGAAACGTCTGGAATTTTGAAATTTTTCGTATTGTAACTTTAAAAACTTTTCTGATAAACGAGCTCTAGCCATAAAAAAGTCGTGACGGAAAGAACTTTGAGCTATTTTAGAAATCTGTTGAAAATCTGGTGACGAGAGATTACACTGTAAAAAATGTCGAACTCTAGAATCATGTTACTAAGGAAAAAACGTCGGTTTTTATGGTCTTTTAAAATGTGGTTCAATGATTGGAAACCAACCCTATCACTAAATTTCAGTTCCGATTGCGTGCCTAGATTTAATCGAAACCAAAGAGACTTTGGAAGAATTCTATGAAACCTACAATTCTGTAAAATTCTTGCTGGCTAATTAAGTTAGCGTGTTTTTTTGGAAAAATCAAAATAATTAAGAACAGACTTGGTCGTACGCTCCCCTTAAGCTTGTCGTAAATAATTTCTAAGACCACACTGGCTAATCATGATAAAACGAAACAATAGTAAAAAAAAAGAGAAAAACGAGGATTATACAAGCCAGTGAAACATATGAACTAAAATGCAAATATTTCGGTCAAGACCTCCGCTTGACCGTCCTCAGTGCAGGATAATAACATCAAAATTACTAATAAAACCTCATGGATACTATAAAAAAAAAAATTTCAAACCTTAAAACGAAGCGCAACTAAAATTTGAAGACCCTCTCCATGTAACGGTGAAAGGGTAACTGAATGAAAAACTACAGTACTGAATGGGAATTCAATTTTTTGATTTATACAGAGAATTTTTAAAAGCTAAACGCTTTCCAGGTAAAACATCATCAGAGATTAGGTTAGGTTGCAAAATGTGATTTTTTTTAATATGTAAGTAAAAACGATCAGAATTAATTAGTTTCATTATAAATGGGGCTTAAATAGGTTTCTCCCCGTGTCTCTATTGAAAGCAACCTTTCGGTGAATGTACTTTTTTATCTCAACTGCCTCCCTGAAAACTTGGATGAGACCTTTAACAGGGGCAATAATGGAGGTGTTATCGAATTAAACGAAATGGTGCAGGGTTGTCATACACATGCTGAGCCAAGGCGGAATCAAAAGTCTCAGGCCTTTGGCATAGCTCCATAGCTTTGTCGATTGAGGACCTGTGTTCCAACAATCTCTCCCCCAATTGTTTATGGGTTCTTCCAACATAGAAAGAGCCGCAAGAACATGGAACCCTATAAACACCACTGCCCAAAATAGGGCTCGTTTTATCTTTACCGCTGTTAAAATACTTCTGGATTTTATTAGAATTTTTGAAGGTGACATTTAAGATATGTTTTTTAAGAATTCTTTGCAATTTGTCACCTAATTTGCGAAAATAGGGCAAAACAGTAAAAACTTTCTTATCACCCACTAAAGGGATGATATCCGTTGGAGGTTGTGGAGATGATAAATCTTTTTCTGCCTTTTTTTGTCTTTTTCTATGATGGATTCCAGTAACTTGATGGGATATCCATTGCAAAACAAAACGTCCTTCAGATAATTTAATTCTGGGATTATATGAGCCTTTGAACAAATTCTTATGATACGATCAACTAAAGATATAACTACTCCTCATTTTACACAAGGAGGGTGGTTGGAAGAGAAATGCAAATACCTATCATTATGTGTAGGTTTTCAATAAATTGAATATTCAAGGCTGAGAGATTTGTTGAAGATTAAGACGTCTAAAAAAGGCAGTTTATGATTATCTTCCAGTTCCAAGGTGAACTGAAGGTTGGAATCGAAACTATTAAGATGAAGTAAAAAAGCGTTAAGTTCTATCTCTCCGTGATTCCAGACAGAGATCACATCATCGACAAACCGGCCCAGAACCGGTGTTTCAGAGGAAAAGTATTCAAAGCGAAGGTTTCAATAAATTCCATGTAAAAAGTGGCCAAAAAAGGTGAAAGGCTTGTACCCATAGGGAGCCCATTTGTTTGGGTGAAAAATTGATTGTTGTACCGAAAATATAAGGAATATTTATTGCAAGATTTATCATCTCCACAACCTCCAACGGATATCATCCCTTTAGTGGGTGATAAGAAAGTTTTTACTGTTTTGCCCTATTTTCGCAAATTAGGTGACAAATTGCAAAGAATTCTTAAAAAACATAACTTAAATGTCACCTTCAAAAATTCTAATAAAATCCAGAACTATTTTAACAGCGGTAAAGATAAAACGAGCCCTATTTTGGGCAGTGGTGTTTATAGGGTTCCATGTTCTTGCGGCTGTTTCTATGTTGGAAGAACCCATAAGCAATTGGGGGAGAGATTGTTGGAACACAGGTCCTCAATCGGCAAAGCTATGGAGCTATGCCAAAGGCCTGAGACTTTTGATTCCGCCTTGGCTCAGCATGTGTATGACAACCCTGCACCATTTCGTTTTATTCGATAACACCTCCATTATTGCCCCTGTTAAAGGTCTCATCCAAGTTTTCAGGGAGGCAGTTGAGATAAAAAAGTACATTCACCGAAAGGTTGCTTTCAATAGAGACACGGGAGAAACCTATTTAAGCCCCATTTATAATGAACTAATTAATTCTGACCGTTTTTTACTTACATATTAAAAAAAATCACATTTTGCAACCTAACCTAATCTCTGATGATGTTTTACCTGGAAAGCGTTTTAGCTTTTAAAAATTCTCTGTATAAATTAAAAAATTGAATTCCCATTCAGTACTGTAGTTTTTCATTCAGTTACCCTTTCACCGTTACATGGAGAGGGTCTTCAAATTTTAGTTGCGCTTCGTTTCAAGGTTTGAAATTTTTTTATAGTATCCATGGAGTTTTATTAGTAATTTTGATGTTATTATCCTGCACTGAGGACGGTCAAGCGGAGGTCTTGACCGAAATATTTGCATTTTAGTTCATATGTTTCACTGGCTTGTATAATAAAATACATAAATCCTTGCTGAGTTACTACTGGAGTCACCGTAACGACAAAAAAAAAGAAAAACTATCCAAATAATCCACTGTACTCCTTCACACACCTCAAACAACAAAAGAAGAAGAAGAAGAAGAAGAGGGGAAAAAAACGAATAATAGCTTAGGACTCATTAATAGAATACATTTTTTCCTTAACTTTACTTCTAAATTTTTCCAAACCATTTTATATCATTAATAATCATATTATTACTAGTCCATAAATTTATAAATAAAATACAAACAAAAATGACAAATAATAATTTAAAACTCATAATTAGAATACATTTTTTCCTTAACTTTATTTCTAAATTCTTCAAAGCTAGATGTGTCATTAATTGTCTTATCATTACTATTCTATAATTTTGTTCCTCGATAAATAAAGGAGAACTTGGACCTTGTAGTAATGGCAATTGGAGGAGACAGTGCCTTGCTTGTTCGAGTATTATAATTGTGGCAATCAGACCTAACCTTAAACATGCCTGAGAAGCATAAAGGTAGATTATTATTATTACACTTGAACATAATTAACTGGTGATAACAATCCCGTAAGCCAGCAGCTGGTAAAATTTTTTGTCTTCTATACTCCAATCTTACAGAATCACTATAGTAATCACAGAATCACAGAATCACAGAGTAAACGGATCACATTATTTTGGAGAACTCGAATTGGATTAACTAGCGACGGAAATGTCCCTAGCCATACCGAAGAACAATATAAAATATATGGATCAAAAAGTGAACTCGAACTTTCAATTTCAAATTAAATGAGCCCTCTCTGAAGTTTATACGAGTATCCCTTTCATGAGAGCCATATATGCCTACCTGTGCTAGTTGCCCTCGGTTATCTCTTGACTCTTAAAAAGTGAACTAGAACTTTTAATGTTCAATCAAATAAGCCCTCTTTGAAGTATATACGAGCATCCCTTTCATAAGAACCATACACGTCCCCAGGACAACACTTACAATGCCTACCTCCTGGGCCCTGCGGGGCTGTGTTGACACCAGATTTTTTGTTATCTAATTTTGAACAATTTTTTAAAAAAAACTGGCTATCTCAAAATTTATAGTGGATGGGTTTGGGAAAAAAAGGGCATGGGGGGCTAGACGCCCATGAATCTCTTGAATCTTAAAATTGAGCTAGAAATTTCAATTTCGAATCAATTGAGCCCTCTATGAAGTTTATACGAGCATCCCTTTCATAAAAACCATACATGCCCTTAGGGCATAACTTAGAACGTCTTCTCCCGGGCCCTGGGGGGGGGGGGTGTATTGACACAGGAGTTTTTCTTATCCGACCATTAAACTATTTTTTCAAACAAAATGTCTATCTCAAAATTTTTATCAGACGTATTTGGAAAAAGAAAATGTGTGGAGGGGGGAGCTAGTTGACCTCGGATCTATTTTGACTATCAAAAAGTGAACTCGAACTATATAATTTTTACTTAATGACTATCTCAAAATTTTTATTGGATGCATTCAGGAAAAAAAAAGGGGCGGGGGGGGGCTTGTTGCCCTAAAATCTCTTATCGGACAAACAGTACAGGACTTAACTCAAAAAGTTATAGTGATAATTATTAATTACTAAATAAGTAAAAATTAAATCATATAACACTGACAATACCAAAAGAATCCAAATGAATTGTTAATAGAAAGTTCAAATATTGCGACCGCGTTATCTAAAAAACAGGGCACATATTTACACTATATGTCCTAGCCACAAATCCTCCTTCAAAAAAGGAAGTAGGTGTTACAAAATTCCGTGTCATCACAGCACATCCGTCCACTCCTAGTTTGGTGGTTATTTCGAATCTCTTTATTTCAGTGAAAAAGTTTATTTCTAAACTTTTCAAACTATGCAATTTGCATTTTTGGGTCTTTTATTTGGTTTTATTAAAATCAGTTTCTGACTCTTATATGGTCATCCTCACTATATTCAAGTAAACCTGTCAAAAATCAAGAATAGGGGGTATTAGTAATCCCCTTCTTAAATATAAGTAAGGCGCTGAAATGAAAAAAAAACACCATGTCATTTTAAAAATTGACTTTTTTAAATGACAGATGTGACTATAATCTATTAATAAAAGAGAATTAAGCGCCGTATTCCCGTCCCAGCAAAAATAGTTTTACCGAACAAATACGTTTCCACCCCCAAAATCAGAAATCGCAAACATTTGACATAATATGCCGTTCAATTTCTAGAGGCAAATTTCGCAAGGCTGCAAGCTGGATGAAAATCCTATATCCAAGTGCATTTGTGTTTTTGCGCTGGATTTGTCCAACGAGAGTATGTTTATGCTTCCATTTTTCTGTAGTCCATCTTCTGTTAAACTTGATAAAAAGCCTTAGTTCATTTCTGCCTCTTGACTAGAGATGAACTGGATTGACAAATACACTTATTTGTTGAACAAATGGTTATTTTCATGAGGATGAGAGCTGAACTTCAGTTCAACTCTCGTCTTCGTTAAAATGGGCCCATAGCTATAGCTATGTACATTTTTGTTCTCCTGAAAATTGATAAACAAATCTGTTCTCCCAGTTGTTGATGAGCAATGTATGACCAGAAAAGGCCCATAGTAGTTTATTGTTGGGATGATGGAAACAGAACTTTCATATAACAATTTGTTATAACATAATAATTGGTTGGGAAATTTAAATATGTACAGGATTAAAAAGAAAACAGTCTATCAGCTTGAAAGTTTTAAGGACGGTTGATTGGGCCATTACGACCTCAACGCTGCTAAAGAATTTGGGCGTATCCATTGATCAAATAGATGGAAATTTTTGTATCTTCGATTCTTTTGACATTTACCTGCACAGATCCCAAAATCAAGGGAGCCCTAGTGCAAAAAAGTTTAAGTTTTAGGAATAACCCGAAAAAAGGGGCTAATTTTTTGTATCTGGCTTGATGCTTATATTCGTGAATTCAGTCGGCCAAAGGGACCAAAAGGGAAAATAAACTTTAACCATTATTTATCTTGAAAGACTCACAAAAAGTTCAAATATATGCATACATATTTTTTAACATACAGTTCGAAAACTCCTTCCGGGAAAACGTGATTAGAGATCTAATCCCTTTCTATTTTCAACACTATAAATAATTTTGGGAAACTAACAAAATTAATGTGCTACTTTACATGAAAAATGAAGATGGAACGAAAAAATTGTGTGATCTTATAGGAAAACGAAAGAAAAAGACCTAAAACTCTTACGATAATTACCCTCTCATTCCATGCAAGTTAATGATAGGATGAATTGTCAGAACAAAAAGCTTTTTTAATATCTTTTTATTAACCTTCGTTTAACAGAGTTTCAGTTAATTTGAGAAGTATAAAGTATATCAAAAAGAGCGTTAGTTTACAAGGATATAATCAAATGTAGAAACATTACAGTGTCATTTAAACAACAAGTCAAATGTTCCCAGAAAACTTCAAATTCTATATGTGTCTCCTAAATCTTTCCGATCATATACTTAGCATTTATTTTAAATATCATAAAAGTAATAAAAAAAAATATCATGAAACATGTTTTCCCAGACAAATTCTATCCCTTGTATAATTCCTGCCTTGCTAAGGTGTTCAATCTATACCTATAGTATCCCCCATTTCCTTTTTATGTGAATAAACAAAAGGAATTTGGGCTACTCCATTAGTGAAAAAAGTAACAAGACTCTAATCTAATTTTTCTAATTTATTTCCATCCTGCATTCTTTGTTTGCTGTAACAATGACTAATTGTAACGTTTTGAAACATGTTGTTCTTTTATTTATTTTTTCAAATTTTTGTTACATTGTATTTTATTATTGTCAATTTTGCCTTATTTCGATTTGTTTTCTAACCTTTATGGCATGTTTGATTTGTTGTTGTCGCTGTTTTAAGCTTAAAATCACGACTTCTTTTGTCAGGGCTTCAAATACTGTATTTCGTTTTATGTATCTTGTAAAAAAATTTAAATGAGTAGGATATGTAATTTAATTGGTAAACTAGATGTTTCCTTCAATTTTCGCTACTTCGTAACGAAAACTTACCTTTTAGAATACCTCACAGTCCAATTAAGCAATTCTCTTCAGGTCCCTTTGTTTTTCGGGTGAAGTAAACGCAAAAAGCAATATAAAGCGGAGAGGATAAAATCACTTGTGCGATAATTTTGCTCTTTAAAAAGTGTTATTGAGTCCGTTAGGATAAAGGTGAATAATTTAGTACTAAGAAGCAGAGGGTTGTCCAGAGCCCCTAAAATAGACAATTCGAAAGATTGAAAATAATTTATTGGATGGCAGAAAATTCTCACAATTTTTATTTCAACGGAACAAGGTAATTTGCTCCCAGCTTTTGATTTTTTGAACATGAAGAGTTAAAATCTGTTGTGAAAAACTATCCCGATACCTGGAATTTTTTTATTTTAAAGAATTATGAAGTGCCTTAAGATGCTTTTAACAATTGCGAGGTAACTTTTTCGAGATAAACAGACCATGCTTCCACATTCCGATATTAAAATATTCATTTTTTTTTCAAGAAACAGAAAATTTTTCGGCTATATATGCATTTGAAAACAAAGGGTTTCTAAGAGATTGTTTCAATATTTATTTTCAAAGTAAGATTTTGTGAGTTAATTTACATTCAGTCTATTCTGTCTAACTGAATTCTGTATTGGAGGGATTTTGAAGCTAATTAGGTGACCAGTCGGTCAGTCGAGCATGTTCGTAGATCAGCGGCCTTTTGTGTAACACTTTCTTCCAGAGTCTACGCATAAAAGGCTGTCCCTTAAGAACCCTTATCCACGCAAAGAAAATTTGGTTATATATTTAATACCCCTAAAACGATAGGCTATACAAATATTATCCTACCAGACTTTAGGTGCATGTGAAAGGATATCGTTTGAAATATTTAAAGCACTTTCCAATGGCAAACCGACTTGTAAAATTGTAATATAGATTGTGAATTTGTTGTTCTACGGATAATCTAGATAATGAAAATAATTTTCCACTAATGACCAGGATCATTAGTACATAATCTTGATTATGAATTCGACAATTACACTCGAAAAAAGAACTGTTGATTTGGATTGTTTATTTAACCAAGTCGTGAGTCGGGCTTAAAAACTTTGTTACTCTACAGATTGCAATTCGAAAATCCAGTTTTGCAAATCGATTATATGAACTTCTTTGTTCCACTGACA
Organism: Artemia sinica; assembly: GCA_027921565.1. Classification (NCBI taxonomy): domain Eukaryota; kingdom Metazoa; phylum Arthropoda; class Branchiopoda; order Anostraca; family Artemiidae; genus Artemia; species Artemia sinica. The sequence goes on along the minus strand of CM051267.1, from coordinate 21,880,328 downwards.
ATTCTGAATCTTGTTTTTGAGCGGAGAACATCTTTATTTTTTTATAAAAATGTCGTTCTTTAGAGTTCCTGTTACTATAGACGCATATCGTTATCATGGACTGTTTGGGTACGATTGAATTGACAATAGTCAGGAATAGCTACCACTAACGGCCGTAGTTGAAGATCCGAGCCGAATCTTTGTTTGGTTATGCGGCCTACGTCACGGAATGGTAGACCATAAAACAGTTATAAAGAGTAAAAAGAAAACCCAATGCGAAATTCAGAAAGCTCACTCACAAATTCTGTAGTCAACCCCCACTAAATAAAACCCAATCCCCAATTGAAAAATGTGTCCATGCAAGATTACTGCTGTCAGCTTTAGATTAGTTGTTGTGCTTTACCTGGATGTTGCAATTAAGAGGTGAATAGATGATGCATGCCGACACAATGCCAAAAATCTTCTCAACTTTAAAGCAAAATATTTGAAATTTCATCGCGGAGTCTGTGGAATGAAATAATCTAAAAGATTAGTAGAACATCCTTGAGAAGTATCAAAAAAATTCATCCAGGCGCCAATTGAAAGTGGTGTAGTAAGCATTTGCTCTCTAATAAAATACTGTGACCTTAGATGCTTTTAAACCTAGATTTTGAACCGAAAATTGGCATTCCATCAGCTATTTTTGGTAAAATTTACAGTGAGGCCTGAGGGGTTTTTTTCGCTCTTGAGAAAGAAGTTGTGCTATGTGAGTGAAACTTTCAAAAAACATTTCCAGGGCATAAACTAGCCTAGGAAGGTCTTTTGAAGTATTTCACCACCCCTTTTCCTTCAAAGGGTACTTGCCTTTAATGAACTTTCAAGAACTTTAGCCTATGTTATGAAAATAAAGCTTTCAGAAAGTGTTTTAAGCCTCATAATTTAGTAAAATAATGATTTAGCCTAGTCTATCAGGTTTCAAAGAAACAGAAAATTTTGTTTAGGCCTAGCTAGCTATTAAATGTTAAACAGGATTTTAATAGACTAAAATAAAAAGGTAAATTTCTAGTTGGCCACATAATTTAGCTAAGATGAAAATTAAAATCTCATTTGATGCCTTTTTTATGCTCTTTCATAATTCAATAATCACTACTGGGGCTAATTACATCTTGAGCCCTTAAAGGGGCCCTGAAGGCATTTATGAATTATGAAAAAAGCATCAAATAATGTTTTCACTTTTGTCCTAACTAAATTATGTGGCCCACTAGAAATTTACCATGAACTTAACCCCCCACACTCCTAATGTGCAAATATAGGTACTGTTCTATTAGCTGGCACCCATGCAAGAAGTAAGTTTGGTTAATGCTAATGAAATAAAACAAAATATGATGAAAATATAATAGTTTAAAAACAAATTTGGGCTATATATTTGCACATTAGTGGGGAGGGGCTGGGGGGTAAAGCATAGCATAAATTAAATACATAACCTAGGTACCTTTTCCCCCCCTAAAACCAAAAAACAATAGTTTTAAATATTGTAAACTCAATGAGAAATCACACTTTGCAATCCATTTCCCTGTTGACAGATACCCATTTGAATAGTTTCATTTAGTACTTCTCTATATAGTATATTGCATGGGCACCAGCTAATAGAACAGTATCCAAATATATGCCCTGAATTGGAATATACCCTGAATTATCAATGGCAATGTTTTGAATAGCTAAATTGAGTGCTATTTTTGTTGATGGCATTCAAAAAACTTAAAAGGGCAGGAAAACAGTTTATATTTGAGTTGCCTAATAAATAAGGTTTGAATTGTTATAAGTGAGTATTTTTGGAATATATTACTCTTGAGTAACCTATTTAAAAACTAGTGATATGTTTTTAACCAATATTCAATAACTTACTAGTGTTGATAACTTCTTTGTGTGGTTACAAAAATGAAATAATTTTGGGGCCTCTTTAAGGGTTCAACATGCAACTAGCCCCCAAAGCAATTATTGAAATATGAAAGAGCATAAAAACAGGCATCAAATGATGGTTTCACTTTCATCTTAGCTAAATTATATGCCCAACTAGAAATTTACCATAAAAATATAGGATATGCCTAAGGGGCTGAAGGAAATTTGTATATGGTGAAGGTTAAGAATAGCAGCTCTCAAGAGGGACACATGCTTGAACAAGTAGCCTAGCTTGTCTAGAATTTCACCAATCAAAAAGAGAGACATTTCTAGTTGCTTATTTTATGCTCATTTGTATGGCTTTGTTTGCATTTTTCCAATTCATTTTTCCAGCCTCCCCCACCAATGGTCTCATAAAGCTATAGGCTGTATAAAAAACTAACATAAAAAACAATGAACTTCTTACTTTATAATACACAGTCCTACATAATTTAGCAAGGATGAAAGTAAATAAATCACTTAGTGCCTTTTTAATGCTCTTCCTTAATTCAGTCATTGCTTCTTGGGTAAATTACATTGTGAGCCCTAAAAAAGCTAAAGGGGCTCAAAGCAGCCCATAGTAACCACAATTTTAAAAATATGTTTCTTAAAAAAAAAAAACTGGCTACTAAGAAAAAATTGTCATTTGTAGCTTACTCAGCATATGTAATTATTGTTTTCTTAGTCTTAATAGTAAAATGTTATTTTGAAAACAAATTTGTAAGACTTTTTAAAAGAGCTAGAAACCTAAAAATGACATAAGTTTTGCTGTGATATCATTCTTCAGGGGTTTCATTCTTTTTGAGGATTTCAACAAATTTGTTTTCAAAATAGCATTTCACTATTAAGACTAAGAGAAATAATAATTGACATTCTTAAATCAGCTACAATGGCAGTTTTTTTTTCTGTAGCCTAGAGGTTTTTTCTTAGAATCATATTTTTTGAATTTTTGGTTACTATGGACTGTTTTACCTTTTAGGGGCTCAGAATGTAGTTTCCCCTAGACATAATCATTGAATCATGAAAGAGCATAAAAAGGCATCAAATGATGTATCCGTTTTCATCCTGGCTAAATTATGTTGAAAACTGCAAATTTACCATTTTTTTTTTTTTTTTCAACCAATATTCAGCACAATCACTCAGGCTATACTGTAATTTACCAAGTCAATGCAAAATAACCAGTTTTACACCAGATTAGTCAATAAAAAGACCAACAAACAAATATATTATTAGTGCTACATATGTGTTCATCAGGAGGGGGGAGGTGAATTATTAGTGTAATGACTTGTGTTGGAAAGGAGCATAAAATAAGAAGTTTAATGGTATAACTTTTTTCAGTTTGTATATAGCCTAGGGCTACATAGAGGGGTGGGAGAGACTAGGAATGAATTGCCAAAATGTAAACAAAGCCATGCAGTGGCATCATTGAGGGGGGAGTTGCCCCCCCCCCCAATAGTTTGGAGAAAAAATTATGAAGTAACTTTACAACTGTTGTACAAAATGTCTGCTACAAGTAGGATAAAGCGAATCTGAACAAAATATGTATGTTTTTCTCAAAATTTACAGATTCTATGCCCAGGAATAAGCAGTACCAATCCATACTCTTTATCTATTGTTATCAGTTTTAATATGCAGCACTAGCAGAGCAAGCTTTGCTTGGTGGATGGAATTTTAGACAAAAAAAATTCAGCCCCCCCCCCCCCCCCTATCTTCTGGAAATGTATACCTCCTATACCCAGATTTTTGCACAAAAAATATTATTTATTTTAATTTTCTAGATTTTTTTTTAAACAAATATATGAAGGGGGAGGTAATTTTCAAACTCTAGGTGTCAATTTTTCTCATCCAATTGGCATCCCTGGTAAGTTCAAATTAATATAAGGTTTCTACCACAATGTTAACAAGAATTGTTCAGATTTTCTGGATTTTCTTCATCAATAAATGCTCAGCAAGTAAGTTAATAATTCAGAATCTTTTTTGAACACTTTAAATTAAAAATTACTGTCAATATTTCATGTGTAAGGAAAGTTTTCAGGGGGATTTTCCATAGAGGAGAATTTCTGCAGGGGTAGGGAGAAATTTGCCTGCAAAATTTTTTCAATGGAAAGCATCCTTTTTTATTATTTTTATTTAAAAAAAAAACAAAGCACACTTTTTGGGTGCAATGTGTCACTTTATGATTGCCTTATAAAGTCAAATTTATAAAGAGCAATCAAATATAAAAATTAGTTTATACACAAGCACTAGTTAGTTCCCTATAATGTCCATGTCTCTGGCTCTGCCTTTCAGTTCCCAAGATGTCACCTAAATTGTGCTTTTAGTGTACCTTTTGGCACTTTATGACAGCCTTTTTGAGCCTAGGAACATAACAAAATGATAAAATATAAGATTTATCTTTTATGAATCCTTGAACAGCTCTCTATGATGTTCCAGTCCCTCAGTAGCATTGAATTAAAATAAGAGGACATATCACTACTGCCCATGTAAAAAAAAAGTGATTTTTCCTTGCTGTTCAATAAGGGGGGTGTGCAATGCAATTTTTTCTGTATAAGGTTACAATAATGGTAATTTAAAGGGTGTACTTTTTGACTTACTTAGACATCATTTTCAAATCACATGCAACTGAATGATGCAATGCACAAGGCTGTTGAATAGTGCATAGTTCAACTGCAAGATTTTGTTTCCTATGATAGGCAGAGGAGTTGATGGAAGTGGAAGGAGGAAATGTACTTTGATATTAGTAGCAGAGAATACAAGCTTATTAAACTCCCCATCACCCACCCATCACCCAAAAGTGTTTACAGTACACTACTGTTGTCTGCACAAACTCATTGCTGACAGCCTTAGTAAAAGCTGATTCCACTACTTAATTTATGTTTGTTTGATGTGTGTGTTTTATTTATTTATGTATTCTGTAATATTTTTGAATTCAATCAAGTAATGTCTTTCCTAAAAACTTTTTTGTTAATGCTTGAAGAAAAATGTCCTATTGAAGACATAGGGAAGGAATAGGCTATTTTTACGTTTTAACTACTTGGTACGACCCCCCCCTCCATCAGGTGTAAGAGTGCAAATGTGGTCCCAGGATTGGGTTAGCTAGGCTGCTATGTATTAGGTAAACTATTAATTCAGAATAAGTGTGTTGTTAGGCTCAGTAATGTAAGATGGCTGAACTTTCAGCTCCTTGACCAGTTCTGTAAAAATTAGCTTTGTCCAATTCTCAAACCAGGACAACCAGAGTCCTGGTTGAACTTTGCTGAAGTTAGGATACTGGGACTGCTTTGAAAAATTTTTGGTTTGATTGGTTGCATGTTGTTGTGAGTCTTTTCTCTTTTATATATTTTTGTCTTGCTGAGGACAACCCTTGGACATAGGGCTGAAATATTCATTCAAATTATCTTCACTGTCTTACAAAAAGATTTCCCTATTATTTTTTTGTGCTTTTGTTGTTTATTAACCATGCCCAGGGTTGCACACGTCAGTAGGATTTTACTAGATCTAGTAAAATAAAAAAAAATCTAGTAAATTTAGAGGATCAATCAATTTCCCAAAATCTAGTAAAAAGTCATGATTTGTTGTAAACGAAACTTTTGTTACTTTCCACGAATTCAGGGAAAACAAATAGGGTCCTTTACAAAATCTGATTTTGATTATGTTAGATATTATGGCTACTATTGCTCTCATTTTTGTGATTTCACGTCAACCCTAGCGCTTAAAAATCTCTACTTTTCTCTAGGCTTCTTCTTGATACTCGCTTTGAAAGGCAAACTATTTAAAATCAGAACTCGTGTGCCGGCTTAATTTATTTTCAGAAAATTTTCCCAGACTCTCATAACAGCTGCTACGTTTGTTAGTTGGCTTTGTCCTTTTTAAAGACGCTGCTGGAAACGAACTTTTTCCATACTGGCCCAAGTTCTTTCTGACTTTTTGTAGCTTGCCCCATTCAAGTGCTGGAGCAGAGAGATGGTTCTTGATTTTGTCAGCCATCAAAACTAAAAACCAGAATAGGTTAAATGTCTCGAGTGTTTCCTCCCTGATGAAAACGAAGCACCTTGTTCTCAGGTTGTCAAGTGGAGTACATGACTGAGTGATCCCCAGCGATTTGACTCGGGCTATCAAGAAATGAACATATCTTTCTTCTTACTTTTCAATTTGTATGATTTGCCTAACATGAAGACTATTGACACAATGTTATTTTTTTTAAAGTAATTATTGTATGTTATATAAGCTTTCTTTTTCTTGGCAGCCCTAGTCCAATTTGAGGTGCACTTTTTAATTTACATAATTGTACATCTAAACTGGTAGCCGATTACGTCATTCTCGTTTTGAAGTGAGATAGATTGTATTGGTTTTTGATTCCCTTGAATACAAACGAGAGAGACTCCAGAAAAAATCAGTTCAAAAAAATCTCAAATTAATTGTTTTAAAATTTTCCAGGATTCTTTGTAAGCAGCTTATCCCTTATTTAAAGACCAGCCAAATTAGTGTTTTAAAACTGGCAAATTTCTACTTACGAATGCAAAATTGAAGGGTTTAGATTTCAAACCTAAAAACAGAAACTGGGGGACAAATTTCAAAAGCCATCACTTTCAAACACACCTCAGATTCTAAGCACTCCATTGCCTGAATTGCTTCATGAATATGAGTTGTAGCTGTTTTCTTTGTTGATTGCTTTTTAATTTTTCAATATATCTGAATTTTATGACCTGAAGATCATTGATAAATTTAAAGCTGGGCTTCATCAGCAGGATTTCCAGAATCCAAGATTCCAGACTATTGTTTGACGTCTTGGATACATTTGCATCTGGAATACGACGCCTATCCAGTACTACATCCAAACAATCCAAAAAAAAAGGATTTTTGAACTTATAGGTTTCTGGAATTTTCAATCATACTATGAAAATGAAAGAAAAAGGAAAAGAGAAAAAAAAAACAAGAAAAAAGGAAAAAAAGATTGTGTAAATCTTATTGATTATCCTCCTATAGTAAAAATCGATGCTTGATGGTGCGTGTGCGGCTACTGCCGCACGCGCAAAATTTTTTTTTTACCATTTAGTAAAAACAGATGCGATTTAGTAAATTTTTCCTCTCAGATCTAGTAAACTCTTCCAGGCCAGGATGGCAACCCTGACCATGCCCATTGACTATTGGGATGTGGACCCCTTCCTACCCCCCCCCCTCAATAAAAATGCTGGAGCTAATTTACGCCACTATTTTACTGGCTCAGATCTTTTTTTTTTTTCAATAGGTAAATGGCCTGATGGAAATATGTGATGTAATATCAATGAAAGAAAATCATCCTCTGTTGGTAATAAATAAATAAAAAAACAAGTTTTTTTTTTTTTAACTGAAATAAGGAGCAAGATTAAAACTTTAAACAAACAGAAATTATTCCGTATGGGAAAGGGGCTGTTCCCTCCTCAGCGCCTTGCTCTTTACGCTAAAGTTTGACTCTGTCTCACAACTTTATTTTTTAAAAACAATAAAAAACTTTAGCGTCAAGAGTAGAACGTTGAGAAGGGGACAGCCCCTTTCATATATGGAATAATTTCGTTCGTTTTAAGTTTCAATGTCACTCCTTGCTTTCAGTTAAAAGAAACTTGTATTTTCTATTTAATTTCTGAACGTTTATGAATTAATGTAGCTTTGATTTTGGCTCACCATACCTGAATAATTAAAACAAAATTTTGCATATTAATTTTACTTTTTTTGGCTAAATGGCTTTCTCGAAATTTTGATCTGACGTAACCTACGAATTAACTTACGTAACGAACTTCTATATTTGTTTATTTTTATTACGTGCATTAGTGGGTTCGCCTCATAGTCAATACCTTGCTCTTTAGGCTAAAGTTCAAATTTTGTTCCAATTCTTTAAGAATGCCCCTTAATTATAAAGGCCGTTGATTAGAATAAATAGCTCTGATAAAAGTACAAAAAAAAACTTTAGTGTAAAGAGCAATGTAATGACTAGAGGGCGAACCCAATCATACACATAATAATTTCTGTTGGTTTTAAGTTTTGATTTTGCTCCTTACTTTCAGCTGAAAAAAATGTTTTTTTTTATTTAATTTCTGATCGTTATTTTAAATAATGCTGGGAAATCTGGCACCCCCTTCATAGCAATGTGCCTTCCCCCATGTAAACTTCCTCCATGGACAGATCCTCCCACGTAACCCCCCCCCCCCCCCCCCCTCCCCAACTACCAGAAAAATTCCCCCTGAAAACTTCTGTACGCTTCCCAATAACCAATACTTTATGTTAACATTGGGCAAAATTCATAACCTGTCGACCTTCCCCCGGGGACTGTGAGGGATTAAGTTGTCCTCAAAGACATATTTATTGTATTTTTTCGACCATGCTGAACAAAATGGCTATCTCAAAATTTTGATTGGGTGACTTTGGGAAAAAATGAGCATGGGAGGGGGCCTAGTTGCCCTCCATTTTTTTGGTCACTTAAAAAGGGCACTAGAACTTTTGATTTCCATTCGAATGAACCCTCCCGCGATATTCTAGGACCACTGGATTGATACTATCACCCCTGGGAAAAAAACAACAAATAAACATGCATCTGTGATCTTTATACAAAATTTCACATTTTTGCAGATAGGAGCTTGAGACTTCTATAGTAGGGTTCTGTGATACGCTGAATCTGATGGTGTGATTTTCATTAAAGTTCTATAACGTTTAGGGGGTGTTTCCCCCTTTTTTCAAAAATAAGGCAAATTTTCTCATTCGTGTAACTTTTGATGGATAAGACTAAACTTGATGAAACTTATATATTTGAAATTAGCATGAAAAATCTGATTCTTTTGATGTATCTATTGGTATCTGACGGAGGCAATAGCTCAGCTGTTATTTGTGGTAATTTTAATTTCTACTAGCATAAGTTTAATGTCGTAATTAACCAAATCTTTGTCATGGGGATGCATGAGTCCCCCTGTTTTTTTTTTTTTTTTTTTTTTTTTTTTTTTTTTTTTTTTTTTTTTTTTTTTTTTTTTTTTTTTTTTTTTTTTTTTTTTTTTTTTTTTTTGTTTTTTTGTGTACTAGAATCACGCAAATATTTTCAATCCAGGCTATTAAAGACACAACTAGGTTATGTGGCCCCTTTCCCATCAGTTTTGTTTTCAGAAAAGTTGGTGCCAAAATCAAGCTCAATTTCAAGTTTTTGTTTTCAATATTTACAATTGAATAAATAAATAAAAAAACAACAACATTTTCAGGCTGGGAAAAACTTCTAAGGTTTTCAATCCCGTGAAATTCAGCGTAACCACTTACCTATTAAATAAACTAATCAATTAAAACATTCGTAAATAAGACAGAATAAAGAAAAATATAGCCTATATACTGCTAAAAAAAAATGAATTAAAAACGTTAATAGATAAATGAAAATGCAGAAGAAAGGTAACCAAGACAAAAAAAATACTTTTTAATTTTATTTTCAGATTGAATTGTATTCTCCACTGCCCTAATGTTTGCTAGTTACATATTTCACTGCAGGTGGCCCTAGGTGTTACATTGAAAATGAAGACCAGGTACCATGACGTAAATCAACAACAATGTTATTACTCTGCCGTTTTACGTAACTATGCAGGTCCCTGTTACTTTGGTAAAAAAAAAAAAAAAACTTTCCCATCTTCAACCTTTTGACAGAACGGTAGCTCTTTTCCACCTTGTCATGGTTGCAGCGGCAGCTGCAACCTAGTAAAGAGCGAACCACAGCCCATAGTAACCAAAAGTTAAAAATCTTGTCTTCAAAAAACCTGCCTAGTGAGAAAAAATTGCCATCTGAAACTGAATCAGGAATGGTGACTATTATTTTGGTTGGTTAATCTTAAAAGTAAAAGTTTCTTGCAAAAAGAAATTTATGGTGATTTCAAAAAAGAGCCTGAAGCCCCTCGAAGATGGTGTCAGATCGAAATAAAAACTACACCATTGGAATCAGCATAGTCGAAAACCTTTTACAGGGAAATTACTGTTCCCCTCCTTGAACAATAAAGAAAATGACTTATTTTGCATGGGTAGCACTGATCTGTCTCCTCTTTTTTTTTTTTTTTTTTTTTTCTTCTTTTTTTTTTCTAGCAGGGCTAGGGGGCGACCAGAACATCATAGAGAGATGTATAATAGCTCATTCGAAAGGAAATTGAATTTGTAAGTGTCCTTTTTAAGTGACCAAAAAGATTGGAGGGCAAATAGCCCCCCTCCCCACAGGCCCCCTCCCCCAAACTAGTCCTATACAAATTTTGATGTAGCCATTTTGTTTATCATAGTTCAAAGGTCCAATATATATGGTTTTGATGATAATATGGCCCTCCATAGTCCCTAGGGAAGGGCTGTGTATGGTGTCGGGCGTATCGATATTGCGCGTATTTGTATCGGGCGCATTGGTATTGCGCGTATCGCATCGGGAATATCGGTATCGTTATCCATTGTTATTTTTTCAGTCATTTTCTAGGCTCATTTTTTAAAGCATGTCCCGGCAAGGTATCATGGTTGCAGCCATGGGCGTAGGGAGGGGGGCAAGGGGGGCAGCTGCCTCCCCCCCTAGACCTTCAAATTTACATTAGATATGGCTGAAAAAGCAGATGGTTTGGAAAAAGCAGTTGATAAAACTCCAGCACACTATCGACTCCCCCCCCTAGACAATATCTGTCCCCTCCCCATAGACAATATGCTGCCTACGCCCATGGTTGCAGCGGTAGCTGCAACCTAGTGAAGAGCAAACCACAGCCCATAGTAACTAAAAGTTAAAAAACATGATTTGAAAAAAACTGGCTAGTGAAAAAAAATTGCCATCTGACACTGACTCAGGAATGTTAATTATTATTTCGGTTTGTCTTAAAAGTAAAAGTTCCATTACGAAAAGAAATTTATGGTGATTTCGAAAAAAAAGCCTCAAACCCCTCGAAAATGTCGTCAGATCAAAATGAAAAGTATACCATTGGAATCAGCATGGTCAAAAAACCTTGTACAGGGAATTACAGTCCCCCTCCCTGAAAAACAAGGAAAATCACTTTTTTTGCATTGGTTGCACTGATCTGTCTCCCATTTTTTTTTTTTTTTTTTTTTTTTTTTTTTTTTTTTTTTTTTTTTTTTTTTTTTTTTTTTTTTTTTTTTTTTTTTTTTTTTTTTTTTTTTTTTTTTTACAGGCCTAGAGGGCTACCAGAACATTATAGAGAGATGCTTAATGGCTTATTCAAACGGTATTTCTCATATATACCTGCTTTTTATAAATTCCTCCATCTGCAAGTGCTATATGGCACTAAAATGGCACTTTTTGTGCCATTTCTCAAGGGGTGGTACTAGCTGGCTACCAGAACATCGTAGACAGATCTTTTATAGCTCATATAAAAGATATTGCTCATATCTACGTCTTTCATATAAATTCTACCATCGGCAAATTCCAAATGGCACTAAAACACTTTTGGTGCCGTGTCTCAAGTGGGAAAGCTAGGGCTATTGGACTAGCAGAACTTATAAGAGTGATATTTAATGACTCATTTAAAAGCTATTGCTCTTATATAAGTTTTTTTTTTCAATTTTACCTTTCGTAAGTGCAATATAGAACTGAAAACAACACTTTTGGTGCCACTTCTTGAGTGGAAAAGCCCTGAAGTACAAAACAAATACTATTGTAATAGTTATGTTCCAGAACCCTTAATTAGAGGTTCACAAGAACCCCTCCCGCACACTCCCCTCCCAGCCCCCCTAGTAAGTTTCATAAATCGTCTGCTCATCAGTCAGCTACTGAAACATTAGCAGGCTACCACACCATCGTAGATAGATGTTTAATGGCTCAATTAAAAAATATTGCTTATATTTACTAGGTTTTCAAAAATTCTACCATCTATTAAATTTCACAGATTTTGATGTTAACTAGTTTCTGAGGATAATTTGCAATGAACTCTTTGTCATGGTTGAAGCATTAGCTGCAACCTAGTAAAGAGTGAACCACAGCGCATAGTAACTAAAAGTTAAAAAATGTTAAAGCGGTCGTTTCTTTTTCTTTTTTTTTTTCAGGCCTAGCTGGTTACTAGAACATCATACAGAGATGCTTAAGAGCTCATTCAAAAGCTATTTTTCATATGTACGTGGTTTATATAAATTCTGCCGTGTGCAAGCGCCCTATGGCACGAAAAAAGGCACTTTTTATGCCGTTTCTCGAGGGGTGGGGCTAGTGGGCTACCAGAACATCTTAGATAGATTTTTGATAGCTCATATAAAAAATATTGCTCATATTTACGTTCTTCTCATAAATTCCACCATCTGCAAGTTTCAAATTAAAAACGGCAATTTTGATGCCTTGTCTCAGGTGGAAAAGCTAGGGCTAGTAGCTATCAGAACTTTTTAGAGTGATATCTTAATGGTTCATTTGAAAACTTTTGCTCATATCTACGTGCTTTTTATCAATTCTACCAATCGTAAGTGAGATATAGCACTGAAAATAACATTATTAGTGCCACTTCTTAAGTGGAAAGTTTTGGAAGTATAAAACGGTATCATTGTAATAATTATGGTCCAAAACCTTTAACTGGGGGTTTGCAAGAACACCTCCTGCAAATTCCTCCCCCAGCCCCCCTTAATAAGCTAAGCAATTAATGTCCTACAAACACCAATATATTAAATTAAATTATTAGAGGCGTGGTTCTGTCAGTACACCACTTGAATTCGAATTAGATTATCATGCGTTCGATTCCAGCTTGGATTTTTTTTTCCATTATGGTTTGTCCCTTTTTATGATTACTTTTCAGATAGTCCACTATTTTTGCAAACGTGATGCACTCATTTTTTAAGGCATATCCCGGGAAGGCTGATTTTAAACCTTTTACACATGTCTACGTGCTTTTTATCAATTTTACCATCCAAAAGTGCCATTTAGCACTAAACAGCACTTTTGGTACCACTTCTTAGGTGGAAGAGTTTGGAAGCATAAAACTGTACCGTTGCAATAATTATGGTCCAAAGCCCTTAACTGGAGGTTTATAAGAGCCCCTCATATATACTCCCCCTCCAGACCCTCTTGGTAAGTTTCATAAATCGCCTACTCGTCTTAAAAGTAAAAGATTATTGCGAAAACAAATTAACTAAAACTAAAAACTTTTTAACTAAAATCTACCAAAAATTAAGCTTGATTGATCAACAGTTTTGAATTGAACCTTCAAACTTCACTCTGCGATGATGCTAGTTAGTTATGCTAGTTCTAACGGCGTTAATTGAGGGAAAGGGACGTCCTTGCCCCCTTAATTTTTTGCTCTTGCCTATGTTTTAAAAACACCTTTTTATTTGGACATTTCATTGGAGAAGGAACTAGTTTCATTTTAAAAAGTTGGGAAAACAACTGAAAGCGCACTTTGTGTGGAATGTGGGTATCAAGTCAAATTTATAAAAAGCGATTAGGTATAAATGTCAGCTTTTAAATGAGCCCTTAAACAGCTCTCTTTTGTTACAACAGCCTGCTTGTTTCTGCTAGTGCTAGTCAGTAGGTGATTTATAAAGCCCTGTCTTAACTCACATGTATTGTTTTGTGAAGTATGGATAATGAAATTTATGTTATAGATTGAAAGTTTTTCTTAGCTGTCAAGGTTGTTAGTGTCTTATCTCCCCTAGTTCGGTGATAATTAGACATTATGTTAAAAATAAGTTTTCAACTGAAACTAAGAAGTGACATTAAAACTTAAAACGAACATACATTATTCCTTATAAATAAAAAAAAAGATCATGGCAGCGTTGTTTCTGCATTGAATTTTAATCAAAAACGAACAAAGATTAATTTTAAAAAACTAAGTTTTCCTGAGGTAAGTAAAGAGCGAAGTTGAAACTTAAAACGGACAAAAATTATTACTTTACAGTCTATTTAATATATATAAAACTAGGACACTAGGGCAAATATATAATAAAACTAGGACAAATAAAAACCAACTAAATATGTTTCCCTATGCTTTTAGTATTATACAAAACGAGCGCTTTACTGAAAACACAAGATAATATAGGAGTTTTGGTACAGTAAATGCAAACCAATTAAGGACACTTTACAGAATAAAAATATTATCAATCCCTTTTAAGATTAATCCCTTTTAAGATAAAGCAACAATCCATTTTAGGATTTTGCTTCTTTTTTTTTTTACATTTAATTTGGTATCACTTCTGCACAGTGGCTCAGTTCAATGACTGGCTCTCGTTTTGGTTCTGAAAAGGACATGTCATGATTAGTTTGAACACAAGTTCAAAGTAAAGCCATCTTGATAGTATTAGGACCAAGACTAGCTTTAGAATTTGTATCATAGCTTGAAATTCACTGTTGTATAGAGAGAAATAATCGGATTTCTAGAGTTCATATTATGTCTTACTTGTTTCAATAAATTTATCTTTGTTTCAAATAATACTAAAGCATATTTCTTACAATATAAGACTGCATATTACCCACTATTGGTATTATAGCTGGCGAAACCAAAATTCTGCTTGATAAATCAATCCAATATTTCTGTATGCTGTTCAATTACTTCGCGGTTATTAAAAAATATTTAGTTTTACGCTTATGTTTCTAAGATAATTTTAATTATATACTGAAAGTTACTGATGTCACAGCTGGACTATGAACGTCTTGGATACATTGCATCTGGAATACGACGCCTATCCAGTACTACATCCAAACAATCCAAAAAAAGGATTTTTGAACTTATAGGTTTCTGGAATTTTCAATCATACTATGAAAATGAAAGAAAAAGGAAAAGAGAAAAAAAAACAAGAAAAAAGGAAAAAAAGATTGCGTAAATCTTATTGATTATCCTCCTATAGTAAAAATCGATGCTTGATGGTGCGTGTGCGGCTACTGCCGCACGCGCAAAATTTTTTTTTTACCATATAGTAAAAACAGATGCGATTTAGTAAATTTGTCCTCTCAGATATAGTAACAGTAGAGATGACCCTATAACTCCGATCCCTCACCCCTGCTGCCACCTACAACTTTTTTACATAGTTTAATGAGGACAGGGTCAATGACCTCTTTCTCCATGACCTCTTTCTCCAGGTGTGTTTTTGGCACGCCCTCAGCGAATGTCAATGTTGTTGTTGTTTTGAACAGAGTCATTAGGGAGAACACGTGGTTAATGGGGTCAATGTTGTTGTCGTTCGAAGCAAAGTTAATGACACTTCCTTCCTGTTCGAGGCAGATGTTATGATCCGGAAATAGTATTTGTTATTGTTATTCGAGCCAAATGTTATGAGGTTCCGAGAAACAGTTAATGACATTTCCTTCCTGTTCGAGGCAGATGTTATGATCCGGAAATAGTATTTGTTATTGTTATTCGAGCCAAATGTTATGAGGTTCCGAGAAACAGTTAATGACATTTCCTTCCTGTTCGAGGCAGATGCTATGATCCGAAAATAGTATTTGTTATTGTTTCCGAGCCAAATGTTACGAGTTCCCGGGAAACAGCTACATCCCCCTTCTCAGCCAATCAGAGGGCTTTGTTTACCATAACAATTCGACCTAGATATTTCGTATATAACGGGCATGCAATGCGATTCAATTAACAGAAACTATTGTGACACAGTGCAAACAACCTGACAATGGATAAATTTGATGAGCTTGAGGCCTTGGCAGCCGCAATTAGCAATGTAAGTACATTTTTATTTTCAAAAGAATTTTCCTTGGACATCCTCCAATATATTCAGCTAAAACGTAAATATATTCCTCTACCCCCCCCCCCCCCGCCATTGTTTTACAATCCCAAATTCTCGCAAAGGAAATAGCATTTCAATAAATTCCTTCCCTCTATATTTCCAGCTAAATCCCTCCACCATTGTTTTACAATCAAATTCTAGCAAAAGAAAGAAATAGCATTTCAATAAATTCCTTCCCTCTATATTTCCACCTAAATCCCCCCCCCCACCACTGTTTTACAATCATATTCTAGCAAAAAGAAATAGCATTTCAATAAATTCCTTCCCTCTATATTTCCACCTAAATCCCCCCCCCACAAACCATACTCAATGCAAAACGTATACATATTCCTATACCCTCAAACCCTCCCCCCCCCCCCCCCCACACAACCTAACCACCAAACAATCTTTATATTCAGCTAAAATGTAAATATATTCCTTTACCCTCAAACCCCCCCCAACAAACCATACTGAATGCAAAACGTAAATATATTCTTTTACCGTCAAAACCTAACCACCGCACAAAGAAATACCTTTTTGATAAATTTGGCCTTTCTGTAAGCCTTATCAACTTCTGCATATCTCTTAGCTATTAACCCGATATGTTTTGACAGTACATTTCCGCAGGGTTATAATTACTTTGTCGTCCCCTCTTCCGATGTGTTTACACAAACGCAGCAGCCAAAGGGTTTCTCCGTCAAAATTAAAACACTTTTAAGCAATAATTAGAATTGTAGTTTCGTAACCTGTATGGAAGGAGAGAAACAGATTAAGTTTAACAAATATTTTTTAGGACATTATGTAAAAGGGGGCAATACATCGCTTCTAACAGCTTCGTTGTAAGTAAAAGTAAGGGGGATTCTGTGTATAGACATGTACGCCCATTGACAAGAAAACTAATGTGTAAATTTATAATTTTTTCAAGCCTTCAATAAAGTTTCTTTTATATTCCCGGGCGTGAATCCAGGATTTTTGTTGGGGGGTTAGCACTTTTAATAGTGACAAAATAGAAAAGATAATTGCTTCGCTTTCGCTTGAATAAAAACGCATGATTAACTTTATGAGAGGGATGGCTTAATTTTCCTAAATTTAGGGGGAGAGAATATGGGTTTTGTGCTTTCTTAGTGATAAACTAAACAAAATAATGTTTAATAACTTTCTTTCTTTAAAAAGGGGCAAATTATTTTGATTTGATTTTTCTTCTCTTCTTTAAGGCAAATTATGAAGAATTTGCGGACACTGCATTGATGGGGCCTATGTCTGACGCAAATAGCGAAGAATGCTTGCCCCCTCCTGCTAAGAAGACGAGGGCCAATAATGCGCCCCCTGCCATGCAATATGATCGCTGGCCAAAGCCCCCCAGCTCCACACTGCCTGCCCAGTGCAGCCACCTACACAAGCCACTCTTAATCGAGCCTCAGTTATACAATATGCTCATCGGTCGAAACCCCACAGCTCCACACTGCATGCCCAAGTGCAGCCGCCTGTACCAGCCCCTGTCCCGGCTGTACATGAAATTAATGTCACCAGTCCCTTCGCCCTCCAACATGCACTACCTGGACCTTCAAGAGCTGACCCAGCTGCACAAGAACATAGCGACACCGCTTCGTCCACCTTCATTCATGCGTTGCCTGGGCCTTCGGGGGATGCCCCACCTACACAAGGTCAGGAAGTGACCCTCCAGCATGCACTATCTGGTCCTTCGGGCATTCAAATACTGCCCTCGGATTATACAAATGTAAGTATTTTTTCTTCAAACTATCTATTTCTTCCATTGTTTTCAACCCAATATAAACTTATCTCAGCGGGATATATCTAAATGTAATTTTTTGCAGAGAAACCACTCTTTTCTAATCTTTGCTATTTTCTATGCATTCCCCCCTATCTCTCCCCGCTATCTCATAAACGAATATTTTTAGGTAATTTAAATTAATGCTCACCATTTGAAACTCAAAATTCCCTATTTTTCACAATTGATTATCACATAGTTTTAAGACAAGGAACTGAGAGAGATTATTGTATTTGTCACATGTGGATCCCGTAATTTGCGCAAGGATATTTCTATCGTGCCAAAGATTTTAGTGAGGGGAAACCGACTTAACGGTTCAATCCTGGAACACTCACGCGGTGGCTTACAATAATTGAGAGCTAATGAAGAGTTCGCCGAACCTATAGAATGGAATTAGAGAGCTTAAAAAAATTACTTGGACTTATGCGGTCTAAGCAAAATATTTCAACTTTTTTTTGGGACATTATGTAAACGGGCGGAGCCAGTGGGTCCAGGAAGCACCGGGGGGAAGCGCCGGGGGAAGTGCCGCGGGTCAGGGAAGCGCCACGGGCTCGAGAAGCATTGCGGGAAGCGATGCGACCCCCGAGAAGCGCCACGGGGATGTGCCACGAGTCAGGGAAGCGCCGGGGGAAGTGCCACGGGTCAGGGAAGCGCCACGCGCTCGAGAAGCATCGCGGGAAGCGATGCGGACCCCGAGAAGTGCCACAGGGATGCGCCACGAGTCAGGGAAGCGCCGGGGAAGCGCCACGGGTCCAAGAAGCGCCACGGGTCAGGGAAGTGCCACAGGGATGCCCCCCCCCCAAAAAAAAAAAAAAAAAAAAAAAAAAAAAAAAAAAAAAAAAAAAAAAAAATTCTATGTCATATCTTAGATCGTCGTTAAGCTATTTTTTTCATTTATAGGTTGTCCTGGTCCCCTACTCGCCGTCTAGTGAAGAAGGGGAAGAAGATGCATCTTTGGAGTCCCCCAACAATCTAACATGGGACAACTCTATTGA
Organism: Artemia sinica; assembly: GCA_027921565.1. Taxonomy (NCBI): domain Eukaryota; kingdom Metazoa; phylum Arthropoda; class Branchiopoda; order Anostraca; family Artemiidae; genus Artemia; species Artemia sinica. The sequence continues at coordinate 21,861,989 of CM051267.1, read as the reverse complement.
AGTACCTGACAATATTGATGAGTTTTTAGATGATTTTTTTAAAGTAGATAATAGCGCAGTTGAACTGGTAGACTTGAGCCAAAATACCTTGCAAATTTTAGACGATTTTACCCGGGAATTGGCAGGGAACCCTCCAGCCTCCGATTACCCACTTCAAACAACTGAAGTGGAACAGAGTCCAAATATTGTTGAACAAGTAGGGGGAGGGGATACATCATTCCCTGAATTTCTTTTGTCCAATACGATTTTAAATAATATAGTTGTTTTCACTGCAACATTTGGGGATCCATTTAATACACTAATGGGGGGGAATTTTGTTTTTTGATCCTGTAGAAATAGTGCATGCATATGTAGATAAAATTCGTGCACTACTGGAGAAACAAATTCAGTTGTGGGGGGGTAGGGATTCAATTAAGGTTTCAATTGTTTTAAAGGTTTTTTATTTGAATGAGGGGAAAAGTGAGGTTTACTATCATTTTATACATTCCGAGATGCGTGTAATTTATCCAAATTTAGAAAATTTTGAGGGTGTTTTTAGTGAGTGGGTAGGACAAATTATAGCGCATCTCGAGAACTATAATGAAAATGGAAGTGGGTCTGTAGTTTTTTTATTTATTGAAAATTTAAGTGTAAATATTTGTAAATTTAAGAAAGATTTTATTTAAGAGGGGGGGCAGGTGGGGGGTATGAAAGGGATACAGTCTTAAATTATAATCCAGATCTAGTAGGTTGTCAAGGTGTCCAGAAGATCTGTTTTGAAACAGATCAAAAGTGTTTCAAGTATGCTTTCCTCATATCAGCATACGAGCCTCTAGCACGTGACGCTACTAAAAAGAATTTAGATCACTGGGCTGTACATGGGAAGGACGGGTCCGATTTCCCAGTAGTAGATTTTTCATGCTTAGAAGGAAAATACCCAGTAACGCTAAAATCCATTGACATGTTTGAAAGGGCCAATGCTCATTTAAATATCGGCGTTACTGTGGTACAATACGAAACTGAATTCGAAGATGGGGTTCGTTCTAAAAAGAAGGGGGTGGTATTCCCCGTAAGGGGCCCGTCAGTTGATTTGGTTAAACACTGGGTTTGGTTGCTTTACACGCCACCTAGTCAACGAATACAATCGGCCATTTTAACCCAATCACTGACATTAGTAGAGTTCTGGGGAGGGTAAAAAGGGCGAGGGGTACGTTTCTACTGTCCAACATGCCTGTCTCGATTTTGGACTGAACTAAAGCTGCGAAATCATATGAGACACTGTAGACGGCATGGGTACCAGACAGTGAAACGGTTTCAGGGGATAGGGCCATTTTACGCTTCAAAAATTTTCAGAATACTCTTCTCCAATGCAACAAAATATCTTTGGACTGCGAAGCTAAGCTGGTGGAGGTGAATGATCCCCAATATCCAAACCATATCAAAGAACACCAGGCCATTGCAGTGTCCTATGCCCATGCGCAAAGAGATAATTCTAACACCATGCGGTTGTTAGAAGTAGTGGAAACATTGGATGAGAATGAGTGCATGGTCAAGGCATTGACTAAACTGATTGGCACGGCTAATGGTGCTATTTCTCGTTTGAGAAATACACATTATCCAATGGTGCTGTCTGCAGAGGATCGTCTCGCGATTAAAAATCAAAAAATATGTTGGGTATGCAAGGGGAGTTTGTAGAGGAGGATAAGGGGACTAAAGGAAACGTGGGGGGAGGGGGAAAGTCAGAGACCACGACCACTTGTGGCAGGAAATATCCTCGGGGGGTAGTAATTTTAGGGGAGTAGCACATCAATCGTGTAATTTAAACGTTAGCCAACAGTTTTTTTTATCCCTGTTTTTATTCATAACTCTAACTATGACTTAAAATTTATTTTACCAGCACTGGCACGTATGCATAGGGAGGGAGGGGGAGTAGATAGTCCATGGGTGAATAATTCATTTACCTACAACATCATTCCCAAATCAGCCGAGAAGTTGTTGCTTCTCGAACTGAAATGGCAGGTAGTGGATAATGAGCGTACGTGCTGGAATAAAATTAGGTTTTTAGATTCTTTTAGTTTTTTCCCCAAATCCCTTTAGTCAACTAATTCAAGTGCAGAAAAGCGACAATTTTGATAGCTTTCCCTTGCTTAAACAGCACTTTCCAGACAGTGAAATGTATGACTTATTAACCAGCAAAGGTGTATATGCATATGATTATTACTGTTTCTGGCGCTCGCTTAAGCGAGGAGAAACTACCTCCAATTGAAGCTTTTCACAATTCACTCACCAACAGTGAATGCACAGTCGAGGAGTACGAGTTTGCCAAGAAGGTGTGGGCTAAGGGGATTGTAAAAATGGGTGGGATTATTGTAGACTGTACTTGGCCAGTGACGTTCTAACTCTGTTGGATATAGTCTGTAAGAATACAGACCAGATCTATTCAGAGTTTGGACTAGATATAGGATATTATTTTTCTACACCACATTTAGTAATGGATTTAATTTTAAAAATTAGCAGGGAGGAAATAGGCCTAATCACCGATGTAGATCAACACCTTTTTGTAGAGCGTTCAATGCGGGGAGGGTATGTTTTTCACGGGGACCGGGTCTTATCAACCGATCCGAGCGGGCAAAGCACCGGTGTAAAGTCAAATGCAGTGTTCTTGGACATGAACTCGTTGTACCCCTCGGCAATGTCCCACTACTCTTTGCCGTGTGGGAACTATCAATGGCTTGAGAATCCTTGTGAGTTCCCCGACATTAACACCGTCGAGGACAACGGGCCACAAGGATGGTTCTTTGAAATTGACGGTCACATTCCGCTGGCCCTTCACGACTCAGTCAAAGATTTTGTTTTTCCCTGTATCAATCGACCAGTGACCAGGGACTCGTTGAGCCCCTACAATCGGTCATTGGTTGAGGATATGGGGATGCATTGGACTCCCTCTAAAACAGAAACTGATTGCTGATTTGGACCCTAAGGAGAATATCGTTGTTCACCATGTGCTTTTGCACTGGATGGTGAACAATGGCTTCAAAATCACCAAAATACATAGGGTCCTTCAGTTCAATCAGAACCTTATTTGAAAACGTTTATCGATACTTTTGTCGATAAACGTTCTAGGGCAAATTCAAAGGTGGAGAAGGAATTGTACAAGCTCATTCTAAATTCAGCGTTTGGCAAAATGTGCGAAAGCGTACGTAACAGATCTCGCTGCGACGTCGTGACTGACCCTCTAGAGTGTGCACGAATTATTGCCGACCCTAATTTCACATCATTCACGAGCATAGAGGCCGGCATGGTTCTTCTACACAGGAAAAGCGAAATGTAGTACTGAACAAGAATATCGCAGGAGGTAGTTCAGTACTAGAAATTTCAAAAAAGCTCATGTTGTCGTTCTTTTACAATGTGTGCAAGGTGCAATGGCCACGGGAGGGGGAGGTACAAGTTTATTATGGGGATACCAATTCTCTACTGCTAAAAGTAAAAACTGAAGATTTATTGGGTGATTTGCAAAATGGGGTGCACATCAGCTCGCGGATGGATTCACCAACTGGAATCCATCCCTCTATCCCGAGCTGGTGAAACGTCAAGCCCCCAACCAACTATTAAAATTAAAATCTGAAACGGGGAGTGATTTGATATCTAGGGGGGTGTTCCCGGGTCCCAAAGTTTATTGGCGTGGAAACACATAGTGGGGATGAAAAGAAAACATGTAAAGGGGTGCCTACACACTTTGTAAAGAGCAATTTTAACATGAGCGTATACAAAGACTGTGTAGAAAGTAGCCTAGTGCAAGAGCACAAGTGCTTGCAATTCGCTCTCTACAGTATAGAAATTATACTGTGAGAGTAGAAAAAAATGCAATGTCGTGTATATCTGACAAGGTCTATGTGCTCGAGAACGGTGTGAGTGTCCTGCCACATGGCCACTATCGTATTTCAGATCGAGTTGAATGCGCAGACTATCGTAATCAACTTGGTCTGGATAAACTAATCTAACCAACTAGCCGCTCAACCTCATCTAACCCAAGCACTAACCACCACTAACCCGTAGCAGTGACGACAACTATTTTTCCATCGCGGCTCCAGGGGGGTGGGGGACCCTTCCCAAGGCCGGTTCCCGGGGTGGGGCCACCAATCACTCTAATGTTCAACTGTGCTAGTTCCAAGTGTATTTTATTGTATAGAAAAGTGTTGTACAAAAGTGCTGTAGATGGACAAAGGTGTTGTACAGAAAGTGTGGTACAAAAGTGCTGTAGATGGACAATAAGTGTTGTACAAAAAGTGTTATCATTGTTCATGTTGAAGAAGTGTTTATCGTAATAAATGTTGCCATGAAATATTGTTTTTGTTGTTCTTGAATAGACGGGAAAATTACTACTTATTCATTGGACACATATGATTTACAGTTAGTCATAGTCCGACTGTTGTCAACAGCATGTATCAATTTAAACACCCTTCAGATCGTTTCTGTGTGGACCCTCAATGTCGGGGAAAACAACGCTTTTAGCTAGAATAATTCAAAATTGCGATAAAATGTTTTTGGAAAAAAACCGAAAAAATCTACTATTGCTATAGTATTTGGCAAGAGTCCTATGATAAAATAAAGGCTATTGCCACAACCATACCAATACAATTCATAAGAGGACTTGATGTTTTCAATAGTATTGAACCGAACTCATGGCTGATTATTGATGATTTGGCTGAATCCATTGAACAGTTCTCACAGGAAATGCTGCAATTGTTCACTGTCCGATCTCATCACGAAACATTTCCATAACCCTAGTTCTACACAGTCTGTTTCATCAGAGCAAATGTATGCGAACCCTTGCTTTGAATTGCACTATCTATATTATCTATCGAGTCGTTCGTGATTCTAGCTCGCTCATAACTCTCAATAAACAGATATACCCCGGCACTCCAAAATTTCTGTTGTCAGCGTACACTCAAGCGACTAGCAACCCCTACGGTTACATTTTATGGATCTTAATCAGAGCACACCCGAGGATCTTCGTGTAGTCACCGACATTTTCGACAATGAAATTACAGTATATCTTCCGTGAATAGTAGAAAAGGCTATTAGTCGCTGTCATGACACTGAAGAAACTACACGAACAACGGCATTTATTTTCCGTTTTAAGTACTTCAAAACCCTTGCTTAGGAAGGCTATACTCAAACATGGTGTCGACAATGATTTCATTAATCTAATATCTGAACTTTGTTTAAATTTAAACTGAGGGCAATGTTCAACTGCCAGAAGGTGTTAGACAATAGACAAAGCAACATCGTTCCACTGTACGTGCCTTGGCTTGTAAAAATAAGGGAAACAAATTTAAAAGAAAACGACTCCTTCAAGCAGGTGGTAGCTTTTTCACACTTTTACTACCGATAATCGCAGGACTTGTAAACAGTTTTTCTCTAGATGGCAAAACCCTATAAATTGACACCATTTGAACTTGTCCTCTCGCCCATCGAACATTTTGAAGACAATCTAAACAAAGTCATTAATGATGAGAATATTGCCGATGATAAAAAACTGCTTTTACTTCAAGATGCATTGCGACGTATGGACAAACATAGACCTTATCGCGAGAGACCCATCGCCGATCCCTCTAAACAAGAGCATCTCAAGATTCTGCACAATCAAAGGAGAAGGAATTGAATTCGATTGTATTGAAAATTGGGAACCTATTGCCACTGTCCTATCGAGAACAGAGTAAAAGAGTATTATCTTATCTCGTGTTGGAATCTGGTGATCAAGTTCAAGTCGACAGCATAGGGAAACGAATTATAATTCGGGGAAAAAGTTATAATCTAGTTGATTTAATTTGTGATATGGTGACGAATCGTAAAGGACTCTTATCCTTTGACGATAATCTATACACCTTTCTAAGTGTATCAAACTTCCCCAAAAGTCTTATTGGCAATAAGCAAATTCTAAAGAAATTAAATGAACATCCAACAACACCATTTAAAAAAAGAAGAAGAAGAAGAAGATACTAGCACCACTGATTTTACAACACCTGTGCCTGCTAGTCAAAAGCGAAGACGAATTGATTCGCCCTCCAGTGTGCAAAAGGGGAGTGGACATTACACTACGTGTTTTTACGTTCAAAATGGATGAAGTTTTGAAAGGTGTCTATGAAAATGTTGGTGAAGCGGGAAGTTTAAGTTCTCCCAAAACGCTTTCCAAAGTCTCCGGCACCACATTGAAAAATGTAAAAGAGTATCTAGAAAATGAACCAAGTTACACATTACATCGGAATCATAGACTTCGCAGTAAACAATATCGTCAAACTAAAGCCTTTTTCCCTCTGCATATAATGCAAATGGATCTTTTAACTTTAGACGCAGTTCAACGACGTCACAATACACCCTACAAATATATTCTAGTGGCAATCAGTATCTTTAGTCGCTATGCCTATGCCATTCCACTGCGATCAAAGAGAGGTGTTGAAGTTGCTCGGGCCATTGAAAGTATTCTTGAGCAGGATTCCTATAGAAAAATTCAATCAGATCGTGGCAGTGAATTTGTTAATCCCCATGTGCAAAAGGTTCTTTTGAAATATAATACAACACTTTATCATAGTCATAGTCCGATAAAGGCTGCATTGGCTGAACGATTAATAAGAACGATTCGTCTATTAATTTCAAGATATTGTACACTGAAAAATACATCTGCTTTTATTCACGATTTAGATAAAATCATGCAGATATACAACCACCGACCACATCGATCTCTGTCCAACTCTAGCCCTCGGGATGTTCACTACTGTGAGAATACATTTGATGCTTTTCTAAAGCAATACTCCAATGGCAATGAGAAGAAAAAGAAGAAGAAATTCAATGTTGGTGATACTGTTCGAATTAATAGAACCACCAATATTTTTGAAAAGGGGAATTATTTATGGAGCACCGAACTTTTTAAAGTGTCCAAAATCCTAGACACCATACCCATAACTTATCGACTACGAGATACCAAAGATGATGAGATTCTCGGTGGTTTTTATGAATATGAACTGCAAAAAGTTAGAAACACTAGTGAAATTTATCAAATTGAAAAGATATTAAAGAGTCGTACTCGTAGGGGCAAGAAAACAGTTGCTTGTTCGCTGGCTAGGATACAACTCGGAATTTGATTCTTGGGTCAGTGCTGAAGATATTAACAATGCCCAATGATTTCTATGTGACTTTCATGTCCAATGTTTCTGATCCTCTCTACAATGACTTGAATAAAACAAGTGATTTTTGGACAAAACTCTCCCCCACCATCAAATTCGATGGAAAGTATGAAGTGGCTCTTGTCGACTGTATTCTCAAAAATACTTATGACATCCTGAGAAAAGATCGTAAATATGAAATAAAAATTAGACCCTATGATTGGCCGCCACCACCAGGTGATCAAGAACAAATTCAAAAAATCAATTGGTTGGATTATCCATATATTGAATTACCCTACGAGGAACTCACCTGTATGAATGATTTATGTCGTACTATTAATAAAAGAATTTCCGCTCGTAAAAAAGGAGCTTTTCATTTCAACTATTCAAAGGAGGAGGGCAAGATCTACATTAGTTCACCTATTGCCAGTGAAAAGATTATTCTCAATGATAACCTAAGGGATGTTCTTGGCTTTAGGCTCAATATAATCAATGGTAAAAGTGCCGGAAACACTAATTTCATTTTTGCCGACTACCCGCCTGCCTTCTCCACAGACACTTGCATATTTCTCTACGCCTCATTTGTGGAAACATCTCGGGTTGGTAATTCAAATGTCCCCCTCCTACGAGTTCTTGAACGAAAAACCAATCAAGAACATATTCATCACTACAATATAAAGCATCTTCAGTATATTCCAGTAAACACTTCCTATTTGGAACTCTGTCAGTTAACATTAAGAACTGAGTTGGGTGATCCAATAGCAATTTCAAAGGGGTTGGCTGTGATTACATGTCATTTTCGACCCATCGTTCAACAGCAAGATGTCTAATAGAAAAGTGGTATTCACTTGTCCTGATATTGACTGCTATGTTAATACTCTTGGCCCAAGACAACAGGGCAATGGAATGGACTATTACAAGGGCCGCTCGTCAATGTCTGGCTATGTCTTGGCAGCTGGTTTGCTAAGCTGTTTCGCTCTTCACTACCACTGGCTAGAAAATATCTTGTACCGGCTGCGACAGATTTTGCATCCTCTACACTATACGATTGGGGTTCTGGCAAGGATTTTAAAAAAAGTGCTACGGAAAATCTTAGGTCTAGTGCGCGAACCCTTGGCGAGAAATTGAAACAGAATGGTAAAGGTTTAAAAAGGTTAAGAAACAATGCATCACTCATCAGTCTCTACTCAGGACGGAAACGAAAGACATCCCTTTTGTCAAAGAAAAGAAAGCCGATACGTAGTGTAACCAGAAGGCCCAGGAAGAAAATTGTTAGATCGAAACTTGATTTCTTCTCTTAAGATGTCCTACCTACCACATAAGGATTCTCAACCTTCAATCACCGCCTCATTGAATCTATTCAATGCCGAAAATGTTGATGTGAGTGTCAAGCATGGATACTATGAACAATTTTATCCACTACAAACCCCTCTCCGATAATATCCACTTTCAAATTTATTCCAATGAAGACTACTTCATAGATTTATCGTCCACATTTATAGATTTGCAAATGAAAGTCCGGAAAAGTGATAATACAATGCCAGTTCGAGCTGATGGAATATCCTATGAAAATTGTATACTACATAATTTATTTCGTCAAATTAGTGTCTACATCAACGGCACGCTGGTGAGCACAAGCAACAATCTCTCAAACTATGCAAGCTATATGCAATTCATGCTGATGACACCCAAGTCATACAAGGAATTGAGAGGCCTCCAATGGATATGAATATATTACTAATACTGATAGTACAGATGCGCTTAAAAATGCTACAACTAGTGAATTACATCTAGTTTGGAAAAATATATCATGAAATATTTAATATACCCCAATGGCTACCGCCCAATGTTAAAGTGGATATAAAATTGACGCTTGCACCATCTAATTTCATATTGAGAAAGGAACTTGCCGCCAATCCCGATGTAAGTCTCTCCCTCACCTCAGCAATACTACATGTACGCAAACAGCAGGTTATGAGTTCTGTTGCTTTGGCCGTGGAAAAATTGAGAGCCAATGGAAAATAATATTAAACTACTTGTTCCTCATACAATCACCAATCAACGTCATATTGCAATGGGGGTCACGCACCTTCACCGACTCATCCTTTATCAATGGCGAAATCCCCTCGAAATTGGCTTTGGCATTTGTAAAGAGCGCCAGTGCAATAGGATCATGGACTGAATGCCCACATAAATTCGAGATGTTTGGACTTTCATCTCTTGTGTGCAAAGTAAATGGTATCCCACTCTACAATCTATCTTTTGATAAATCCTATAGAACATTGTATGAGTTGACCATGCAAACCCTAGATCATGATTCGCAACTATTTGAAAATGGTATAACCGAAGATATGTTTGCTAAAACACATGGTATCTTTGTATTGGATTTGTCTGGCACACAGGATATGAGTATAGTACGTACGGGGACTGTACGTTTAGAGTGTACATTTGCCGACCCATTGGCTGAGAGTATTGCCCTAATCTCGCTAAATCAATATGAAACCTATTGGGAAATCACTCCCGAAGGCAGTGTTCTACTAGACTTGGCGCCATGACACCAGTCAAATAATCAGTGTATTTAATATGGACCCCTACATGTCCCAGTACAAATCCTATTGTCTACCCTCAGACTATCTTGGAAAAATTCAAAGTGCGAACAATACCTTGATTATTGTTAATAGCAGTCCATCGACTGTGCTGACGGGTCATTGGCTGTGCATCTTTCAAACAGTGAAGAATATCGAATTTTTTGATCCTCTTGGCCTACCCTATACATTCTACACACCTCACATCAGCAACTATATTGAGAGCAGTGGGAAAACTATTATTCAAAATCGAAAGAGGGTGCAGGATCTAACGACTAAAAGCTGTGGCTTCCATGCGCTACTATATTTGTGTGCCGATGCCGTGGTTATACTTACAAGCAGTTTCTCCGTATTTATGGTGACAACCCACGTCTGAACGACTTTCTAGTGGAAAATATACTTACAAGTGTATTTAATATTGATTTCAGTGCCCTAAGAGTAAAGTGCTTAAAAAATGTTTGTGAATTTGTTTATTAATAAAATGTATATATACAACAATGTTTTTAAATCTACACTTTTAGATTTCTTCATCGGTGTATAGGTAACTGTTGTGAACCACTAATGCTGGTAAATCATTTGGATTCACTGTATATTGATCTTGATTGACTGCAAAGTCAGGGTCACATTTTCTACAGTAGAGTGTGACTTCACTCTTGTCATATCTCTTTGTATAGTCAATGATACTATTTGCATTCATATTATGAAATTCACGAGTTTCAATCTGTCTATTTGAAGCAATATCACATACAGTGTTTTCAAGTGGTGAATCACATTCGGTGACTGCCAAATAAAAATCGCTTGGTTTATAGTCATAGTAGGCAGTGTCGTCACAGCGATGACGTAGAAACCAGATTGTCTTGTTACCCCAACAGTTGAATCGTAGACCAGATTCCTCTTCCCAGAATAATTTAAATCCACGACGATACCAATCTCGTAGAAATAAACTAAAATCACGTTTAGGATTCTTTCCAATCATAGCGGGGTAAGTATTCTCCCACTGATCACATTTATCATTGTGACAATTGGAGCATAGGTGCCCGCTAGGGTGTGAGTCACACACCTCCTCAAGACATGAATTACATCCTTTAATTTGTACTGCATAACCTCTATGTAATTTGCAAGGATTACATAATTTACACTTTTCATTATAGTCATCAATAATTGTACAATTCTCACATTGAGTCCAACTGCCAAGAGTGTACATGCACAATGGGCATATATAGAACATTTGGTTTCCGATGTCAACTCTCTCACAGCTAAAACGAAACTGATCCTCTTCGCGCCATAAATTCAAAGTGTAGGAAAGGGGAGAGGAGTAACTCTGTGACGTTGCCTCTTTCGAAGGAGGAGCCATCTACATTGGCAATGAAAGTATATCCACGATATCATTCTGACGTGTCGTGATCAAGATATCAATAAATTGGGTATAAGCATTTGAATCACACTTTAAAAGTTGAAGAGATAAGTCGAGAAAATCATCTTTCAAAATCAAATGTTTTTTCCATAAGAACTACATGATTCTCTCTTTCTCAAATTTATTCATTTTTCAATCCTTTCACTCTGACTGCCAACTCTAGACTGAAAAGAAAGTTGGCTCGGAAACAATAACAAATACTATTTTCGGATCATAACATCTGCCTCGAACAGGAAGGAAATGTCATTAACTGTTTCTCGGAACCTCATAACATTTGGCTCGAATAACAATAACAAATACTATTTCCGGATCATAACATCTGCCTCGAACAGGAAGGAAATGTCATTAACTGTTTCTCGGAACCTCATAACATTTGGCTCGAATAACAATAACAAATACTATTTCCGGATCATAACATCTGCCTCGAACAGGAAGGAAGTGTCATTAACTTTGCTTCGAACGACAACAACATTGACCCCATTAACCACGTGTTCTCCCTAATGACTCTGTTCAAAACAACAACAACATTGACATTCGCTGAGGGCGTGCCAAAAAACACACCTGGAGAAAGAGGTCATGGAGAAAGAGGTCATTGACCCTGTCCTCATTAAACTATGTAAAAAAGTTGTAGGTGGCAGCAGGGGTGAGGGATCGGAGTTATAGGGTCATCTCTACTGTAAACTCTTCCAGGCCAGGATGGCAACCCTGATCATGCCCATTGACTATTGGGATGTGGACCCCTTCCTACCCCCCCCCCCCCCCCCCCCCCAATAAAAAAATGCTGGAGCTAATTTACGCCACTATTTTACTGGCTCAGATCTTTTTTTTTCAATAGGTAAATGGCCTGATGGAAATATGTGATGTAATATCAATGAAAGAAAATCATCCTCTGTTGGTAATTAAATAAAAAAAAACAAGTTTTTTTTAACTGAAATAAGGAGCAAGATTAAAACTTTAAACAAACAGAAATTATTCCGTATGGGAAAGGGGCTGTTCCCTCCTCAACGCCTTGCTTTTTACGCTAAAGTTTGACTCTGTCTCACAACTTTATTTTTTAGAACAATAAAAAACTTTAGCGTCAAGAGTAGAACGTTGAGAAGGGGACAGCCCCTTTCATATATGGAATAATTTCGTTCGTTTTAAGTTTCAATGTCACTCCTTGCTTTCAGTTAAAAGAAACTTGTATTTTCTATTTAATTTCTGAACGTTTATGAATTAATGTAGCTTTGATTTTGGCTCACCATACCTGAATAATTAAAACAAAATTTGCATATTAATTTTACTTTTTTTTGGCTAAATGGCTTTCTCGAAATTTTGATCTGACGTAACCTACGAATTAACTTACGTAACGAACTTCTATATTTGTTTATTTTTATTACGTGCATTAGTGGGTTCGCCCCATAGTCAATAGTAGTATGTTACCTTCCATTTCTACAACGCCCCCGTACCAAACAGGTTTTTCTAGTAGTTACAGGTCATCACACTCTTTGCCAAGAGGAACGTGTATAACTTGATTGGCGATTAGGATTTGAATATAAGGAATAGTTTTCTTTACAATTCATATTAGTAAAAGAATTGGATTCAAAGAGAATAGTTTTTATTTGAGAGGATATTAGTGGAGAAAAAAAAATGAGTGGTGCATTTACACTATTGGAGATTAATGATGGAACCGACAGCAGCAGCAGCAACGATATACGAGTACCTAATGTAGCTGTGGAAATAACTGCTGGCTGTAGACTATGTCTTGAATGGGACACTATGTATGCTAGATATGTGATATCATTAAGCAAATTTAAGCAGGAGGAACAGCTGTGTTTTGCTGGAAAAGTAAATATTCTCCATATAAATAAACTTCGGTCAGCATTAGATGTTCTATCGAAATATATTGATGAGAACAAAATGCATCAGTGAATATTATTATTATTGTAATTATGTTCAATAAAACTGTTTCTAAATCAATGGTATTTTTTCTTTTTTTTTCTATAGTAGACTAGCGTATATTTTGAGTACAAAAAAGAGATTCTGATTAGTCTGAAGTTGGTTGTGAGAGAGTTAGGACTCTAAAAAATGGATAGATTCGAGAAAGATCGAATCATGAGGAATCTAGTTCTTATGGAAAAGCGTTTGATTCTAGATGATGATTTTCTAGAGTTGTCTATTCAAAGGAAGATATTTTCTCGGGGGATGCTTGTCGATATAATGAAAACTGATTCTCCATCATTAGACTATTGTATGAAGCTTCTACATTGTGGTCCAAATGCATTTACACAATTTATTGATATATTGATCACGACACAGCAAAACGATATTGTGGATATGCTTTTAAACATTAGTTTTTAGAAATTTAGGACTTTTTTTCATAAGAAAGATGGTGCTCAAGGATGATTTACTCCTCTCTCTCTCTCTATCTCAGACAATTTTTTTGATGTTGCTAGCTCAGTTTCATTGTGGCAGTGAGAGAGCGTCAACACATGACAAAATGTTCCATACATGCCCACTATGTATGTACTCACTGGGCAGCTGGTCATCATGTGAGAATTGCACAATGATTGAGGAGTATGATGAAAAGTGTAGATTATGCAACCCGTGTAAATTGCATAGAGGATATGCTGTACAAATTAAAGGTTGTAATTCCTGTCTTGAAGAGGTGTGTGACTCTCATCCTAGAGGCCACCTATGTTCCAATTGTCATTATGAAAAATGTAAGCAGTGGGAGAGTACATATCCCGGTATGATTGGAAAGAATCCTAACCGTGATTTTAGTTTACTGCTACGAGATTGGTATCGTCGTGGTTTTAGATTGTTCTGGGAGGAGGAACCAGGTCAACGATTCAACTGTTGGAACAACAAGAGAATATGGTTTCTACGTCATTGCTGTGAAGACACTGGGTGTTATGATTATAAGCCCACTGATTTTTATTTGGCAGTGACAGAATGTGATTCGACACTTGAGGACACTGTTTGTGAAATTGCTTCAAATACACAAATTGAAACATGTGAATTCTATAGAATGAATGCGAATAGTATCATTGACTATACAAAGAGATATGACAAGAGTGAAGTCACACTCTACTGTAGAAAATGTGACCCTGACATTGCAGTACATCAGAATCAGTACACTGTGAATTCAAATAATCTACCTGCACTAGTTGTTGTCGACAAATACCTAGTAGTGGATGAAATCTAAAAGAGTAGAAAAGTCGTTTTATCATGTATATAATTTTTTTTTTTTTATTAATAAACAATTTCACATACATCTTTAGAACATTTTATTCTTAGGGCACTAAAATCAATATTAAATACACTTGTAAGTATATTCTCCACTAGAAAGTCGTTCAATTGAGGTAAGTCAACGTAGATGTTGAGAAACTGCTTGTAGGTGTAGCCACGACATCTGAACATGAAAAAGAGTAGTGCATGAAAGCCACATGTCTTAGTCGCTAAATCCTGTACTCTTCGTTGATTTTGAATAATGGTTTTCCCACTGCTTTCAATAAAGTTGCTGATGTATGGAACGTAGAATTTATATGATAGTCCAAGAGGATCAAAAAATTCAATATTCTTCGCCGTTTGAAAGATGCATAGCCAATGACCAGTCTTCAAAGTTGATGGACTGCTATTAACAATGATTAGGATATTGTTAACACTTGGAATTTTTTTTTTTCAATGAAGTCCGAGGGTATGCAATAGGACTTGTATTGGGACATGTATGGGTCCATACTAAATACATTGATTATTTGATTTGTGTTCATGGTGCAAGGTCTAGTAGAACACTGCCGTCGGGTGTGATTTCCCAATAGGTTTCAAATTGGCTCAGTGATATTAGCGTGATACTCTCAGTCAGAGCATCGGCAAATGTACACTCTAAACGTACATTCCCAGTTCGTACTATGCTCATATCCTGTGTGCCTGACAAGTCCAAAACAATAACCCCATGATTTTTTGAAAACATTGATTCGGTTATTCCATTTTCAAATAGTTGAGAGTCATGATCTAGGGATTGCATGGTCAACTCGTACAGAGTTCTATAGGATTTTTTGTCAAATGATAGAGTGTACAGTGGAATACCATTCACTTTGCACACAAGACTAGATAGACCGAAAAAATTAAAATCATGGGGGATTCAGTCCAGGATCCAACGGCGCTGCCACTCTTCACAAAGGCCAAAGCCAATTTTGAAGGGATTTCTCCATTGATAAACGATGAATCGCTATAGCTACGAGAACCGGTGGCAATGTGACGTTGATTGGTGATTGTATGGGGGACAAGAAGTTTAATGTTGTTACCATTGGCTCTTAGCTTTTCCACTGCCAATGCAACAGAGCTCATAACTTGTTGTTTTCGGACGTGGAGAATTGCCGATGTGATAATAAACATTTGCATCGGGTGCTGCACGAAGTGTTTTTCTCAGAATGAAATTCGATGGGGCCATCTGTAACTTTATGTCAATCTTGACATTGGGGGGTAGCCATTGGGATACATTGAATATCTCATGATTTAATTTTCCAACTAGATGATACTCCTGGGTCACTGCAGTGGTCAACTCACCGTCAGTATCAACACCTGTTCGATATTCATAGCCAAATGATTGTCCTCTCATCTCCTTGTACACCTTCGGCGTCATCATCATAAATTGTATGTAGCTTGCATAGTTGGATAAATTATTGCTGGTGCTCACCAATGTACCATTAATAAATACATTAATTTGTTTGAATAGGTTGTGTAGAATACAGTTTTCATAGGAGAGACCATCACCGGCATTTGGAGTTGTATTATCTGACTTTTTCTTCACCACAATATTTAAATCAATAAATGTTGACGACAAATCAATGAAATAGTCTTCATTGGAAAATATTTGAAAGTGTATATTTTCCGAGAGGGGCTGTTGGGGATGAAATTGTTCATAGTAGCCATACTTGACACTGACATCAACATTTTCAGCATTGAATAGATTCAATGAGGAAGTGATTGATGGATATGATTCCTTGTGAGGGAGATAAGTCATCTTAAGAGAAGAAATCCTTCTTTGATCTAACGATCTTTTTCTTCTTCTTCTTCTGCTGCTTATTGGCCTTTGTTGTTTTATTTCTCAAAGTCCTTGTTGATGTCCTTTGCTTCCTGCCTGGGTGGAGACTGATGAGTGAATGACGCGAACGCATCCTTTTCAATCCCTCCCCATTTTGTCGAGATTTTAATTGTTCGCCAACGGCTCTTGCTGAAGATCTAATATTTTCTTTAACACTCTCCTTGAAATTCTTGCCCGACCCCCAGTCCTGTAGTGTGGAGGCAGCAAAATTTGATGCAGCAGGTACAAGATATTTTCTGGCAAGGGGTAGTGCAGAACGAAATAGCTTAGCAAACCAGCTACCAAGACCATAGCCAGACATTGTAGTACGCCCCTTGTAGTAGTCCAATCCATTGCCTATTTGACGTGGACTCAAAGCACCAACATAACAGTCAATATCGGGACAGACAAATGGAATTCTTCTATTGTTCATTTTTTAGGTGATTGTACCGTCTTTGTCGTTGACAATAGGTCGAAAATGACATGTAATCACTGCTAGCCTTTTGAAATTGCTATTGGATCACCTAATTCGGTTCTTAGTGTTAACTGACAGAGTTCCAAATAGGAAGTGTTTACGGGAATATACTGAAGATGCTTTATATTGTAGTGGTGAACATGTTCTTGATTGGTTTTTCGTTCAAGAACTCGTAGGAGGGGAACATTTGAATTACCAACCCGAGATGTTTCCACAAATGAAGCGTAGAGAAATATACAAGTGTCCGTGGAGAAGCTGGGTGCATAGTCTGCATAGATAACTTGGTCACTACCACTGAAATTTTCTGTCCTAATAATACGTTTTTTAAAACAAGAACCTCACGTAAATTCTCATTGAGGAAAATTCTTTCATTCTCAAATGGATTGGTAATATAAATTCTCCTTTGTTCTGTCGAGTAATTGAAAGTGAAACCACCTTTTTTTCGACTTGCAATTTTTTTGTTGATAACTCGACACAGTTCATGCATGTTATTGTATTCCCTGTAGGGGATGTTAGCAATAGGGTACTGATTAGAGTCAAAAGTTGCCATTGCACCTTCATCACCGAATTCAAACGGTCTAATTTTTATTTCATATTTACGATCCTTTCTCAGGATGTCATAGGTATTTTTGAGGATACAGTCGACAAGGGCCACTTCATATGCACCGTCAAATTTGATGGCGGGTGAGAGTTTTTGTCCAAAAATCACTTGTCGTATTCAAGTCATTGTAGAGAGGATCGGAAACGTTGGACATGAAAGTTACATAGAAATCATTGGGCATTGTCAATATCTTCAACACCAATCCAAGAATCAAAATCAGAGTTGTATCCTAGCCAGCGAACAAGTAACTGTTTCTTACCCCCGCGAGTACGTGTCTTTAATATCTTTTCAATTTGATAGATTTCACTAGCTTTTTAACTTTTTGCAATTCATAGTCATAAAAGCCGCCGAGAATCTCTTCATCTTTGGTATCACGCAGGCGATAAGTTATGGGTTTAGTGTCTAGGATTTTTGCCACTTTAAAAAGTTCAGTGGACCACAAGTAATTCCCCTTTTCAAAAACATTAGTTGTTCTATTAATTCGAACAGTATCACCAACCTTGAATTTATTTTTTCTTCTTCTTCTTGACTTTTGATTCATTGGAATATTGTTTAAGAAAGGTGTCAATTGTATTATGATCCGAATGATGAACTTCCGTTGGTGTAGAGTTGGACAATGAGCGATGAGGTCGTTGATTATAAATCAACATGATTTTATCTAGATCATGAATAAAAGCCGGCGTATTTTTCAATGTACAATATCTTGAAATTAAAAGTCGAATAGTTCTTATCAATCGTTCGGCCAATGCAGCCTTTATAGGACTGTGACTATGATAGAGCAGTGTACTATATTTCTCTAGTACTTTTTTGCAACATGAGGATTAACAAATTCACTACCGCGATCCGTTTGAATTTTTTTATATGAATCCTTTTCGAGAATACTTTCAATGGCCTGAGCAACTTCAACACCTCTCTTTGATCGCAATGGAATTGCATATGCATAGCGACTAAAAAAAACTGATTGCAAGTAGAATGTACTTGTACGGTGTATTGTGACGTCTTTGAAGCTCATCTAGAGTCAGGAGATCTGCTTGCATTATATCCAATGGGTAAAAGGCTTTAGTTTTTTCGATATTGATTGGCACGAAGTCTATGATTTCTATGCAGAGTGTAACTTGGTTCATTTTGTAGATAGTCTTGTACACTTTTAGTGCGAACACCCGTGACTTTGGAAAGAGTTGTGGGGGAACTTAAACTCCCCGCCTCGCCAATATTTTTCATAAACACCTTTCAGAACTTCAGCCATTTCGAACGTAAACACGTTGTGTAACGTCCGCTACCCTTTTGTATACTGGCTGCTGCTGGTGGCGGAGACGTTTGACTTGATACGTCTTCGCTTTTGTCTAGCTATCAGTGGTGTGCTAGTATTTTTCCAAAATTGATTTAAAATCTTCTTCTGCTTCAAGTTCATCTTTTAATGTTGATGATGATGCACGTTCATTTAATTTTTTTAGAATTTGTCTATTGCCAATAAGACTTTTGGGGAAGTTTAATGTATTTAGAAAGTTGTATAGATGAGTGTCAAAATGATAATAGTCCTTTACGATTTGTAACCATGTCATACATTAAATCAAGTAGATTATAGCTCTTGCCCTGAATTATAATCCTTTCCCCATTGCTCTCAACTTGAATTTGACCACTTTCCAAGAGATAGATTAGGAGTCGTTTACTTTGTTCACGATATGAGTGGGGCATTAGATTTCCAATTTTCAATACAATTGAATCCAATTCCTCCTTCTTTAATTGTGTTCCAGCAACAGCAGCAGGAGACTCTTGAGGAGATGATTCTTTTTTGGGATCAGCAGCAGTGGGCTTTGATCGATAGTGTTTGTCCACTCGGCGAAGTGCATCTTGAAGTAAAATCAGTTTTTTATCATCATCAATAGTTTCATTGTCGAGGAATTTACTCAGATTGTCCTCAAGTGTTCGACGGGTGAGAGAGCGAGTTCTATTGGAGTCAATTTATAGGGTTTTGCCATTCTCACTAGAGAAAACTGTTTACAAGTCCTGCAATTATTGGCAGTAAAAGCGTGAAAAAGCTACCGCCCGCCTGAAGAAGTCGTTTCCTTTTAAAATTCTTTCCTTTCTTTTTAGAGGCCAATGTACGTACAATGGAACGATGTTGCTTTGCCTGTTGCTTAACTACTTCTGGTAGTTGAACATTACCCTCGGTCAAATTTAAACAAAGTTCAGATATTAGATTAATGAAATCATTGTCAATACCATGTTTGAGTATTGCTTTTCTAAGCTGAGGTTTTGAAGTGCTTAGAACTGAAAACAAGTGTCTATTTTCATGTAGTTTCTTCAGTGTCATGATAGCGACTAATAGGTCTTTTTAGTGTTTCACCGGGAGATATACTGTAATTTCATTGTCGAAAAATCTGTGACCACACGCAGATCCTCGGGTGTATTTTGATTAAGATCCAGCAGGATATAACCGTGGTTTTATTAGTTGCCTGATTGTATGCTGAGAGCAGAAATTTAGGGGCACCTGGATAGATTTGTTTATTGAGGGTTATTAGCGAGCTAGAATCACGAACAACTCTGTAGATGATATAGTAGGTACAGTTCAAAGCAAGTGTTCGCATACATTTGCTCTGATGAAAGAGATTGTGTAGAACCAGAGTAACGGAAATCTGTTCATGATGAGAGCGAACAGTGAACAATTGCAACATTTGCTGGGACCATTGTTCAATGGATTCAGCCAGATCGTCAATGATCAGCCAAGAGTTTGGTTCAATAATGTTGAAAACGTCAAGTCCCTGTATGAACTGTATCTGCATCGATCCCATGGCAGCAATTGCTTTTATTTTATTGTACGACTCTTGCCAAATACTATAGCAATAGTAGATTTTTTTCGGCTTTTCCGCAAACATTTTATCACAATTTTTAATTATTTTAGTTAAGAGTGTTGTTTTGCCCGACATTGAGGGCCCACACAGAAACGATCTGAACGGTGTTTTTAAATTGATACATGTTCCTTTCAACAGTTCACCTGGAGAACAACTAACTGTAGACCCTAATTGTCTAATGACTAAATAATTTTTTTTTTTTCCCTACTACTCTGTTCTTCCAGAAGACAAAGACAAAAGACAAAGAATCATATTTTTTTCTTTTATTATATGCAGATAAAAAAGTAACAATACATTGAAAAAATACACTTTTTTTTAAATTTATTCATAATAAAAAAATACAACAACAACAACAACAACAACATTTACATAGGTACACACAGATAAAAAAACACTTTGTTTACAGAGAAAAAAAAAAAACATTAAATTAGAGAGAGAGCACTTGAAAAAATAAATTTTTTTTTTTAATTTATTTATAATAAAATACAACAACAACATTTACATAGGTACAGAGAGAGAAAAACATTTTTTTTTTTATAGAGAAAAAAACATTAAATTAGAGATGGCACTTGAAAAAAAAAAAAAAAATCTGCTCTAAGTCCAAAAAAAAAGATAACTTTGGTGACGGTGCGCCTCCCGCGCTGGCGGCGGCCGGCCCCCCCCCTCGGGGCCGCGAGGCCCCCCCCCCCCCCCGGG
The DNA here is from genome assembly GCA_027921565.1 of Artemia sinica. Lineage (NCBI taxonomy): Eukaryota > Metazoa > Arthropoda > Branchiopoda > Anostraca > Artemiidae > Artemia > Artemia sinica. The sequence goes on along the minus strand of CM051267.1, from coordinate 21,841,159 downwards.
CCGCGAGGCCCCCCCCCCCCAAAGGTTTTTAGGAAATTAGTTACAGGACTTTATTTAAACCGAGACTTTCACGGTGGGCAATACATTCGGTCCGGTCTGAAGTTAAATAGTGACCAAGGGGGAGGGTGGTCACACCATCTTGACAAACATAGACCTTGTCGGAATGGTACTCATGGCTATTTTCTCTACATTTACAGTATAGTTCTTGTACTTCAACGAACGAATTGCCAACAATTTGGCTCGTGGAATTGTATTTTCAGTAATACAATTCCTGTAAATGTCCATATTGAAATTCTTGTCCACATAGCGCGTGGGTACTCCTTTGCAACGTTTCTTGATTTCCTCGTCATGTGTCTGTATAAAGTACACCTTCGGACCTACAAACATACCACGGGAAATCAAGTCGCTACCCGTTTCAGATTTTAAAAATAAAAGTTGATTGGGCGCCCGACGTTTTACTAGCTCAGGGTAAAGACCAACACTCCAATTGGTGTAGTCCATCCGTGAGCTGATAATTTCACCGTGCGCCAAATCATCAATTAGATTTGATGTTTTTTACTTTGAGCAGTAGAGAATCCGTGTCACCGTAGCAGACCTCTACTTGCCCCTTTTCCGGCCACTGTACCCTAGCCACATTGTAGTAGAATTCCAATATGAGCTTTTTTGAGATCTCCAAGATAGCACTGCCTGCAGCAATATTTTTATTCAGGACAATGCGTCTTTTTTTCCTATTCAAAAGTACCATGTCCGGGCCAATGATTGTAAAGGAAGTGTAATTGGGATCGGCAATAATTCGAGCACATTGTTCTGGATCGGTCACAACGTCGCAACGATTCCTATTACGAACACTCTCACACATTTTGCCGAAAGCTGAATTCAAAACGAGTTTATAAATTTCTTTTTCAGCTTTCGACTTTGCTGCAGAACGTTTGCTGACAAAAGTGTCAACAAACGTTTTCAAATAGGGCTTTTGACTAAATTCGAGTGCTCGGTGAACCTTTGTGACGTTGAAACCATTGTTACACATCCATTTTAACGCTACATGATGTACAACTATGTTTTTTTTTCGGCAGAAGGTCAGCAATAAGTTTTTGTTTTGAAGGCGCCCAATGCAATCCGTCCACCTCGACTAAACGCCTATTGCGAGGACTCAAAGAGTCCTTAGTCACAGGTCTATTGATACATGGGAAAACAAAATCCTTTACTGAATCGTGAAGCTCGACTGGTATCTCTCCATCAATTTCAAAAAACCATCCAACCGGTCCATTCTCCTCAACACTGTCAATGTTGGGGAAATGGGGAGCTTGAGGGTCATTGAGCCATTTATAGTCGCCGCAAGGTAGTGCATAATGGGACATGGCCGAGGGGTAGAGAGAATTCATATCGAGGAAAAACTGCATTTGATTTTGTCCCCGTCTTCTCCCCCGTTGGATCGGTTTCCAAGATACGGTCTCCGTGAAAAACAAAACCCCCCCTCATTGACCTCTCGATGAACAGGTGCTGATCAATGTCAGTGATCAGCCCGATTTTTTCCCCACTAATTTTCAGGATGAGGTCCATCACTAGATGAGGCGAAGAAAAATAATACCCCAAATCAAGATTAAACTCCTCATAGATTTTTTATCCGTATTTTTACACATAATGTCTAACAAAGTTAACACGTCACTCGACAAATACAGCTTGCAGTAGTCAAATCCATTTTTACACCCTCCCGCTGCCCAAACTTTTTTAGCAAAACTGTATTCCTCGGGGGTGCAACTACGATCGTGAAGACTGTCGTAAAACGATTCAATTGGAGGAATAGCCTCCTCGGCGAATCTCGACATGGAACAATAAAAGTCATAAGGATAGATGCCCTTGACCGTTAACAAATCATATAAATCATTTGGAAATTGTTGCTTGAGAAGGGGGAAAGCGTTGCTGCCGTCATCGTTTTTCTGCACTTGAATTAATTCGCTCAATGATTTGGGAAAAAAACTGTAGGAATCTAAAAAGCGAATTTTATTCGTGTACTCAACACCGGCTTCAACAAATTTCCACATAAATTCCAAAACAAGCAACTTTTCCGATGACTTAGGTATGATTTTGTACGTAAAGCTGTCTATCACCCATGCATCATCATCCACTGTTCGATTTCTTTGAAGATGTGCCAATGCAGGTAGCACAAACTTCAGATCGTAGTTAGAGTTATGTATAAAAAAAACCGGTAGAAAAAGTTGTTGTTTAATTTTTAAATTACACGAATTGTGAGCCCACCCTCGAAAGTTACTTTTTCCCGTTGAATTGGGGTCAATAAGGTGATCGTGGTCCTGCACCGCGTCTTTTGGGGCAAGGGCACCCCTACACACCCAGCAAATTGTTCCCTTTTCCAACGCCAATTGCTCTTTATCCGACAATGTCATCGGATAATTAGTATGACGTAATCGTGAAATTGCCCTGTTTGCCGTTTTTATTAAAGAAACCAATAGCTTTTCCATACTGCCCTCCTCGTCCATAGTCAAAAAAAACTCTTCCAATAGCATTTTATTGTTGGCGTCGCGACGGGCATGTGCGTAGGAACACGCAACTAGTTTGTGTTCCTTGACTATATTTTGGCCTTGATGGGTCTGATACCTCAACCAGTCTTGTTTCACAATCCAAAGACATTTTATCAGATTGCAGAAGAGAATTTTGAAAATTTTTAAATTGTAAAATGTCTTTGCCTTCTGCCGGCATTTCTATTCTCTGATTTCCGTGAATTTTGCAATGTCCCATGTGATCTGAAAAAGTTCGCTCAGATGTGAATGGGAGAGGCACATGGGGCAATAAAACGTTCACCTTTCTGAACGCCTTGACAGAGGAGTCGACTTATCGCCGTAACGGGGAAAAAATGACCATAAAGAATTTACATCTTTGGGAGGCTGGTAAATAACCCATACAAAATTTTTAACATTTTCCACCCTCGGTGTCCTCACTGAGTACAAAACCCCTTTTTTATTCGGTTTTTTCCCCCCATCTACAAATTCAGTGTCGTACTGGAGAACAACCACTCCCACCCCAAGATTTTCATTTGCTTTCTCGAATATGCTTATTTCTTTAAAGGACACCGGATATTTTCCCTCTAAACAATCAAAATTTACTTTAGGGAAATTTTTTCCACCGTTGCGAGCAAGTTTGTCAAGATTTTTCATTGTTGACTCATTTTTTAATGTCCTATGGGCCGCCGCTAAAAATGCATACTTAAAGCATTGAAGTCCAGTGTCAAATCTGAAACCCTGAACTCCTTTGGTAGCCGACAAATCTGGGTGGCATTTTATTCCTTTACCCCTCCCACCCCTTAAACTAAAGTTTTTTTTTTAAATCTACTGAGATTCAGATCCATTCGTTCAATGTATAAAATGGTGGAACCACTCCCCCTCTCGCTAAATGTATCCAAAGTTGAAATTAGTTTATTTACCCAGTTGAAAAAGTTGTCTTCAAAATCGTTTAGACCTGGGTAAAAAGTCTGGTTCCCCGTTGAAAAATGAAAATAAAAAATGTCCCCAGATGTCCCCTTTTGTAAAAAAACTTTTTGGTTGACTGATGCTTTAATTCCCCCTGACCTCCCCATTTCTGGATCTGAATATCAATAAGTGCTCGAATTTTGTCGATATAGCTATGGAGATTTTTCACGGGGTCAGTTAAAATAATGCCAGCGTTTTCCTCGGGAAGGCTAAAATCTACCCTGTACGTTTGCAAATGACCTAGAGCAGATTCTAACAGATAAAAATCAGGCAATTCCGGGGACGTAGTACTGTTTTGATGTCCTGACCCTGTTTGTTCAATCACATTGGAGGGTTGTGACATGAGGTCCCCTAGTACATATTCTAAGGTGTTTGGGGACAATTGGTCAAGCCAGCCTGTATTGTCCTCTGATGGAATTTCATTATGAGGACCCAGTTCAGATTTACTTGTAACATCATCATCTAAATATTCACGTATGAAACTATCTGCCCACACCGGATCCTCAAACATGTCAATATCACAGCTTAAGTCATCCAGGCTGGCCATTTCCCCAAAAACATCATTAAGGAACCCCTCATGCCACTCCATGTTCTCTAGAACCAGTGTAGGTTCATCCCTGAACTCTGCTGGTGGTGACAGAATTGGTTCTGTAAATATACTTGCATCATCACTCAATGGTGCTGCCGCTGGGGGTGCTATATTTTTAATCTGTAGAAAAAAAAAAAAAGTTTTTTATTTTTTATGTAAAATAATCATTTTTTTTTTTTAGTTAATAAACTTTTGTCAATTTCTCATAGTCATTGTCCCACCACCTGAACAATTAAAAGAAGAAAAAAAAAGTTACATTGCCTTATGTCTTTCATAATGTCAACTGAACATGTTAAAAAAAAAAAAAAAATATTTTTTTTGTCGGGAAAATGTAGTCTTATTCTTATTAGAAGGGTAAGTTCGAACAAGAGAATGATAGAAAAAATTAATGGTTTTATTCCAAATTTTTTTTTTTAAAATAAAAACGCAAAATATGAGTCCAATTCAATTCTTTGAGCTTCTTCATTGTAACTGTTAATGAAATTGGACCATTGTTCGACTGATGCAGTATGTTGTACGAGCAGTTGCTCCTCGGCTTCAGTTAAAGGAAACGAACTCCATATGTCGGAGCTCGGTGGTGCCACCTTCTCAACAATCCGTATTTTCCTCTGTCTTTTGCCAACGGATTTTTTCGACCTGGGCTAAATAAATACTGGTAAGAGAGAAGAACTTTTTTCTCCGTCCATATCAACAATTAAAATGTTGGATGGGCCCCCCCCCCTCCCCCCCCCCCAAACCCCTCCCCAGGGAGAACCCTTGGGAACCGGGGGGGCTTCCTTCGAGGTAGGAGGATCGATACCCTTTCCGAGTTGGAGGGGTATCGGATTTCACAACACTGTTCAAATAGTCTCAAATTCTTTTCTTGAAAACACCTAAGTGTTTCAATGAAATGGCCAAAAACAGCTTCATCCAAATAATGTTTCTTAAAATTGCTGCGAAGACATATTTGGAAATTGTCAAAAAACCTTTTTTCCCTGTGTAAATTGAAGATATGTATCTTGCTATTTAACGTCCAATTTGCATGCGACCCTACTTAGAATTCAAGTCGGATTAAAAGGCGATGGTAGATCTGATAAGTATGGCGGATGTATTCAAATGCATTAGGGACGAAAATACCAGTCTAAAAGTGCGCGCGTTAACTGTATGGTGGCAATTGTTTTCAAATAGTTAGTTTTTTTGTCTAAAAGGAATATTGTATTAGAATGCATCTTAGTTATAAGTTACGAGGTAAGGTTTTTTTTTATATTTAGAAATGCATGATAAGCACTCCATAAATATCGCTAATTCGGTTAATGAAAGAAAATTAAATAGCTTAAAAACAAATTTTAAGTTTTTAAAAAGCTATGCGCCTGAGAAAATTTTGTCTTATTTTTTTGAAAATAGGGATAGAAAAAAAAAAATATGTATATGCTTACAAATTCTAACTGGTCTTCTATATCTGAACTCCTTTGTAATACTTGAGGGGGGTTTGCCATGGAGCCAACGCAGGAGTCAGAGGGTTCTGTCGCTATAAGCTGAGTGCTCGATGCATGGTCCTGTGTAACTTTTCCAGCGAATTTGATAACAGACGCTCTTGTGGGCTGTATTAATGAAGGTTCGCCATATCTAGCTTTCTTCTCGTCGGAAGGAGGATTATTGCACGTCTCTTCTTCCTTAAAAAAGACAAAAAAATTTAGCATGTAGCAAAAAATGCATTTCGGGTTTTTGGAAAATAATTTAGTTTATTTTAGACATCTTGATTTCAAAATCAGAGGTTTTGATAGTGAGATGGAGGACCTTTTATAAACTGCCCCCCCCCCTCTCCTCCTATGTCCATGCTTCCGTGACTGTATTTGTAAATTCAAACTTAAAAAGCAGTATTTGCGTTCCTTATTAAACAATATGGAGAAGAATTGCATATGACAGTCAAGTAAAAACTATCAGATTTCAATCAAATGTAGACATAAATAGAAATTTAAGAAGTGGAAAAGTTAATTAGCACGGCTCAGTCAATCCCTCTTATGAGATAATTAGGTCCGTTAAATAAAAAGGATAGCTAACAATGTTATTTATTAAATAGGGTTATAAGGTAACAAATTTTATTTTTGAGGAAATGGGGGGTGAGGGTTTTGAACGCATTAAATTTCAGGAAGAGATTCTTCAACGCAGACTGGTCAGGAAATATTTTCAAAAAAACATCCCTAAAAAAACCACTGATCGTGATAAAAAAAAAATCACACTGTAATAAAAAGGAAGCTTTTTTGTAACAATTAATACATTAAAAGAATCAACATTTTATTCTAATCCCAATTTACCGATCGAAAGCTAAGCACTTTTTTCAAAAACATCCTTAAAAAAGGCCGCTGATCTTGATAAAAAAATCACACCATAAATGCAGACTGGCCTGGAAGTATTTTCAAAAACATCCCTAAAAAAAAAAACACTGATCTTGATAAAAAAGGAAGCTTTTGTAACAATTAATACATTAAAAAATCAACATTTTATTCTAATCCTAAATTACCAATCGAAAAGCTAAGCACTTTTTTCAAAAAAAACATTCCCTAAAAAGACCACTGATCTTGATAAAAAATCACACCGTAAATTTCAACCTATAAGAGAATTAGAGGTTTTTTCAACTCCTAAAAACAACAAGCTTCTAAGTACATAAGTACCCCTTAGTTCTAGTGTAAGGAAAGAATTTCTTCCTTAATTTAATGATAATTTCTTTTTAATAATGCGAATATTTTTTACTCACCAGAAAAAGGTTAGAATTATCCATTTTTTCTATATATAAATGTTTTTTACAAAAAATGCTTGTAATCTCGAATATAACGATTCGAAACTGATGGAGAATCAAATATGGAACCTGATTATATACAAAAAATAATAGGCGAGTAAAAAAGAAGAAACATCGGTTTTTTGAACTAAAAAAGACATTGAACTTTGAAATTGCGCAAGTCCTCTTGGCAAAGACCTATAGACCTTTTTGTACAAGGGCTTTGGCAAAGAGTGTGATGACCTGTAACTACTAGAAAAACCTGTTTGGTACGGGGGCGTTGTAGAAATGGAAGGTAACATACTACTGTCAATACCTTGCTCTTTAGGCTAAAGTTCAAATTTTGTTCCAATTCTTTAAGAATGCCCCTTAATTATAAAGGCCGTTGATTAGAATAAATAGCTCTGATAAAAGTACAAAAAAAACTTTAGTGTAAAGAGCAATGTAATGACTAGAGGGCGAACCCAATCATACACATAATAATATTTCTGTTGGTTTTAAGTTTTGATTTTGCTCCTTACTTTCAGCTGAAAAAAATGTTTTTTTTTATTTAATTTCTGATCGTTATTTTAAATAATGCTGGGAAATCCGGCACCCCCTTCATAGCAATGTGCCTTCCCCCATGTAAACTTCCTCCATGGACAGATCCTCCCACGTAACCCCCCCCCCCCCCCCCAACTACCAGAAAAAAAATCCCCCCTGAAAACTTCTGTACGCTTCCCAATAACCAATACTTTATGTTAACATTGGGCAAAATTCATAACCTGTCGACCTTCCCCAGGGGACTGTGAGGGATTAAGTTGTCCTCAAAGACATATTTATTGTATTTTTTCGACCATGCTGAACAAAATGGCTATCTCAAAATTTTGATTGGGTGACTTTGGGAAAAAATGAGCATGGGAGGGGGCCTAGTTGCCCTCCATTTTTTTGGTCACTTAAAAAGTGCACTAGAACTTTTGATTTCCATTCGAATGAACCCTCCCGCGATATTCTAGGACCACTGGATTGATACTATCACCCCTGGGAAAAAAACAACAAATAAACATGCATCTGTGATCTTTATACAAAATTCCACATTTTTGCAGATAGGAGCTTGAGACTTCTATAGTAGGGTTCTGTGATACGCTGAATCTGATGGTGTGATTTTCATTAAAGTTCTATAACGTTTAGGGGGTGTTTCCCCCTTTTTTCAAAAATAAGGCAAATTTTCTCATTCGTGTAACTTTTTGATGGGTAAGACTAAACTTGATGAAACTTATATATTTGAAATTAGCATGAAAAATCTGATTCTTTTGATGTATCTATTGGTATCTGACGGAGGCAATAGCTCAGCTGTTATTTGTAGTAATTTTAATTTCTACTAGCATAAGTTTAATGTCGTAATTAACCAAATCTTTGTCATGGGGATGCATGAGTCCCCCTGTTTTTTTTTTTTTTTTTTTTTTTTTTTTTTTTTTTTTTTTTTTTTTTTTTTTTTTTTTTTTTTTTTTTTTTTTTTTGTACTAGAATCACGCAAATATTTTCAATCCAGGCTATTAAAGACACAGCTAGGTTATGTGGCCCCTTTCCCATCAGTTTTGTTTTCAGAAAAGTTGGTGCCAAAATCAAGCTCAATTTCAAGTTTTTGTTTTCAATATTTACAATTGAAAAAAACAACAACATTTTCCGGCTGGGAAAAACTTTGAAGGTTTTTCAATCCCGTGAAATTCAGCGTAACCACTTACCTATTAAGTAAACTAATCAATTAAAACATTCGTAAATAAGACAGAATAAAGAAAATATAGCCTATATACTGCTAAAAAAAAATGAATTAAAAACGTTAATAGATAAATGAAAATGCAGAAGAAAGGTAACCAAGACAAAAAAATACTTTTTAATTTTATTTTCAGATTGAATTGTATTCTCCACTGCCCTAATGTTTGCTAGTTGCATATTTCACTGCAGGTGGCCCTAGGTGTTACATTGAAAATGAAGACCAGGTACCATGACGTAAATCAACAACAAGTTATTACTCTGCCGTTTTACGTAACTATGCAGGTCCCTGTTACTTTGGTAAAAAAAAAACAACTTTCCCATCTTCAACCTTTTGACAGAACGGTAGCTCTTTTCCACCTTGTCATGGTTGCAGCGGCAGCTGCAACCTAGTAAAGAGCGAACCACAGCCCATAGTAACCAAAAGTTAAAAATCTTGTCTTCAAAAAACCTGCCTAGTGAGAAAAAATTGCCATCTGAAACTGAATCAGGAATGGTGACTATTATTTTGGTTAATCTTAAAAGTAAAAGTTTCTTGCAAAAAGAAATTTATGGTGGTGATTTCAAAAAAGAGCCTGAAGCCCCTCGAAGATGGTGTCCGATCGAAATAAAAACTACACCATTGGAATCAGCATAGTCGAAAACCTTTTACAGGGAAATTACTGTTCCCCTCCTTGAACAATAAAGAAAATGACTTATTTTGCATGGGTAGCACTGATCTGTCTCCTCTTTTTTTTTTTTTTTTTTTCTTTTTTTTCTAGCAGGGCTAGGGGGCGACCAGAACATCATAGAGAGATGTATAATAGCTCATCGAAAGGAAATTGAATTTGTAAGTGTCCTTTTTAGTGACCAAAAAGATTGGAGGGCAAATAGCCCCCCTCCCCACAGGCCCCCCTCCCCCCAAACTAGTCCTATACAAATTTTGATGTAGCCATTTTGTTTATCATAGTTCAAAGGTCCAATATATATGGTTTTGATGATAATATGGCCCTCCATAGTCCCTGGGGAAGGGCTGTGTTTGGTGTCGGGCGTATCGATATTGCGCGTATTTGTATCGGGCGCATTGGTATTGCGCGTATCGCATCAGGAATATCGGTATCGTTATCCGTTGTTATTTTTTCAGTCATTTTCTAGGCTCATTTTTTAAAGCATGTCCCGGCAAGGTATCATGGTTGCAGCCATGGGCGTAGGGGGGGGGGGGCAAGGGGGGCAGCTGCCTCCCCCCCTAGACCTTCAAATTTACATTAGATATGGCTGAAAAAGCAGATGGTTTGGAAAAAGCAGTTGATAAAACTCCAGCACACTATCGACTCCCCCCCCTAGACAATATCTGCCCCCTCCCCATAGACAATATGCTGCCTACGCCCATGGTTGCAGCGGTAGCTGCAGCCTAGTGAAGAGCAAACCACAGCCCATAGTAACTAAAAGTTAAAAAACATGATTTGAAAAAAACTGGCTAGTGAAAAAAAATTGCCATCTGACATTGACTCAGGAATGTTAATTATTATTTCGGTTTGTCTTAAAAGTAAAAGTTCCATTACGAAAAGAAATTTATGGTGATTTCGAAAAAAAGCCTCAAACCCCTCGAAAATGGCGTCAGATCAAAATGAAAAGTATACCATTGGAATCAGCATGGTCAAAAACCTTGTACAGGGAAATTACAGTCCCCCTCCCTGAAAAACAAGGAAAATCACTTTTTTTGCATTGGTTGCACTGATCTGTCTCCCATTTTTTTTTTTTTTTTTTTTTTTTTTTTTTTTTTTTTTTTTTTTTTTTTTTTTTTTTTTTTTTTTTTTTTTTTTTTTTTTTTTTACCAGGCCTAGAGGGCTACCAGAACATCATAGAGAGATGCTTAATGGCTTATTCAAACGGTATTTCTCATATATACCTGCTTTTTATAAAAATTCCGCCATCTGCAAGTGCTATATGGCACTAAAATGGCACTTTTTGTGCAATTTCTCAAGGGGTGGTACTAGCTGGCTACCAGAACATCGTAGACAGATCTTTTATAGCTCATATAAAAGATATTGCTCATATCTACGTCTTTCATATAAATTCTACCATCGGCAAATTCCAAATGGCACTAAAACACTTTTGGTGCCGTGTCTCAAGTGGGAAAGCTAGGGCTATTGGACTAGCAGAACTTATAAGAGTGATATTTAATGACTCATTTAAAAGCTATTGCTCTTATATAAGTTTTTTTTTTTTCAATTTTACCTTTCGTAAGTGCAATATAGAACTGAAAACAACACTTTTGGTGCCACTTCTTGAGTGGAAAAGCCCTGAAGTACAAAACAAATACTATTGTAATAGTTATGTTCCAGAACCCTTAATTAGAGGTTCACAAGAACCCCTCCCGCACACTCCCCTCCCAGCCCCCCTAGTAAGTTTCATAAATCGTCTGCTCATCAGTCAGCTACTGAAACATTAGCAGGCTACCACACCATCGTAGATAGATGTTTAATGGCTCAATTAAAAAATATTGCTTATATTTACTAGGTTTTCAAAAATTCTACCATCTATTAAATTTCACAGATTTTGATGTTAACTAGTTTCTGAGGATAATTTGCAATGAACTCTTTGTCATGGTTGAAGCATTAGCTGCAACCTAGTAAAGAGTGAACCACAGCGCATAGTAACTAAAAGTTAAAAAATGTTAAAGCGGTCGTTTCTTTTTTTTTTTTTTTTTCAGGCCTAGCTGGTTACTAGAACATCATACAGAGATGCTTAAGAGCTCATTCAAAAGCTATTTTTCATATGTACGTGGTTTATATAAATTCTGCCGTGTGCAAGCGCCCTATGGCACGAAAAAAGGCACTTTTTATGCCGTTTCTCGAGGGGTGGGGCTAGTGGGCTACCAGAACATCTTAGATAGATTTTTGATAGCTCATATAAAAAATATTGCTCATATTTACGTTCTTCTCATAAATTCCACCATCTGCAAGTTTCAAATTAAAAACGGCAATTTTGATGCCTTGTCTCAGGTGGAAAAGCTAGGGCTAGTAGGCTATCAGAACTTTTTAGAGTGATATCTTAATGGTTCATTTGAAAACTTTTGCTCATATCTACGTGCTTTTTATCAATTCTACCAATCGTAAGTGAGATATAGCACTGAAAATAACATTATTAGTGCCACTTCTTAAGTGGAAAGTTTTGGAAGTATAAAACGGTATCATTGTAATAATTATGGTCCAAAACCTTTAACTGGGGGTTTGCAAGAACACCTCCTGCAAATTCCTCCCCCAGCCCCCCTTAAAGCTAAGCAATTAATGTCCTACAAACACCAATATATTAAATTAAATTATTAGAGGCGTGGTTCTGTCAGTACACCACTTGAATTCAAATTAGATTATCATGCGTTCGATTCCAGCTTGGATTTTTTTTTTTTTCCATTATGGTTTGTCCCTTTTTATGATTACTTTTCAGATAGTCCACTATTTTTGCAAACGTGATGCACTCATTTTTTAAGGCATATCCCGGGAAGGCTGATTTTAAAACCTTTTACACATGTCTACGTGCTTTTTATCAATTTTACCATCCAAAAGTGCCATTTAGCACTAAACAGCACTTTTGGTACCACTTCTTAGGTGGAAGAGTTTGGAAGCATAAAACTGTACCGTTGCAATAATTATGGTCCAAAGCCCTTAACTGGAGGTTTATAAGAGCCCCTCATATATACTCCCCCTCCAGACCCTCTTGGTAAGTTTCATAAATCGCCTACTCGTCTTAAAAGTAAAAGATTATTGCGAAAAACAAATTAACTAAAACTAAAAACTTTTTAACTAAAATCTACCAAAAATTAAGCTTGATTGATCAACAGTTTTGAATTGAACCTTCAAACTTCACTCTGCGATGATGCTAGTTAGTTATGCTAGTTCTAACGGCGTTAATTGAGGGAAAGGGACGTCCTTGCCCCCTTAATTTTTTGCTCTTGCCTAGGTTTTAAAAACACCTTTTATTTGGACATTTCATTGGAGAAGGAACTAGTTTCATTTTAAAAAGTTGGGGAAACAACTGAAAGCGTACTTTGTGGGAATGTGGTATCAAGTCAAATTTATAAAAAGCGATTAGGTATGAATGTCAGCTTTAAATGAGCCCTTAAACAGCTCTCTTTTGTTACAATAGCCTGCTTGTTTCTGCTAGTGCTAGTCAGTAGGTGATTTATAAAGCCCTGTCTTAACTCACATGTATTGTTTTGTGAAGTATGGATAATGAAATTTATGTTATAGACTGAAAGTTTTTTCTTAGCTGTCAAGGTTGTTAGTGTCTTATCTCCCCTAGTTCGGTGATAATTAGACATTATGTTAAAAATAAGTTTTCAACTGAAACTAAGAAGTGACATTAAAACTTAAAACGAACATACATTATTCCTTATAAATAAAAAAAAAGATCATGGCAGCGTTGTTTCTGCATTGAATTTTAGTCAAAAACGAACAAAGATTAATGTTAAAAAAACTAAGTTTTCCCGAGGTAAGTAAAGAGCGAAGTTGAAACTTAAAACGGACAAAAATTATTACTTTACAGTCTATTTAATATATATAAACTAGGACACTAGGGCAAATATATAATAAAACTAGGACAAATAAACCAACTAAATATGTTTCCCTATGCTTTTAGTATTATACAAAACGAGCGCTTTACTGAAAACACAAGATAATATAGGAGTTTTGGTACAGTAAATGCAAACCAATTAAGGACACTTTACAGAATAAAAATATTATCAATCCCTTTTAAGATTAATCCCTTTTAAGATAAAGCAACAATCCATTTTAGGATTTTGCTTCTTTTTTTTTTACATTTAATTTGGTATCACTTCTGCACAGTGGCTCAGTTCAATGACTGGCTCTCGTTTTGGTTCTGAAAAGGACATGTCATGATTAGTTTGAACACAAGTTCAAAGTAAAGCCATCTTGATAGTATTAGGACCAAGACTAGCTTTAGAATTTGTATCATAGCTTGAAATTCACTGTTGTATAGAGAGAAATAATCGGATTTCTAGAGTTCATATTATGTCTTACTTGTTTCAATAAATTTATCTTTGTTTCAAATAATACTAAAGCATATTTCTTACAATATAAGACTGCATATTACCCACTATTGGTATTATAGCTGGCAAAACCAAAATTCTGCTTGATAAATCAATCCAATATTTCTGTATGCTGTTCAATTACTTCGCGGTTATTAAAAAATATTTAGTTTTACGCTTATGTTTCTAAGATAATTTTAATTATATACTGAAAGTTACTGATGTCACAGCTGGACTATGAACGTCTTGGATACATTGCATCTGGAATACGACGCCTATCCAGTACTACATCCAAACAATCCAAAAAAAAAAAGGATTTTTGAACTTATAGGTTTCTGGAATTTTCAATCATACTATGAAAATGAAAGAAAAAGGAAAAGAGAAAAAAAAAAAACAAGAAAAAAAGGAAAAAAAGGTTGTGTAAATCTTATTGATTATCCTCCTATAGTAAAAATCGATGCTTGATGGTGCGTGTGCGGCTACTGCCGCACGCGCAAAATTTTTTTTTTTACCATTTAGTAAAAACAGATGCGATTTAGTAAATTTTCCTCTCAGATCTAGTAAACTCTTCCAGGCCAGGATGGCAACCCTGACCATGCCCATTGACTATTGGGATGTGGACCCCTTCCTACCCCCCCCCCCCCCCCCCCCCAAAAAAATGCTGGAGCTAATTTACGCCACTATTTTACTGGCTCAGATCTTTTTTTTTTTTCAATAGGTAAATGGCCTGATGGAAATATGTGATGTAATATCAATGAAAGAAAATCATCCTCTGTTGGCAATTAAATAAAAAAAAAAACAAGTTTTTTTTAACTGAAATAAGGAGCAAGATTAAAACTTTAAACAAACAGAAATTATTCCGTATGGGAAAGGGGCTGTTCCCTCCTCAACGCCTTGCTCTTTACGCTAAAGTTTGACTCTGTCTCACAACTTTATTTTTTAAAACAATAAAAAACTTTAGCGTCAAGAGTAGAACGTTGAGAAGGGGACAGCCCCTTTCATATATGGAATAATTTCGTTCGTTTTAAGTTTCAATGTCACTCCTTGCTTTCAGTTAAAAGAAACTTGTATTTTCTATTTAATTTCTGAACGTTTATGAATTAATGTAGCTTTGATTTTGGCTCACCATACCTGAATAATTAAAACAAAATTTGCATATTAATTTTACTTTTTTTGGCTAAATGGCTTTCTCGAAATTTTGATCTGACGTAACCTACGAATTAACTTACGTAACGAACTTCTATATTTGTTTATTTTTATTACGTGCATTAGTGGGTTCGCCCCATAGTCAATACCTTGCTCTTTAGGCTAAAGTTCAAATTTTGTTCCAATTCTTTAAGAATGCCCCTTAATTATAAAGGCCGTTGATTAGAATAAATAGCTCTGATAAAAGTACAAAAAAAACTTTAGTGTAAAGAGCAATGTAATGACTAGAGGGCGAACCCAATCATACACATAATAATTTCTGTTGGTTTTAAGTTTTGATTTTGCTCCTTACTTTCAGCTGAAAAAAATGTTTTTTTTTTATTTAATTTCTGATCGTTATTTTAAATAATGCTGGGAAATCCGGCACCCCCTTCATAGCAATGTGCATTCCCCCATGTAAACTTCCTCCATGGACAGATCCTCCCACGTAACCCCCCCCCCCCCAACTACCAGAAAAATCCCCCCTGAAAACTTCTGTACGCTTCCCATAACCAATACTTTATGTTAACATTGGGCAAAATTCATAACCTGTCGACCTTCCCCCGGGGACTGTGAGGGATTAAGTTGTCCTCAAAGACATATTTATTGTATTTTGCGACCATGCTGAACAAAATGGCTATCTCAAAATTTTGATTGGGTGACTTTGGGAAAAAATGAGCATGGGAGGGGGCCTAGTTGCCCTCCATTTTTTGGTCACTTAAAAAAGGCACTAGAACTTTTGATTTCCATTCGAATCCCTCCCGCGATATTCTAGGACCACTGGATTGATACTATCACCCCTGGGGAAAAAACAACAAATAAACATGCATCTGTGATCTTTATACAAAATTCCACATTTTTGCAGATAGGAGCTTGAGACTTCTATAGTAGGGTTCTGTGATACGCTGAATCTGATGGTGTGATTTTCATTAAAGTTCTATAACGTTTAGGGGGTGTTTCCCCCTTTTTTCAAAAATAAGGCAAATTTTCTCATTCGTGTAACTTTTGATGGGTAAGACTAAACTTGATGAAACTTATATATTTGAAATTAGCATGAAAAATCTGATTCTTTTGATGTATCTATTGGTATCTGACGGAGGCAATAGCTCAGCTGTTATTTGTGGTAATTTTCATTTCTACTAGCATAAGTTTAATGTCGTAATTAACCAAATCTTTGTTTTGGGGATGCATGAGTCCCCCTGTTTTTTTTTTTTTTTTTTTTTTTTTTTTTTTTTTTTTTTTTTTTTTTTTTTTTTTTTTTTTTTTTTTTTTTTTTTTTTTTTTTTTTGTACTAGAATCACGCAAATATTTTCAATCCAGGCTATTAAAGACACAACTAGGTTATGTGGCCCCTTTCCCATCAGTTTTGTTTTCAGAAAAGTTGGTGCCAAAATCAAGCTCAATTTCAAGTTTTTGTTTTCAATATTTACAATTGAATAAATAAATAAAAAACAACAACATTTTCAGGCTGGGAAAAACTTTGAAGGTTTTCAATCCCGTGAAATTCAGCGTAACCACTTACCTATTAAGTAAACTAATCAATTAAAACATTCGTAGATAAGACAGAATAAAGAAAATATAGCCTATATACTGCTAAAAAAAAATGAATTAAAAACGTTAATAGATAAGTGAAAATGCAGAAGAAAGGTAACCAAGACAAAAAAAATACTTTTTATTTTATTTTCAGATTGAATTGTATTCTCCACTGCCCTAAGTTTGCTAGTTGCATATTTCACTGCAGGTGGCCCTAGGTGTTACATTGAAAATGAAGACCAGGTACCATGACGTAAATCAACAACAATGTTATTACTCTGCCGTTTTACGTAACTATGCAGGTCCCTGTTACTTTGGTAAAAAAAAAAAAAACTTTCCCATCTTCAACCTTTTGACAGAACGGTAGCTCTTTTCCACCTTGTCATGGTTGCAGCGGCAGCTGCAACCTAGTAAAGAGCGAACCACAGCCCATAGTAACCAAAAGTTAAAAATCTTGTCTTCAAAAAACCTGCCTAGTGAGAAAAAATTGCCATCTGAAACTTAATCAGGAATGGTGACTATTATTTTGGTTAATCTTAAAAGTAAAAGTTTCTTGCAAAAAGAAATTTATGGTGATTTCAAAAAAGAGCCTGAAGCCCCTCGAAGATGGTGTCAGATCGAAATAAAAAACTACACCATTGGAATCAGCATAGTCGAAAACCTTTCACAGGGAAATTACTGTTCCCCTCCTTGAACAATAAAGAAAATGACTTATTTTGCATGGGTAGCACTGATCTGTCTCCTCTTTTTTTTTTTTTTTTTTTTTTTTCTTCTTTTTTTTCTAGCAGGGCTAGGGGGCGACCAGAACATCATAGAGAGATGTATAATAGCTCATTCGAAAGGAAATTGAATTTGTAAGTGTCCTTTTTAAGTGACCAAAAAGATTGGAGGGCAAATAGCCCCCCTCCCCACAGGCCCCCTCCCCCTAAACTAGTCCTATACAAATTTTGATGTAGCCATTTGTTTATCATAGTTCAAAGGTCCAATATATATGGTTTTGATGATAATATGGCCCTCCATAGTCCCTGGGGAAGGGCTGTGTATGGTGTCGGGCGTATCGATATCGCGCGTATTTGTATCGGGCGCATTGGTATTGCGCGTATCGCATCGGGAATATCGGTATCGTTATCCGTTGTTATTTTTTCAGTCATTTTCTAGGCTCATTTTTTAAAGCATGTCCCGGCAAGGTATCATGGTTGCAGCCATGGGCGTAGGGAGGGGGGGCAAGGGGGGCAGCTGCCTCCCCCCCTAGACCTTCAAATTTACATTAGATATGGCTGAAAAAGCAGATGGTTTGGAAAAAGCAGTTGATAAAACTCCAGCACACTATCGACTCCCCCCCCCCTAGACAATATCTGCCCCCTCCCCATAGACAATATGCGCCTACGCCCATGGTTGCAGCGGTAGCTGCAACCTAGTGAAGAGCAAACCACAGCCCATAGTAACTAAAAGTTAAAAAACATGATTTGAAAAAAACTGGCTAGTGAAAAAAAATTGCCATCTGACACTGACTCAGGAATGTTAATTATTATTTCGGTTTGTCTTAAAAGTAAAAGTTCCATTACGAAAAGAAATTTATGGTGATTTCGAAAAAAAAGCCTCAAACCCCTCGAAAATGGCGTCAGATCAAAATGAAAAGTATACCATTGGAATCAGCATGGTCAAAAACCTTGATATAAGAGTGATATTTAATGACTCATTTAAAAGCTATTGCTCTTATATAAGTTTTTTTTTTCAATTTTACCTTTCGTAAGTGCAATATAGAACTGAAAACAACACTTTTGGTGCCACTTCTTGAGTGGAAAAGCCCTGAAGTACAAAACAAATACTATTGTAATAGTTATGTTCCAGAACCCTTAATTAGAGGTTCACAAGAACCCCTCCCGCACACTCCCCTCCCAGCCCCCCTAGTAAGTTTCATAAATCGTCTGCTCATCAGTCAGCTACTGAAACATTAGCAGGCTACCACACCATCGTAGATAGATGTTTAATGGCTCAATTAAAAAATATTGCTTATATTTACTAGGTTTTAAAAAATTCTACCATCTATTAAATTTCACAGATTTTGATGTTAACTAGTTTCTGAGGATAATTTGCAATGAACTCTGTCATGGTTGAAGCATTAGCTGCAACCTAGTAAAGAGTGAACCACAGCGCATAGTAACTAAAAGTTAAAAAATGTTAAAGCGGTCGTTTCTTTTTTCTTTTTTTTTCAGGCCTAGCTGGTTACTAGAACATCATACAGAGATGCTTAAGAGCTCATTCAAAAGCTATTTTTCATATGTACGTGGTTTATATAAATTCTGCCGTGTGCAAGCGCCCTATGGCACGAAAAAAGGCACTTTTTATGCCGTTTCTCGAGGGGTGGGGCTAGTGGGCTACCAGAACATCTTAGATAGATTTTTGATAGCTCATATAAAAAATATTGCTCATATTTACGTTCTTCTCATAAATTCCACCATCTGCAAGTTTCAAATTAAAAACGGCAATTTTGATGCCTTGTCTCAGGTGGAAAAGCTAGGGCTAGTAGGCTATCAGAACTTTTTAGAGTGATATCTTAATGGTTCATTTGAAAACTTTTGCTCATATCTACGTGCTTTTTATCAATTCTACCAATCGTAAGTGAGATATAGCACTGAAAATATCATTATTAGTGCCACTTCTTAAGTGGAAAGTTTTGGAAGTATAAAACGGTATCATTGTAATAATTATGGTCCAAAACCTTTAACTGGGGGTTTGCAAGAACACCTCCTGCAAATTCCTCCCCCAGCCCCCCTTAATAAGCTAAGCAATTAATGTCCTACAAACACCAATATATTAAATTAAATTATTAGAGGCGTGGTTCTGTCAGTACACCACTTGAATTCGAATTAGATTATCATGCGTTCGATTCCAGCTTGGATTTTTTTTTTCCATTATGGTTTGTCCCTTTTTATGATTACTTTTCAGATAGTCCACTATTTTTGCAAACGTGATGCACACATTTTTTAAGGCATATCCCGGGAAGGCTGATTTTAAACCTTTTACACATGTCTACGTGCTTTTTATCAATTTTACCATCCAAAAGTGCCATTTAGCACTAAACAGCACTTTTGGTACCACTTCTTAGGTGGAAGAGTTTGGAAGCATAAAACTGTACCGTTGCAATAATAATGGTCCAAAGCCCTTAACTGGAGGTTTATAAGAGCCCCTAATATATACTCCCCCTCCAGACCCTCTTGGTAAGTTTCATAAATCGCCTACTCGTCTTAAAAGTAAAAGATTATTGCGAAAACAAATTAACTAAAACTAAAAACTTTTTAACTAAAATCTACCAAAAATTAAGCTTGATTGATCAACAGTTTTGAATTGAACCTTCAAACTTCACTCTGCGATGATGCTAGTTAGTTATGCTAGTTCTAACGGCGTTAATTGAGGGAAAGGGACGTCCTTGCCCCCTTAATTTTTTGCTCTTACCTAGGTTTTAAAAAACACTTTTATTTGGACATTTCATTGGAGAAGGAACTAGTTTCATTTTAAAAAGTTGGGGAAACAACTGAAAGCGCACTTTGTGGGAATGTGGTATCAAGTCAAATTTATAAAAAGCGATTAGGTATAAATGTCAGCTTTTAAATGAGCCCTTAAACAGCTCTCTTTTGTTACAATAGCCTGCTTGTTTCTGCTAGTGCTAGTCAGTAGGTGATTTATAAAGCCCTGTCTTAACTCACATGTATTGTTTTGTGAAGTATGGATAATGAAATTTATGTTATAGACTGAAAGTTTTTCTTAGCTGTCAAGGTTGTTAGTGTCTTATCTCCCCTAGTTCGGTGATAATTAGACATTATGTTAAAAATAAGTTTTCAACTGAAACTAAGAAGTGACATTAAAACTTAAAACGAACATACGTTATTCCTTATAAATAAAAAAAAAAATCATGGCAGCGTTGTTTCTGCATTGAATTTTAATCAAAAACGAACAAAGATTAATTTTAAAAAAACTAAGTTTTCCCGAGGTAAGTAAAGAGCGAAGTTGAAACTTAAAACGGACAAAAATTATTACTTTACAGTCTATTTAATATATATAAACTAGGACACTAGGGCAAATATATAATAAAACTAGGACAAATAAACCAACTAAATATGTTTCCCTATGCTTTTAGTATTATACAAAACGAGCGCTTTACTGAAAACACAAGATAATATAGGAGTTTTGGTACAGTAAATGCAAACCAATTAAGGACACTTTACAGAATAAAAATATTATCAATCCCTTTTAAGATTAATCCCTTTTAAGATAAAGCAACAATCCATTTTAGGATTTTGCTTCTTTTTTTTACATTTAATTTGGTATCACTTCTGCACAGTGGCTCAGTTCAATGACTGGCTCTCGTTTTGGTTCTGAAAAGGACATGTCATGATTAGTTTGAATACAAGTTCAAAGTAAAGCCATCTTGATAGTATTAGGACCAAGACTAGCTTTAGAATTTGTATCGTAGCTTGAAATTCACTGTTGTATAGAGAGAAATAATCGGATTTCTAGAGTTCATATTATGTCTTACTTGTTTCAATAAATTTATCTTTGTTTCAAATAATACTAAAGCATATTTCTTACAATATAAGACTGCATATTACCCACTATTGGTATTATAGCTGGCGAAACCAAAATTCTGCTTGATAAATCAATCCAATATTTCTGTATGCTGTTCAATTACTTCGCGGTTATTAAAAAATATTTAGTTTTACGCTTATGTTTCTAAAATAATTTTAATTATATACTGAAAGTTACTGATGTCACAGCTGGACTATGAAAAGTATGGAAACTATGAAGACTATGAAAAGCTTTTTAGATTCGTTTAGCGTTGTCAGGCTACATACTCACTTTTGACTCTTAAATCAATAATCCTGTTTTTTATACTTGATTTTTGTGTTTTCAGTAAAGCGGTAGTTTTGTAAAATCCTAAAAGCATAGGGAAACATAATTAGTTGGTTTATTATAACATATATAAATGTATATATATATTAAATAGGCTGTGAAGTAATCGTTTTTGTCCATTTAAAGTTTCAACTTCGCTCTTTACTTCCCTCGGGAAAATTTTGTTTTTTTTTAAATTAATTTAAATCAAAAACGTGCTATGATTTTCAATCTACATGTTATTAGGCAAAAATGGGCTCATGGCACTTCATATGCCACTTGCCCGTCACCATGCAAACTTTTTAGCAGAAAATTGGGTACATTGTGCCTTGTTTGAAACAGAATCATGCAAGAACTTTTACTTTGCATAGCTGTAGGCATAAAGAGGGCCCGTGGCCCTTCAATACTCATCCCCCTGCCAACTTTCAGAAGGAAAGTTGTGTTTTGTCACTCATTGTCTTGAAGTTTATGAGGCAAGTATATTGGGAAAATGTGGCATGCAATGATGATTTTTAGCAGCTTGCTTGCTTTCCCTGACTTTTGCATGAAAGTACCTAGATCCACGTGAAACTTAGTGCAGCAAGTAATTTGGTCTAAGGGAACAGGGGAATGAATTTTCACTTACTTCTGTAGTAAAATGTCCGGCAACAGAATGGTTAATGTTTTCTTCTGAACTAAACATTATGATTTGGGCTTGATCAGTACTTGGATGGGTGACTGCCTGGGAACACCGGGTGCTATTACCCGCAAGACTGGGGACCTTGTGGCCAACTATTCCCAAGAATTATCAACGGACCTCAGACAAAAAAGTTATGAATACAACTACGGCGTTCCCGGCAAGCAACGCGACCCCCTTGGCATGGATGTCAAGAAGTAAGCCAGCCATGCTACGGCATTCCCGGCAGGCGACGCGACTTCGAATATGGGGACGAAGTCGAAAAATCAAAAAGTCATATCTTTGGGAAAGCCAACAATAGTCAAAAAACAAGCAAACTCAAGAATAACTATTGGTTGTTGGAACGTCAGAATTGTTAAACAATAAGCTATGCAAGCTGTCCGTGTCCATGAGATGGAAGAGTAGAGGATTGAAATATTTTGCGTTTCTGAGACCAGAATCTCTGGTTCTGGTTCCACAGTAATTATAGCACCCGAAACGTTAAAACAGTTCCACTTTTTCTACTCTGGAGTAGACGATAACTCGAGACTCCATGCCATTGGTTTCATTATGAACCAAAGATCCAGAAACGCACTTCTTGAGTGGGAGCCTGTCTCCCCGACTGGCCAGAATAGGCTTAAAGAAGCCCTGCAAATGTGTCCATTTTCTCTGCATACGCTCCTACTCGTGACGCCACTGTTGTCGCTAAAGATGAATTCTATGCGGATTTGCAACAAGGGTCTTCTTCAGTTGGCCCCCAAGTCCTTGGAAAGTTTACACTGGGACTTAGGTGTGAAAACGGGCAAAGACTGGTAAACTATGGCTGGATGAATCATCTTGTTGTCACTAACTCTACATTTTAGTACAAGCCAAGCCATCTATTGACCTGGCACTTAAATGGCGGTGTTACTAAGGCCCAAACTGACTTCTGTCTCGGTTGCCAACGCCGGAAAAGCTCTGTAATGGACTCGCGACGGTGAGACACCACTTATAACGGTGCAGACATAGGCTCAAATTTGGGGTCGGATTACAAGCTAGTCCTTTCAAAAATCCTGCTGCGTCTTGCAGCTCGGAGAAAGAATAAACCAAAAGCCTGAATCTACATTGTTAAGCTGCAAGATAAAGGAGTTTGAAAAACTCTAAACCTGGAGCTAACGAACCATTCCGATATCCCTAAACTTGAATGAGGAGGAAAACCGCGACCCTGAGCAAAGATGGGAGACCTTCCAAACAGTAATGAGAGAGACAACCAAAGAGATCCTAGGCCGAACAAAAGTGAAACGACAGCATTGGATTACCATCTGAACCCTGTCAATAGTTGGAGACGTAAGGGAAAAGATAAGCGGCGCTAAAGATGTCGCGAAGGGTTTGCGCAGACAGGTTAAGCGTTCTGCTCATCTAGACCGCAGCGAAATGTTGGAAGAGACTGCTTTGTCATTAGGAAAAGCAGCACGCGCTCATGACATCCTCAAATTCTACCAGATTCTCAAGGAATCGCCTGGTAAGAAATTTGCTGTGCCTGAAGTTATCAAAGACAGATCTGGAAAAGTCAGTAACTGTGAGAAGGAGCATTTGACCAGATGGAAAGATCACTTCTAAACCCTACTTAACCCATCCCCATTATCAACTCCTGGTGGTTTTTCCCTTATTGTCCTAAAGGAACCTTATTATGTCGAGCTGGCCGCCCTAACAAGAGCGTAAATGCTCAAAATGATCAAGGCCCTGAAGAACTACAAAGTGCCAGGCCAAGATGGTCCCTCCCCCCCCGGAACTGTAAAAACAGTGCCCCGATATCACTGCGGAACAGCTCCATGGTACCCCTGAAGAAGTATGGAGGACCAAAACTTTCCTAAAGGATTGGAAGAAATAAGTTATTCTCCCATTCTACAAGAAAGCTGATAAAACTGAGTGCATAAATTACCGGGGAATAAGTCTAACTGACCTTGCGGTAAATATATTTGGGATAATTCTCCTTAATCGCTTCAAGGGGGCAAGTAAGAAAAGAACCAGTGAAAACCAAGCCGGTTTCCATCCTGGTAGAGGCTGCACTGACAATTTTTTTGCACTCTGCCTCATTTTCCAGCAGTTTGAAAAGTATACTATTTGCTCCTGATTCTGACATTTCTGGACTTAGTTGCAACTTTCGACTCGATCACTCGCCAAAAACTACTGAAAATTCTATAAAATGACGGAATGCCCCAGAAACTTGTCAAACTGCCTAAAGCATACTATGAGGGGTCAGTGAGACGAGTCCGAGTTTACGGAGAAGAGACTGAAGAATTCCTGGTTGACTTTGGAGTAAAACAGGGCTGTGTCCTGTCTCCGACTCCGTTTAACTGCTGTTTTGTTTTGGTGC
Source organism: Artemia sinica (assembly GCA_027921565.1). Lineage (NCBI taxonomy): Eukaryota > Metazoa > Arthropoda > Branchiopoda > Anostraca > Artemiidae > Artemia > Artemia sinica. The sequence continues at coordinate 21,816,936 of CM051267.1, read as the reverse complement.
TTTATGATCTTCTCATCCGGGAGTTCAGATTGGACAGAATCTTTCACTTGAAGACCTTGACTACGCTGATGATGTAGGAATCCTCTCAGACCCAGTGAAAGCCCAAACTGTGCTCGATGATGTGGTGACTTGGGTAGATCACATTGGGTTGAAATTCATTACAGGGAATACAAAATTTACGGCAGTAAATGGCACTGATCCTCTTTCGCTAATTGTAATTCATGTACAGTTGGATCAGATCGACAGTTTTGTATTCCTTGGCTCCCAGCTTTACACTGATGGATTTTCAGACGCTGATATTTAACAGCCATTGCAAAAAAGCACAATTGGTCTTTGCTTACGTCCAAAAACCATTGTGGAACCGGTGTGAAGCTATTATACGTACTAAAGTTCGAGTCTACCTGGCTTTGGTTTGAACAATCCTTCTTTATGGATGCGGAACTTGGTCAGTGAAGTAACTATATTAATATGCACTGAAAGTGTCTGAGCATACCTTTCTGCGTAGTATCCTCAGGTACACCTACGTTCACATATCAAATGTAGGTATACGACAAATATGTGGTATCAAGAGATGCGTTGCACAACGATCAAGGAGCGTCGATTGAAATGGTTGGGGCATGTCTTGCGGAGGCCACCAGAGTATTTGCCTTGCCAAACCGTTCTAGCTGAGCCCCTCAGCTCATGGAAGATACGCCAAGGAGGACAGCAGAAAAAATCGTGGAACCTTTTTAAATCAGGCCTTGAACTTATTGGGGGTTTCAGGAAGTTCGATCTCAGTTGCACAACCCAATAGCTCCCCCTTGCAAAACAGCTGGCAGCAGACTGAATTACATGGTCCAAACATGTCTTGAAGATCCTTGATGCCGGGCAAGGTGGAAACGCCTGATTCCCTCCGCAAGTAAAGCAGGTGAGTAAGCAAAGTAAGTAAACATTATGTTAACAGAATTCTTACTTCATTTAATTCAGAAGGTTTTTCTTCATTTTTCAAAGGCGCGTCCAGATCAAACACAGCCCCTCCCCCCTCTTATGCTCAGATATATAACCCTAGGGGGGGGGCTGGTATGTAATTGAATTGGATTTACCTCTGAAAATCTGATATAGACATTTTCTCAATGCAATTATGTAAGAATTTTGTTATTATGGTGTTTAGCTCAGAAGAGAACACAAACTACTACTACTACTACTAACAACTCACCGCAGCACCAAGCCGCCTGAGGCCAACACAGCTACGCACGCTCCTCCTCCATCCCAATCTATTCAAAGCCTCCCTTTTTACACCCTCCCACGAAGTTCCCATTTCCTTTAAATCTTTCTTTATGACGTCCTCCCACCCCAGACGAGAACAGCCTGTTTTCCGTTTAGCCCTAGACGGTTGACCGAAAAGAACAGTCTTCGGCAATCTGTCATCCTTCATCTGCACAACGTGCCCTAGCCATCTCAACCTTTCTTTCACAGAGAGCGGTATTGAACCACATTTTTCGTACAGCCTATTGTTTAAATACGGTCAGTCAGCCGGGTACCCAGAACAATCCTTAAGCAATTTTTCTGGAAAACATCTAGCAAATCTTCATCCGCTTTTTTTCGAAGTGCCCCTGCTTCAGAGCCATATTTGACTACTGTCATCACTGTAGCTTCTAATATTCTAATCTTGGTTTGCAGACTTATCCTCCTATTCTTCCAAACTTTTTTTAATTGTGAAAAAACACCCTGAGTCTTGGCTATTCTACTTTTAACATCTTCACTGCTCCCACCATCTTTACTAATAATACTACCAAGGTAATTGAAGCTGCCCACTTGATCAATCTTTTCATTACCCAACGTCACCTTTTCATCTTCATTTATTCCTAGCCTTAGTGACTTAGTCTTCTTAACATTAATTTTCAAACCTATTCTAGCACCCTGAACTCGCAAAACATCTAAAAGTTCATTCATCTTGCTCACACTTTCCTCTTGGATGCTTAAATCATCAGCATAATCTAAGTCCAGGATACTTTTTCCTCCACATTTGATTGCGTGGTCTCACATTGCCTTTCCTGTGCTCCTTAATACAAAGTCCATCAAAATAGTCCATATAAAGGGGGATAGAACACAACCCTGCTTAACTCCTGATTTAATACAGAACCAGCTGCTAACCTCATTTCCTACCTTAACCGCAGCAGTGTTATTCTCGTACATAGCACTAATCACTTTAATGTGTTTTTCCGGTATACCATACAAGGATGAAACCTTTGCTAAAGCTCTTCTGTCAACGGAATCGAACGCTTGCTTATAATATATAAAACTAAGGACCAAAGGTGTTTGACTACTCAGGCACTTCTCAATTATTAACCTAAGAGTGAAAACTTGGTCGACGCATCCTCTACCTTGTCTAAAACCGCACTGTTCTCTTAAAACTTTGTCTACGGCATCTCTCAGTCTAAAAAGTATCATATTACTAAGTAATTTGCTACCTACAGAGACCAGACTAATGCCTCGATAATTACCAGACTCACTTTTATCACCTTTCTTATAAAGTGGCTTAATTAATGTTTTCCTAAAATCAATTGGTACTTCCCCTTTTTCGAAAATCATATTCATAATCTTCAGTAACTTATTTCTAACCTCAGAGCCACCATATTTAAGAAACTCATTTACTACCCTATCAGCTCCTGGAGCCTTATTGTTTTTTAATCTTTTTAGTACTGTCATTAATTCTTCCTTGCCAAACAAATCTTCCTTCACATCCAAGGTATCACAAACTTTTTCATTTTCCTCTATATCTTTTCCTGTAACTCTACCTCGGTTTAGCAAATTCTCAAATGTTCTGCCCATCTTTCTTTAATTCTTTTCTTGTCACTAATTATGGCCCCATTCCTATCTTTAACTGGGCCAAGTCCGGATTGACTACTCCCTCTCAATTTATTGACATGCCAGTACAATATTTTACTATTATACCGTCTAGCTGCATCTTCCAGATCCTCAGCAATTTTATCCATGGACCCTCCTGTTTTTTTTTGTTTTTTTTTTTTTTTTTTTAACAAGAAAACTGAACTAGGTTTTACATTTTGAGTCAAATTAATACAGCAGCAGCATATCTAGATGGTGCATTTCAAAAGTAAAACACTGACTTGGTGTTGGGAAAGAGAGATTGAAGTTAGTTTTAAGTCGAAACCGTCTGTAAGGAACGTATCATTTTATTTATTTTTTTGTTTTTAAAGGAAATTCTTGTTATGACATAAAATATTAAAAAAGTTGAGGGGTCGAAATAAATATCCTTCTAAGAATTTCGTCAATGGATAGTTTATTTATTCTAATTACTTTTTTTCTAGGAAATTTCGTGAGCAATGGGTCTCCTTGAGTACTTCAAAACTTTGTCAGAGAATCCATACTTTGGTGCTGGATTTGGGCTATTCGGTGTTGGAGCTGGTGCTGCTATTTTAAGGAAAGGGTTTCAAATTGGATCAATATTTTCAGAAGAAATTATATGATTACCCTTGAAGTACCATGCCGAGATAAAAGCTATCAGTGGCTGTTACAGTGGATTACAGAAAAAGGGGCTCGAAACACCCAGCATATTAGTGTTGAAAACCTCATTTGAAGAGTCGGCTGACTCGGGGAAGGTGAAAACCTCATATACATTTGTACCTGGTATTGGAACACATTTTATGAATTATAATGGGCATTGGATCAGGGTCGAGAGAAACAGAGAACAACATACTTTGGATTTGCATATGGGTATACCATGGGAAACTGTGACGCTTACTGCTCTTGGAAGAAACAAAGTTCTATTCTCAGATATGCTGGAAGAAGCACGGACATTAGCCTTAAAACAAACAGAAGGTCGAACTGTTATATATACCCCCATGGAGCAGATTGGCGTTCATTTGGCCATCCTAGGAAAAGGCGGCCTCTTAGTTCGGTTGTTCTTGATAGAGGTGTGAAAGACCGACTTGTTAGTGATGTAAAAGATTTTATTGGTAATCCAAAGTGGTATAGAGACCGAGGCATACCTTATAGAAGAGGGTACCTTCTTTTTTGCCCACCAGGTTGTGGAAAATCTTCATTTATTACAGCTCTTGCTGGTGATTTAGAATATTCGATTTGTATTTTAAACTTGAGTGATAGAGGTCTTACAGATGACAGATTGAATTTTTTACTCAATACAGCACCAACTCAAAGCATAGTGTTACTAGAAGATATTGATGCGGCTTTTGTTAGTCGTGAGAAAATGCCAGAAAATAAAGGTGCATATGAAGGTTTGAGCAGATTAACTTTTAGTGGACTTTTGAATGCTATTGATGGGGTTGCTTCTACAGAAGCGCGAATCCTATTCATGACTACAAACTACGTATCGAGATTAGATCCAGCTTTGGTTAGGCCAGGCAGAGTTGATGTTAAAGAGTGCTTAGACTATTGTACAGATTTTCAAGTGTCTGAACTCTTTCGAAATTTTTACCCAGAAGCATCTGAAGCCCTTGTGGAAAAATTTGTCTCTCAGTGTAGCGAAAAAAAGAAGAATATAAGTGCTGCAGCTATTCAAGGACACTTTTTAATTTTTTAAAATGACCCAATCAAAGCTGTGGAAAGAATAGATCTATTAATTGGATAATTATTAAATTTTTGGTAAAAGTTGGGTTTTGATTTTCTGTTCTTAAACTTATTAGTACTTTTCTGGTTCGAAGGAAGACTTCTTATTGGGGGAGGAAGGGCAGTTACAAATTTTTACTCTACAAAATAGAACTGCCACTTTTGGAGATCAAATTATTCTGATATCATGACAATGCTATCAACATGTATTGGGTGTGACCTGATAGGTTTCGGTAATTCGAAAGGTTCTGTTAAGTATTTTTAATATTTATTTAATGTCCTTCCGTTCGAACTAAGCAAGTTCTATTCATTGTTCCAATTTGTCATCTCCTAAATTATTTGGTTATGAATATTATTTATAATCTTATGCTTTCTAGAAAGGGCTTAATATCCTCTTTTCTAAGTGTCAGATACATTGCAAAAATGCAGGGAATGGGGGACAATTGATGGAGGTAATTGCCCTCCCCTGAATATTGAATTGCATCTTTTTTATATCTTCATAAACAGAATCCTTGCCCCCTCCCTGTATTTTCGCTGATTAGTGCCCCTGGGGAAATTGAGCTTCTAATATTAAAGCTCAAAGGCATTTTGCTGTACCTTGGGTGCCTGAAAAGTATGCATGTACAACTCAAAATTGGCCTAATAAGAGTCAGACAACGCATGAATTTTCCATTTTTTTTTTTTCTTGTGTAAAATTTATGTTATATTAAAAAGCGCCTCTTCACTTCCTGCAGTCGAGATGCGATCATGACAATGACCCAATAGCAACGTCCCAGATAGGCGAATGCTATTGGAAAGCTATATGGAGTGTTCTTTTTTGAGGTAGAACTTGTCTGAGATGATTCGAGTGTCGTGCAAAAAAAATATTAGCGAAAATGAATGGATTCTTGGAGTTTAGAAGGCTATTTGCTTTGATGAGGAATTCGCTTAGGTAACGATCAAGTGGATAGCTTCTCTTCGTTGAGCAGTAGTGCTTATAAAAGGGGTGAAAGCAGTGAAGATGTAAAAAGTAGAATAGCCGAGGTGCAGGATGTTTGTTGAAAAGAGTTTGGCAGAATAGGAAGTTGAGTCTGCAAACTAAGACTATAACAATGGAAGCCAGGGTAATGAAAATTGTCAAGCATGGCTCTGAACCTTGGGCACTTCGAAAAGCCGAGGAACATTTGTTCAATGTTTTTTGAGAGGAATTGTAGATACTCGTTTCACTGACTGCATACTAAACAATAAGGTGTACGAACAATTTGGTTCGATCCCACTTTCCAAGGCTATGACGAAAGAAAAGTTAAAATGGCTTGGTCACGTAATACGGATAATAGGTTGCTAAAGATTGGGTTCTTTGGCCATCTTTCTGAGAGTAAACACAAATTAGGTCGTGCCCAGATAGGGTGGGAAGAGGCCATTGTTAGGGTTAGTTCATTTCCACGATATGTGAGCCCATTAAAAATTCTGAAATCAATAAAAAGAGTAATGTCCATGGAAAAAACTTTCTGAAAAATTCTTCCCGGAAACTGCCCCCCCCCCGCAGCTAAATTACGCTTTCTTCAGGATTTCATGTGGCCTAATTGTTTAAATCACCTTCTTTTGCCGTTTAGATGAATTTAGCTTCCCTCTTCCCTCCCCGATAAATTCCTGCGTATATTTACGATTTGTGGTATTTGAAAAAAAGTATGAAAAGTAGAATAAATCATATATAGTTTTTTTTTTTGTAAACCAGGGGGGATTGTCCTGAGATTCCCATTTCCAGTTACTACTATGTCCATTGGTGCATGCAATAGATCTTTTTAGCGTGTCTAGTTGATTGCACAGCTAATGGTGGTGGACATTTGTTTCTCTTTAATGTATTTAACGTCATCAACAATCTGTTGGAAAGAAAGGCGATTTCTTTCATATCTTTCATACTTTCCTGCAATTGTTCCAATAATTTAGTATTAAATATGAGCTGCAATGGGCCTTGGAGAAATATTGTCAAATAGGAGGGAGGAGTTTACCATACCTCAAAACAGCAAATTCTTTATGCTAATGAAAGGATTGCCTCTCTCCCCACCCTCATTGGTCGGTCTTGGCTACATTTGCTCGATAATTTTCTCTGAAAATTGTCATGCTAACATTTTCTGGTCTGAAAAACTCGAACTTTTGAATGAAAGTTCATTTTGGCTAGCAAATACTTCATACATAATTACCAATACTCATTTCCGTTTTGTAATAACGAGACGAGATGCTATACCACAAAAATTTTGGAAACTAGTTTATAAAGACGATTGACATTCCATTCGTAATATAGTTAGCTCAGTTCTCTTTTGAGCTAGATCCATATAATTCCATAATTCATAATGAGCGGGGAGGAGGGAGGGACTTTATCTAGCAGTGTGCGAGGTAAGCATTGGCTGGCCAAACTGAACTTTCGTTCGAGAGTTCGATATTGGTGTCCCATTACTTCATGCAATGCCAGATTTTTACCGAAGCTTAGATTCCAACCGATATGGTGGTGGGCTTATATAATCGAATAATATATTCGTTTATTTTTAACTCAAGTATTTAACTACATAAAATTATAGAATTGTTTGGACTGCTACAAAATGTAGGGCATTACTTTTATCTTGTGTCATGCATCTTCTCTTTTGTACACTCTTCATTAGTCGACTTGTTTGCTAAGGATATGGCTTGTTTTATCCAAGAAGAAATAGTTCCTGCCGCCATCTATTGTTGTGCTGTTTTAGAAAAGGGATTGTGCATAAAGTTGGGCCTATATATAGAGCGGATAGAAGGATAGGAATAGGTATTTTATGAGGTTCACTCTTTTGGGTCTAAAAGAAGGGAAGAGAGGAACTTGGGACTTGCAAAATTGTGCTGAACTGAAAGATAGGGTGTTGATTTCGCTCGATCGACGGCCCGATGCAATGGTGGCAATGAATACTGTTTTAAGAGTAAACTCTTTCATATCGATATTTCGTATGCCAAGAAATTGTGGACTTTCTAAGAAAACTCTAGAACAAGATATCAGGCAGGGATATCTTTTTTTTTTTTTTGGGTGACTCTTGGAAGAAATTTCGGATCATTTTTGTGTAAATAAATGTCGATATTGAAGTCTGTTCATGTGGTTACAGTTTGGTGCCACGTATTTCGCTTTATCACTTTCTATCATAGATGGCGTGAAGTGTCGATCAATCTGGATGTACCATGAATTTGGTATTTATCTGAATGTTGGTCTTGAGAGGAACTTTTCACTACACCTTCCCACGAATATTTGCCATTTCTATTGTATAATTCAATGATATATTTTCGCTGGGGGAGGGCATTTGTGTTGGCTGATTTTTTTAGAGAATTCTCTCTCTTCGAGTTGACGCTCGGTATCTTCCAGCCGTGTAAATCTAGATTTCTCAGTGCTGGGTGGTGAAGACGACCCTGCTGGAGCAAATCTGACTGATCTCCTAGGGGTATGGACAAATCTACTAGCAGATTGATGAGATTCGCGTACCAAGCTTGGCGAGGCCGTTTCGGAGAAAATAAGCCTTATTTGGCAGTTCACGGACTTCCGAGCTTTCTCTAAAATATTTGGGATCCGGGCTAATGGAGGGAAGGCATAGCTGTGTTTGTTTGAACAATCGTGGACTAGGGCATCTGTGCCAAGTGCAAGAGACTCTGAACTGCTGAGAAATAGGCGTCGATCTTCCGGTTCAAACGAGTCGAAAGTAGATCAGCTAATGGCATTCCGTATTCTACAGCTAGGTTTCTGAAGACACTCTTGTTGAGGCTCCAAGTGAATTTTTAGGTCTATCGCAATCTCGAAGAGTTTTTTAGGATTTTTTCCTTTTGGTAGAACAAATGGGTTCTGCCCCCTTTGTTTACGTAATTGACTACTATCGAGTTGTGTGTCGTTTCTTAGTTCTTTTGTAAAGGCTTTGATGATATTGGTTACTGCTCATATCTCCAGGCAATTTATATGATTTTTTTTCCCTCTGGAGACAAAACCAGAGGGTCTTCTATATAGCCATCCCGTATTTAGGTGGAGCTGTCGGTGATTATTGTTTTAGAGACAATCGGAGGTTTGACGGGAAGGCCTTGATTCATCTACTCTTTGTTTAGTCATGGTGAAAAGGCTTCTTTTATCTCTGTCGTAACTGGGATTTGTATATCTATGTTGCTCGATGATCTGTCCATAGCTGGAGCATTAGTAACTGACATTTTTTAGATGTAATCTGTTGGACGGAATTTCTCTTGAGGCTACGTTAGTTTGTCCTGTCAACTTCAGTAGTTGTCTTATAGAGGTAAGAGTTTTTTTTAGGGTAGATTTGAATATGTGGAACAAGTTCTGGATCTTCTCTGGAGTTAGGAATACTTTCTTTAGCTCCAGGTCTACCAAAAACCTGAGGAATACGATTCCTTGTGTAGGTTTTAATTCTGATTTTTCGCTTCGCCTGAGCCAAGCTTGTGTTGAAGGATAATCATGGTTTTTATATTATTCTGCACTATCGAAATTTGATAGTTGTGCAGAAGAAAGTCGTCCATGTAGGCATACAATTGGATCGCTTGAAGATGACAATAGCTCACGATGGCACCAATCAGGTGACAGAAAACGGCTGGACTTGATGCTAGCCCGAATGGGAGTGCTTGGAATTGATAGATTTGGTGTCTGAAGATGAACCTCAGGTATTTCCAATGGTTCTTGTGAACACCGATGTACCAATAGGCGTCTTTCAGATCTGGCTTTTCATTTTGAAAGTTGTCAGGTTTAAAAATTGGTTTAGACAAGATTTAGACAAGGAGTCAACCCTTGTTTCTCTTTTTCTGAACTAGAAAATTTCCCTTGTGAAATCCTGGAGACGACCGCTTTTGGACTTCCGTCTATTACACTTTTTTTGATCATTATGGCAAAATCTGATTCTAAAATTTGTAATTGAACTTTCGACATAATCAAATCGCTGGTTGGGTTGCGTATTAATGGGGTGTTTTCTAAGTCTAGGAGATAGCCGTCTTTGATGACGTTTAGAACGAATGTGTCGTCTGTTATGTTTTCCCAATTCTGTACAAAGTGTGACCAAACGGTTTCCTACGGGGATGTGATTTTGGGTTGGAGCCAGGAACAAGTCATTGAGTATTTGACTATTTTCTTTTTCTAGTCTTTAGGGACGGAGCGAAGGTACGACCTTTATTGCTGTTAAAGTGTTGTTTTTCTTACTGGGAATGAAATGGCTCGTAAACAGTTTGTTGGCCCCGTTTTGGGTCATATTTTTTTGTTCGCTGCTGTTTATGTTGAGCTGTTGAAGGGATATTAAAAAACTCTTTGTATTCAACCCTATAAAGACTCCTTCAATGATCCTGTTCTTTAAGGTCGACGGAAAAACAGAAAACACCTTCTATAGATGATGATAATCGTGTAATTCTTCTTGGGAATAATGACATTCTGAATAATTATTTTCATTATAAGACATGTAATTATATTTGAGCATATACTTACCCAAGACTCTTTTGGGGAATATTATTAATTAACTAATCTAACTAAGTCTTTGTTAACTCAAATAATCTAGAATCATTCATATTCCGATAAAGCAACAAATTGTTATATAGGCAGAATTAAGTCCAAAGAATTACCTTTGGTCGTTTGTTTAGCTTCTATCTCAACATACCACAAAAGAGAATTGAGCTAACTATATTATGAATGGAATGTCAAACGTCTTATAAATCGGTTTGCAGAATTTTTGTGGTATAGTATCTCGTCTCGTTATCACAAAACGGAAGTAAGGTTCGGTAAATATCTAGGAGCATGTGAGGTAATGGCGATGCCAAATGATCTAGATAGGTCACAACTTCGGGAAAATTTGTTTAGAGCCCTAATTTTCGAAAAAAAAAAAAACATTTTTCATATGAATGATGTCAAACTCGTATGCATTCACAGAGAAACTTATATCATTTTTTTCCAAGGGGTGGTCATACCGTTTTTTGGTATTATGACGTCATGTAAAATTATGCAAGATGAACGAAATCGAAACACTAAAGCAAAAGGCTTGGAAAAATTGTCTGAGATAATGATGAAGATAATCGTTTAGAAGACAAGCAACAGCGAGAATCACAACGAATTGCAAACGAAAATTACGCACAACGAAATCTGCGGCTAGAAGACATGCGACATTGAGCATCACCAATTGAACAGGAAGCATTCGTAAAGAAGTCAAAATTACATTGGAATGAAGGAACGCGTTATTTTAGTGCCTCTCAAGAAAGAAGTAAGTAAAACTATTGCCGAGATTGGCAATCGCCTCCCAGAAAAATATAAATTCTATGAAAAGAATGATTCTGTGAAGGATAGGAAAAGGAGGATTGAATTCGAGTCAGTTGACACTTCTGATTTTCCACCCCATGACTTAAAAATAAAGAAATAATACGGTGATTTTGATAATGCGTAACTTGATATTTCAGAGGATATTTTGTAATGGAACACGCCTGTTTGTTACTAAATTATGTAACAACGTAATTAAAGCAAAAATAGTTACTGGGGAAAAGACTGAAAAGAAGTTGAGATTTATCTGCGGTTAGAAGACAAGCGACAGCGACAATCACATATTTACAAGCCTGCCGCGTGCCGAGTACCAGGGACCAAGTGAGGCTCGATCTCTTAGTACTATATATATATATATATATATATATATATATATATATATATATATATATATATATATATATATATATATATATATATATATATATATATATATATATATATATATATATATATATATATATATATATATATATATATATATATATATATATATATATATATATATATATATATATATATTGTTTTTTACAAAATTAAGGCTCTTAACGAATTTCCTCAAACTCGTGACCTGATTTTTTAGGTCAAAACTTTTTTTCCTAAAAAGATTTGGAGCCGTTTTCGTGAAAAAACATATAAATAAATAAATATACAACTATTGACAATTGTTGCTCGTTTAAAGATATAAAGATATATATATATATATATATATATATATATATATATATATATATATATATATATATATATATATATATATATATATATATATATATATATATATATATATATATATATATATATATATATATATATATATATATATATCTTTATATCTTTAAACGAGCAACAATTGTCAATAGTTGTATATTTATTTATTTATATGTTTTTTCACGAAAACGGCTCCAAATCTTTTTAGGAAAAAAAGTTTTGACCTAAAAAATCAGGTCACGAGTTTGAGGAAATTCGTTAAGAGCCTTAATTTTGTAAAAACAAAAAATCCATGTGAGTGACGTCATATTGATGAGCACGTTTCAAGAGCATACATAAGCTGGGTTGCCAACTTGCACACTTTTCATGTGAAATGCACTCTTTTACCTCAGAGGGGATGCAGAAGAGTGAAAATTACTCTTTTTGGGTGTTATTTTTCATTCACTTTGAACGTCAGTAGCTGGCAACTTTGTCAGATGTATAATTAACCCAAGGAACAGGGTTACCAACATACTTACTTTTCATTTGAAATGCACTTTTTACACCTCAGAGGTGATGTGCAAGCAGCGGCAGCCGTGCGCATGCAACTTTTTGATTTGCACTCTTTTTGGCCTTTTTTGCGCTCTTTTTAGACGTCAGCAGTTGGCAACCCTGTAAATAACTCATATTTGCTTCAGCAGTGGTACCCAGTACAAACCTACTAAGATGTCATAAACGACGCAACTGTTAATTACAAGTCATTGGGACCCTTCAACTCCCAAGGAAAGAGTAGCAAACAAAGGTGACTCATTTGGAGGTTGCTACTTACAACGATAATCTATATATACAAGCCGGCCGCAGGCTGAGTGCCGGGACCCGGTCTCGAAATCGGCCACATATGTTTTTTTTTTTTCTTAGAACTGACATATTGACATATCTGGCCACAAAAAGGATCTAAAAAGGTCACAACTTTATAGAAGAATTTGTGTTTTTTTCCCAGAATGGTTGTATCGGACCTATCGTGACGCCATGACATCAAGAAGAGGCTCACATTGTCTGCGGTTAGAAGACAAGCGACAGTTAGAATCAATATATATACAAGCCCCTGCTGCGTAGCCATGTCCGGCCCGGTTTTGACATCGGCTACATAGTTGTTGTTTTTTTTCTTAAAACCGGCATAATGACATTTCTGGCCATAAAACGATCAAAATAGGTCACAACTTTAAGGAAGAATTAAAAGCGACAGCGAGAATCAGAACGTGTAAAAAATGAAAGTAACAAGTCATTGTGACCCTTCAACGTTATATATTCCCTGGGAAGCCCTCTATTTTCCCAAGGAAAGAGTAGCAAACAAAGATGATTCATTTAGAGGTTGCTTCATACAACGAGAATCAATATATACAAGCCTGCCGCGTGCCGAGTACCGGGGCGGCCTCATAATTGGCTATGTAGTTTTTTTTTCTTAAAACTGGCATATTGACACTTCTGGCCACAAAAAAAAATATCTAAATAGGTCACAACTTTAAGGAAGAATTCGTATTTTTTCCCAGGGTAGTTGTATCGAATTTATAGGGTGCAGTTTTTGTTTCTTTTTCAGTTTTCAAATGAAAAAAAAACATTTTTCGACGAAAGTACCCTCTCCCCTGTCCAAAAAACATTTTTCAGAATCTACGGGAGCAAAAATCTAAGGGGGCACAGCCCCCTTCTCTTAATGACACCGCTAAGGCGCTCGTGGCATAAACACGTCTATACATGTGAGGATCAATTCGGTTCTAATTAAACTTTCGCGTCATTTGAAATTTGCAACAGGTTTTATATATCTAGTAAACAAGGATTAATAGCACCGTCATGATGATTCAATGCCTTTTTTTTCTAGTGGTTCCTTTAAGCGTAATGCTAATCAGTCGCGTTGGAATGGAGCCTAAACTGTAGAAGTGTATATACAACATTTTTTACTCTGAAAAGCCGCTTCTTCAAACATTGATCGGAGACAGGACAGTTCTAGTTTTGCCGGCATCTTCATTCCATATATTAAATGTGAACTGTCTGTATTATGGATTTGTATAACTAAAAACGGTTTATGTAAGTAAATATTATGTAACATAACAGGTAATCAATTAGGTTTTGTAGGATGGTAGGTATGGCAGTTGAAAGAGAAATTCTGCATGAAGACTACTCTTGACCCCCCCCCCCACAACCCTTGGGCAAAGGCTGTAAATTATGCATTCGCCCATGGTTTACATGACATATAATATTTGTTATTAAGGAAAGTGGGTATTTTTGACCTTTAGTGTCCAAAAAGATGGAGGGCATTCAGGTGAACGATTCAGAAAAAGTTGAGGGGAGTGTTGAACTAAATCAAAACACGTTATGTGCATATGGATTGTCAAAAGGGTGGAACTCAGGAATGACTGAGCGTATTAATTTGGAACTTTCAGGAAGTGATAAGTGGAATGATAAATGGACCAAAAGGCAATATTTGCACGCTAATACTACTGCTGCTATTACTACTATAACTACTGCCACTACTACAACTCATTCCACTACTTCCACTACAATTACTACTTCTGTAGCGAGTACTACCAAGGTTGAGGGTATTGAAGTGAAAATTTGAGGAAATGTTGCGGAGAAGTTCAATCAAAACGTACGTGCATACATTTTGTCAAAAGGGCGTATCAACAATATCTTTGGAAGGGCTTGCCGTATCAAACTGAAAATTGCATGGCCTCATGAGGGGATGTTCGGTAAATATTTACCAAATCATATTATTGAGTTACGACTAAAGTGAATATACCACTCGATGCCTTTTTTATGCTCTTTGCGAATATATAACAATCATTTTTGTCGGAAATGAATTTTAACCCCCACCCTTATATATACCAATTCAGGGTATATATTTGCACATTATGGGGGTGGGGGTAATTTTATTTCCGATGTAAATGAGAGGTTAGTTTAAACTTTCCCCCCACCCCCTTAATGTGCAAATATAGGTAAATATCTACCAAATCATATTATTGACTTACGCATAAAGTGAATATACCACTCGATGCCTTTTTTTATGCTGATTACGATTATAATAATCATTTCTATTGGAAATGAATTTCAGCCCCCCCCCTATATATGCCAATTCAGGTATATATTTCTACATTAGGGGGTGGGGGTAAAGTTTAAACTTACCTCCCATTTACATCAGAAACAAAATTTGCCCCCCCTCACTAATGTAGAATATATACCCTGAATTGGCATATATAGGGGGGGGGGGGGCTGAAATTCATTTCCGATAGAAATGATTATTATATTCGTAATCAGCATAAAAAAAGGCATCGAGTGGTATATTCACTTTATGCGTAAGTCAATAATATGATTTGGTAGATATTTACCCAAATATATACCCTGAATTGGTATATATAGGGGGGGGCTGAAATTTATTTCCGACAAAAATGATTATTATATTCGTCAAGAGCATAAAAAAAGGCATCGAATGGTATATTCACTTTAATAGTAACTCAGTAATATGATTTGGTAAATAATTACCGGATGTTCAACTTACCAAAAGGCAAAATGTGCCTACTACTACTGCTATTAATACTGCTGTTATTACTGTTACTACTACTACTGAAACACTGTTACTGCTGCTCCTACTGCTACCACTACTACTGTGATATTAGTACTATTAAGACTAAGGGTATGAAGGTGAAAATTAGAGACGAATTGGAGGGAAATTTAAACTAAATCAAAACAAACTATGTGCATGCAGATTGTCGAAAGGGCGTATTTCAGGAATGGATTAGATTATTAAGATGGAACTTTCAGGGAATGCTTAAAGGGGAAGATAAATTGACCAAAAGGTAATATCTGCACATTACTACTAGGACTGCTACTACTATTACTACAATTACTGCTTCTATTGCAACTACTACTAGCGCCAAAAGTATTAAGATGCGATTTTAAGGAAGTATTGAGGAGGGAGTTCGACTAAACTAAAAGACACCATGCATATACAGGTTATCAAAAGGGCATATCGGCAGTATCATAGCAATGGCTAACTGTATTAAGTTGAAACTTCCAGGGATGATGCAGGGCCGGATCGACTAGGTGCGGGGCCCGATTGGAAACACACACACACACACATATATACATACATATATATATATATATATATATATATATATATATATATATATATATATATATATATATATATATATATATATATATATATATATATATATATATATATATATATATATATATATATATATATATATATATATATATATATATATATATATATATATATATATATATATATATATATATATATATATATATATATATATATATATATAATATATATATATATATATGTATATATATATATATATACATAATGGTACTTGGGCACTATATGGGCCTTTACAAGGAAACCAGTCACGAAAAACTCGTTTTTGACGGGATAATTCAAGAGACCGCTATAGAGTAATGCAATGCATAGCGTGGTTTTCATTTCGTTACGATATTTAAACTGTTGTTTTTTGGGGATTAGGGGGGGGGAGTTACCTAGGTTAGGTTAGTTTACGTATTTAATATATGCTATGATTTACCCCCCTCCCCTAATGTGCAAATATATAGCCCAAATTTTTTATTTATAAACTATTATCCAAACTTGACTTTTTAGAATATATATATAATGCCCAAGTACCATATATTATATATATATATATATATATATATATATATATATATATATATATATATATATATATATATATATATATATATATATATATATATATATATATATATATATATATATATATATATATATATATATATATTATATATATATATATATATATATATATATATATATATATATATATATATATATATATAATATATATATATATATATATATATATATATATATATATATATATATATATATATATATATATATATATATATATATATATGTCCTTCATCCTTGTTATTCCCAACAAATTAATAAACGTGAGCATGTTTGTAACTCTTTCGAGTCACGATCCTCTGGGTATTATTAAGTGAGGATTTTAACTTTATGCCCAGATTCACTTCGTTAGATGTTTTAAAGTATCTTTTATAGTTTATATATCTTTTCATATTGCGGTCTTTTCAAAGATATTCGATTATCAAACCAAGTCCGATTTCGGTACTCTTCTGAAATAGAGGACACATGCGAGAAGTGAGGTCTGGTTAATGCCATTACACATCTCTCAATGATGTTCTGGCCACCCCTTAGCCCCATGGGTGCCCATAAGCTGAATTCCAGGGGGGGGCAAACCTTGTCTAATTGGCACTTTTAATGCTATATTATAGAAATCTCAGAACAAAAATATAAAACTAAGGCAGCATCATTCAGCTAAGGCCCCCCTGATGGGCGCCCATGCTTAGCCCTGCTAGAAAAAAAAAAAAAAAAAGGGAGACAGATCAGTGCTACCCATGCCAAAAAGTCATTTTCCTTGGTGTTCAAGGTTGGGGACTGTAATTATCCTGCTAAAAGTTTTGGACCACGCTGGTTCCAATGGTGCACTTTTTATTTCGATCTGACGCCATTTTCAAGGGGTTTCAGGCTCTTTTTCGAAATCACCAGAAATTTCTTTTCGCAATAAACTTTTACTTCTAAGATTAACCGAAACAATAGTTACCATTCCTGATTCAGTGTCAGATGGCAATTTTTTTCTCACTAGACAGTTTTTTTGAAAACATGTTTTTCAACTTTTGATTACTATGGGCTGTGGTTCGCTCTTTACTAGGTTGCAGCTGCAGCTGCAACCATGATGAAGCAAAATATGAGTTCTAGTTTCATATTTGTTTGTGTGGCTCTTTAGAGATCAAGTGATGTCCTATAGCATGACAAAGAAATTCATTTGGGAAATTGTTGATGCAAGAATGTAATTCGACCAAGCAGGCAGCAGCCCCCAAGTAAATCATCTTTGTTGGCTATATTTCCTGTTGGATAATGGAGGGCTCCACAATGAATACATACAGAGTTGAAGGTCCCAATGACTTGTAAATCACACTTGCGTAGTTTACTGCATCATTGTAGGTTTTTACTGGATTTTATGCAACAATTTGTCGGTATCGAAGATTGTGATGGTGCTGTTCTTCTAACATAATATTTTTTTTTCAGTAGCCTACTTGTGTACATAATGGTACACACTCGAGAAGTGAAATTAGGTCAATCCTAATGAAATATACCAAAATATGATGAAAATATAATACTTTAGAAACGAATTTGGGCTATTCATTTAGAGGGGGGCGGAAGTATAGCGGGTCTGCATGCAAAATGTATTAGCTACAATTATTCTGCGTATTATGAAGTAAGAATTGTTTTCTAACTTCACGCTGTCTAAATACTTCACCCCACCCTCCTAATGTGCAAATAGATAGCCCAAATTAAATAAGTCCAATGTATTCTGTCACCCGTAACTTGTTTTCCACTGAGCGTAAACCAATTGTTTCTTGTTACAGACCGATAAAACCGGTTTGTTCTCGAGTGTATACCATTATGTACACAAGTACCTTTTTTTTCTTCTGCATTTTCATTTTTGACTCGTTCTGATTTTCGCTATTCTTCAAAAGCACAGTTCTTTGTTCTTCACTGTCATTTTTGACACTCTTGATACTTGCTTTATCGTGTCTGCTAAACCTACAATTCCTTGTTCTTCACTTTCATCTTTAACAAGTTCTGATTCCTGCTGTTGCTTGTAATTTTCCTTGCTGATTATCTACTAACTGCATATTTCTTTGTTCTCGCGGTCGTATATCTTCTAACCACACATTTCTCTGTTCTTCATTTTCATTTTGATTCGTTCTGATCTTCATTGTCGCATGTCTTGTAACCGCATTTTTCTTTCTTCACTTTCATTCTTTAGTCATTGTGATTCTCGCTGCCTCTTATCTTTTAACGCTATATTTCTATGTTCTTCAATTTCGTTTTTGACTTGTTCTAATATTCGGTTTCGCTAACATTTTAACTACATATCCCTTTGATCTTAATTTTCGTTTATCATTGCTTCAGGTATTTTTTTTTTCAGTGCATTTTACCTTAGTTGTTTGGATTGGTCTTGTCACTTTTGACGGTCTATATTGTCCATTATCACTCCCGTACACTTACATTACTCAGGTCGTTCGCTTGATCTTGCCTCTTTTGATGGTCCAGTTTGTTCATTTTGAGCTTACGGTTTGTCCTCTTTACTTTTTTGTACTCATTTTGTGCTAACGTTAATTTACGTTTCTGTCCCCTAGATATTATGAAATTGCTGAAAATGCCTATCGAAATTTACATCACCGAATATGGGCACATGAATTTAAATAGTTCTAAATTTTTGTTCTGCATGCTTCTAAAACGGCTTTAAATCCATTTTCCTTGTGTCTTCACTTTCAGTCAATATGATTGCTAAACTATTTAGTCTATCCTGATTTGTTGCTGATATCACATATTTTTTGTTTTATTGATTTTAGCCTGGAAAATGATCTCTCTCCAGAAGCAACGTTTACTGGAATTCTCAAGAACATTTCACAATTTCGAAAATCAATTTATCATTTGGATGGCGGCGTGGGGCCCTTTCAAACGCGGGGCCCGATTGGGTCCAATCGCCCTTTTCCGGCCCTGACTTGATGAAGGGGATGTTCAACTAACCAAAAGGCAACATGTTAATACTTCTGCTGCTACTTGCGCTAGTCCTATATAATATCACTACTAGTGTCTGCAACTACTATTACTAGTACTCCTCCTACTACTACTATGACTACTATTATAGCTATGGCTAAGTGTATGAAGGTGAAATTTTGAGGAAATATTGAAGGTGAAGTTGAACTGAATTACAACACGCCGTCTGCACGCAGGTTGTCAAAAGGGTGTATCAGCAATATCTTAGGAACGACCTGGTATAGGAAGTTGAAACTTACAGGGCTTGTACTGGGGATGTTGGACTAAACAAGAGGCAATATTTGCATCCTACTACTTGTACTGCTGCTACTGCTACTACAATTACTAGTATTACTACTACTATCACTAGTGGTATTACTGTTATTAAAGCTAAAGGTATTAAGGCAAAATTTTGGGGAATTTTGAAACAATGTTGAATTAAATCAAAGAATACTATGCATATGCAGGCTGTTAAGAGGACGCATCAGCAAGGCCTCAGGAACGGTTTATGGTATTAAGTTGAAACTTTCAGCATGTGTTCCGAGACATCTTGAAAAAAAACCCAAAGGTGTTATGTGTATACTGCTGCTACTACTACAACTCTTGCTACTACTGAAGCTAAGGGTATTAAGGTGAAGATTGCAAGGAGTGTCTTGGTGGATGTTGAACCAATTCAAAACAAATCATGAGCATGTAGACTGTCAAAACAGTGTAACGGCAATATCTCAGGAATGGCTTGCATTATTAAATTGGAACTTTCAGGATATGTTGTGGCGGATTTTGAACTAACCAAAAGGAACTATACTTCTGCTACTACGGTTTCTGTAACTAGTGAGGCTAAGGGTATTGAGATGAAACTCTTAAGGAACGTTTTGGGCGGGGAGGGGGGCATTCAATTAAACGAAAAAAACTTTGTTTAGATAGCCATTTTGTTCAGCATAGTTAAAAGGTACACTAACTAAGTCTCTGGGGGTTTTGGAGTTGTCACCCCCCCCCACAAACCTCAGAGCCAGGGCTGTAAGGACTGCAATTTGCCCTTTTTTATACACAGTATTTGTTATTTGGTTTTGGTCTTTTGAACATCAAGAACGGTTCTAGACGATTACCCCCCCCCCCCCCCGAAAAATACCCCCGCGGAAAATATCCCCGGAAAATACCTCCCGCGGAAAATACCCCCCCCCCCACCTGGAAATACCCCCCTCGTGGAAAATAAAGCTTTCTAAATTTGAGATCTTTATTTGAGTTTTTTTCCGTAGGGGAAGGAATTCTGGTACTTGTGTATTATGCGCCCCTCACTCAAGTTTACGCTGTGGAAAATTTGAGAACACACCAGATTTTTCGTTAGTTCTTCTTTGCTTTGGAAATATATTTGGGCTATAGATTTGCGTATTAGGGGGGGGGGGGTAAAGTATAGCGGGTCTGCATGTAAAATGTGTATGGTACAATTATTCTGCATATTAAATAGATAGATAGAGAAGTGTATTTTAAAGCCAAATGTACGGCCATGAACATAGAAAAATCATAGGCAGCGCAATAGCGCAGCCTAAGTAAAGAACAATGTTGGCACAATGTATTATTTATTTTTTTTTTTTTTTTATCCATGCCCGGGTACTTCGTATCGAAGGAGTTGTCGTAGGAACTTCGAAAAGGGCTCATTCGATTGGAAATTGGAGTGGCTAGTGCGCTTTTTAGTAATCGAAAAAGTGATTGGAGGGCAACTAGACCCCCCCACGCCTATCATTCCACCAAACACATCCAATCAAAAATTTTGAGATAGCCATTTTGTTCAGCGTAGTTGATTTCCAGATGGAAAATATGTTTTTGAGGAGGAAACTCCCCCACAACCCTCGGGGCACGGGTTTTAAGTTATGCCCTTAGGGCATATAAAGAACGATGTCGGCACAATGTATTATTATTTATTATTTTTTTCCTTTAGAGCAGGGCACTTCGTATCGAAGAAGTTGTTGTAGAAACTTCGAAAAGGGCTCATTCAGTTGGAAATTGGAGTGGCTTGTGCCCTTTTTAATAGTCGAAAGTGATTGGAAGGCAACTAACACCCTTCCACGCCCACCATTTCCCGAAACGCATCCAATAAAAATTTTAAATAACCATTTTGTTCAGCATAGTTGATTTCCAGAGAGAAATTATGTTTTGAGGAGGACACTCCCACACAGCCTTCAGGACAAGGGTTGTAAGTTCTGCCCTGGGGGTATATAAGGTTTTTATAGAAGGTGTTGTCGTAGGAACTTCAAAAAAGGCACATTCGATTGGAAATTCAAAGGGCTAGTGCCCTTTTTAATAATCGAAAGTGATTGGAGGGCAACTAACCCCCCTCTCACGCCCACCTTTTCCCAAAACACATCCACAATCAAAATTTTTAGTTAGCCATTTTATTCAACGCAGTTTTTTGAGTTCTGTAAATTAGGTCTTTGAGGATGACAACCCCCCCCCCCCCCACACAGCCCTCAGAGCAAGGGTTGTAAGTTATGTCCTGGGGGCATATAAGGTTTTTATAGAACGCGTTGTCGTAGAAACTTCAAATATAGGCTCATTCGATTGGAAATTGAAATGGCTAGTGCCCTTTTAGTAGTCGAAAGTAATTGAAGGAAAATTCCCTAACACCCCTTCCTCGCCCACCATTTCCCCCAAACACATCCAATCAAAATTTTGAGATAGCCATTTTGTTCACTCCCCCCAGAGTCTTCAGAGCAAGGGTTATAAGTTATGCCCTGGGGGCATATAAGTTTTTATTGAAATCTTAGTCGTAGAAACTTCAAAAAGGGTTCATTTGATTGGAAATTCAAAGGTCTAGTGCCCTATTTAATAGTCGAAAGTGATTTGAGGGCAACTAACCCCCCTCTCACGCCCACCTTTTCCCCAAACACATCCAATCAAAATTTTTAAATAACCATTTTGTTCAGCGTAGTTGATTTCAAAGACAGAAATTATGTTTTGAGGAGGACACTCCCCCATAGCCCTCAAGGCAAGGGTTGTAAGTTATGCCCTGGGGGCATATAATGTTTTTATAGAACGCGTTGTCGTACAAACTTTAAAAAGGGCTCATTCGATTGGAAATTGAAATGGCTAGTGCCCTTTTTAATGGTCGAAAGTAATTGAAGGCAATTAACGCCCCTTCCACGCCCACCATTTCCCCAAACATATCCAATCAAAATTTTGAGATAGTTATTTTGTTCCACGCAGTTAAAAGTTCAGAAAATTATACCTTTGGGCAGGACGCTCCCCCCAAAGTCTTCAGGGCAAGGGTTATGAGTTGTGCCCTGGGGTCATATAAGGTTATTATTGAAATCTTTGTCATAGAAACTTGAAAAGGGGCTCATTCGATTAGAAATTCAAAGGGCTAGTGCACTTTTTAATAGTCGAAAGTGATTTGAGGGCAACTAACCCCCCTCTCACGCCCACCTTTTCTCCCTTAGTTAACACCTCTTTGTTAAACAGCTCCTTATTTAACAGCCACCTTTCCTTATTCAACAGCTCTTTGTTAAATAAGGGGAAAGACAAGGTACCGAGAAACATGCAAAAGGGAGTATACAGAATTCCATGCTCTTGTGGTAAATTTATGTGGGAAGAACACGACAGATTTTAGAAAATAGGCTACATCAACACAAGAATGCCACAGATTGCTCTCTTTTAAAACAAAATAAAACACCGGAAATGTTTGAGTCAGCTGTTGCAGCATGTTTATAATTTTCCTCATCACAGTATTTTATTTGATCAAACAAAAATAGTAGATACGTCTGTAGGACTTTTACAAAGCTTCAGGGAAATTATAGAAATAAAAAAGATAATATATGGGGTTATTACCGTATTAGTATCAATAGAGATGAAGGGGAATTTAAGATCAATTAAATTTATAATTGTTTAATTAAAAAGCAGGTAAGATATTCAACCAGTAATGATTTTAATAATAGTTCTGAAACGAAAGATGACCTTGCGAACAAAGCTCAGAATGAGTTAAATGCTGGGAAAAGTAAACAAACTGCAGCTAAGCTTGCAACCAAACGCATCCGTTCAATTTATAATTCATAAATTGGTTGATGAACTTGTGAGATTTACTTAGGGGTTATGGGTTAGCTGACCTTTATTGTTTTGGTTTAAGTATAAATATATTCTTCATTTTTGATAGATTTCCATTTATATACTGTGAGGAGGCGAGTTGAATCATTATAGACATTCGATTTTGTTTATACGCATGGAAGTGTTTATTTAATATGTGAGTTTTGTTTCCTATTCATTTATATTTTTTCTTTTGTTTTTTTTCTTTCTTTTTAGGTGTTTAGTATGTTTACTTTGATGTAAGTTAAGTTTTTTAAAAAGAACATTTTTTGTTTCATTTTCTCTTTTTTTTTCCGTTGAGAAAGGCTCCCGGACGTGGGGCCGAAATAATCGGAGTATGTTTGTTTAATTAAGTGTTTATTTTATTGTATTCACTGCTTTATAAAATTAAAATCCGTTTTTCTTGCTTAATTTCCCCAAACACATCCAATCAAAATTTTTAGATAGCCATTTTATTCAACGTAGTTGAAAGTTCTGGAAATTATGTATTTAAGGATGACAAACCCCCCGGAGCCCCCAGGGCAAAGGTTGTAAGTTATGCCCTGGGGGTATATAAGGTTTTTATAGTTAGAGTTGTCGTAAAAATTTCAAACGGGGCTCATGCAATTGGGAATTGAGAGGGCTAGTGCCCTTTTTAATAGTAGAAAGTGATTTGTGGGTAACTAACCACCCTCTCATGCGCACCATTCCCTAAACCCATCCAATGAAAATTTTCAGATAGCCATTGTGTTCAACGTAGTAGAAAGTTCTGGAAATTAGGTATTTGAGGGTGACAAACTCCCCCCCCCCCCAGCCCTCAGGGCAAGGGTTGTAAGCTATGACCTGGGGGCATATAAGGTTTTTATTGAAAGCGTTGTCGTAGAAACTTCAAAAGGGCTCATTTGATTGGAAGTTTAAAGGGCTAGTGCCTTTTTTAGTAGTTGAAAGTGATGGGAGAGCGACTAACGCCCACCATTTTCCCAAACACATCCAATCAAAATTTTGAGATAGCCATTTTGTTTAACGTAGTTGAAAGTGCTGGAAAATTATGTCTTAGAGGATGACAACCACCCTCACAGCCCTTAGGGTAAGGGCTGCAATTTATGCCCTGGGGGCATATAAGATGTTTATAGAAAGCGTTGTCGTAGAAACTCAAAAAAGGCTCATTTGATTGGAAATCGAAAGGCCTAGTGCCCTTTTTAATAGTCAAAATTAATTGGAAGACTTGAAATTTTTATAGTTTAAAATCGATGTGGGTATAATGTATGATTTTTATTTTGTTGTTGTTGTTTAGACCAGGGCACTTCATTTCGAAGGAGTTGTCGTAGGAACTTCGAAAAGGGCTTATTTGATTGAAAATAGAAAGGGCTGATGCCCTTTTTAATAGTCGAAAGTGATTGGAGGGCAACTAACCCCCCTCACACGCCCACCCTCCCATTTGCCTTTATTATTAAAAACCAAATGTTGCCTTAAGATTAAATCAAAATGCACTGTGTATGCTAATGCCCAATAAGGCATCTCAGCAGTATCCCAAGTCAAAATAGCGTAAGTGTATCCATGCTATCAAAGAAAGTAAGCAGATTTTTTGCGAATGGTATCAAGTTTTCCATTTCAGGTCAACTAGAGGAGATATGAAACGAAATTAAACACTGCTATTTGTGTCCAGATTTTTAAAAGGTGTAAATTATTAAAAATTGCTGAAAATTCTTCTCCAGCATACAAATAGCAGGGCAAACTATAAAGTCTTAAAAAAACGAAAAGATTTAAAGTATTATTTTCTTTTTTCCCTTAAACGACTATGTCAATATTAAACGAACAGAAATTAATTAAAAAAGCTTTTTTCCACAAAATAAGTTTTTCAAAGAAAAGTAAAGAAGTCCATTAAACAAAAAATGAGCAAAAATAAAATCAAATAATCTACGAAGCGTGAAACCACCGCAAATCAGCATCGACAAATTAATGAAACCCAAAACGAACAGAAATTACAATAAATAACCAAGTCAAACTCCAAACGAGCAGAAATTAACATAAGTTGGGCTCAAAACCCCTATGCCTTCCCAAGGCCAGAATATTATTTGCACTTTACTGAAAAAAATACAAATGAATGTGCATTGTCAGTTTAATATACATATACTGATATTTAGTAATCAAAATGTTAATATTATTTAATTTATTAAAGTTATAAAAGTAAGAACATTTATATTTTTTTCAGTAAAGTGCAAATTATGTTCTGGCCTTGGGAAGGCATAGGGGTTTTGAGCCCAACTTATTTTAATTTCTGCTCGTTTTGAGTTTGACTCGGTTATTTATTGTAATTTCTGTTCGTTTTGGGTTTCATTTATTTATCGATGCTGATTTGTGGTAGTTTCACGCTTCGTAGATTATTTGATTTTATTTTTGCTCATTTTTTTGTTTAATGTAGTTCTTTACTTTTCTTTGAAAGACTTATTTTGTGGAAAAAGTTTTTTTAATTAATAACATAAATGGAAGGCACAAATAACATAAACTTTGATCAGCGTTCATCATAAAACACTTAAATGAAACACTACATTAACTTAATAATAGTACTTAATACTTGGAAAAACGGTCATTGAAAAAAAGTACTTAACACTTAGAAAAAAACCCTTAAATAAAACATTACATTTACTTTATACTGGGATTTATTTTTATTTCTTTTAATTAACAAAATTTCCAGATACCTCTTCTGTAATTTTTTCTATAAGAATTCCAGATTCTTCTGTAATTTTTAGTGGTTATATACCTAGAAAGAATTATTTTCTGACTTCCAAATACTTTACTCCCCCGATAAATACCCCCCCCCCCCCGTGGAAAAGAAGTCTTTCTAAATTTGAGAATTATATTTGAGTTTTTTTTTTTAGTTTCCGTAGGGGAAAGAGTTTTTTTGGTACTTGTGTATTATGGGCAACTCACTCAAGTTTACGCTGTGTAAAAATCGAGAAACAAACCTATTTCTTCGTTAGTTTTTTTTTTCAGCTTAGCGCGAGACAAGACTATATATTTGCACATAAGGGGGGGGTAAAATATTTTGGACAGTTTGAAGTCAGAAAACAATTCCTTCTAGGTATGGCCACTAAATAATTACAGAAGTTTTCTTGTTTTTTTTTTCAATGACTGTTTTTCCAAGTATTAAGTACGATTATTAGGTTAACGTAGTGTTTCATTTAAGTTTTTATGATGATCGCTGATCAACGTTTATGTTATTTGTGCCTTTCATTTATGTTATTTTACTATGTTCATGGCCGTATACTTGGCTTTAAAATACACTTTTCTACCTATCTATCTAATATGCAGAATAGTTGTACCAAACACATTTTGCATGCAGACCCGTTATACTTTACCCCCCCCCCCCCCTAATATGCAAATCTATAGCCCAAATTTATTTCTAAACTAACGAAAAAACTAGTGTGTTCTCGAATTTTGCACAGCGTAAAATTGAGTCAGTGGCGCATAATACATAAGTACCAAATTCCGCCCTACGGAAATAAAAAAAAAAAAAAAAAAAACTCAAATAAAATTCTCAAATTTGGAAAGCCTTATTTCCCACGGGGGTATTTTCCGCGGGAACATTTTCCGGGGGGGGGGGGGTTAAACGCCTAGAACTTCCTTGGATGTCCATCCTTCCAAAAATCTTAGATAGAAAACTGGGGGATGTTAAAATCAGCCTGATCGGGGCTCTAAGACGTAATTTTTCGCCATCACACCTATCCCTTCAAAAGTCTCTAGCACCCAGCCTAGATCTGGCCAGAAATCTTTTCCTGAAGTTACCAGTTCAATTCCCATGTAGTTTGCTGTTTTAATACATTTGCTTTCAGGATAGACTCTTCGCACTGAAAAAGATGAAATCGTTACAGGTGTTGGCTTTATGATTTACTGATTGCATACCACCTATCCAGGGGAATTTTTGACCGGAATCGGCCCACGGATCGCATGTTGAACAACACGATCTGGTTTATCAAGTTGATGAATTTGATAAGACAATTTGGTGATTTCTCACAAAGCAAAAACCTTGGTTTCGAGGCCTAATCTGCCATAGCAACAATAATGCAAAAAACCTGTTCGTAATTTATACAGACAAATAAAATAGGCTATCTTTTTCCGACACTGATAGGTATAGTAAAAGATTCAGAACCATGGAACTAGTCTAGTAATAGTGATTGTGTCCAAATAATTATGTAACATCGTTTTGGCATTGCATTGAACAGATTGACTGGTATAAGCCTTGCATCTATTCAAAACACAGTTACGTAAGTTTAGTTTTGAAAAGGGGAACTCAAAGGTTTAGTTTTCAGAACAGGTACTAGGCATCTATACTTCGATTTTTTATTTGGGAGTGGGGAGGGAGGGGAGCATTTTGGGACGGATCCAGAAGGAAAAATCCAGAAACTGATGAATTTTTCGGAAAGAAGCAATTTATATGAGTGCTGCCAGCAGAGCCGTTCGTAGTAGTGTTGGTGGTGCCCGGGAAAAAACTTAGTTACAACGCCCCCCTCCTGCCTGACTCAAATATAAGCAAAAAAAGCCGAATCAAAATGAAAAGTTGGATTAAAATGGGCAATTCCCCAGCCGTGGCCCTTCCAAGCCACTGTGCCCTGGACAACCAGTGGCAGATCCGGGGGGATCCCCCCTAACGTAGTCAAAAGTAGTGTAAGTTACTGAATTAACGCAAGTTTGCGTTAAATAAACTTGCTCCTAATGCAAATTTATCGCATCAACCTATGTTGCCCCCTCCCTAAAAAATCCTGGATCCGCCCCTGCGGACAACTGCCCCGGTTGTTCCCCTCTCTTAGGAACGGCTTTGGCTGCCAGGGAGGGGTCGAAAACCGAAGACCAGTAGCTGACGTGGGAAAAAGGAAGGCAATAAAAAACTTCTGTTTGGGACCTAGTGCTTTAGTTAATTACTATCACACCTATGTATTAGGAAATTGCCTCCGTCGCAAAATGTACTAGTGGGGTCCTTGGTTTTATCAAGTGCATTTACTCTCTTCTCTCTCTCCCTTCCTTCTCTCTCTCTCTCTCTCTTCTCTCTCTCTATTTATGCCAGGAAATTTTTATATTTTTTCTCAACGGATCAAAATGTTGCTCTATTTGTATTTTTTTCCCTTCTAATTGTGAATTGAAAACGGGAAAGGAGTGTAAATTTTTCCGTACCCCCCCCCCCCAGGTCACTGATATAGTTAGGTACACGTTTGGAAATCTTCTTCTCTTATATATTGTCATATCAACATAGATACAAACAAACAGACTAGATTTAATTGAAATAAAAATAAAAAAGGTACTTCTACTAGTACAAGCAATCGATAGCATCGCCAAAACAAATTAAGCCAACGCAGCACCTCCACCCGACGCTATTTAGAGCTTCACCCTTTATTTTATCCCCATAAGCCTTCTTTTAAATATTTTCTTCAGACCTATTCCAACCTCATGCTGAGACTATTGTGCAAATTAGTACATTTATAATTAGGGAAGGATAACAGAGAAGCATGAGGTTCTCTTGTAAAATCAGAGAAACTCCTGAAACTCAGAGTTTTGATTTTTATGTCATTTTTTCAGAAAATGGTGGTACAAAAGCGTCTTCAGCGCCGTCGATCATATTCATCCAGTTTAACGTCGTACGAAACTGTTGATAGTCCCCGAATTAGAGCTAATTCAACAAGTGATCAAGTTAAACCCGAAATTAAGCCCGTTGTTGTTATAGGTAAACATTTTCTATTCTATGGCAAAACTTATAGGCAATCAGAATGAGGTCAAACCCCCTAGCAAATTATTGTCCAATCGTTCAAACCATATGTGTGTAAATGTAAAAAATTCAATCTTTAAGAGGGGCTTTACTATTTACCTTTGCCGATGTTAATACTCTTCCATCAAATTACTAAGAGCTTCTACTCGTTTCTGTCTAGTATCTGATACTGTAATTGACTAAAAAAATACTGACAAATACTTTATTAACTTTTTTGGTCCTTTTAAGGGGATGTTGAATTTTTCAAGTCTGAAAGACACACTTACAGAGGAATTGAATTTAGGGGGGGGGGGGCAGATCAGCAGATTTCTTAAAAATTAAAACACCAGTGAAACGAGAAAACCTGATAGTTAATTAATTTTTTTTTCTTCCCAAGGTTTGGGGATTTAAGTCTCAACCGCTCTTAAATCAGACTTTAAGGAGCCCCCTACCTTGTTTAAAACAGTTGACAGTGAGAAAATTCTGGGGGTAATTTTCTCCGTTGACTGCAAGTTCAACAGCCACGTAAGTGACCTTGTGCGAAAAGGGTATGCAGCGTTGCAGTCACTGATTACCATGAAGCGGTCCGGGTTCAGTGTGAATTCCATGAAGCTTGCCTTCATGACTTATATCCTACCCATCATTGAATATGCGTGCCCAGTGTGGGGCCCTAGTGCACAGTTGAGTGCTGGGATGTGTCAAGATATCGAAGCTGTCCAAATTCGGGCTTGTAAGATTATGCTGGGTCAGGCCTTCACTACGTATGACAATGCGCTTAAGGTTTTTGGCCTCGAGTCGCTTTTTAACCGCTGTCAGAGACTTATTTGCCAGTTCGGCCATTTCCTGCTCCATAGCAGCAAACACTGGACGATCCTGCCCCCACTAGCCCCCGTTACGTTCTGTACTCGGAGGCAATACAAGCTAAACCCAGTGACATGCCGTACGACTCGCTACCAGCATTCCTTTGTCCCCTTTTTTACAGACATGGTCAACAAATCTTAAGAAAAGTAATATGGTTTTATTCATTTTTTGTTGTCGTATTTGTTATTTAACTTTGTCGTATTTGTAAAAATCTTCGGTATTAGTGCTTTTAGCGCTAAAAAGAGTAAGTTTAATAAAATATGTTTATGTCTATCTGTCATCCTTCATCCACAGAACTTAACCTAGCCATTTCAACCTTTCTCTCATTATAGCCCTAGAAAGCGGGATTGAACCACACTTTTCGTACAGCCTGCTGTTTGAAATACGGTCAGTCAGCCGGGTACCCAGAGGCAATTTCTATGGAAAACAACTAGCAAATCTTCATCCGCGTCCTAGCCTTAGCGACTTGGTCTTCTTACGGTAGTATTCAAACCTATTCTAGTACCCTAAACTCGCAAAACCTATAAAAGTTCATTTATTTTGCTCGCACTTTCATCTAGGATGTTTGTCCAGGAAAGCTTTTCCACCCCATTTGATTCCGCGTTCTCCCACCCCCATTGCCTTTCCTGTGCTCCTTAAGACAAAGTTCATCAAAATCATCCATATAAAGGGGGGCGGATTAATATGGTTAAATGATTTCTACCATGCGGTTGACTGTTCTCGCAATTTTAAAATAAAGAATATCCATCCTCTAACGAACAAGTTTCTTCAGTATTAATCAATTCTTCTGAGCGTTCAGTTTTTAATCGTAAAAAAAAAAATTTCTTTTTCTAGTTTGTCCGTTTATATCGCACAGGTGAAACAAATATCATTTCCGTAGAAACTTCTCTTTGTGAAAATAGCAACTGGTGCCATTTACATAACGACAATGAACCCAAACAGACGGAATATTGGCAAGAAATAAAAAACTCGTCCCTGATAGTTTGACATCGAGGTATTTGCCCTTTCTCCCAAATCTTTCCGTAACGCTAGGCTTAGGCCTAGCTGCCATAGTTTCAGGTTTGGGCAAAAAAACTTAAGAGGATTACTTACCTCCAGGGTTAATATTTATGAGAGTGTGATGTTTCAAAATTCTGAAAATCAGATTAATAAGACTGCTGACTTGCATGCCCAAATGATGTTGATAATACGATGTTAAAAATATGGTGCGGTCTAGCAACCGATTGCAGTATTACCTCAGGACTGCAAACATGGTCCACAAGTATCATGCAGCGTTTGCCACTCGGACCATTTGGGATTTACTAGTTTGGGGCCAAAAAAAATTTCTAGATTGGCTTCCGTTTTACTAGATGTTGCCAAAAAAAGTGCGCGTGTCGCGGCTTTCGCCGCGACACGCGCATTGGCGTGAGAAAGCTAGTAAATACTTTTAGTCATCAAAATGAAAACAAAACTAAAAAGAAGTAGCTAGTACGCATTTTTTTTTTCTGCTTGTGCGACATCTTAATATGATTTCTTTTGGCCATTCGGCTTATTTGCCTTCAAATATGTAGGAAATGTGTTACCAGTTATTCATTAGGTCCAAACAGTTTCTTCCAGCCTGGAGTGTTCTAGTACTTTTAAGGGTAAAAAAATGATCAACCTCCCTTCTGTGACTTTTCTTGTCCCCACTGGCCCCTCCTTTGGCATTGGAGATCAACATTTCTGAAAATTAACTTTTCCAAAATAGTCGAAAGGGCGCATGAACATGCTTCCAGGAATGACAATAACGGTGGCCGGCGTTTATCCCCACTGAAAATACCCCCCCCCCCCCCCCGACGGAAAATACCCCCCCCCGGAAAATAAGGCTTTCCAGATTTTAGAATTTTATTTGAGTTTTTTTTCATTTTCTGTACGGGGAAGTAATTTTGGTACTCGTGTATTTTACGCCACTCACTCAACTTTACGCTTTGTAAAACTCGAGAACAAACTGGTTTCTTCGTTAGTTTCTTTCAGCTTAGCACGAAATAAGACAAAGACAAGTGATAAATTAGATGAGAAATATATATTTGGGCTATATATTTGCACATAAGGGTGGGGGGGGGGGGGTAAAGTATTTGGACGGTTTGAAGTCAGATACAATTCTTACTTCATAAATACACAGAAGAATTGTACACATTTTGCATGCAGGCCCGCTATACTTTACCCATCCCCCTAATGTGTAAATATGTAGCCCATTTTTTTTTTTAAGTAATGATGAAACCGGTTTGTACTCGAGTTTTACACATGGAGTGAGTGGCGTATAATACACGAGTACCGGAATTTTCCATGGAGAGAGCCGGATTTCCCGGTATTGTTTAAAAAACGATTCAAACAGAAAACGTGTTATCGCCGGCGAAAAAATGTTACTTCTAAGAAAAATTTGATAGTGTTAGGTAAAAGTTTGTTAGTATTAAGGAAAAGTTGATACTTCGAAGAAAAAATTTGGTAGTGTTAAGGAAGGCTTTCGACTTCTGGCAGAAAACTTGTTATCATATCGAAAAAAATGTTACTTCTAAGAGAAATTTGGTATCTTTGACTGAAAAACTTGTTACTCTATAACAGATAACTTGTTATCATTGACGAAAAATTGTCACTTTTAAGAGAAATTTGTTATCATTGACGGAAAGGTTGGTGCAATTAAAAAAAATTGTTACTGTTAAGAAAATACCTGTTACTTCTAAGAGAAATTTGAGTGTGTTAAGTAAAAGTTTGTTAGTATTAAGGAAAAAGCTGTTACTTCGATGAGAAAATTTGTTAGTGTTAAGGAAAAACTTGCTACTTCTGACAGAAAACTTGTTATCATAAACGAAAAAATTGTTACTTCTATGAAAAATTTGGTATCTTTGACAGAAAACCTTCTACTTCTAACAGAAAGTTGTTATCATTGACAAAAATTGTTACTTTTAAGAGAAATTTGTTATCTTTGACGGAAAAGTTGGTGCTATTAGAAAAATTTGTTACTGTTAAGAAAAACTTGCTAGTTCTGAAAGAAAAGTTGTTATCGTAAACATAAAAAATTGTTACTTCTCACTAATCGCCTGACTACCGTAATTATAAAATAAAAAATCAGATCCGATAAGCCCAGATCTTGATTCAAACAACAGATTTCAAGTGTTGAATTTCACGCCAAAGGACTTGAGCAGTTTGTTGTGTTTTTGGACCACAGAAAAATGTCATAGGAAGAGTGAGACAACAGTCAACCGCCTCCGGTACGTTTTCCAACAAAATGCTTTCAGATGAGAGGGCAAAAAAATTTACTAGATTTTGGCAAATATTTACTAGATTTATTCGATTTTACTTGATTTGACCCCTATTTTACTAGATTTACAAGGTGGATGTGCTTTTTACAAGATCTAGTAAAATTTTACGAGGGGTGGCTGGCAACGTTGGTATCATGTGCACATAAGTAACAAGAAACACACAAGTATTGCTGTTTTCGACCCGCGCGTTTGCGTACTGTTAATGCCCATGCGCCATGCGCATGTAAGGCGGGTATTAGAAACTTGACCAGGAGTGCGAACTGCCAAATTCGAACCAGAAAGGTAAAGCAGAAAAAATGAGCATGATTTTCAGGTGGGCAGTTTTAGGTGGTAAAATATAATGCTGAATACCAAATAATAAAGATTAAGTTATAACTCTAGCATCGGAGTAAGATTTTACTCCTAAGGGTAAAGTCATTTGAAATAGGGCATA
The DNA here is from genome assembly GCA_027921565.1 of Artemia sinica. Classification (NCBI taxonomy): domain Eukaryota; kingdom Metazoa; phylum Arthropoda; class Branchiopoda; order Anostraca; family Artemiidae; genus Artemia; species Artemia sinica. The sequence goes on along the minus strand of CM051267.1, from coordinate 21,783,351 downwards.
ACATATTTTATAATTCTAGGTTTTAGGGGGGCATTTGCCGCCCCCAGGACCCCTCCCTACATTTCCGTGAATTGACAATGACTCAGTATTATTGTGTTGAAGCCACTTTGTGAAGTGTGTATGCAGCAAGCATGATTAATACCATGGACAGGGCTTTGATTTTACTGGTTAACCTAACTGTGCAAAATTTTATTTGACACAGTTGGAACAGTCCATTTTCCTGTTTTCTGTCATTTGTTGGAGGGTAGAATAGGGGCCATGGATCTTCTGATATCCCTCAGATGTCGGGCGTTGTAGTGGAAAAAATTGCGGTCGAAACTATTTGATTTCCCAAGGTCCTGTCTAAACTTTTCTTTTTTCCTTGGTTACCGTTGCCTGGTTTTGCGGTAGAAAAGACAACAAATTGTTTTCCAGCAAGCAGGAATAATAAACTACGTTGATGCTTAACAAGTTCCCTTGTTGGCAACCGACCCCCTTGTTTTTATTTATGATGTAATGTCATTTCTGCTTAATTCTTTATGTTTCTGGCATGGAGAATGACCTCAAACCTCTATCTATCTACAAATATTTATTGCAAGCGTCTTATCAATCTTCTGGACATGCAAAAAAAAGAAAAATAAATATTTGAACCGTTTAGTGAAACCTATTTGTTCTTTACCCATTTACCTTAATTTACCTAATTACAAAAACTCACAACTGTAAAAGATCATAATTACACGTTTATATTTGAAAGATACAGCTCATGGAGCTTGAGCTGTTTCCAGCGTATTTGAAGTACCCCTGACCTGTATTGACGACATTTTATTTAATTTTTCTTATAAAATATTTTTAGTCCACTGCAGCTTAACCAACTTGAAGAATCACACCGCTGGTACTGTGGGTGTGTTCTGAAGTTTATACTCACCTTCATTTCAGTTGCCAACAACTGACAAAAAGTGAACTATTTTTTTTCATCAATTATATCTTAATGTCTGTAGATTTATGTAACTCTTAAATTGCATTTTATACTCACTTGTAAATAAGCATCGAGTAAAACAACCTTCAAGGAAATTTCAAATAAGATTTTTACCAGAGCTGAAGCAACAATAGGGCTTCCTTCCATTGTACACTTGACATAAAATTTAAAAGAATGGCTTTGGGTTTTTGATGCCCAGCAACATCAATAACATTTGTTTTTCTAAGAGGGCTAGCCGTAGACGACAAGCGCAGGTAATTGACGTAGTATTTGGTCTTACAATTTGGTAATTGGAAAATAAATGACACAGGCCATCAAATTATATAGTTAAAATCTGGCATTTTTATAAACATTTTCATAAGTTGGAAACATTGTTTTCTGATCCAAATGGAAGTTTCAGCAGAATCTTTAACAACACATTTAAGGGAAAGGCATAAGAATAGTCGAAGTCTATTATAGTCTATTGAAGTCTATAATAGTTTATTAGAGGTACGACCATACATTAAAACTGGGCGTACATCATCCTCAACTTTAAATACATAAGTAAGAGGAGAATCCACATAACCTCACCTAAATACCATTTTACCAATCCGAGCATGGTCTCTTCTCAGCCTAAATATGGTAACCCTAATATTTATAATAGGGTTTAGGAAATGAGGGTTTTTCTTTAGTCATACAAATACAAGTTAGTCTTACAAGGCCGACTAACAGAAGTATAACGCTCAGACTTTCGTAGACATTTTACTTATCAATCGTGATTCTCATCAACTGTATATCTACACTGAATGAGATTCCAGAAATGGCAACGAGTTGCCATGTACACTAACATGAGTAGGTATGCAAGCAATTCCTATTTTGTATCAGTTGATTCTTGCTGTATGTACGTAACAGCGGAATCTATTTTCTATTCTCATACAGAATCCGCTCGTAGGCGATAAATTATAGGGGTTGTATACTCCCCTCCCGACAGGCAAAATGAAAGGTTTAGCCTACACAGCGTGCTTAATTAGTTTTTGTAGTATATTTGTATCTTCCTAAATTCAAAATCAGGAAATTCAGCTTCATTATGAAAATTGGAATCTGAGCTACCATGACTCTGCTATTAACATTTCCTCATAAATCCTGCGTGATAGCATGGGTATGCATTTTAAATAATCGTCAGAAAAACCTTCTTCATCTTCATTAATTCGAGTCTTGCAAAGAATCATCAGGGTAAATGTAAAGGAGAAAGATTGACTGGTCCCATTTTTAAGGCAATGGTCCGTCTGCAATCACTCTATCATTCATGCTTTCTGGATGGAGGCCTTACTACAATGGGTCGCTGCAGAGAAACCATCCCAATGAATTTCTCCACGCAAGGTGATGGAGAACCCTGGCATGAGCCTCGTTGACCAAAAATCTGGAACTTCTGTCTGAGGTAAGCAGGACTTGCACTTTCCGGGTTAAATTGCTCTTCTCAGCCAAAATTCTACTTGGTGGAGATAAATCCTTCGAGAGAGTAGTGAGTTCACAAAATATATACATACATTCATAGACAATAAAAACTATTAAAATAAACTATTATTAAGTCGTTCCGGTTTCTTTCTCATTGTTATTTTAATCACATAGAAATCGGTATATAGATACATTCCTGGGTAAACCATACTCCATGATTTCGCTTTTTTCACCAGTTACAGTGCTAGGGGCTAATTTCAATGCCAATTGCTCCTTTTTTTGCGTTTATGTTCAAGTGCTTGTTCGGAAAGGCAACTACGCACTTTGTTCTTTGATTTTCAGTGCGCTGGTTGGGTTTCCCAGTAAATCAGCTGAAAACGGTATATCTAGCATATATGCGCCCCCTATCAGAATACTCGTGTCCCGTATAGGCCTGGGGTTTATGTATTGGATCTTTAAGTGATGATGGGGAAGGAAGCCAGGAAAGAGAAATCGTCCTTGGAGAAAAATTTGCTGATTATAAGCCTGCTCTTGAGTATTTAGGGAATGAAACCCTAAGAAATCGCCGTTCTATGTCGATAGTGTACTTTGGACAATTTTCCCTTGGTAGTCCTAAGTACCTACATATTCTACTCCTACTTCCAATTCAGTAAGAGGAGCAAATTAGTGCCTGTACCTTGCAGAACTAACCGGTTTAAAAATTCGACTGTGCTTTTTTTTGCTATTGCTTTTAATAAACTGCCCTAGAACTAGCATTGCAAAGACGCACCATTTAGTTTGCGACTTTTTTCATCAAAGACTACAAAAGCTATTTTGAAATAAATGATTCTGATTCTAAAATCCTGCTGTTGGGGACGTTGCTATTTTATCACATAGAAACGCACATATACCAACATTCTCAATTCAACTGATTCCAAATTAGGATTTTAGACAGTAATTAAGATAACAAAGCGTTAGATAAAATTAGAAAAAAAATCAAAAATGTTTCTATCTCTATATGTCCTAAAAAAAAAAAAAAATATTGCTTCTACCTGGACGACTGAAAATTTTTAGATAACAAATTAATCGTGAAGCGGTCATGATATAAAAAGCGTCACTGAATTGTTATAAGATGCGTGATGCCCCCCCCCCCCCGTGATTTCACATTGAATAAGAAAAAAAATCCGGTTTTCTGTGCTGCAGGAATCTTTATTTTTTAGTTTTAAATGCAATTAGAGATAAAATGTTTCTATAAAGTTTTTTTTTAGAATATTTTTTATGTATACTCATATTTTGTTTTAAGTAAGAAGTACAATTAAGCCGTTTTTATATATTAACCATTATCAACACACGGCTCGAACTTCTTAATTGCATGTTGCCAAATAATTCTACTACACCGTCGTCGCATGACGATTCGCGCTATTATTATTTCGTCTTAAATTGCCGTTATTTTTACTTTGGTATCAGATTCTAATCATGGTGTTCATTCAGTCTGGGAAATAATTACTCAAATGACAGATCTTTCTTTTATGAACGTTATCTTATTAACTGTAGAGTTTTCTGTTTATTTATTTTTTGATGAGCTAATTTTATCGCCTAATAACTAAAACAACAGTGCAGAGATAATGGAAAACTGATAAAACTGGACCTTCAAGTCGGCTTATACGATTACAAAGCTTCTAGTGGTTTAGTAGCCCCCAACCCCAATTTACCTCCATTACCAGAAATTGCAAAGTAGGGGTACATACTCAGTAGAGCATAATTTCATAATCAGTATATAGTTTTTATAAAAGTAGATAATCGGTAGAACATTGTAAATAATCAGTGAAACACAATTTTCCTTTCAAAGAAAATGGAATTAGAAAAAGAAAAGATAGGTTTGTTTCTTCAAATAAAGTGTTTCCTCTGGTATTTTTCTTTTAGTACCAAAAATGAGTTTGTGTGCATCTGTTCAGATTTGTTGGGGAAACTTGACATTAAAGCTTCCGAACATCTAATTATTTTATTTTCCTTTTGTTCTTTGAATGTTTATATCACTTATTTGAGGTCTTAAAAAGTACATTAAGACACTAATCCTTTGAATCTTTGAGAATCAAATCACATATTTTGTATTAAGTCAACAATATTACGAAAGTTTTCTCGTCTATAGACTACTAAGTATCTACAATTCATACAAAATACAAAAAGTTGTTACGTTTATCTTATTTCAGGGATTAATTGGACGGTCGAAAAATCCAGTTTCCCTACTTTTTGACAGCTTGCAACATCCAAATGCCGACTTCGGGGAAGACACTCCTTCTTTTTTATCTTGGAAGTACGATCCAGAAGTTGCCATTGATCACGTGGTATTGGGAAAAGGCCCCCCTGGTGGCTCTTGGCAGGTGATGTTTCCACTTTTAAAGCTTGCACTTATTCTGATCAGACTGTATTGTTGTGCTAAGTGTAAAAGCGCACAAAACGATCAATCTGTTCTTCGTGTAATTATTATTTTGATGCAGTCATTTTAAACACAGTTAAGGTAGTTCATGTTTTTTTTTAAATTCTAAATTGTTTCTTTCGTTTGGAATGTCAAAAACTTAACTATCACATACTAAGTGGTACAGTTGTTTTTGTTGTAAGTTTCAAAGGGGATTGGTGACCCCTTTTGCGGAGCTTAGTCGTGGCCAGACCTTAAAGCGGCTGGCTCTAGAACCTTTCTAGAATTACCATTTACCCTTCACCCATAATAAGTATGCGATTATTGGCTGTTCATTTTTCTTTTTATAAATTACTACTGTTTTTGGAAAATTATTGTATGTGTATTGTCTAAAAGTCCTCTGTCATGGAACTGATATTTTTGGGCTACAGCACCCAGTTAAGTTACGTCTTACATTGTTAGTAATTTATATCATTTTCTAGTCAAGCGTTTTTCTTATTCCGCCAACTGAAATAATCTGCTATTTTCCTTGTCTTCCCTTAAATAATGTATCCGGTGGTATAAGGGAATGCAAGCTAGGAACCGGATTTGTGAGAGATTCAGCTGCTTTAGTAACCAAAAGTCATTCATCAGGCATAAAGTAAACATTCACATCTTTAGGGCCTCTGTTTGCTTAGTCTTATCTTAATGGGTTACGATATCGGTTTTAAGTCTTGGCTTCCAGAATCGCTTGGATGCGTTCTAGACTAAGGACCAACTCAAAAACTGAAGGGTTTAGAGGCTATGATTTACCAGTAACGACGGATTTTTAACGACAGTCACCAGTTTCAGTTACTGTTTTTTCAGCACACTCTGTGATGGTTCGGAGAATGGAATCACCCTATCTGGTCTCTCTGGAATCTCTCTTTGATGCAGATCGAATGCACATGTGTACATATGTACGGCACCCAGCTGGCAAGAAGAGTGAGGAAGGAAAAATAAATATATTTTTTCTCACCGGGAATAAGATCGATTGACTAATTGATACTTTGAGGTATGAAAAAAAACCCTAACGAATGTAAATAATGGAGATATGTATTTTATGCTTAGCATGGTCGTAAAACTAGAACCTGATCGGTTGCCAGTCAAGTTTTCTGTTATATCTTTAGGTTTCGCTTTTGCTGAAGCCGTAAAAAACGTTTTTTTTTTTCTTTGCAGAAAAAAAAAGTTTAGTGCTTTGGTGAAGAGTCTTGATCAGAAAACTGAGAAGAGATAGTTTCTCTCCAAAGTAGAAAAAAAAATGATTAAAAGGATAGAATAGCTTGTAGTAACTCATCGCAACCCCAATACTGACTGAGGCTGGCATATCTCCACAGAGCTGTGTTAGTTTCTTGGCTTTATTTCTATAGAGGATTTCCACTCCTTCAGCGCCTTGCAATAGTAAGCTCGATTGTAAATAGTAAGCGCTACAGAATTTTCTTATCGGTTTTCAGGAAAATGATCGTGCATTTTGTCCTTTGCATCACGATTAAAAACAGAGAAAAACGGTGGTTTCCCGAACGTTACGAATCAATCTATCCAAGTTTTGGATTAAATTCCTCCTGAATTGAAATCTGGGAGTATATTGCTCTAAGCTTATATAAGGAAAGGCTATAGTCTTTTGTGTTTATTCTGATTAATCCTTGATTGTTTTTACTAGCAGATATTTTAAACTTTAGATGTACATACAGCATGAATCTTGGTGTCATTGAAAGGTCTTATTCAAATTTGATATAAGCAGATTTGTGGTTGTTCTTTTTTCAAGGTTTTAATAAGGAGGGATCAGTCCTGGGGGATGATTGTTGTATATTTTAAAATAAGGAAATGGTTTAGATTTATGATTTATTTTCGCCAATTGGGCATGCGGTAAGTAGGGGTAAGTCCTGGGATTTATGATTTATGGTTTTATGGTTTGTTTCACCTTTTGGGAATGTTGTAATATTAGTGTATTTTTGTTATTTCTTATTAAAGTAGTTTGTCATTTTATCTGGTATATAATATAAATCTCTTCCTTTTTCCTACTGGAAGAAAAGTGCTTTTAGCTAGAGGTGGTTTTAGGGGAGGTACAGAGAGGACACTTACCCTGGGCGAGGAAATTTTAGGGGCGCAAAATTTCAAACAAATAATCTAAAGTTATAATCATTTTGTAAGTTTGGAATATTATTAATGAAATAGAGGATGCAGTTAATAAATCAACATAATTAGTAAATTCTTAATTAATTAATAAAATAAAAATAATTGATAATAATTAAAATAACAAATTAAAAAAAATAAAAAAATAAAATATTAATTAATTAAAAATTGAAAATAATTTTGTTAATAAATGAAAATTTTGTTCAAATTTGCCGAAAAATTTTGTGGGAGACAGGGGGGGGGGGATGATCAATCTTTCACCCCAGGTACAAGAAAGGCCAGGACCCCCACTGCTTTTAGCTGGCACTAGAAAATATTGTCAAGCAGAATAAAGTTAATTGTTATTATTACATATCAGACAGAAGAGCCTATCGGGCAAAAGGCATAAAAACAAAATCATAGCCTCTTCTCTTTCGTAAGAACCGGAGAAAAAATGTTTTGCCTCCTTCCTCCCAAAACCAAAAATTCTAAGTTCTCTTACCCTTCCTCCCTATAATAAAATCCTGAAAGTTTAAACTTTATTTCCCAGCCGTGTGAGACAAAACAGAACAAACTCACCGAAACTGAATGTAATACTCGTTGCCATTTTAAAGAAACTTCTGACTGTATAATAAGAAATACTCAATTTGATTCGGGTATCTGCTGTACAACGTAACACGATTGTCTTCAGAGTTGAAGGTCGCTGATTGGCTGAGTGCTACTGAAGTGTATCTATGTAAACCAAAAATCTGTTTTGAACCTTATAGTATGTGTTGACAAATAAATTCGATGAAAACAGTTCACGACTTGAATAAGCAGCCCTTGTTGAAAGACATAGAATACGCTGGAAAAGTGGACTAATGAGGTGGATAATGGTGGCCAATTCTTCTTTTAGAAATGGTCTAACTTGTGAGCTATTTATAAAAATAAGTATTGACTAGAGAAGTTTCTAGAATAGCTTGGCTTTCAAGAACTTGCCATTATCCTGAAAATAGCGTTGTAAAATGTGATTACCAGAGTTTCTAAAGTGTAGTCCGTTTTTTTGCCGTGTGATGAAGTCAATAATAAAATTAATAATTAAATCAAGATACATAGTCTACATTCTTTCTTTCAAAACTTAGTATGAAAAAGGAAAAAAAGTATCTTTAAGGTATTTCATTTTCGACTCTGAAGAGTCGAAAATGAAAATTCAGGATTTTACATCAGTTTTGACTTAGCATGAACATTGGATTGTTAGTGATAAAAAAAAAGAAAAAAAAAAAAGAATACTAGGAATGCTGCAAAAACTTACTTTGTAAACCTATCTAATAAGTAACTAATGCGTCTTGTTTGTCTATTATTAAACCAAAACAGAGTCATATTTCTAGTTATTTCTGAATTTAAATCGTCTAAATACATTAGAATAAAGTCCACTTCATATTTCCAGTTGTGTCTGAACCTGGATCATCTGAATACATTAGAATAAAATCCAGTACATATTTCTTGTTATTTCTGAATCTGAATCGTCTGAAAACGATAGAATAAAGTCCATTACACATTTCCAGTTATTTCTGAATCTGATTCGTCTGAATGCCTTAGAATAAATAACAGTTCCAATGTCTTATCAGTTGGCTATGGTTTTCCTCTCTTTGTTTTTAATTAAAAGAAATGTACAGACTTCAGCATATTCAAATTTTACTAAAGTCAAGCCACCAAAATTATGCATATAGTAAAATAATTTCAATCTTTAATTTTTTCAGGCAATGGACGGCCACATTTTGACTATAAGTCTGGGATCATGGATGGAATTGCCTGATGTGCCCCTTCGCGATTCAATGAAATCTGGAGATTCTCGAGCCTCTGTGTCTACAGTTGCAAACTATTACTCAAACTATGTTGAACGAAAAGGACTACGGAAATATTTTAAAAATGGCAATTTTGTCACCTCCGTGCGTAAGGTTACTAGGCCAGAAGCTACAAACGTTCGGTGTCTTGCCTGTGAAGAACCTTATTTTTTCGGACGTGAAATCCACTTGTGTGAGCTTCTTACAAATAGCCAAGTATGGGAAGTACACGGTTTTCTGTGAAGAGACTAAGAAGAGTTTCTGTTATTTGACACCAAATGTTGTGTTAGCAGTTGGCGGCAATGACATTCCAAATAGCTTACGAGTAAGTGGCGAAAATTCACCATTTGTTCTCAAATCACTTAATGCACTTGAACAGTTGCTTGATTCTGGAGAGTTAAATGATAAATCTGATCCAGTTTTGATCGTCGGTGCGGGTCTAAGTGCAGCAGACGCTGTTATTGCTGCACGCCACTATTCGATACCTGTTATTCACAGCTTTCGGAGAGGTGTTGCAGATCCTGCTGTAATTTTTCGCCAGTTGCCACCAACTATGTACCCTGAATACCACAAGGTTTACCAAATGATGGTTGATGGTGGCGAGAATTACCCCGGATATAGATCTCTACCTCAACATGAAGTTGTGAAAATTTTACCTGAGAAAACTGTTTTAGTTCAAGGACCTATATCAAGTGGCAAAATAAAGGTTTCTTATGTGATACTATTAATTGGATCAAGACCAAACTTAAATTTTATGCCAAAATCAGGTCTTGGATTAGGATTTATACCAGATGCCTATGTAACAACAATGGGTAATTCTGTCGCTGTGAATTGTTTTAGCATGGAATGTGTGACTCAACAAGGACTTTATGCTATGGGGCCTCTTATAGGGGATAATTTTGTGCGCTTCGCCCAAGGCTCTGCACTATCTATCGCCCAGAGTATAAGCAGAAGAATTTCGAAAGTTTAGTGCTATCCCGGAGATATATGAATATCTCGTTTGTAAAATATTCTTCGCCCAAGGCTCTGCACTATCTATAGCCCAGAGTATAAGCAGAAGAATTTCGAAAGTTTAGTGCTTTCCCGGAGATATATGAACATCTCGTTTGTAAAATATTCTACCAACACACCCGTTCACACGGGGGGGGGGGGAGGCTAGTTCTAAAATTGGTCTTGAGGACTCCCTCTCCTAAGACAATTGGAATTTTGGGCTGAACACGCACTTTTTAAAGCATTTGAACCCCTCCCTTAGAAAAATTTCAAACTACTCTTATTGGTCTTCGAATTGTATGCACCTACGTGGGACCATTGTGTCGATTTTTTTTAAAGAAAAAAAACGTAAGATGTTTGGAAAGTAGTTGCTAGAAAACCGGGACATAGACCATAGTGTACGCCTATTTCGAAGTATATTGAATTAAGGTTACAGACGTTCCATAGTTTTAAAGGCTTACACTGCACGATTCTCGGTTCAGGTATCTTTTAAGTATTTAAAAAAGTTAAAGTTAAAATCGTGGAACATATTCTTTTAGTTACAGAATACATGCACCTTTAATTCAATTGATTGCAAAGCATGCATTAAATACGGCTCATGTTTTTCATGCCAAGGTCCAAATGGATGTTGATTTGTTTAGCCATTGAAGATACCTTGTGTCGACATATTTTTCAGTATATTGTACCTTCTTTTTCATAAAACGAGGAAAAGTACATAGGTTTGTTGTGAAAGTCAAGAATTTACGTGTTTTTCGACTATTCCTACCTTCCTATTGTATCAGAAAAACTAAAAAACATGGTTTTGCACATCAATTATGTATGTTCTTTCTCGATCCCAAAGAGGTTGTGGTTTCTCTTCTCATAAAATTTTATTGGAATCCTTTGAACTCGATCGTTATATCCTTAGAGGCTTAATACAATTTGCTGTGGAAGCATAAATATTCGTATTTTTTTCTCGATATTATTTCAACTGTGATATATACAAAACACTACAACTTACGATATGTACTTTTTCTTACACTCTTAAATTCTAAGAAATTACCCAATAAATTAGAAGAATGGCTTAAACGTCAAAACTAATCGAGTCATAGATTTAAGCTTTAGATGAATACTATTTTTTACGCTGCTGCCAATGCTATTCAATTTGCTATTTCTAGCTATGTTAAGTGCACCTATTATTTAATAAAGAATGCTACCAGTTTTGGCCCGAAAAAACGCCAGTGCAATATAGCGTCACCATGCAAGATAGCAAATCAAGCATATTACCATATCCCAAACCAAAGGGCAAATATAAAGCGGGTCAGAGTGGCTGTGCTCCCAAGTTCTACTTAGTAGGTGTGCCCTCTGCGTGCGTAATGCACCTCATAAAAGGCATAAAAAACTAGCAATGAATGGGGCAACACAACGATTAAGAATATTCAGGCCGAAGCACCTTACATAACTGCGCATACCATACTCTGTTTGAATTTTTTTTTTTTGTAAGGATCGTGCCTGAATTTAAAATTCCAATTAGCTTGATAAAGGTAAATAAGCACATGGATTTGTATAGAAAATATTTATAAATATATATTGCAAGATCTAAAGCTTTAAATTTGTGTCTATACTACAGTTTAATATATTTATCCAGTCTTTTGGTGATTGCAAAATATAAGTATGTTCGCTGTGTGCAAAATGTTTGATAATGGTGCCAAAATTGTGAAAAATAATAACAACATATTGCAGCTTTTGGCAACGTGGATATATCATGCTGTGGCAGCATCCAAAAATCACCTGTGAATTTGTTAAAGTTCAGTCGCATTGCAAAGGAACCTCCAGACGACTTATTAGAGATAAGCACTGAAGCAGGGGGGAAGAGGGTGTCCGCCCCGCCTCCAACCAAAATCCCTATCTTTTCCTGAAATGTTTATATTTTGCTTATGCTTCGCCTATTGATTGTTATTATTTATAAGTTGCCCCACCCCCAAACAAATTTACATATGGCAATGTGCAATATAATGAGAAGAGAATTTCGTCACGCTAAATCCTCGTTAAGTTGTTCTGTTAATATTGGAAGTGACTTAAGGCGCAAGAGGACACTTTAATTCAACCCCCCCCCGCTTCCAATTTCTGAAGCTATGCGGCTTCCTGGACACCAGTTTTTATCCATGTTACTAAAATATAACCCACAGAACGTAGTCATTTTTCTAGCATTGTGGCTCCAGTCTAAAAATATTTTTCTTAATCGCAGCAAATATTAATAAGTTTTGCGCATTTGATGCTTTTTGATACTTGAATGATTTTTGGAAAAAAGGATCACTTCCAATTTTTGTTCAGTCTGATGAAAGTCTTTATGATTGTATGAAGTTCTAACTAGGAGGATCAGATGGCCCAATGTTAACACCCCACTTTGCTGCCTTACGATAAGAAAATCTCCTAAAAAATTATAGGTATTGATTAGATGTTTATATATCATGGCTTATAGTAATTTTATTTATTGTTCATATTTAAATTTGTACGATATCTTGCACTAATAAACAGCATTAATGCTATCCCGAATTTTGTCTTAATTTATATATAACTTATAGAAAAGGTTTAAACTAAAGGATGTTTGAAGGGGGGGGGGGAGGGGCTAAAGCCGTCCTAAAATCCCGCTCCATTAAGAATGGAAATAGGTTAGAAGGCTCCCAAGAGTGTTTTATCGGGCTTGTATCCCCGTTAGCATTTGGAGTCGCGTATTTACTTTACCAGAGAAAGAGAGTGTCAACCATCAGCGAGACAAATAATATTTCATCCTTTGCATCTCAAAACTTACCTCTCGGAATTGTGTAATGTATATATAATAGTGGAGCCATATCTGCGTTAAGAATGGGTATGAACGACAGAAATTCGAAAAATATAAGCTAAAATATAAAACAGGCAGAAGGCCGGGCCTGCCAACAAAGCTAGCAGGTCCAGTAGATGGGGGTAACAAAAGGTGAGAGGCGACACTTTTTGATTTTTTTTTTTTTGACAACATTCTCATGGTTCCACAAGATTCTGAAAAAAAAACTTTCAGGTTTCTAGCATGATTCGCTTGTTTCTGAGTACACAATATATAAAACGAATATACTCCCCCAGATAATGAACTTGTTTCCCATCACATAATGAACTTGTTTTCAATTCTTTTGTACAATTCACTGCCTTCAAAAATGTCCTCATTGCATTATCTTCTTTACTGTTTGTATAATGGAAAGGCAGAATGGTCTTCGTCGCGATTTACCTTGTAGTGCAGTCAATTTTTAATTTTGCTAGAGCCACGTTATACCGCTGAATCCTAGGTTCTCACATCTTCTAACTATTCTTGGTCACTTTGCCCGAGATACGTTCAGATCACTTATTTTCGAGGCCCTAATTAAAACTTAATAAAAAAAAAAAGTTTTAAAAAAAATACAATAAGGTACCTGTGATTATTGGTGCTGTAGTAATGAGATTCTGCGTAAATATGAATCAGACTTCACGACAGGCTTGGTATTGGGTAAAAATCAATACACAGCGCGTAACAGGACGTTAAAAAAAAAAAATGATACAACAACAATTTTGAAATTATCCCCATACTAAGGTACCCACAGTAAATGTTTCAGGGGAGAGGTAGACTAGGTTTGAAAAAAAGTTTTTTGCAAAGAGAAGCATCATATTTATTTCTAAACTTTGGAAAATTCTGCACTTTTTGAACCTTTGGTCCTCTTGTGGAAAACCTGGTTGTGATGGAATTACTGAAATTACCAATATCAGTGGCAATGCATTTGAGGCATATTAGGCTATATGGAAAAATGAACCCAATGCGCGGGAAATTTTTAGCAATCCTGTGAACATACCATGATTGTGACGTGCGAATCTTACGCGTGGTAATTTTGCCAAAATTAGGTAAGATGTTTCATATCGAGCTGTTTAAGCCATATCGGATCGTGCAATCCAAACAACCCATTGGAATTATTATGACCAAAATGCATTATTATGGCTGCGGAGTCGAAGTTTTAGTAAATTTTTCCTGAATGGATTTGGTATATTGAAAATTTCTGGAGTCGGAGCCGATTATAACTTATAACCGATTCCACATCCCTGTATTTACCTGTATGAAAAGAGGTACAATACCCCTAAAATTAAGAAAATTAAGACTTCTGAAAGGAATAGTCCAAATATCTCCGGACAGATGAAACAAAAATCGAACCCAATAAAAGCCAGAGATCCAAAAAAATAGTTTATTGAACAAAATCTCAACAAAAACGAAATTATCCAGTGACTGACCATAAATTTTCTCTCAGGATATAATCCAACAGAAACAATTTTACTGTAAAAAAAATTCCAACTAAAACGAGGGAATGAAGACACAGACAGGAACATTCTGTCGGAACATTTAATGCCATGACCAATCAATATCCCGACCTCAAAACCAACAAAACTCGGTAAAATCATGACTTTCCCAAAATTACTCCGAAACTACACATTTAGGACATTCCATGCTCAGATAATCCATTTATCGAGGGAAACAGCAACAATTAGTATTTTAGAATATTTCAATTATCTGAGCACTATGTGGCACTCAGTAAAGTTGGCATACTTGCAAAAAGCATCCAAACCATACAAAAGAGCACGTGAAAACTCTGATACCAAATTGGACTAATTTGCGTCAATTGGATGGTTGGGCCAAAAATGCATGGATTGTTTCACACAGTCGCATTATTAATACTCCCGGCCCGACCAATATTCATATATTCCAACTTCAGAAATATCATTTTACTGGATCAATTGGTGGTCTCCATTAGCCTAACTTAGCGTCAACAATTAGAAGCACAATATCGCTCCAAGACAAAGTTTATCACTGAAAACGTCCAACTTTAGTGTCAATTTTTCATGCAAAAGGACTTGGTGACTCATACATAACATGAGCTCGTAAATTTTATGTCGATTTAATTTCTATACTTTGCGGCAAAAATAATTATTGTGTCGGAAATGAATGAGTCCTGAACAAAAGCTTCAAATAAAGATGTTTTTTTTCCCCGAAACGCTTATGTTTCCTATGGTTTTTCATTTCCTTCAAAGAGAAATTCTGACTTTTATGAACGTCCTTTAATGTTTCCAGCCGCGGAAGATGTCTAATCGTAGACGGTACGTAGATCTTTAGGACGCTGTTTTCTTTTTTTTGTTCTTCCAGGAAGTTCTTTCCAACCATCCGTGGGCAGGGAAGTGATGGTTATTTTTGACTCAGTGTGCAGGTATATTAATCATTTGCATGTTAAAATTTAATCTAACCACTAAATCCAAATTACCAAGGTTTGTATTTTACTTTCCGTTTTACAATATGGTAATACTCTATACATGTTTAGAAACTTAGAATGCATCTAACTTGTTGGAATATTAATAATAATACTCGTTTTAAACTTTACCGTCGCTCTATCTTAATGAGAATAAAACTAATGTTGATCACACACTGAAGAAAAAATAAGGTATCGAAGTTTCTAGCTAGAAAAACTTTTTAGTCAAGAAAATTCGTAATAGATTAAAATACGTCGCTGATAAAATGTGCCTTTCTTTTGGAATCACAGTGAAAAAAAAACTACAAATAAATCTTTTATCCCTATCTAACTCACTAAAGAAAAAAATGGAGGTTATGCTTTTTCGTTATGGGAGTAATAAAAATTATTTGTATCAAAGTTGAGCTCAAGAATATCCTATTTTTATTGTTGACATTTTTAAACTGAATTTTCAGAGTTCATTTAGGTTGGATGCTTCCTGCATAACAACGTCCAAGTACAATTGAAAAAGAATGTTTTGAACCTATTAGGTTCCATCTATATCTAACAAAACAGAAAAGAATAATGCCAGGGAAGAATGACAAAATTTGACTTTTATAAGAAATAATACCAGCAATGCCAATTTGACCGTTATATCTACAAAATACCGTCTATCTTCAAAATGAAATTCAAATTTCAGTTATTCTATGCAGTTTTTGTTTACATGTGTTTTTTTTAAAGGAATGAAATGATTTATTTTTTTAATGGGTATCTTCGAAATAATAAGGCCGATTGTTTTTTTTTTATTAGGTTTTATGGAAGAGTGCTCTGAAAGATCAAAATTAGCAACAATCAAAGAAATCATCCAAAAACAAACAAAATACAGCAAATGGATCGACATTCGATTGAAATCGATAGTCACTTGAAACTGCTTGCATGTCGGAAGAAAGGGTAGATCGGACTACAAATGAAAGGTTGGAGACGGGGAAATTTATGGGTACCCTGCAATACTTAATTCTATTGAAAAAACCGTCCCACCTCATCGAACACGTCTTTTGTGGCAATGTGTTGTTGTAGATACGACTCTTATTTACTATTGTACATCCGAGATCAAAAAGTAATCACAATAGTGGATACAGAAGGGAAACCATCGCCAAAAATCGGCGTCGGACTTTTAAGTTAGAAAATTGGGTGAAAATATCCACCAAACACGGGTTCAACCACTGGAGTAATATTGGCTTGTACTCTTGCAGCACAAATTTACAAGTGAAGAATTCAAATCAAAGAATTAAAATTCATTGGCAATTTCCTTTCTTTATTAGTTCAAAAGTATGTTACGCAACTATCGTACTATATCCGACATAGATTTTCAGGTTAGGTTACTGTGATTTCAAATAAATAGAGATAAATTAAAATTCAAAGCACAAATAAATTGAAGATCTAACTATGTTTCAATAGCAATAATAAGAATCATTAAGACAACTAAAATAACAACCAGGATCAGACACCACTTCTTTTTCCATGCGCTCCTCTGGTAGGTTTCTGCTTTCTTCAAATGCACAAAACACTTGTCCAACACTCAAAGTAGTATTTTCGATGTTGTAGTCAATCCTGTCTAAGACAGTTCCCTGGAAAAGTTAACATTAAAAAATCACAGCGATGATTGTCACATACAAATAATAATAATATTATTTACCCGTCGCCCTAGAAAGTGAATAGCTTCATTTAACTAGGTAGTATTATTGATTAGGATGGTGGATGAATGTTTGAAGATTTAAAAAGTAGATTAGCCAAGGCCCAGGGTATCGTTTCACAGTTGAAAAAGTTTGGAAAAATAAGAAGATATGTCTGTGAACCAAGATTAGAATATTGGAAGCTATAGTGATAACAGTGGTCAAGTACGGTTCTGAAATGTGGGCGCTCCAAAAGACGGAAGAGTTTTGTTAGATGTTTTCCAGAGGAATTGTCTACGAATATTTTTGGGTAGTCCTTTGACTGACCGTATACCAAACAACACACTGACGTAAAATGTGGTTCTATCCCACTTTCAAGGGCTCTAATGAGAAGAAGGATGTCTAGGACAAATTTTGCATATGACAGATGAGAGATTGCCAAAGATTGTCGTTTTCGGACATCCATCTGTGGTCAAACAAAAATCAGGTCGTAACCGAATGGAGCGCGAAAGAGGTCGTAAGGAAAGATTTAAAGAACATAGCGAAGCTTGGAATAGATTGGATGGTGGAGGAGCATGCGAAGCTGTGGCCTCAGGCGGCTTGGCGCTGCAGGGAGTTGTTAGTAGTAGTATCTTGCTTTATGAACTACTCATACTGTCTGAAAATCGAGTTCCACCATATTTTCAAGCAAAACGAATCAGGTGCAGCAGATGCAGAATAATAAAAATTTAAAGAAAGTCTTTTTTTTAAGTCGTTTTCAAGATGGACTGAAAAGTGAAAAATCATTTGTTTCTTGAGAATCTATGAAAATAAGTGAATAAATGCATGAATATATGCATCTAAGTTATAAATACATAAATGAAAAAGTTGGTGATGTGAGGAAAATGAGTTAAAAAGCAGAAGTAATGTAAAGCCCAATCCGTTTGACACCTCTCGTTTTCACTTATAATCATAGATTCTCGAGAGAAAAAAAAAATCTACTTTTTAGTTAATGTTGAAAACGTTTTTCCTTTTTTTGTATATTCATTATGTTGGGCTTTTAGTTTTCTACTAATAATTAAAAGTCTTTAGTCTTTTATAAGAAAAAATTGTCTTTTTTAACATTGAAACCTAAGTTGTGACGGCCAGAGGCAAGTGTTGTTATCGCTGCGCTACCATGTGTTGCTTACCAAGTTTGTTTTATGCTCTTTGCTCTGCCCAAACACCAGTTCATGTTGTTTTTATTTAATACAAGGGGGCGTATAGTAATAATAATAATTTATTTTTAACCGCTGTAAAACAACAAAGCACAAGCGGAGTACTAGGAACAAAGAAACTTCAATATACACAAATACAATGCACAATCACTGACGGCAAAACAATCTAATTAACAGGTGGAAACAACCCAGAGAAAAAACACCATTATCAGCTAAAACAGTATTTAATCTTTCGAATGACTCAGAAATATCCGTAGCACCGTATTATACTAACAATGGCAGGATTACGGTAAGAACGAGCCAAATAAAGTAAGTATTTCAGGTACAGAAAGTACATCACTCGAATTGATTTTAATTGCTTCTTCTGCAACAGTGGATACATACCAGACATAAATAAAACAGAGTGGTCACAAAATGTACTATAAAGACGAGCGAGTGCTCGACGTGAGTAACGACCACGATTAGCGAGGATTTTCCCGTAGCCTATCTGAAGCTTTGTTTAATGTCGACGAGAGCTTTTGCACGGAGCCAAGAGAACGTACTACAAATATGGATACCAAGCCACTTAATGACATTCGCATATCGTATTGAAGAAGATCCACATGGCAGTATAGGAGAGAGGATTTGGTATTGTGAAATTGCACTTTCGTCGGAAGTGCTTAATACTATTAAAATTTCGAAGTAATTGGACATTCGTAAGAGGTGAAAATATGACTTACAAATTTAATAAATTTATGTGACAAACAATGAGACAAGTCGGTGAGTTGAAGAAAGCGAGTTAAAAACGTAGAACTGTTTATAGCAAATCGTCCATTCCGTCCGGTCACATGCAAACGGTATAACTAAAAACATGAGAACTGATATTAAAGTCCTTTTGAAACTACATTAAATGAATTATCATATTATGGTTCTGTAAGAAAATCATCAAATATGATAGAATTCCATATACGTCACTTAAATTGATCAATTGTAACCTAATTTAATAAATAAAAAAAAATAAATTAGATAATATAGTACTCTAAGCGTAATTACAGATTATTGAAGGCATGGAAAAGCAAATTCCAAAAGTTTCAAAGAATTTTCTAACAAAAGCCACCTACTAGATTGGAGATCATACTGAAGAGTACGGGACCCTTATAAGAGTTAGACCGCCGATAGTTTAACATAGGGAGACACCGTCATGGAAAAAGCGGGGTAGCAAAGCTGCAATGCTACTTGACAGTTTTCAAATTTGTTGGCAGATATTGTCCAAAAATATCATTTTTACATATAAGAATACTTTTTGCTCGAAGAAAAGCTATAAAAACACAAGTTGTGCTGCTTTTACTACTGCCAATTACAGCGTGTGTCTGGCGACTTCATTAAAAAGTGGTAAATTTCGAAGTAAATTTGATACTTGATATGATTAATGTACAATACAAATCATTAAAGCTAAAACATTTTCCGTAAGTACTACTAATCAGTTTTTTAGTTTTTTTTTCAAGTTTTTTAAGTCAAGACCAGTCTGCACAAAGCAGGCCGAGGTAGCTTGGGAAAATAACGGCAGGCTAAGTTGGCTAGTTGAATTTAAGCTGGAGGGCTTTGGGGGATAGAATTCTGATTTCTTTACTATCATTTGCGTTTTAAAATACTTAAAAAAGACAAATATGAGACAAGTTTAGGTCAAACAAAATCCCCAAACAATTGATGGTGTGGGTGATTTTTCTTTTCTACACTAGCATCGTTTTGCATTTATAAGTTTCCCATGCTCGGTGGGCGATACCAAAAGGAAAAGGCTAACTGGAAGTCTTGGTTAAGAAAGTCTTTACTAAGGAATACAGATGATTAATCAGAAAGGGCTCTCAAGCGTTTTAGCATGAATTTAAGGGGAGTGGGGTAAAACTACTAGCACTACTAGCAGTGCAGTTTTATCCAACAGAACTAAAAATCTGAAACAAGTTTATAATGAGTATGCATTTTGTTTATCAGAACTAAGAGTTTACCTAAAAGTTTAGGCTTTTTTGGATCCACCCTGAATTTTTTTAATTAAATGTTTCCACATTTTTTTTTTAAACATAAAGTAATTAGATGTAGGTTATATGCAAAATACAGACTACTATAAAAACGCAAAGAAAGAAAAATACTAAATTAGCATGATGGAAACTGGAACCTCAATAATTGTCGACGCTCTTTGCGCCATCCAGGGCTTTGGAGAATCTTTACCCTTTTATGATATCAAAAGTGCTTACTTTGGGTCCAATAGAAGACAAAAACAAAGAAAACACTTTTTTATTTCAAACATTTAGTTGTTGTTGGTCGTAGTCTTACTTCAAGTGATGGTTATTTAACTCAGTAGTGGTTCGTCTTTGCGTCAGGTTTTCAGAAAAAAAACACCCGCATTTTCAAAGAAATTATTAGCACAATAATAAAATAATTTCAAGAATTGTGATATATATATACAATTTACACAACTTGCGTATTCTTTAAATGACCAGGTACTTAATATTTTTTAAAGTGAAAAGATTTAGAGACGATTCCCATGCAAGTCACAACTAGCACAATCACTTTCAGCTAATTAAGAAGGCTTGCAAAGGAGAGAACAAATACTGATTGGCCAAAAATATTGACATGCGTGAGCTTTCGGCTTTATCAGTAATCGCTCTTTACTAAGTTGTAGCTACTGCTGCACCCATGGCTAGATCAAGAGCTTTTAAAAATCCTAATTAAAAAAAATCCGAGGTCAGAGAAGAAACACATAATTCCCCTGATGATCCTTTTTTCTAGAAAATTAAAACATTACTAATTTAATGAAAAGAGGTGCTTATAGTTGACATCCTTTTTGAAAACTCGACAACAGAGCAATGACATTGCGAATAGGTACAGCTTAGACACTAAATTTTAAGAACATGTCTCTGAACACAACCTTCAAAAAAAGCGTATACATCAAGTATTTTGCCCGTCGCCTATCCAGTAAAGCAACCCGTTAAATATACTGTTGATTATACCTGTTAAGTATACCTGACACAAGTCAGTTCTAGCTGCACCCACAGCATGGTCAGATTCATTTTGGATTATGATTTATTTTGGATTATATTTCCCAATGGTGATCATATTGAACCAGTGATCGTAGAAGATCGAGAGAGGGCTCATTTCATCGGAAATCAAAAGTTCTAGTGCCCTTTTTAAGTTACCAAATAGATTTGAGGGCAGCTAGCCCCATCCCACGCTCATTTTTTCCCCCAAAGTCACTAGGGAGGATCTCTGTGTTATGTGGGAGGATCATTTCATAGAGGAGTTTTTCATGGGAGAATGGAATTTTCCATGGAGGAGGAGCCGGATTTCTCAGAATTATTTAAAAAAACGATCCGAAATTAAATAAAAAAACATGTTTATTTTAATTAAACAGCCTTTGTGATTCAGGAGTCATTCTTACAGAATCGGGACAAAATTCGAACTTTAGCGCAAAGAGCGAGGTATTGACGGGGGCGCCCCCCTCGTATACGTAATAATTTCTGTTCGTTTTAAGTTTTAACGTTGATCCTTACTTTCGGTTAAAAAACTTGTTTATTTTTTTTTTATTTTATCTATGAACAAAAACAAGATTATTACCTGATCTGAGACCATTTGAGCCACTTCTTTAAAGATCACATTCATATCTTGAATAGATTTGGCAACATTCGCCACTTCTCTATCTCGCTGCTCTGCAAATGCTACATCTTCTTCCAAGAGGAGTAACTGTTGCATCGGTGATACAGTATCAACTGCGATCTCTTCATAAAATATCTCCTTCAAAAAGGTTCATTTGGCCCAATAAAGGCTGAGTTTCTTTAAAATACTTGGCAGTTCTGTCTTCACGTGATTGCAGCCCTAATGAAATAAAACAGGGTTAATGAAAGATACGATTGGCTGTTTGCAAGCCAAATTGACCAAGTCCACTTTATGCCTGTTGGCTATCTCAGCGTCAAAGCATTTAATTCAATCGCATACTTTGTAAACTTCAAATAACTGATGTAAAAAAAAAAACCCTTAAAACGCGACTGGGTACAATGTACAAAAAAAAGAACTGATGTATAAACAAAACCCTTAAACGCGACTGGGTACGATGTACAAAAAAAAAACTTAAAACGCAACTGGGTGCGATGTACAAAAAAAAAGAACTGATGTACAAAAAACCCTTAAAACGCGACTGGGTACGATGTACAAAAAAAGAACTGATGTACAAAAAAAACACCTTAAAATCCGACTGGCTATGAAGTACAAAAAAAAATCCTAAAAACGCGACTGGGTACGGACGTACAAAAAAAAGAACTGATGCTCAAAAAAACTCTTAAAACGCGACAGGGTAAACGTAAAAAAAAAGAAAAACCCTTAAAATGCGACTGGGTACGATGTACAAAAAAAGAACTGATGCACAAAAAAAACTCTTAAAACGCGACAGGGTACAATGTACAAAAAACAACCTTAAAACGCAAATTATTTCATATAAAAATTAAACGTAAAGCTTAAATTTAGTAGTCAATTAATTTCACCTGTTTGGTATCAAAATTGCAGCAATTACACAAACATTTATCTGTATTTTAATTAGAATTTTAGCAGAATTTTGGAATACAAAATAAAAAAAGCTTTTCTCCGCTGGTTAGTACTATTATGGATAGCTACGTCTCTAAATTATAGCAACATGCGAGTAGTTATAGTAGTTACAATAATAGTACGGGAGCCCAGCGGCTCAACTGCAGGGCATTGGCACGGCTACGCGGCAGGCTTGCATATAATGATTCTCATTCTTGCTTGTCATCTAACCACAGGCAATATGGACTTCTTCTTGATGTCATGGCGTCACCATAGGTTCGATACAATCACCCTTTGAAAAATACGAATTCTTCCGTAAAATTGTGACCCATTTAAATCGTTTTTGTGGCGAGAAATGTCAATATGCCAGTTTTAAGAACAGAAAGAACTATGCAGCCAATTAGAGGCCAGGCCCCGGCACTTGGCATGCTTGAATATATTGATTCTCGTTGTCGCTTGTGTTCTAACTGCAGATAATGTGAACTTCTTCTTTATGTCGTGGCGTCAGGTTTGTTTTGATGCAACCACTCTGGGAAAAATACTAAAAAGGCACATATTTAAAAAAGAAGATATTTCAAGTAAATACACAGTTGCTCGTTTAAAGGGAGTATATAAATTTGTTATTCTTTTGTTTTTAAGTCGTGAGGTGTCAAATAAGCAATAACAATTGAGTTAAGAAAGTCTAGCGTGAATTCAATCCTCCTTCCTGTTAATGCATCAAAGAGAGCGTTCAGAGTTTTATTCACCAACAAATACAAATTGGAAATACAATACTTTTATTCCCCCTCGAAAGGTTAAATGGCCAGGGATACAAGGGGGATAAAAAGTACAATATAAGCAAGAATAAAAAAAGAGAACAATAGCCAAACAACAGATAAGATTAAAAAGAGATCATGCCAGAGGCCTGGGAGTCAAAAGTGCAGAGAAGACCACGATACACCATGAAATAAACACTTAGGGGACACCCAACTCCATAGAGGAAAAAAATAATAAAATAAATAAATAAAAACAAAATGATATTCTGTCTGATTCTGAACTAAATGGCCCTTAAGTATCCCTTTAAAAAGTCCCAAACTAGTGCCATCTCTGTCCAGAAGAAGGTAAGGAATTCCAGACCTGCTGACGAGCAATGAGGGGATTGAAATATGACCGTAAAATACGGGTAGAAGGAATCCAGGTATTATATGAAGAACGAAGGCTATATGGAGCTGAATCAGAAATAAACACGGGAGTTTTTTGAAGAGATTTTCGAAGATTGCCATGAAGCTGACGAAAGAAAAAAGAGAAGCACCAGAAAGAATGTAAATAGAACGTAGGTTTAAGAACAGTTTTGGTGAGGAACGGTTGGTGTCCATAACCAGAGGCCGTGATTTATTATGCATGACAGAAAGTGACCGCAGTGTAGAAGGAAAAGTAGACATCCATACAATGGGGGAATGTGAAACATATGATTGTACAAGGCAAAAAAAAGAAGCCTCAGTATAGATCCAGGAAATGTGTGTCCGAGTTTTCAAGTGATACCCAAACTCCATGAGAACTTAAACCTAATCGTGGCTATAGGGCGTCTAAACGAAAGGTTCTCATCAAGCAGGATATCAATCTGGATAATCATAGACAATTTGATGGAAGAACCTCAAAACATTCAACAACAGGGATAACGCAGCACAAAAAGCTCAGCGCACCAAAAACTCCACCCGTTCAGATTGACAGTTAGTTCAACGCAATACACCTCAAAACGCGACTGTGGTGCACCCCAAAGCACCGCCAACCCAAAAAGGCAATTCAACGTTATACTTAACCCGACAAGGAGTTGACTTACAAGACATAAATGCCAAATAGTACCCAATCAACAAAAAATGGGTTTTATGCCTTCTTTTGTTTCCAATGTACCATTTTGTCTCTTCTTTTACCCCATTTTTACCTTCCATTTTATTACTTTTATATTTTATCCGGTGGTCCACTATGTCTGGTTTCTGACTCTTATTCAGAACATGAGTGCAGGTGTCACATCTTACACTTCAGATTCCTCAGCATCTTAATAGCGTGGTCAGCACCTCATACCCTTGAAATCATGGTTCGGGCCCCTCAAAAACATCTGCTGATTTAGAAAATCAAATAAGAAATGAAAAAGCTCCAAAGTGGGTAACAATGAACACTGATTCTGAGACGCGAAGCTTAAATTATTGTTTAGATAAGTATGCCCTGTTTTGTCTCGAGTCTCGGGGATCAAGTTGAAACTTTTTAGGAGCAGTTTGCTGGATGAGGAGGGGGGGGCAAAGGTGACTTCAAATTTGTGTTTGGCGGTGGGAGTTATTATCTGATACCCACGCTGGAGTATACGCTACGTTTTTTCTTTTTTATGGGTGTCGTAGGACAAGCATTGCTGCTAGTTTCCCATATTTGGATAATTTTCCGGGAAGTTATAGGTATATTTTAACCAGAAAAGGCTAGTTTAAAAAACAGAAAAAGTATAGCTTGTTTTATTAATCAGAGTTCATATTAAGGAGACACACAACTGCTTTCATAGAATTTATATTCTGATGCTTTAACTTGGATTATACTTACTCATGAGGTACGATGACTGAAGTGACTTGAAATCACAACTCAAAGACTGTAAAAACATTGACTAGATACGAGGAAACGTTTTTGGCTAACTTGAATTCAACAGATCCCGGATTATATTGCTGCAAACAGCTCTGAACAGTATTCAAACCACCATAACATTTCCCAAGCGTCTAGAAAAAAGTTTATACGTTATTTTTAAGCAAACTAACTCTACACATGTGGGAGTGCAATACCTTAATATAAAGTATGCTACCTTGGCTACTCAGGATTTTGGATCGGTGCGGGGGAGGGAATTCCAATGGAGAGCCTTGGCTCATTATTGTTTGTAATTTATATTTTCTTTAAATGTTCTTGAAAGCACCACCGAAAATTGTTGATAACATAGATATAGGTTTCTTTCTAACAATGTTAAAGTTCTTAAAGAATATTACCTAATTACAGTAACCCTGATTCTTACCCTTTTCGTGGATGCAAAAGTAGCTGTATTCAGTACAAGACGAAAAGGGCCTATAGTAACCCCCCCCCCCAACAGGATTCGCATTTTAAAACAAAAAGTACACCATTAGAATCGCCTTGGCCGTAAACCCTATTCAGGAAACTCAGGCCCCTGGCTTAAACACCAAGGAAAATCACTTTTCTTGCATGGGAAGCATTTTTTCCGTTTTTTCCTTCTTTGCAGCTAGCGGGGCACTGGAACATCACAGAGACCTGTTTAAGGGCTCATGTTCAAGGAAATTGCTACATCTACGCGCTTTTGTAATTAACATAACACAATATTTAAAATTCTTATACAAGAGATGAATGATGTCATAATCGTAGGTTACAACCATAAATGACGTAAAAAGTATAAGACACAAGAACAAGCCCATACTCTGGGGAGAGAGAACAAGGCCATACTCTAGGGAGGGAGAACAAGGCCATACTCTAGCGAGGGAGAACAAGGCCTTACTCTGGGTAGGAAGCTACAGATTGCAGCATATGAAGATCAATTGGAATACCTTAAAGAAAATAAGACTAATATACTTTAAAGGGTGTCCTGGGTAACAGCAATGGCGACGTAATTCATTCTTTATAAGCTCCTACTAGGAAGAAGCCGAAGGCTTTTTCCTATGTGTAACATTATTTTGGTCTTAAAATACAACAGAGCTAGACTGAATCAAAGTTCTTAGTAATTTTACAATAAAAGGCAATTTTCGACAAAACTGAACCATCACATGTATGATGATGCAACACGCTTACTTATTGACAAGATAATATAACACAAGTATCTTTTATAATAGGTCAAAAGACCTTGACAAATGAAATATAGTATGTAAATAGTAAAGACTAAATTTACGTTCAAGAGGGGATGGTCGGTTCTGCTGACGAAATGTTGCCGGAGAAAGATACTGGTTATGTTTATTTGTTATCAGCTAAGCGCTGAACTTACCTTCAGCCCTCGTACAGACTAGACATTCACATGACCAGGAAGAGTCCATATACATAAAATAAATAAATACCCTACCAATCTAGTATTAGTCCTTGGGATTGTTTTGAGATCTCTTTGACATATGCTCTTGTTTCTTAATTTGACTAACAATTTACTGTTCTCGTTGGCAGCAACTTATTTCAAAATTTTGTTTCTGCCAATTTGTGCCACCAAACATCAAGTTTTGTTAAAAGAGCGAAAAAAGACAGAGAATCAAAGTTTCAGGATAGCCAATCAATTTTCATGGTCTAAAACTACAGACACTATATTCTGAGCCCCTCCTCCCCCCCCCATTGACAAACGAATAGTTTTCAATTGACAAAAAATTGATAAAACTGCATCATTATATTCAAGATGATATGACACATGTAGCTCTTGAAAAATCACTTCTCTAGGATGTGATGTTTTATTTGAGGGACTCCGTAACCCCGTTCCCCAGATTGCCCTCATATTCCTTGAAATGTCATCACAAACTGGTTTCAAGAATATTCTTTGTGCTTATAAATTACAAAAACAAGAATGGCTCACTTTTATCATGAACTGACGGACACAAAATGATGTTTGAACTTTAAATACTCATATGGAACAATATTTCTGTTTAAATATTGTATAAAGCAATATTTAATTGTTGTATACGACAAAACAATATAAAAAATAATTTCAATTGTCTTATTACAGTATTTAATATATAATCAAAATACCCTTTTGATTTTTATTTGATTCTTTACTATGACAAAACTCCAGGTTTAAAAAAAAGGGAATTGACAAATGGACATATCTACAGTATCTCAGGAATGGATAAGGGTATAAAGCAGAAACTTTCAGGGAATTTTGAGGATGGGGGGTTTTTGAACTAAATCAAAAGACATTATGTGCATCCGGGTTGTCAAAAGGAAATATCTGCAACATCTCAGGAACGGTTAAGGATATGAACTTGAAACTTTTAGGGAATGTCAATCCAAATCACAGGCGCGTCCCGAAACTCATTTTATTGAAGGGGGGGGGAGGCTATCTTCGTAAATTTTACCGAATCGCTACCTGATTTATGCCGAATTTTCTGTAGAAATCTAGAATTTTGCTAAATTTCTGCTGATTTTGCAAAATTTTACCGAATGCCAAAAAATTTGGGGGGGGGGGGAGGAGGGGGGGGTGGCGCGCCCCTCCCCCCTTCGGGACGCCCCTGCCAAATCAAAAGAAACTACATGGAGCCAGGTTGTCAAAATGGCATATCTAAAGTGTCACAGAAACGGCAAAAGGGTAAAAAAGGTAAAACTTTCAGGGAATGATGAGATGGATGTTGAAAGACACTATAATGATCCTGGTTGTCAAAAGAGTGGATCTGCAACATCTCAGGAATGGTCAGGCATATTAAGATGAAATCCTCGGGAAATGCTGAGAGTAATGTTGAATTAAATAAAAAAAAACATTAAATATGTTTATTGTTTTTAGCTCAATATTTGAGCTAAGACTCGAATATTGAAAAGTATTCCGAACTAAATTAAAAGGCATAACATGCATCAAGGCTGTAAAAAGAATGTATATGCAATATCTAAGGAACAACTAGGGGTGTTATGTTGAAACTTTCTGCTGCCATTCTGACCCTCATCACGTGAAGTCTCTTGACTATAATACAACTTTTTTTTTAAAGTACATTAACAACGAAAATTATTTCTGCTGAATAGACATGTAAATATTCTATTATAAAAAACCAAATGAATTGCTTACTTCCATCATCACCAAAGGTAAGCTGTTATGGCAAGGACAAACGCGCAATTATTACTACGATATTAATCAAGGAACAGTGTTGTTGGTGTTCATAAAAAGGGGCCAGTCTAGAACCCCCTTTATGCTTCCCATCATAAGAAGGTCTAATCACCAGAGTTTAGACAGGTTGCAAAGCTGCTGAGGGAACAGCGGTAGTAGACTACAGCATGGTAGGCATAATTTGGGATTTGTAATATTTCCAATCGATTTACCTGGATTGGTATCCTCTTCGATAACTTGTCGAGGGAGCGATAGAAAAGTAAAAATACTGAGATTCAATTGAGATTTGGTAGACAGGTACATTCACCTCAATTTCTGCTTTTTTTAATGAAAATTAGGCCTGTAAACTTGCCTAATTTTTTATTTTTGTTGATGCTATGACACACACACAAATGAAATACTATCCCATATGCATTTTCTTTCATATAAAGTGCAATGACACTCTGGCCCTTAAGGAGCTGAAGGGGGCAGCAACCCCACTCTCATTTGTGGTAATAAAGAAAGAAAGGATAAGATTGGAAGGGAGATAGAGAGAAAAAGAGAAAGAGAGGGGAAGGCTTAACACAAAAAGGAGATGTAAATCAATACAAAATATAAAAGGGTTTACTGAGGAGGAACCTAACGGTGCCTTACATTAAAAGAGGGTAGGTACTAGCTAATTTTTGGGGTTCTGGCAACAAGGTAATCTAAGAATGGGTCAAACTATAGAGACAGGTTGAAAAGCGACAGTAAAATTTGATCTCGCAAAAATAAACTGATCATATATACTAACTAACCTGACTATGATAATCCTAGTTTACTAACTAAAATACTCATAAGATGTGGGATGAAAGTATACTGAAGCAACCCCAATGGAAATTTTATCACTAATTTTAGAAAATTCTGCATGCTATGTTAAGTTTTACCCTTGTTATTTCCCGTGTCACTTCTTGGATTTGCCTATCTTCTTCAGAAGTGTCATCAAGAAGAGGTCTGATAAAATGTTGTTTCTGAAGATCTTTCAATTCTTTAAGGCGGGTCTTAACTTTCGAAATTTGGTACTCAACTTCTTCAAACTCTTCATACCATTCTGGGGGTATATTGATTTGAACTTCATCTAATTCCTGTTCTATTAGAGCAGTTCTGTCAGTATATATTCCCTGAAAAATATTACGTCATGAGGAAAAGTTAACTAATAAAGTTTTGAGCAATGACAAATGGATTTTACACACCCAACATTTAACATTCAGAAAGCATAACTGAGTCCCACCTATCAACAATTGTCCAATCTTGATGAAAACAACAAAAATTGTTATAGGATACTTGGATGGGTAACATATTATGAGCTTTAGCAAGTTTCTTGATTATTTGCCAATAATATGCTGGTTGGGTGCTAATGATACTATGCCTGTTTTGCACCATCATCGGAATAAAGTACCCCCCCCCCCATAGAAATAAAAAATATATACTATTTTGGGGTATTTTCAAAGAAATACTCTTTTTGATATTTTCATTGAAAAAAACTGGAAAAAAAATGACAAATTTATCAGTCCCCCCATCAATTTTGGAAAATATATTTCTTTCCCCCTCCCCCTAAATTTACACGAACTGAGGTAGTGAGTTCAAATTCCACTAACAGTGGATTTTTCATAATTGTGCAATTTTGGGGGGAAACACATATGATTATCAATATTGGTCTTGTCAGCATTCCTGCTCCATTTTGCTGCAAAACCATAGGCAGGTTCTAGCTGTATAATCCATGACAAGAGTATCTTAGCTTAGCTAACTCATATGAGACTAGATGGAAGAACTCTTATGATTCTAAAACGCAACTAATTCTGTAACACTGATTTTATTATTTTAAAACCAAGCCACAAAGGATTAGTTAATAATTCAAATTTCACAACAGCTTAAAACGTTTGGAGGGTTGCTTACAAACGAGGGTTATTTCACAAACAGAGGGTTGCTTAAAACGTTTGGATACGTTATAAAACTGCACTAAAAGTAGAAAAAAAGTATTTTTATTTACTCATGGAAATAATATTTGTCCACAAATTAATTTTCTTTCAATAGAGCACTTTTGCATTAGCTGGAAAAGTTGTGGCATATTTGTTTTCGTTTTGGAATTTGAACAGTTAATCAAATCGGGCGTCCTAACTTTTTCTTAACTATGTGTTTTCGGAAGTACTTATTCATAAAAGAAAATACTATAGACAAATCAACAGACAAATTAAGATTAGTTCAGATATTCAAGTACAAACCAATTTTCAAGAGTAATAAATTAGTGGTTGTCCTTTGAGGGTTGGCATACACTTAATAAATCGAAAGCAACTACACTTTTTTTAATTTTTATTTTTTTACACAAAGCAATATTAGTAAAAGACAAATAAATGAAAAAAACATAATTTGAACATGAAGAATCTTTTTACTTTTTTTGAATGCATTGAAGTTTAGATTATCTTTTAGACCAAAATTAGAGATATTTGCTGACAGAAGACCCTTAGTGATTCAGTTAAAGGCAGGGGCGGATCCAGGATTTTTTTAGGGGGAGGGGCAAAATAGGTTGATCCGATAAACTTGCGTCAGGAGCAAGTTAATTTATTCCTGTCTTTCCACATTATTTGAACAGTGCTCACTATTGCTATAAGCCAGTTTGTTTCATTTATTTATTTATTTTTCTT
Organism: Artemia sinica; assembly: GCA_027921565.1. NCBI lineage: Eukaryota > Metazoa > Arthropoda > Branchiopoda > Anostraca > Artemiidae > Artemia > Artemia sinica. Next base: position 21,752,501 of record CM051267.1, on the reverse strand, counting down.
ACAAAATACACCATTTTGCATATTTATTTGAAAATCTTAAGATCACTTCAAAATTTATTAAAGACAAAATGATCTACTTATTCTAATTTTATTCACAGAATGTAAACTATTCGTTTGCTAGAAGAATTTAATAAATTATAATTTAGATTGTTTTACTAATGTATGAACATTCAAATGGAAGTAAGAAATAGGAAGCAAGATAAATCAGCATTAATTTTTTTTTTATCAAAGCTCCAAAACATACATTTCAATCTGTTTAGATTAAGAATTCAATTTTGCCTTTGATTGGATTCTATGAATTGAATCAATGATTTAAAGAGACAATTGAGGAGTATTTTGATTTGACATTTTCTAAAAGTTAAGATATTAATGTTTGACATTTAATACTGAAAAAATGTATACCATATATTTTTCTTGTTTTTTAAGGGAGGGAGAGGGCTTTAAAAAGAAAAACTTTCAATCCTTCCTGGCAATATATTTAGAATAAAAACATCTATTAACTGACTTGTACTATGTTGGACTTACCATTAACAATGTAAAAAATTGAAATATTATCTTGCATGTGAGGAATCTTCATGAGTACCTAGAAAAGTTTTGCTCCAATCTTTATAAAATAATTTTGAAAGGAAAAAAAAAAAATAAGAAAAAAGTGTAATATTGTGTAGTGACAGGAAACAGTGTATTCACCCAGATCAAAAATTAAACATAGAATAGTAGTCAATCAGTTGCTGATCCTGAGCTGAAAGTTGAAATTTTCAACAAACATTTCTCACCTGTTTTTTCCTCCAATTCCAGTATTGTTTATTCCACGCCTCCTTTATATAATGTATCACATTCGATGGAGCCAATTCTGATTATTGATATAAGGTTCTAAAGGAACTTACATCCCTCAAACTGAATAAATCTGTCAGTCCAGATGGCATTTACCCACATATCCTACATGAATGTCAGACAGTTTTGTGTCAACCTCTTTCCCTGCTGTTGAAGTTATCATAAAATCTTTCCAAATTACCTCTGGATTGAAAAACTGCACATATCATTCCTGTTTTACACAGTTCTCAACATCGCTTTCGTTTAGGAAGATCTGTTGACACCAATCTCCTTGAATCGTATGATCACATTACAAAATTGCTTGATATGGGGGTGCCTGCTGACATGATTCAGCTTGACTTTTCTAAAGCTTTTGACAAAGTTTGTCATAAGCGACTTGCAAATAAATTACGCGCTGTCAGGCTTTAAGAGAAATCCCTCCTCTGGATCCTTAATTTTCTTTATTTGTGATCTCAATGTGTTCAGTTATTTGATGACTCTGGTCATCAACGCGTGTTCCTCTACGCATGTTTTGAGTGCAGTTCCTCAGGGAAGTGTTTTGGGTCCTACACTATTTAATAGGCCCGTTTTTTAGCACTAAGATCTTACATCTAAGATCTTGCATCTTTCTGCAAAGATTATCGTTTTTTACTCATCTTTGTTCTAAGATCTTACAGCTCACTGATGTTAGCAAAAAGTGTGAAGACCGCCACTCTTCTGCCATAAAGAACAATGATGAGAGAACTTTGATGATCTCCTCGTCATTGTTCTCAGACCACTGATCAGAGCAGAATGATGAAAGACGTTTGCATAAAAACGACCAAAGATGTAAGATCTTAGTTGAAAGATTTCACTTTTAAAGCGTTTTCTGACAAAAGATGTAACATCTTAGCACATTGATGATTGAAAAAACGGCCCTAATATCTTCAACAATGATGCTCCTTCCATTATCAGCAGTAAATCAACTCTTTATGCAGACGACCTGAAGCTTTTGGACCAGCCTTGTCCTACGAAGATCATGCCCTTCTACAAAGTAATCTTCAACTGCTGGGTCAATGGGCTGAGGCTTGGCTTCTTGAATTCAATGTTGTCAAGTGCCATATCATTCACTTTGGCAAAGTGAATCCTTGTCACTCTTATTTTTTATTAAGTCACTCACCCAATCTCCCCTGTAAATAGTGAGCAAGGCCTTGGTGTCACTATTGACAATGATCTAAAATTCAGAGCTCATTTTAAGAGGTCTGCTGCTGAGGCTAGTTCAACTATGGGACTGATTAAGTGTACTATTTCCAATCGTTCCCCCTAAAGTCACCAGTCTCCTATACAAGGGATTATTGCGTCCTAAGCTTGAAATTGGAATGTCTCTTGCCTACCCATATTTTGAAAAAGACGTAAAAGTCCTTGAAGATGTGCAGAGATGTGCCGCCAAATTGATATCTGGCACGTGGGAGCTTTCCTACCCTGTAAGACTATCAAAGCTGAATCTTCCTACGCTTGTTTACAGGAAAAATAGAGGGGATGCTATGTTATTGATGACTAATACTCTCTCAGCATTATTCCCTACTGTTGGTACCGACTCAAGAACTAGAGGTCATCCCCTGAAACTTGTCAAGCATTCTACAATATCTAAAGTCCGCACTCAATTCTTTTCATTATGAACTGTCAACAGTTGGAACAAACCATCTAATGAAACAGTTATTGCTGAGTCCGCTGATGTTTTCAAACGAAAGCTGGATGCTGAGTGATCTTCCAGAAAATCTAAACTCATTTGGGATGCAACTGATCATGGAACAACACCTGGTCACTAATGAACTTTGTATACAACGCAAGTCATCATTCTGGAGCTCTACAAGGAGAAATCTTTAGATTGCTCCTAGCTGCAATTTACGGTAATTTAAGGTAAGGTAATAAGTAAGTTTTTTATTGAATTTTTCTAATTAAACAAATTATAAATTGCTAAGTTTAAATGAATAGAAAAGACTAGAATATAAGCTTCATGCTTACATTTTAATTTTATATTCCTTTCATTCATCACCATAAAGCAAAGCAATTAAAAAAACAATTACTTACCTCACTATTACTGAAAAAATTTTTGTCCTGTAGAGCATTGCTTCTCATCATAACAAATATATCTGTCAGAGATCTAGTTACCATTTTGCTTTCGAATGTCAGAAAACTTTTCAACAAAAAGGTTATAAATGACTGAATTCAGTTCATCTATAAAAACAAGAATGCATTTTAGTATAAACATGGATCTACACATACATTTTGGTAAAAATGATGCCACAATAATTGGTAAAAGCAAGTGATAAGAACTAATTGGATAGATAATTCACACACATGTATTCCTTGTAGTTCAGTGACAACAAGTAACAATTGCATTTACTTTCTAAAGGGTAGGTAACTTTCCTTGCTTTTGGACATAAAACATATTAGCAGTGATATCAGATGTAAACTTTGACAGATTTTTCTTTGATAATTTACATCATTAGTAAACATTTCATTTACCAGAGCTTAAACAATATTTTAGATTAAAAATGATGTTCTAACTTTCAGAGGACTTGTTGGTCTGGAGGCCCTCTTTTATTTTGGGATAATTTCTATAACACTGCGTGGTTATTTTCAAGCCTAGAAAAAATGGTTGACTTGATAAAAGATCTTAAGTCGAACCGACCAGCCATGACAAAAAAAAAAAAAAAAAAAAAAAAAAAAACGAGAGAAAAATCTCAATGAAAAAAGAAAACAACAAACGAAACTGCGGCCAGTGGGAGAAAAGACGAAAAATCTAAAACAACGCAGATATTTCGCCTGTATCAAAACAAGGCGTCTTCAGCACGAGAGAAACACAAGAAGAACAAGATAAAAAACCAAACTAAAAAAACTAAAAACAAATAAAATCCCCACCAAAAAAATTTACGAATTTAAAAAATTTACTTGAATTTAAAAAAAGTTCAAGCTGAGATAAGACTTGGCCTATCTCATCTATTATTTCTTAAGTTAATTTTCTTTTAGTTATTGAAAAGAGAAGCATCTTTGACAGGTTTGTTTATAATGCTTATTTAGGCCACATGCCTATATTATTTATTAGTCTGTTGTTAGTTCAATTGAAGATTAATTATGGTTGCAGTGGTAGCTGCAACCTAGTAAATTAATTCAAATAATCTTACTGAAATTTTGATCAAAAAAGAAACAAATCAGTTATGGTTAGAACCCAGAAAATGTTGTACCTTATTTGCATAATCCACGTCACATTCTACCGTTGCAACGCTAATTAATGCCACGTTGACAAAGGCGATGCAGAGGAATTCTATTTGCCTATAGGCAATTAGCTCACGTATCCTAAGCGATACGGCATTTCAATTTCCCCTGAGAATTGTTTATGCCTTTGAGTGATTAAACAAAAAAAGCAGGTTTTTTCAAACTGAACTGAGCAAGGATCAACATTAAAACTTAAACGAACAGAAATTATTACGATACGGGGAGGATACTCCCTTCACAATACCTCGCTCTTCACGCTAACGTTATTTAGAATGTTCATTCTAGTTTAACGAACCTTGTGTTTCATTTTTTGTTTGTAAGAACTGAGCGACATTTTAGCGTATAGAGCGAAGTATTTAAGAGGGGGTATCCCCACATCCCACCACTGAAAATTCCCCCACAGAAAATTCACCACCCGAAAAATGTCTGTTTACTTCCCAATAACAAAGGCTATGTGCAAAGCAATAGGCAATAGGCTGTTTTTTAATTAAATGAAAAAACTACTTTTTTAACTGAAAGTAAGGAACGACACTAAAACTTAAAAACGAACAGGAATTATTCTGTATACAAAAGATTCTGTTCCCTCCTCAACAGAGTGAGGCGTTCAGGAGGGCTTTCAGGAGGGGACAGCCCCTTTTCACATACAGAATAATTTCTGTTCGTTTCAAATTTCAATGTTGCTCTTTACTTTCAGTTAAAAGACTTGTATTTTTTATTTAATTTTGAACGTTTTTCAACTAATTCAGGTTCGAATTTGGCTCACCGAACGTGAGAAATTAAAACAAAATTTGCAAATTTAATTTTGGAAGATTTATTCCTTATATGAAGGGCTGTCCCTTCCTCATTACCTTATTCTTTACGCTAAAGCTGTTGGCACTTTTAAAAAGCTTCCTATTCTAATTAAAAAAAAAAACGTGTTTCAGTAAACGCTCTTAAAAAAGTTGGGACAAAAATTCAAACTTTAGCATAAAGATCAAGGTATTAAAGAGGGGGACACCCCTTCATATATGGAGTGGACAACCCTCCCACTCACGGAAATATCCTTCAGTGAAATTTCATCCAACGTAAAGTAAACCTCCACCCCGTCAAATTCCCTCCAGACAGTTCCATCCTCGCTGAGAATCCCCCTCCCTGTAAAATTGCTTGCGGACGATTCAGCCTGAAAAATTCTCCTTAGCATTCTTTCATTTGAATAAGATTTTAATCTCTAATCGGTTTCTCGATCACTCCAGAAATGCCCCCTTTCGTGGAAATTATTTACCAGAAATCAAAACATCGAAAAATAGTCCCCAGATAACAATGCTACTATTACTACTACTAACAACTCACCGCAGCACCAAACAGCCTAGGCCAACACGGCTACGCACGCTCCTCCTCCATCCCAACCTATTCAAACCTCCCTCTGTACACCCTCCCAGGAAGCTCCTATTTCCTTTAAAAAAAATTGTATGGTATCCTCCCCCCCAACCGCGGACAACCTTCTTTCTGTTTAGCCCTAGATGGTTGGCTGAAAAGAACAATCTTTGGCAATCTGTCATCCTTCATCCGCAGAACGTGCCCTAGCCATCTCAATCTTTCTCTTACTGTAGCCCTAGAAAGCGGGATTGAACCACACTTTTCATACAGCCTACTGTTTGAAATACAATCAATCAGCCGGGTACCCAGAACAATCTGCAGGCAATTTCTCTGGAAAACATCAAGCAAATCTGCATCCAATTTCCATGGGTGAAGGGAATTTTTCATGGAGGGGAGCTGGATTTCTTGGTGCTATTAAAAGTGATCAGAAATTAAGTAATAAAAAAAGTTTCAATTTAAAGTTGAAATTTTGGAAGAGTAACTATCTCTAGGGAAGTTGTGATGTTAGCAGACTCCAGGATGAGAATTTGAGAGAAGCTTTTCAGGAACAGTTGAAAACTAATCTGGAGAGTTTAAAATTTGACAATGTGGAAGATGGATGGAATTATTTTAGGAAAACAATTTATGAAGTTGCTGATGGTGTCTTAGGGAAGTAAGTTAGGACGCAGCTAGGAATATTAGTCAAAAAGCTTTATGTTTAATAGTGAGGAGAAGGGGCTTGTACATGAATTTTCTGGGTGATAGATCATAAGAAAACAAAAATAATGTAAAGAAAGTGGAGTAAACGTTAAAATATGAACTAAGGAGGTGTGAAGTGGAGGCCATGGATAAAATTGACAAGGATCTGAAAGATGCAGCTATACAACATATTAGTAAAATATTGTGCTGGCATGTTAATAAATTGAGAGAGAGTAGTCAATCCAGACCTGTCCCAGTTAAAGAAAAGAATGGGGCCACAATTAGTTATAAGGAAAGAGTTAAAGAGAGATGGGCAGAACATCTTGAGAATGTGCTAAACCAAGATAGGGTTGCAGGAAAAGATATAGAAGAAAATGAAAAAGTTTGTGATACCTTCGATGTGAAGGAAGATTTGTTTTGTGAGTAAGAATTAGCGACAGTTCTAAAGGATTAAGAAATAATAAGGCTCCAGGTGCTGATACTGTGGTAAATGAGTCTCTTAAATATGGTGGCTCTGATGTTAGAAATAAGCTACTGAAGATTATGAATATGATTTTTGAAAAAGGGAAGTACCTAGCGATTTTAGAAAAACCTTAATTAAACCACTTCATAACAAAGGTAATAAGAGTGAGTGTGGTAATTATCAAGGCATTAGTCGTGTCTCTGCAGGTAGGGAATTACTTAGTAAGAAGACACTTTTTAGACTGAGAGATGCTGTAGACAAAGTTTTAAGAGAAGAACAGAATGGTTTTAGAAAAGGTAGAGGATGTTTCAACCAAATTTTCACTCCTAAATTAATAATTGAAAAGTGCCTGAGCTATCAAACGCCTTCAGTCCACAGTTTTATAGATTATTAGCAAGCGTTCAATTCTGTTGATAGAAGAGCTTTAGTAAAGGTTTTATCCTTGTATGGTATCCCCCTTTGCATGGATCATTTTGATGGATTTGTCTTAAGAAGCGCAGGAAAGGCAATGGGAGATCATGGAATCAAATGAGGAAGAAAAATCTCCAGGACTTAAATTATGCTGATGATTTAAGCATCCTAGATGAAAATGTGAGTAAAATGAATGAACTTTTAGAAGTTTTGCGACTTCAGTGTGCTCGAATAGGTTTGAAAATAATTGTTAAGAAGACTAAGTCACTAAGGCTAAGAATAAGTGAAGATGAAAAGGTGACGTTGGGTAACGAAAAGAATGATCTGATGAACAGCTTCAATTACCTTGGTAGCATTATTAGTAAAGACGGCGGGAGCAGTGAAGATGTTAAAAGTATGAGCCTAGGCTCAGGGTGTTTTTTTCCAGTTAAAAAAAATTGTAAGAATACAAAGATAAGTCTGCAAACAAAGATTAGAATATTGGAAGCTACAGTGATGACAGTGGTCAAATGTGGCTCGGAAGCATGGGCGCTACCAAAATTGGATGCAGATTTGCTTGATGTTTTCCAGAGAAGAAATTCCACCATGGAAAGTTGTTTTTCATGTAAAAATGTCCCCCCCCCCCTCCCTTTCCAGGGAATTCCCCCAATGGATGGAAAAAAATGGCTAGCTGCCAAAAAAAAGGGCAATTTCTGATGGGAATGACAATGGGAAATGGGTGGAAAAATGGAGATGAGTTCGAAAATGGTTGGGCAAGTCAGTAGTGAGACGCGATGTCAAGAATGGGGGATGTGAGGAAACTGGGGGCACTTCCATTCTAGCTGCAAATTCCAACCAAGACAATTTCTTGCACATGATCTGGGTCAAATTTTTTCATTAGAGTACTTTGATTTGAAAGACTTTAATTTCTTATTGTTTTAAAATCATGCCAGTAATCCCCTTCTTGGTGGAAAATTTTCCCAACAAAAAGCGGCAAAAGGGTGTTTTCCAGCAAAGCTTTTTAGGGGGGGGGGGGTTGGGGTACAAAAGAAACTTTAAAAACGAATCAAAAATGTGAAATTGATATCTACTCCCTTATGATTTCTGGGAATATTTCTGGTCTACACTGTTATTACGAAAGTAAAGAATAACACTAAACCCCAAAATGAGCAGAATGTATTCTGTAGAGGAAGAGGACTGTCCCTTCCTCATCCACACCTCCACCTCAACTTTGCAGAAAAAACTTCGAAGTGTGCTCATTGGATCAGAAATTGAGAGTTCTAGTCCATTGCATGGGGGATGGAACTTTCCGGGGGGGGGGATCCGTGGAGGACTACTTTCTGGAGGGTATTTTCTACAGGGGGTGGGTATTTTCCAGGGGGTTAACAACGGCCACCAAAAAGGACAAGCAATGATAAAAGAAAACAATACTCCTTCTTTAATAAAAAAAATAAGTGTCAAACAAGGCATGTTCAAAGCAATAAAAACCAGAAACGGACAGAAACATCTAACAATAAGAAAAAAAGGGATTGGAACTAACCAAGTGAAGAAAAGAAGGTGAAAAATTAGAATTGTTTGTCATTAAAACCAAAAGTAATTAAAATGTAACCTGTATTAGGCTGGACTCTTATTACCTGGATTTGGTTGGAACAGCTCAAATACATTTTTTTTTGTGCGGGAGAGAGAGAGAGAGGGGGGGGGGGTCAATGGTTTTTTGTTTTCCTTTAAAAAAAATTGTTTCTAGTTTTTATTTTTTTTTATCTCTTCTTGCATTATTCTTGTTGTTCCATTCTTCTGGTTTCGTAATGCTTTTGTTCTTATCCTTTTGTTGTATTAATATAATGAATAAATAAATCTTAAAACAAGTACCGTACAGCTTAAATTGAATATGCAAATCAAGCCTAAAATGAACACAAATATTTTACTATTGCAGCATAAATGAAATCCAAAACAAACAGAAACTAAATAAACTCTCAAAGCAAACAGACATACAACGTGTACTAATATAAATGAATAAATAAACCTTAAAATGAACAAAGCTTTAAATAAATATGCAAATCAAGATTGAAATGAATGAAAATCAATTCAAAGAAGAGTATGGGTACTGCCTCCTTCCCTAACTGTAAAAGTCTAAAACCAACTGTTAGTAGGTTTTACTAAATTTAAATAATTTTTTATTTCTCAGTTAGCAGTAAGTATATATCGGATTTAGATCGAGTATCCAAACGAGATGGTAGTTTCAGCTTAATGTACATGGTCTTTTGTTCTTTGTTTGATGAGTTAAAAAAAAATAGTGCGCAGTGGCCACCCCTGATTTTATTGGTCTTTGTGAGACTTTCCTCGATTTGAAAAAATGAATCTCTATGCATCTCTCTGTGTACAAGACGGAATATTTAAATCGAAGTAGGATGGCTAGAGGTGGCCTTGCTGTTTATGTTTCGGAATGTCTTCTGTACTCTGTTAGACGTGACCTGTCAAGAAATGAAGAAGGAATTTTTGGATCCATATTTATTGAGATTAAAACCCAAGCTAAAACTTTGATTGTTGGCAATATATACTGGTCTCCTAGTGGGTCTGTTCCCTCTTTCCTTCAGATTCTTAACGAGGTTTTGGAAACAATCCAACTTCATTCATGTGAACTTGTCATTATGGGTGAGTTCAACCTTAATTTGTGTGACCGGAGGTCATCCTCGTCCTTGGATGTTCTTTCAACAAATGCTCGCTTATGGAATATTACCTTCTGCATGCATTCCAACTCGCATTACTAACACTACTGCTTCTTTGCTTGATGATATTTTTTCATCGTTGACCTTGGTGCAAAATTCTGTATTGACAAGTGATTTCTCAGACCATTTTACTGTTTTTTCCACGTATGATTTTTCCGATTCGTTGCCTAGGAGGAGCCAAGGAACTGGTTTTTCCTCTTTAAAATTTAATGATCAGGGTTTACATCTTCTTAGGTCACGGTTGGCAGGTTGTTTGTGGTGTATTTCGGAAAATGAATCTGATATAGATTCTTTGTTTAATTCGTTTTATGATTCTTTGAAAGAAGTTACCTTGGATATATGTGATGCGCCCCAGTCGAATTCGGCATCAAAAAGAACAACCCCTTTGAATCCTTGGATGACTCAGGGACTCCTTAAAAGTTGGAGGAAGAAAAATAATCTTTGGAAGGCTTACAGGTCCTCTAAGCCATCTTCTCGTGATTCTCGACTTCGACTTTTCAAAGCTCATAGAAGAGTTTACAATGCGCTTTGCTGAAAGGCTAAATTGTTATTTTATTACAGAAAAAATTTTCTGCATGTGGTAAAGACATTAAGAAGACACGGCAAGTAATCAATTCTGTTATCAGGCCATCTTCTCTGCTCCTTCTGCCCCTTCAAGTATTGTGATGGAAGGCAAAAATGTTAGAGGGTAAGCTAAAAGTTCAAGATGCATTTACTTCCTATTTTGTTAATATCAGCAAAACTACAGCCTCTTCTGTAAGTCCTTCTTCTTCTCTATCTGACTTAAGGTCTTACCTTAGACTGCCTTGTCCTAAATCAATGGCATTGGAACCTGCCTCTGAAACTGAAATAGCCAGAATTGTCAAATGGTTTGAGGGGTTCTTCATCTTCTGGCCCAGACCATATTCCAACTAAGGTTGTCAAGTTCATTCTTCCTGTCATCGTTTCTGCCCTCATGAGACTTATCAATCTTTCCTTTGAAAATGGTTGTTTCCCCAGGTGCTTTAAAGCGTGCTTGTGTTATTATTCTTTTTAAATGTGGATCAAGGAATGATCCACTTTTTTCATGATTTTCAGTTTGGTTTAGGGCGAAGCACTCAACTGAGCATGCATGTGCAACTCTCTTGAATTATTTACTTTCAGTTCTTACTCTGGTCTGATACCTGATGCTCTTTTTCTCAATGCATGAAAGCATTTAACTCATTAACAAAAAAGATTCTTCTTTGGAAACTGTCCCATATTGGTACAAGAGGGAATGCTTATTCTTGGTTTCTATCATATTTATATGGTTGAGTCATCTTGGTTGATCTGCACTTTTCTAACCCTTCTGGAATAGAGTTTGGCGTTCCACAAGGATACGTCATTGGGCTGATACTCTTTTTAATCTACATCAATGACCTTATTAATGCAGTTCAAAATTTGAAACCTACCATTTGCTGTCATCCATCACTAATTATGACAGGAGTTCATCCTTACCAGATGCACTTATTGCTTTTGCTGATGACAGTACTCTTGGCAGAGCTGGTAGAACTGAGTCTGATCTTGTTCAAAGATGAAAGCCCTTTTTGAAAGAGTTATCAATGGTTTGATGTAAATTATCTTGCCTTAAATGTCGGGAAGTCATGTTTTCTCATTTTCTCCAGAGTCTCAAAAGCTTGCCCTGACTTTTAAATGAAATATACGATCAAGAAGTTGTCTAAGTAGACTTAAGGATTGTTACGTTCGATTCCTAGGTATCTTGCTTGAGTAAAATCTTTCCTTCAAGCATCATATTGACCTGATTAAATGAAAGTCTACAGGAGTCTTGGAATCCTTAGAAAGCTCAAACACATATTTCCAGGGTTGATTCTTAGAATCTTGTTCTACAGTCTAGTTCAGTCTTATGTTTCATATTGTTCTGTTATTTGGATGTCAACTTTTCCCTCGTCTCTGATGCCACTTTCAAAACTTTATGATAAAGCAAGGACTCTTATTAAGAAAACTAACCAATCTTCCCTTAAACCCTTGCTTAATTTGAAATCTCTCTATTTTCTTTCTTGTTCTTCTTTCATTTTTTTACAGTTGCATGGCCATCTTCCTGCTGCTCTATGTAATAATATATCTTTTGTTTTTGATCAATAGACTTATCATCTCTGCACTTCCAGCAATTTACAGATTCTTCATTCTCCATCAGTGAGGTCTGACTTCAACCTCTGACAACTTGCAACAGGATTTGGAACACACTCCCTGTGTCTGCACAAAGCTACCACTCGTTTGGTATGTTCAAAAATTATGTTAGAGAATTTCTAGCTAGTAACTAGGTTTTTTTTCCAGTTTCCCTTCGAGTTGATGTTTCTGGATTGAGTTGTATATTTATTTGAGTTGGTGAGATCATGTGCTACCCCCTGCCTAGCTTGTCATTTTGGGGATTATTAAGGTAGGAAACTGGATTTTTTTTTATTTTTTTTGTGTTGGTATTTTTTCTCCCCTGTTCTTTCCCAGCCATGGAGCCTAATGGGGGGAGATTGTGTTGAAGCAGTTTTTTCTTTGTGATTTTTTATTGTTAAATAAAGAACTCAGAACTCAGAACTGCATCATTGGTGCTCCCTTGAAAATGGCGCTTTATTACAAACATTTTCTCATGTACTAATTACAACATTAAAAATAAAAAATGAAATTACAGTAAAGTCAAATTTTGAACTGATTGGCTTTTCAGCAGTTGACATCATTATATATTAATATTTAGTTTAACCTTATTTCTTCCCTAAACCATTCATGACAAATTTAGTTTCACTACAAACAAAAACTTAGCCACATCCTCCTTTCCTAACTTTAAAAATCTAAAGCCTACGGCATCATTGCACTTCATTGAAAGCCAATTATATTACAAATATTCTCTTTTCCAGTTATTACAGCATTGAAATGAAAATACATACTACAATATTCAAATTTTACTTATTATTATAAAAGAATTTTACTTTTTCTATTTTATTTATTCAATTAGAATTAAACCTTTAGTCTCCTTATAGCATATTAAATGCTAAATGCACATTAAATGTGTTCAATACCTTGTGGCAATTAAACATTTCCCCTTGTACTATAAAAATATCATAGGCAGCGTGCTAGCGCTGCCTAAGTAAAGAACGATGTGGGCACAATGTGTTGTTTTTTTTCTCCATACCCGGGCACTTTGTATCAAAGAAGTCGTCATAGAAACTTCGAAAGGGCTCATTCGATTGGAAATTGGAGTGGCTAGTCCCTTTTTAATAGTCGAAAGTGATTGGAGGGCAACTAGCCCCCCCCCCCCCACGCCCATCATTCCCCCAAATACGTCCAATCAAAATTTTGAGATAGCCATTTTGTTCAGTGTAGTTGATTTCCAGATAGAAAATACCTTTTTGAGGAGGACACTTCCCCACAGCCCTCAGGGCAAGGGTTTTAAGTTATGCCCTGGGGGCATATAAGGTTTTTATAGAAGGCTCCCCCTTTTAATAGTCGAAAGTGATTGGAGGGCAACTAACCCCCCCCCCCCCCCACCATAATTTCCCAAAACCATCCAATCAAAACTTTGAGATAGCCATTTTGTTCAGCATAGTTGATTTCCAGATAGAAAATATGTTTTTGAGGAGGACACTCCCCACAACCCTCAAGGCAAGGGTTTTAAGTTATACCCTGGGGGCATATAAGGTTTTATAGAAGGAGTTGTTGTAGAAACTTCAAAAAAGGCTCATTCGATTGGAAATTCAAAGGGCTAGTGCCCTTTTAATAGTAGAAAGTGATTTGAGGGCAAACTAACCCCCTCTCACGCCCACACCTTTTCTCCAAACACATCCAATTAAAATTTTGTGATAGCCATTTTATTAAACGTAGTTTTAAGTTCTAGAAATTGGGTCTTTGAGGATGACAACTCCTCCACAGCCCTCAGGGCAATGGTTGTAAGTTATGCCCTGGGAGCATATAAGGTTTTGTATAGACAACGTAGTTGTACAAACTTCAAAAAGGGCTCATTTGACTGGAAATTTAAATGGCTGGTTCCCTTTTTAATAGTCGAAAGTGATTCTAAGGCAACTGACACCCCTTCCATGCCCACCATTTCCCCAAAACACATCCAATCAAAATTTTGATATAGCCATTTTGTTCTGGAAATTATATGTTTGAGCAGGACACTCCCCCTACAGTCTTCAGGGTTATAAGTTATGCCCTGGGGGCATATATGATTCTTATGGAAGGAATGTTTGTATAAACTTCAGAGAGGGCTCATTTGATTGGAAATTGAAAGTTCTAGTTCACTTTTTTTGCGTCAAAAGATATTGGAGGGTAACCAGCTCCCCCCCAACCCTTCTTTCCCAAATACATCCAATAAAAATTTTAGGATAGCTATTTTGTTAAAAACAGTTTAAAGATCAAATAACAAAAATTCCAGTGTCAACACAACCCACCAGGGCCCAGGGGCAGGCATTGTAAGTTATGCCTGGGGGCATATATGGGTCTTATGGAAGGGATGCCCGTATTAACTTCAAAGAGGGATCATTTGAATGGAAATTGAAAGTTTCTACTTCACTTTTTCAGAGTCAAAAGACATTGGAGGGCACCTAGCCTCCTCCTCCACGCCCTTTTTCCTCGGACCCATCCAATAAGAATTTTGAGATAGCTTTTTTTTAAAATAGTTCAATTACCATATAACACAAACTCAGGGGTCAACACAGCCCCCCAGGGCCCACGGGCAGGTGTTGTAAGTTATGCCCTGGGGAATATGTGGTTCTTATTGAAGGGATGCTTGTAAAAAATTCAGAGATGGCTTATTTGATTGGAAATTGAAAGTTCTATTTAAGTTTTTTTGAGTCAAAAGAGATTGGAGGGCAACTAGCCCCCCCACGACCCCTTTTTCCCCAAATGCATCTAATAAAATTTTGAGATAGCCATTAAGTTAAAAAATTTGTAAAAAGTCAGGTAACAAAAACTCAGGTGTTGTCAGAATCCCCCAGGGCTGGGGGCAGACATTGTAAGTTATGCCCTGGGGCACATACTTTTTGTGTGAAAGGGAAGCTTGTATAAACTTCAGAGAGGGCTCATTTGATTGAATACTGAAAGTTCAAGCTCACTTTTTAACAGTCAAAAGAGATCCGAGGGCAGCTAGCCCCCCCCCCCCACGCCTTCTTTTTCAAAACCCATCTGATGAAAATTTTGAGATAGACATCTTGTTAAAAATAGTTCAAAGTTTGGATAAGAAAAAATCCGGTGTCAATAGAACCCCCCAGGGTACAGGGGAGGGCATTCTAAGTTATGCCCTAACAGCATGTATGGTTCTTATGAAAGGATGCTTGAATAAACTTCATAGAGGGCTCATTTGATTGGAAATTGAAAGTTCTAGTTCAATTTTGAGAGTAAAAAGATATCCGAGGGCAACTAGCCCCCCCCCACACCCTTTTTTCTCCAAGCCTATCTGATAAATTTTTTATAATAGCCATTTCATTAAAAATAATTCAAAGGTCAGATAAGAAAAATTCCTCTGTTGACAGAACCCGCCAGGGCCTGGAGGCAGGCATTATGAGCAATGCTCTAGGGGGCATATACAGTTCTTATGGAAGGGATGCTCACATAAACTTCGGAGAGGGCTTATTTGATTTGAAATTGAAAGTTCTTGTTCACTTTTTAAGAATCAAAAGAGATTGGAAGGCAACTAGCCCCCCCCCCCTCCTCCATGCCCTAAATGCATCAGATAAAAATTTCGAGATAGACATTTTGTTAAAAATAGTTCAAAGTTCTGATAAAAAAAAAACCCCGGTGTCAACACAGCCCCCCAGGGCCCGGGGATAGGCATTGTAAGTTATGCCCTGGGGCATATATGGTTGTTATGGAAGGGATGCTTGTATAAAATTCCTAGAGGGCTCATTTGATTGGAAATTGAAAGTTGTAATTCACTTTTTAAGAGTCAAAAGTGATTGGAGTGCAGCTAGCCTCCCCCCACACTCCATTTTTTTCCCAGAGGCACTTCATATAAAAGGGGTCGTTGTATATGCTTCAAAGGGGGCTCATTCGATTGGAAATCAAGAGTTCTAGTGCCTTTTTTAAGAGTCAAAAGTGATCATAGGGCAACTGGCCCCCAAGCCCTTTTTCCACAAATACATCTGATAAAAAAATTTGAGGTAGCCATTTTGTTAGAAATAGTTCAAAGATCATATAACAAAACTCCTTTATGCATGGTCATTTCATTAAAAATAGTTCAAAGATCAGGTAAGAAAAAGTCCTGTGTCACCCACCCCCCCCCAGGGCCAGGGCAGGCGTTGTAAGTTTTGCTCTGGGGGCATATATGTGTCTTATGGAAGGTAGGCTTGTACAAACTTCAGAGAGGGTTCACTTGAATGGAAATTAAAAGTTGTAGTTCATTTTCTCAGAGTGAAAAAGATCAGAGGGCAACTAGCCCCTCCCGCCCTCCACGCCTCTGGGTGTATCGGATGGATAAACCCATCTGGTAAAAATTTCAGGTGACCATTTTGTTAAAAATAGTTCAACCATCAGATCTTAAAACTCCGGGGTCAACACAAACCCCAGGGCCCAGGGATAGGCGTTGTAAGTTATACTACTGGGGATTATATGGTTCTTATATAAGGGATACTCGTATAAACTTCAGAGAGGGCTCATTTGATTAAAAATAGAAAGTTCTAGTTCACTTTTAAAAAGTCAAAAGAGACCAAAGCTTAATCTAGTCCCCCCCATGCCCTTTTTCCAAACCCATCCAATAAAAATTTTGAGATAGCAATTTGTTAAAAATGGTTCAAATATCAGATAGTAAAATCTTCAAGGTTGACACAAACCCATTTTTTCACTTTGATATTGTTACTTTGATATCAGTTTGATACTTTGATGAATATTTGATTTTTTTTTTAAGTTTGACTTTGAAATAAGGAATTTTAAAAACTTGAAATTGTTTGCAATCAAAAACAAACAAAAATTAATTTAAAAAAATTTTCCGAAAAATAAGTTTACAAAGAAAAGTAAAGGCCATTTTAAACTTAAGCTCAGCAGATACAAATACCTTTTAAAATTCAAACTCAAAACGACCAGAAATTACTATTAAAGAATAAATGAAACCCAAAACGAACAGAAATTAAATAAACAATCATAGCAAAAACATACAAACAAGTAATAATATAAATGAATAAATAGATCTTGAAGCAAGTATTGCTTAGATTGAATATGAATATCAAGCTTAAAACGAAAAAAATGTTTTCCTATTGAAGTATAAATGAAACTTAAAACAAACAGAAATTAAATAAACAATCAATGCAAACAAACATACATTAGATATTAATGTTAATTAATAAATAAATCTTAAAAAAAACGAGTGAAACTTAAGTTGAATATGCAAATAAGCTTGAAACAAACAAGAGTTTGGGTATGACCTCCTTCTCTCACTGTAAAAGTCTAAAACCCTACTGCGTCATTGGTGCTTTACTGAAAACTATATGCGTCTTGAATAGTGTTGGAAAGTAAAAAAACATCAAATTGAATATTTGATGTATAATGATATTAATTGTTGAAAGATCCATCAGTTCAAGAATTTATTTCACTGTAATTGTATTTTTATTTTCAATACTGTAAGAACTGGAAAAGAAAATATTTGTATTATAATCTGTTTTCAGTTAAGCGCCAATGACGCAGTAAGCTTTTGGTTTTTATTTACATTTAAGGAAGGGGGCAGTATCCAAACTCTTGTTTGTATTGAAACTATATTCGTCTTGAACAACTTTAAAAAGAGCAAATAACTTAAACTGAATATTTGATGTATAATGATATTAATTGCTGAAAGCTCATCAGTTCAAAATGTTACAATAATTTTAATGTTATTTTCAATATTAAGTACAAAAGAAAATATTTGTCATAAATTGGTTATCAGTAAAGCGCCAATGACGCAGTAGGTTATAAATTTTACAGTGAGAGAAGGAGGTCATACCCAAACTCTTGCTTGTGGTGATTTTTGTTTGTTTCACAAGCTTGATTTGCATATTCAATTTAAGTTTCACTCGTTTTAAGATTTATTTATTAATTTACATTAATATCTATTGTATGTTTGTTTGCATTGAATATTTATTTAATTTCTGTTGTTTTAGGTTTCATTTATACTTCAATAGGAAAATATTTTTTTTTGTTTTAAGCTTGATATTCATATTCAATATAAGCATTACTCGCTTTAAGATCTATTTATTCATTTATATTATTACTTGTTGTATGTTTTTGCTATGATTGTTTATGTAATTTCTGTTCGTTTTGGGTTTCATTTACTCTTTAATAGTAATTTCTGGTCGATTTGAGTTTGAATTTTAAAAGATATTTGTATCTGCTGAGCTTAAGTTTAAAATGGCCTTTACTTTTCATTGAAAAACTTATTTTTCAGAAAGTTTTTTTCTAATTAGTTTTAGGAAACAATAGCTATATTGAGGATCTGTGCAGAGGTCTATTAAGAGAAGCTCTCTCTGTAAGGGATAAACTTTCAGTTTTCTCCTCTCTCATTCCAATCAATGCAGTTGTACCTTCTTTTTACAAGTTGAAATCCAAAACCCAAATTTTATTGAATTCTACTGGGCATACTGATTGCCCTAGCTGCCTGATGTAGTCACTTGCCTTAGTTCAAGTTTTCCAGAGTGAAATCTTAAGTTTTAAATAGGGAGGACCATGCAATGAAAGAATAAAAATTGCATTTAAGGATTTTAACTAATTCTGATAAATGATGAAAACAAAATTGTCAATCTTTCTAATTGTGAAAGGTGTTAGCTGACATTTGTAATGATATTAGAATTTCCAAAATCAGATAAAAGATAAGGTGGTCTAGGCTAATTAAACAGCATACAAATGTTGGAAAGTCTTAATATGCTGCAAATGTGGTCTTACTCTATACAATTCCTCCAATTTATTTTACATTATTCAATTATTCTGGCCTAGGCTTATCTACCAAAATTTCAATGAGACTCACAGT
This sequence comes from Artemia sinica, assembly GCA_027921565.1. Taxonomy (NCBI): domain Eukaryota; kingdom Metazoa; phylum Arthropoda; class Branchiopoda; order Anostraca; family Artemiidae; genus Artemia; species Artemia sinica. The sequence goes on along the minus strand of CM051267.1, from coordinate 21,733,867 downwards.
TCAAACTTGAAACCAGCAGTTCTAGTTTTTTAAACTAGAACTGGATTGCAATTCCCAAATTACTATCCTAAAGTTGCTAGTTTATTTGGTAAAATTCTAGACAAGCTACTTTTGCTATCTTGGAAACTGATTAGGTTAGGAAAATAAAACCTTCAGCAATGAATCTAGGGTCACAAACATACTCCTTAAAGGTATTGTCAAGCTACTATATTAAACCTCTTCTGATTTTTAAATCTTAGAAATTTGCTTCACTTTTATGAACTAAAATTCAGCACTCAAGCTAAGAGGTCTGTTGCTGGGACTAGTTCAACAATGGGATGATTAGGCATATTATTTGCACTGATTCCCCTAAAGTCATCAGTCTTCTATATAAGGGACTTGTGCATTCAAGCTTAAAGTTGGGATGTCTTTTGCTCCCCATATTTAAAAAAGATATAGAAGTTCTTGAAGATATGCAGAGACATGCCACTAAAGTGATATCTGGCATACAGGAGCTTTCCTACCCTGTAAGACTATCAAAGCTGAATCTCCCAACACTTGTCTACAGAAAAAAATAGAGGGGATGCCATTTTAGCCTACAAGTTATTGAGGGCTAACACTCTACCATTATTATTCCCTACTGTTGATACCAACTCAAGAACTACATGTCCTCACCTGAAACTTGTCAAGCATTCTACAATATCTAATAATAATAATAACAATATAATGCAAAACAAATAGGCCACAAGGCCTCTACAAAAATCTTTTAAATTGAAAAAAAATTGTAGGCACTTTCACCATAATATTTGTCCAGTTCCTGCTTGAACGAGTTTAATGAGTTGGCATTGATCACTTGAAGGGGAGCTTGTTCCAGTGTTGTGTTACTTGGTTCTTGAATGCCCATCAGCCAATATCCTTTTGGAACCTCTCCTCTAGAAGCTTGAGGTTGTGACCACAAAGGTTTGTGTGGCTGAAGCTGAGAACATTGGTAGCCTGGATGTTTTTGTAGGTGTTGTAGCAAAGCTCGTATACCTCAATGAGGTCTCCTTGGTGTAGTTGATAAGCTAGTGAAGGAAGCTTGAGCTTGTGGAGCCTATCTTTGTAAGATGAGTTTCTCAGAGTTGGACAGAACTTTGTTATTTGTCTTTGAACTTTGATGTCTTTGTTGTAAAAGGGATGTGTAGTGCAATGACCATATTCAAGGATTGGCTGTACTAACGCTTTGTAGAGAAGGCAAAGGGTCTTAACATTTCCAAAAGTGAAGTTGCACCTTAAAACTCCTGCAACACAATTTGCATTCCCAATAATGCTGTTATAGTGGGCCTGGAAATTGAGGTTGCTGTCAATGAAAACTCCTAAGTTGCACCCCTCTTGGCATGATGTGATTGGCAAGTCTCCTAGTCTATATTCATAGTGGATAGTAGGTTTCCCTATTGTTAGCTTGTGGCTTTTGTCAATATTGATTTCCATCAGCCAGTTGGACATCCAAACTATTGAGCTTGTCAAGGTGCTCTTGCAGAGATTGTGCATCAGCTGCTGCTATTTTTGATTACTTTATACAGCTTGGTGTCATCTGCATACAGTAGAATCTCTGAGTTGATGCCTTCTACTATGTCATTGAGATACAGGTTAAATAAGAGAGGGCCAAGGACCAAGCTCTGGGGAACACCACTGATTACCTTGACTTCAAGTGTGCTCAAAACTCTGTCTACTGATACTGTTTGAGACCTTCCAATAAGAAACTGTTCAATCCAATCAACTGTGGTTCCCAAACCAAGGTTGCAGAGTTTGTGTAAGAGGCAAAGATGAGGTACTTTGTCAAAGGCTTTTTTAAGGTCTACATAAATCACATCAACTTGATCACCCTTATCTGCATGCATTTTCCAGTTTTCCACTGTCAGAAGAAGCTGTGACTCTGCAGACCTTCTCTTCAAGAACCCAAATTGTTTGCTAGTGAATATCTTTCTTTTGCTCAGGGGCTCAAGGATGTGGTCAGATATGATAGATTCCAGTATTTTGCAGGTTAGACTGATCAGGCGGTAATTTAGAGGATCTTGGTGGTTTTCCCTTTTGTGTGCAATGGTATCACTGTTGCCTTTTTCCAGATACTAGGGAGTTCAGTTGACTGTAAGGATTTTTGAAAAGTCATCAATAGGGGCTCTGTAATTAGATCTGCGGTTTCTAGTAACACTCTGGGGTGAAGTCCATCCAGACCTGGTGATTTGCTTATCCTTAGCTCTTTGAGTTTCTTCAGCACCCCCTGTGGGTCTATCTCAACCCTGAGTGCTTTGCCAGAGACTATGGCTTGCAGGGTTGGTAGTGATGACTGAATAGGTTCCTGGGTGAAGACAGCAGTGAAATAAGTGTTGAGTAAATCTGCTTTTTCTGCAGATCTATTAATCAGGAGTCTAGTTGAAGGTCTTTTAAGCTTGGGATATCTGGCTTTTTAATGCATTTAGAATTTATGTGGTTCCAAAACATTCTGGGGTTGGTCTTGACAGATTCTGCAAGGTTTTGCTCTTGCATGCTAGCTGCTTGCCTGGTTTGTCACCTCACTTTATTTTGTAGCCTTTGGTAGGCTCTTGCTTTGAGAGGGCTTGACTTGTCAGCTACATAATTTTTTCCAATAGGCTTGCTTTTTCTTGATGAGGTCCAAAACAACGCATGGTAGGGTTGGTCTTTTATATTGTTTGGCAACTGATACATTTTCTCCTCAGCCTGAGACATGACAGAGAGGAATTTGGAGTACGTTTCCTCACAACTTTCAGTCAAACTGAACTCTTTTTCCCAATCCACTGTGCTGAGGTCATTGCAAATAACAGCAAAGTCTGCTCTGTTGTAATTTTTTCTTGGTGTTTTTTGTTTTTGCTGCCATTGACCAAAATCTGGAAGCCTACAATACAGTGATCAGACTTTCCCACCAGTGCTAGTAGGTGGATATCCTCTATCAGTTCTGAATCTAGAGTCAGCACTCAATTCTTTTCATCATGCATTGTCAACAGATGGAACAAACTATCTAATAACAAAGCTACTGCTGAATCTGTTGTTGTTTCAAATGAAGGCTAGGTGCTGAGTGGTCCTCCAGAGAGTGTAAATTCAATTGGAATGCTACTGAGCATGGAGCAGCACCTGGTCACATGAACTTTGTATACAACTCAAGTCATCATTCTGGAGCTCTACAAGGAGTAATCCTTAGATTGCCACTAGCTGCAATTTAAGGTAAGGTAATAAAACAAAGATTTTTTAAGGTCATCAAAGGTCAGTGCCCTCTAGAGGCTTGATATTATAGTTTATTGACTTACCTACAAGGATCTCTTTTTGGAAATACAAATTATCCTATTTTGACATATATATCCTTTCAGTGTTTCAGTTTTTTTTTTGCATATTAACAAAAAGCTGTTTTTCTTCTAATTCTAAAAATGTAACTTTATTGCTTGATATTCATTCTATAAATCACAAATATTAAATATATACATTTTTTTTATTTAATTGTTTGTCAAAACAGAGACCACATTTATAATTTATGCTAACAGATTATTCATGAAAATTTCACCAAGAAGGCAGAACTCTTGTTACTACCCTCCCATTGCATCATGCTGTAGTAAAATAGGGGTGGTCCAAAAACACATCTCTATTTTTCTGGAATGCCAAAGAAAAGTGGTCTTTCCCAAAAAGAGGTCTCTTACCCTAGGTACTTCAAACACTTTCCCAGGAAATAGGCCTAGGCTACTTTAGTCTGAAGATCCATCCCTGAAAGTTTAATTTTCTTGGCCTAACCACATTCCAAGATAGTAAAAAGTAGCTTGTCAAGAATTTTACTGATGTTGGTACTTATTCCACCTTGAATGCTTCAACTAGCAAGTATTTACTCTGAAGTAGGCCTAGGCTTTGCCCTTCTTAGGATGGGTGGCTTATTTTTCACTAGATATCCTAGGCCTATTGGTTCAATTTTAGTTGTAAAACCACACAGGGTAAGGTTTATATTAATGGACTGGACTGTAAAATTCTAGTTTAACTGCTTTTTGCTATCTTAGAAAGGGGTTGCATTGAGAGAATGAAACTTTCAGTAATGAATCCAGGGCCAAAATATACTCTGGGAAGCAGGCACATACGCAGGAATTTTTTTTGGGGGGGGGGGGGGGGGGGCAATTTGTTTTTTTTTGGGGGGGGGGGCAAATCCTTCAAACCCATTATTCTGTGAGAAAAATCAGAAAATTATGGGAAAATGAAAAAAATTGTGAGATTTTGGGGGGGGGCGGAGGCCCCCCCCCCTGTGTATGTCCCTGCTGGGAAGGTATTTCCAAGCTTCTATGTCAACCCCTTTTCTGATTTCTAAGTCTTAGAAAGTTGCCTACTTGACAGGTCTATACTTATTGAAATTTTGACAAAGCAACATTATACCTTAATTTCAGTTATCACTCTCTTTGTCTCTGATTTTAGTTCTAAAAATGCAATTGCCTTCAATTGCAGCTAGCAGCAATCTAAGAATTTCTCCCTGTAGAGCTCTGGAATGATGACTAGTTGTATGCAGGTTCACTGGTGACCAGCTGCTGTTCCATCATTGGTAGCATCCCAATTGATATACACTCTCTGGAGGACCCATTCAGCATCTAGCCTTCATTTAAAAACATCAATGGATTCAACAGTAATCTGTTTCATTGGATAGTTTGTTCTAATTATTGACAATACATGTTGAGAAGAATTGAGTATGGACTCTAGAAATTGTAGACTGCTTGACAAATTTCAGGTGATGCCTCTAATTATAGAATTGGTATCAACAGTAGGAAATATTAGCCCTCAATAACTTAAAGAGTAAAATGACATCCCCTCTATTTCTCCAGTAAACAAATGTAGGGAGATTTAGCATTGATAGACTTACAGGGTAGGAAAGCTCTTGCATGCCAGATATCACTTTAGTAGCATGTCTCTGCACATCTTCAAGAACTTTTATGTCTTTTTTAAAATATAGAGGCAAGAGATATTCCAACTTCAAGCTTAGGATGCATAAGGGTACAATTCTACTTTAGCTACTTTTGGCTAACTTGAAAAGGGGTTAGGTTAGGAAAATGAAACTTTCAGGGATGGGTCTACAGGCTAAAGTATATCCCAGGAAGGTATTTTGAGATACATACCTCTACTCCTTCTCTCTCTAGAGGGTCCTGACCTTTAAAAACCTGTGTGTTATAAAAGTGAAACCTTGCAAAATAGATCTTCTACTTAAATAAAGTACAACAAAATTGGTAAATATATACCAAATCATATTATTGAGTTAGGAACAAAGTGAATACACTATTTGATGCCTTTTTTTTATGCTGATTACAGATATAATAGTCATTTCTATTGGAAATGAATTTTAGCCCTCTATATAGCCTAGCCTATGCCAATTCAGGGTATATATTTCTACATTAGGGGTGGGGGTAAAGTTTAAACTTGTCTCCCATTTACATCAGAAACAAAATTTGCCCCACCCCCCTAATGTAGAAATATATACCCTGAATTGGCATATATAGGGGGGGGGGGGCTGAAATTCATTTCTGATAGAAATGATTATTATATTTGTAATCAGCATAAAAAAGGCATCAAATGGTACATTCACTTTATTCCTAACTCAATAATATGATTTGGTATATATTTACCCAAAATTGTTTTCAGCTTCACAACTTTGCTTAATCCCAATTTATAAGGTTTTAAAGTTGCAAATACATTTCTTAAATTTTGAAAAAAAAACATTGATATGGCTTAAAATTCTAATCAAATAACAGGAATTGCATTTTTCAGAACTAAAGCCAGAGAAAAAGAAGCTGATAACTGAAAATTAAGGTAAAATATTGTTGGTGTTTTATTTTCCTCACCCAGCCCCTTTCAAGATAGGCAAAAGTAGCTAAAGTAGAATTTTACCTTAGTATATATAGAGGTGGGGTGAAGTTCATTTCCGACACAAGTGCATGTCAAATTTGGATTTAGGATGTAATTCTGACTAGGCTATAGGCCTACAGGTAAATTTGTTTCTTAGCTAAGTTACCTAAATAGACGGTTAATTACCCACCTCACAGACCTACAACCTGTTCTTCTTAGTGGTTCAACAGGAGTTCTTAGTAGCAACTAGCTAGGCTACTAAAACTAGCATACAATTTCAGCTTATTAGGCTATGGCTAGATCCTAGCTGTTCTGATTCAGATTCTTTCTATGCGGCTTTTTCATGTTCTTCGTTTTAGATAGCGCTTTGGTAGTCTATACAGTATTTGAGGGGACTTGACTGACATCTAAACTTTCGTTAAAAATTTAGCCTTTAGTGTTGCGTCAATTATTCTAAAAAAAATTTATCAGTGAACTTACGGGTAAATTTTCGGCAGTTCATATTATTGACTTACGAATAAAGTAAACATATACCAGTCGATGCCTGTTTTTATGCTCATTACGAATATAATAATCATTTTTGTCGGAAATGAATTTCACCGCCACCCCTATATATACCCATTCAGGGTATATATTTGTATATTAGGGAGGTAGGAGTAAAATTTAAACTTACCTCTCATTTGCATCAGAAATAAACTTTGACCCCACCCCGCTAATGTACAAATATATATATCCTGAATTGATATATTCAGGTATCCAGTCTTATTTCAGAGTTTAGAGTGAACACATCTAAAATCGGATATTTTATGAACATTATTAAACCAGTCAATTTTTCAAGTGAACTAATTTATCATTTCGTAACAACAATTGGATTAGTTACAGTGATGTTTAGTCCTGTTCTATGTTCATCAATTAATTCAGTGGCCTTCAGTGATTATAACACTTTTCACAATAAAAGAAATAACAGATTATATTTACAGGTTTCAAAGGATTGTAGTTCCTGACTTGACCCAATTAAGCAATGGATAATTGTGAATATGCGCACTGCCCTGTAATGAAATTTCTGAAAAATAACTGGGAAGAAGGAATTCAAGGCGATATTATTATTCAACACGCAATAGACTTTTTTGAATGTGGTGTTATTGCTAATGCAAAAAATGAATTTTTGGCGAAGGTTAGGCCTAAGGATAATTGCCTACGGTGCATCGGTGCGAAAGCTTCTACAAATAATGTAAAAGATATTCTTGACCTTATTAAAACATTGGACTCTGAGGAGGTATCGATTCCGATTTATGTTATCAAGTCTCCTACCGAGGTTCCCATTCTGCCCGCTGAGACTTACTCTAGGCTTTCTACAAAGGTTAATTGCTTGGAAAAACTACTCAAGGACGTTTCGACAAAGCTGGATGCTTATAAATTGAATTACCCGCAACTGCCTAAGCCAACAAATCCCGACTCACACGCTACTATTGTTGTGTCGGACCTCCCCCCTACTCTCTCAGACCCAATAAAACGAAAAGTTGTGATAGATCAGATAAATGGTCATGAATCAATCACTAGTATACGTCCTGTACGTGACAAACTAATTATCAATATTGATAAGTTAGTTGCCGAAGATTTCCATGTGTCCGTAACTGGAGTGAGAACTGGCTCTTCTGCGAAAGTCCAAACCAAGAAGTTTTACGGTCTCTTGAAGGGAATTCCAAGCGATTTGGAATTATCTCACCTGAAATCCTGCCCTGGTTTTTTGGACGCCTCTAGGCTAGGGAAATCCACCGTAGTAAAACTTGGATTCTCTGATGCAATGTCAAAAGCCGAAGCACTCAGATATGGTCTTAAAGTAGGATATGAAAACTATGTGTTTACGAGTTCAAGGCGATTCCCCCGTTGTTGTAACATTTGCCGGTCCCCTGAACATCTCCAGTCATCTTGTTCCAGTGTAACACCAAAATGTGCGCGATGTGCTGGTCCGCATGTCTCAGATAGAGACTCGCCTTGTCATTTGTCACCAAAGTGTGCAAACTGTGGAGGCAATTATGTTTCGTTTAGCCTCACGTGTCCTAAACTGAAAGCAATTGCAAGTCGCAATATGCCAAAAACTAATTAATGTCTGTATCAGTATCAGTCGTGTCTTTTAATATTTATGGGACAAAAAACAAGCATCTAACCATTGATGAACTGTACAGTAATTTTGACATTGTATGCTTTCAGGAACATCTTTTGACAGGAACGAGTGTTAATTTCCTGCGCCGCAGTGCTAATCACTTTGCTTTCATAACAAATGCTATTTCTAATTCTGGAAGGCCTTCCGGCGGCTTAGCATGTATTAAAAAAAAGCTCAGCTTTTTTTGTCCGTCATGTTATTATGCTGATGAGCATTTTCTAGCTGTAAGACTCAGCAAAACTGTTTTAATTAACACATATATGCCTCATGATGAGAAGAATATGACTTCTCTAAATAAATTCTCCAAAGCATGTGCAAGTATAAAAAATCTCCTCCATAAAACAAGCAAGGATGGCTACGAATTTTTTATTATTGGTGATATGAACACTGACATAATGCTTGATTCTGTGCGTTCTATGAACCTTCTTGATAGTCTTCCTGATTACAGAATAATTGCGAAGGATCTATCATTTTCGTATGTGCATTATTCTGACAGCTTGTCAGATATTAATTATGTAATTTGTTCCCGTTTATTTCATCTCCAACAGTGCACGTCCACGAAGATGAGCAGGATATTGACCACCTTCCACTATCACTCTACTTTTCGATTAGAACAAATACTACAACCCTTGCAGGTTCCCCTATCTCTAAATGGTTTGTTCGGAGCAACAGGAAAAATGCTAATATGTCACTATATATTTTCAACCCTGGCCATACTCCTTGGTTCTTTACGTGTACCCTTTCAGTTACTCCAGCTAAGTGTTCGCTCTACAAAAGCAATTATGAACTGAATCAGTACTACAACCAAATTGTGAGGTGTTTAAAACGTGCCAAGGAGGTTGCTGTCCCTCAGGAGCGAGTGAGAAGAAGAACAAGTAAACCAATATGGTCCTGTGACCCTGAACTGGAAATCGTGAAAAATAAAGCCAAATTGTGGCTACGAATATGGATTGATAATGGTCGACCACTATCCGGAAATGCATTTGAAATAAAACAAAAAACTAAGCGTGTGTTTAAAAAATGTCTGCGATCAAGCCGATATAAAGGGTTAGATTGTCCTACCAACAAGAATGAATGGGATAAGTGATTAACTCAGCTAAATTAGATAATTCAGCAAATCTTAATTGCCCCATCTCACCAGCTGCGTGGTATGACCACTATTCAGTTATATTTTCCAAAGTGAATTACGCGGTGCACGCATTTTACTCAAAATTGCTTGATTCGGTTCTCCCATCCTCCTTGACTCAGACACGTCCTCCTTGACATCTTAGTAAAATTCTTGAATATATCCTACTTCCTTTCATCAATTTGAATGCTAATTTTGGGGAGAACCAGCTCGGTTTTCGGTCTGGCATCGGTTGCCAGCACACTCACCGTGCTCTGGCTTGCCTCCTTAAAGATGCTTCTGATAAAGGGTATAGTCTTCATATTTGTGCCCTTGATCTTTCTAAGGCTTTCGACAGTATTGTACATAGTCAGGCTCTTTATTCTCTTTATAGTCATGGCATTAACCTTTTACTTATTTTTCTTCTTAAGTTTTGGTATAGTAAATCTTATCTTCGATTTAAAATTAATGGTGTTCTTTCTTCTTTTATTGTCCCTGTTCGTCGGGGTGCGCGGCAAGGAGGAGTTTTATCTCCAAGTATTTTTTAATTTCGTATTTCTAGTACCCTTGAAAATATTTCTTCTATGTGTTTTGTTGGATTAAATGATATTTCTTACCTTGCTTATGCTGATGACATTCTTCTAATTAGCCGGTCTAAATTCAGACTATCGCAGATGGTTCATAAAGTTTCTTATTCTTTTACTAAAATCGGTCTTTCGCTTAACGTTGGTAAATGTGAGTATCTTTCTTTTTATTTTTCATCCCCTCCTGCACCTCTAAGTTCTAAATTTTTCTCATCCTTCATGTAGACTCGATGCACACTTACCAAAAATTTAAAAACTTTCCGGGAGTGTGCTGTCCGGGATGCTAAAGCAAAGATCCAGATTGGATACTCAAAAATTGTAGCCAATCGAGGCAAATATATCGTATTGCCCTTGGTAAGCTCTATTCTACTTTTTCTGATCATTCTGTTCTTTACCTTTCTGGGCTCTATCCTATTTTTAGGAATAAGGATTTTAGTGATATTTGAGTGGCCTATTTCCATTTTTGTAAATATCTTCTTTATCTTCCTGTTTGGTATAGGAATCAAAAAATAATAAATAAGCTTTACCTTCCTAATATTACTGAGAAACTGACGGGTTTGCACGAAAGACTTTCGGGAACAGCGTATAGGCGTTCGTCACCTCACCATGGTTTGATCCGTTTGTTTTATTAATTTTTATTTATTTAATGTTTATTGCTGTTTAATTTTTATTAGTGATTTATTGTTTGTGATGTTTATTGTTGTTTAATTGTTATTGGTGATTTATTGTTTGTGTTTTTTTTTTTTTTTTTTCTTTTTTTTTTTTTATTGTACTCCACTATTTATCTTGTGATGTAAATGGGTTATAAATGAATAAATATATTTAATTCAATTCAATTCAATTTATTTATAACCTGTCAAAACAAAAAAAGGGCGCAAGTTCCCAAAATGACAGAGTACATAAGAGAAACAAAAGAAAAAAGACAAGAAAACTTATGCACTGACAAAAATAAGTAGTTTTTACAATCATAATAATCATAGACATAATCACAAATCACATATCATAATCACAAGATAAGAAATAAATCAAAAGACATAAAAAAAACTCATAAAAATAAATAGGACCAATCATGATTTAGTTTACTGGCGGAAGATTTAAAATATTTTTACTCTTTTATCAATAATTGTCGAAGGGAAAACGAGCTTGAATTTTTGGGACAAAAAAGAGTTACTAGTCCAAGGGGGCATATGTAAAAGGAATTTAGCAAATTTAAAATAAATCCGATGAAAATTTTTTTTTTTTGAAGCAGGAAAACATTGCCAAATAGGAGAAAGAGCAAGAAGATGAGGCACAGTTAGACTATTATAAAGTTTAGAAAGATGGAAATGACTAAGGTGTGTAACGTTAGAGACAAGTGATGCATAAGCTAACCTTGTCTTTTTTCAAGATTTTGAATGGCAAGCTTAATAGTTTCCTTAATTGAATTTCCAATGGGCATTCCCAGGTAAATAAGGCTTTTAGAGAGGGGGATACAAGTTTCAGTAAGTTGGAGGGATTTATCAGAGTATCCTTTGAGGTTGAAACCGACAGCTACAGTTTTATCCCCATTAAAACTTAAACCAATCTGCTGATATTCTAGTTTTAACTTCGAAAAATTGCTCAAACAACCAGAGAAAGTGCAAATCAGATTTAGGATATCATCAGCATACGTAAGTAAAGAGACGTCTAAATCCCCGTAAATACAGGTGGACTAAATAGAACTTTGAGCTGGAATGACTGAATTGTTAAAAAATGTGGGGGAAGTGAGACCTCCTTGTCTAACGCCCTTTAGCACATTAAAAAGCTCTGAACCGCGCTTCATTTTGGCACGAAGATGTTTATAAATGTATCGAAGACACCTTATAACTGAGAAGTCAACCCCTCTCTTCAGAGCTTCTACCGAAATCTGGGCAAAAATACACGAATCAAATGCTCTGGCAATGTTCAGTGCGCATAGAACAATAAAATCCCCGGAACCTTCCACATCTGCAAGAACCGTAAAAAGGGAAAAAAGAGCATGCTCACGACTAAGTTCTTTCTGAAAACCGAACTGATGCGCAGGTACAGAACACTTTTGGGAAATATCTTTAAGAATAATGGACTCAAATATTTTAAAAGTGGGGCTTGAGACGGTTATAGGCCGATATGATCGACAATCATCGAGATCGTTTTTTTCCCTTTTTTCGGTATAGGCGTAATCTGGCCAATACAAAACTGTTGAGGCACAATACCAGAAGAAATAGACATTTGAAAAAGTAACGAAAGGTGCTGCAACAAAAGACTACTATAATGTTCAAAGTGTTTAGCAGATATTAAATCAACACCGGCAGAAGATTTTTTCTTAATTTTTTTTAGATTAAACTCAATATCGGACGGCGTCACTATAAAAGCAGAACGAATAGAATTCGCAAGCAAACGGTCAAGCTCTTTTTCATATTTACTTTCTGCAACAAGGTCAGTAGACGGAAACTCACTTTTATAATAATCAATCCAGCTTTTTTCTGGAATACTACCGACAGAAGTCCGGTCACTGCGTTTAAAAACTTTTCCACAAAAGCGAAGGATCACTAGCTAGCTTATCAACATTTTTATGAATCAGCATTATTTTGTGGTCTTTAAGGGCTCTTGTGAACTTTCTTTTTGTCTTCAGACGCAATTCGTCTATTATACCGGAGCGCGGTTTATCAGATTCGTTCCAGATTTGGAGCCACAATTTAGCTGAATTACAAGCTGCAACAAGACTTTGATTTTTAGACCAGTCGGTGATTTCTGTCTTTTTGCGAACACGTCTAGATGGGACTGCACACTTTTCTGCGCATCAAAGCGCGTGGTTGATTTCTGCAAGACAAATCGTAAGCTGCATTTCAATCTCGTACTCACTAATATAAGACCTGCATTCTAAACTAAGCAGGTGAAAAGGAACTTTAATTTTGTTGAGTAACGTGTCACACTCGGACATAAATAACTGACGATCAACGTGACTCCATTCTTGAACATAAAACCACTTTCCCTCTTGCGGAGTTTTGCTTTCTACATTGCACTCAATTGTCGCACAAATTGGTAAGTGGTCAGAGTAGTAGCCTTCACGAAGTGCAGCGGCTTGTTTGATCGAAAAGGAAGAAACAACATGATCGAGGTTCGAAGTTGAAGAGCTGGGGCCAACATAGGTATAGGATTCATTTTTGTCAACTAATGAATACGAAGGAGGAATGGAGCTCCAAAGGAGCTGAATTCTGGGGAGCGTTTTATCAGTCAAATCACAGTTAAAGTCACCTATTAATATCGAGCGAGTGACTAAGGATTTGGCGTTTTTCTTGATCAGCTTACACAGTTTCTTGCAAGCCCCCATAAAATTCGTCTCGGATTTCTCGTTACGATAGTTTGTTGGTAGGTAAACATTCATTATGGACGTGTTCAGATATGAAACTGCAAGAATATGATCCCCTGCTTCGATCAATTTACAGGGTAAGAGAGTCAAAATCGAGAGGCCGCCAGAGGGGCGTCCACAAGCTGCTGTTATTTTCGCCGGAGAGAAAAACACTGTGCAATCCGACGAGATTTTAATCAATTCCCTTTTGTCTGCTGACAAAAATTGTTCTTGGAGGCAAATAATGTCATGTTCCTTGAGCAACTGGGCCAAAATAGGAATTTCATCAGAAACTTTTCCGTTTATATTCCATGATAGAATCGAAGTTGAACGCAGCATTATTTCGAAATCCGTTTTAGCAGAGATTGAGCTACGGGACGCTTGTAGCTATAGCAGGGATGATCAGCAGACTTACATAGTGCACATTTTTTCGGTCTAGAACAGGGATCGCTTTTAGAACTAGAGTGTCCTTTTTCGCCGCAAACTGTACAAATAGAAGAGTTCTTGCACGTGCCAGAAATATGCCCATATGCTTGACATTTTTAGCACCTTGGAGGAAGAAATAAAAATTCTGAAACCCGAATTTTCTCGAAAAACCAATCGCTGGCGGATTTGCTATCGCATTCATTAGATCAGTTTTTGACTCGAACTGTAACCTGAACGAGCGAGAGTGACCAATTTGCTTGGCAATAATGCATTTAGGAATTAGGGTTCGTATATCATCTTCTAGAAAATCAACCGGGATGCCTCTAATGATCCCAAAGTAGGCACTACTTTTAATCTTGACCTCGACGTTTGGGCTACCGCTCGCAAGGGCCTGTAGCACAGCTTCTGCATCTGCTTTTGAGGCAGTGACGACACGCCAGTTTACTTTATTCGGCTTTAGCTCGACAATTTTATCTCAAGTATTCCCACATACCTTTTCAAGAAATTCCTTTGTGAGACCAAGCTTGTCTAGGTCACGAGGAGGATTTTTCACTATAACTGCATATGATGGCTTTTCAGGATCATCTACAGTTGGGGGCCAGGGAGGGTATATCTGAATTCTCACGATTCCTAAAGGCATCTAACTTGTTTGAGATCGCCCGGAAGGGGGGGGGGGGTAAACGCCGGCCACCAGACTGATCATGATACCTTTAGACTGATCATATTTCAAACAGTGAGTGGTACAAAATGTGATTCTACATCGGTATAGAAAAACCAAGAGTTTTACTATAAGAAAAGAATGGTTACTATTTTACTAATATTTTTACTAATTACTATTAATTTTACTATTCAATTTAAGCCATTTATTTAGAATCATTTGTTGATTAATTATAAGATCAATATTTTTAATTCACAAATTCTGGTATCTTGACTAAATTCCCGTTCAGGTTTAAGCTAAAAGTTAAGTTTCATTATTATGAAAGAAAAGCAAGCAAAATTCCTAATAGGATAAGACCTTATAGGATACAATCAATAGAATAGACACAGGATGATCATTATAGACTTAAGCAAAATTAGAATCTTACCCCTTAACTAGGATTATATTTTAAAAATTAAGGAAAAAAATAAAAAATTAGACTTACGTTCTTAGCTTGACAAAATATGAGCAAAAACCAAGACCAAACTGACTCCTGGTAGGGCACGACGCTGTATATATATATAAAACTTTCTTTGTTTATTAATTCCAAAATGCAGTAAGCTTTATCAAGCTTGTCGCACCATTGCTAGAGCATAAGAATGCCCTTGAGAGTATTTACTCTACACACTAAACCGGGTTCCGGTCTCCTTTAGATAGATAAATAATGACCGAGTTAATCTAAGATCTAAGAATTGAATTAAATTCTGAATTAATTCTAAACAAGCTTCATAGCAGTTCTTAAAGACAAAACAAAAATAAGAAATTCTTTTTCTTTGATTAGTTGTTACACTTCTATTTTCTTCCTACTCTGGTCTAAATTCCAGGGGATGGGGCATGCCCCTCCCCCCTACCTACGGGCGCCCATGGCACACAAAAACATAGTTCCATGGCTTTTTTTGTCGAAAAAAACAGTTTCCATATAGTCTATGCCTTAAAATAGGGGGAATAATAATGGCTACATCCCCTCATGAAAATAATATTACTTCAGATTTATTGAAAAACTACTATGAATGTAATTTAACAATTCCTTTAATTCCAATTGGGATTACAGTTTAACACAGAGTCAAATTGGAAAAACCCTACTTGCAAATGCGACTTTTAGTTATATACCTTATACTACCTTAATCAGGAGTCAAGTGACCAATCAGATTGAAGGTCGTTATGATCACAGATTTATTTCACTATCTTCAATTTCTTTTTCGGCTTCTTTTCGTTTCACATTTCAGAGGAAGTTTAAGTTTCAGACGTAATAGTTGACAGAAGTCATATGAGAAACAAGAAAAAAACAACAAATAAATAATACAATTAAATAGCCGAAAAAAACGAGGATAATGTCAGCCACTGAAAAGAAGCAAAATTGACAAAAGTAGATATTTCGGTAAGGACCTCCGTCAAGCCGTCGTCGGTGGTAAAAAAAAAGATTACCTTTTGAAGTAAACTCGAACAATTTTTCCAGATGTAATTTTTGTTATTTTTCCATGAAATCATAAGTTAGAATATAATGCAGTATATGCCCCGTATGTTCAAACCAGGTTCTTGAGATTTTGCGACCAGAATTGATCATGTTATTTGATAGCACTACGGCCAACAAACTTTCACCAAAAATTGTGGTAAGGCACCATTCTGCCAGTAGATTAGTCATACCAGTTATGTTTTCTACTTTTGCATTAGTGCCTCAAGGGATAACATTGCTATAGATAGCTATCAAAACTGCTATGGAACAATATTAGCAGTGATGCTGCAGCTTTTTCAAGGAACTTAGCTGGAATTCTAAGAGTTGAAGAGAAGCAGCTTCATCCCTAGACATATGACAAGTATTGATTTTGACTATTATGTGTTAAGTTTTGTTGGTTTTCACACAAATTCTTGTTCAGGTTTCCTTTTGAATTTTTAGAGTACCGAAGTTTTAAGGTTTCATTGCACATTAAAGTAGCCCAGGTAATCAGTGATTCTTGACTTGTTTTAGTTCTTTATGAACCAAATCGGTTTGAGAAAATAAATATCGAGGTAACAGTGATAATTTTTTTTCAGTTGTGTTTAATTTATGGGAAATGTGAAAGAGACTTACAGATCCTCCAGAGAATAGAAGGTTGTGAAACTGCTTAAACGAAAAAAGTTCTCTTTGAAAACATTGGCACTGATGCGGACTACCAGTGACGTACCTTGCAGGAAGGGTCTGGAAAGCAGGAATAGCAAGAATATCTCACAAATGCAATGGCTAAAAACACATCAGTCCTCTCAGTTTCACGCAAATTACGATTCTAAACATTTGTCAATAATTTCTGAGGTCACGTATGTAAGTTAAAGGTATGTAACTTAATGGCGATGGGCTTCGATAGGGAATGCCGCACGATGTTACTGATGTATTTTACTGACACCCGACAAGCCCTTTATCGCATCAGACAAGTAAAATGTCCCAGCTACAGCGAAGCTTTTTTGGGGCCCTCATCAGCGGTGCTGTGATACCGAAAAGCTCCTGATCAATGAACGATGTCTTTTATAGCGAGCTACAGATACTTTCAAAGGTAGGGCTATGTTGTCCATGTTCCATAAGCCACCTAAGAATTTATAGGAAATCCTTCTGACTATTTTCGAGGCAGTACACTTGATGTACGCCTACCACAGCAGAAGCAAAATCAGGTTTGTCCACTCTTAATTGTAAAGCAACTTTCTTTGAATGGTTCGCAGCACTCACCTTGGGGTTTTGAAACTGCAAAAACTTGGGTCTCCTCCGTTCTGCTTTGCAGATGAAAAGAGGTTGATTTTCGTTGAGTCAGAAATCAGAACGGTTCGAACATTGACTCATAAAAAAAATTGATGTGTTCGGACTACGCTTTGACATTCGTGTGCAACTTGTCAAATATTGGAAAGGTATCTAAAATAAGCAAGAGGCTGCATTTATGGGCTGATACGGAGGTCACTATCATATCTCTGTTAGAGATTGGAAACTCAAAGTCCGTCAACGCCGAGACGATCAGAAAGCTTGCTTTTGAGAAGGTGAAGTTTTCATTTCAGACGTTCCTTTGGGCATAAGACGTTCTCTTCGAGGATCCGTCTGATACTTGCCCTTATATACTTTACTTATATATAATCATCATCACAAATAATTGTCTCCGTTCTTTCCTTTGCTTTTCACGCGCACATCATCTCTTCATGCTTATGAAACTAGAAGTTCCCTGTTGATACACAGACCGTTGATTCTAACTACTAGATCGAAACTTAGTATTAGATATGTTTGGCTTCTTATCAGGGAAAATTTGCCAAATGAGTTAAAATCGAATAATCTTTAACTATAATTCCGAAAATCATTGATTTGCATTGTTCTTAGTTGTTATTTTTTCGTTTTTGTTTGGGGGAATGGGATGACTGGCAGCATGTTTGAGTGGAGATTTTGATTTTTTTTTGTAGTTCGGGTGTCTGAGGCCGTGTTGGTCTAGCTCCTTTCGTCTTTTCTCCACCCTTTCTTCACTTTTTCTTTTACTTGAATTGTTTCTTTTTTGTTAATATTGCATTGTGTTTAGGCCCTTACAGGCCATAATCACTGGGCATCGTTTTGATGGAAATTTGCATTTTTTTTTTTTTTACGAATAAACTCAATTATTATTAGATACTACACTAGTAAGAACTTACCCTTGTGATGGCACCATGCTTAAAGACGAAGACAAAGATGAAGCAATGGCTCCCAATCTTTAAAACAGAGAACTAACCGACGAAAATACTCTGATTGCTCGGGTTTTCGGAGTCTGTCAAGAAGACTGACAAGGTAGTGCGAGGCGAACGTTGGTTGTACATAATCAAAATGCTTAGGATCAATATATAATGTATGGTCTGTTTCTATAGCCGAAGAGTCAGAAACTGTTCACATATTTTTAGAAGACGAGAGTTACTGATAAGACGAACATATCGAACACGTCTTTGCTACCATTTTTATTCATAAGGGCAATAAGCCCTTTTTTCTACAACAAAAGGCATTGGCCGTTCTGAGTTATTTCATTAAAAATGCTTGCTGAACAGCCCAACATTTTATTACAGAAAGCCTGTAACAACATACCGGGATATCGAAAGGGCAAATGTCGATTCGTTTTGACTTATTTATTTTACAAAAATTTAGTATAGGTTATAAATGTGTTGCTATAGGGAGACCAAGTGGTGGAATTTGGACAAAAATTAATAAATTCGTTTGCTGTTAGAAGGTGATATTTTTGCTTTCATACCTAAAGGTCTTATCTGACATTTTCCACTTCTGAAACAATTTACAAAAGCCATTTGCTAAGCTATTCACACGGAGGATCAGTAGTTTAATGTAGACAAAGAGGACTGGAGCATCGCTAAAAATACATCCTCCTGCTGATCCTCCTTTGAAAAAACTTATCAGATAGTTTTTTGTTAATTATCTCAGAAGCGTGAATATGTCAGATACAATATTTAGACTTTACAGCAATAATAAACACGATTTTCTATATGTTTCGGGAAAAGTTCATAGTAAAAGTTTATTTTTGCTGGCAATGACTTAGCTTTATTTATGTTTAAAGGATACAATTTGAAGATTTCAGTTTGAATGGCCTGCAATTGACTCCTATTCATTTGATTTCAATCCTGCATCCTTCTAATTTTTCAATGTCAAATTCGAAAGACCTGGAAAGCTTCAAGCATGGCTGGCGGCAGTCCTTTTTTGTTTTTCTTCCTTTTAAGGTATTTGTACTGAATTTTGGAATTAATTTGAAATTCTTGGATAGCACCTTTCCCAAGAAACTCCTGAATATTTTAAAGTAGAAGAGAAAAGTTAAAAAGAATTTGTGCATTCTGTGTATGTAGAAGACCTATGATTTCTTGTTATATTCTCAAATTTAATACCAATTTGTATCATTAGTCAAACACAATACGAAAAGTACAAAATGACTAGGAACATAACTTTAATAATACTACTTGCAATATTTAAAATTAAGTTAATTCTTTACAAGAAAACTTGGAATAGCCCCCCCCCTCTAATCCATAAATTGCACCGTGATTGGTAAGTAAGACAGTCATTTTTTAGAATCTGCCACTGGAGACTTATGGAACTGACTACCTATGAGCACGATGATATACGAATTTAAACACAATTTATTCAGCGTTCAAAATGAGGTTTAAAACAAGACAATAGATGGATTACCTCACCCTCAATACTTCTCCAATAAAGAAGGAACTACCCAACTTTAACAAACTATAGCGATAACGAGAAATGAAAAGCGAAAGAAAAAGAAAAAGAGAGAGAGAGAGAGAGAGAGAGAGAGAGAGAGAGAGAGAGAGAGAGAGAGAGAGAGAGAGAGAGAGAGAGAGAGAGAGAGAGAGAGAGAGAGAGAGAGAGAGAGAGAGAGAGAGAGAGAGAGAGAGAGAGAGAGAGAGAGAGAGAGAGAGAGAGAGAGAGAGAGAGAGAGAGAGAGAGAGAGAGAGAGAGAGAGAGAATTTTCTACTGGGATATTTACTTCCCCTACCTTAAACTTGTTCAATTATTTTTTATAGTATTTCCCCCCTCCCCATTTTTCGAGAATAAACCAATCTCTGGTAGAATTCTCATACACCCAAATAGTTTAAACTAAACATTCAGTCACTTAAAATATATACCTAGAACACTTCTAAGGTAACAGGGTTTTAGGATTAGACCCTATAAACCAGTTTACTACGTTTCCTCGATCGCTATTAGCCTAGGACAGAAAAAAAAGAAAAAGCAAACAGAAAATTGGGTATCACCTAATTGTATCATAGAACAAAAAATGAATGCTAAAAAAATAGTGCCATCCTGTACAACCAAATACACTAATAATAAACAACTCTAATTGTGATTTTTAACTCTTCAGGTTAAATCATCATGTCAACAACGTTTGAAATATGACTTAGCAACCATCCCAGAAGCCACGATGAGTAGTCAACAATGAGTAGAAGGTAAAAACCTCTTGAACATATAGAGTTAAGTTAAATCGTATTACTCTTGAGCAACTGTTAAGGATACTCTTTAGAAAAAAAAATAAAAAAATAAGCGAGCCTTTGAGAAAACCAATCTTATTATGATCTTGTTATGATCTTCTATGAACACTTTTTGATCTTCTGTTACCGAGAAACTTCATAATTTCTTAGATTTACAGAGTCAAAATGATATACAGTGAAACTAAGGATTAATAATGAAAACAAAACCAACATTTTTTACCACCCCACATTAAATAAAAAAAAAGCCAATCTGACCAAGTTCATGTTATGACGAGCCCAAGACAATTCTTCACATTCATTTAAATGTGAACAAACAATTACGTTAAAGACATACTTTTCATCAGACGATTGGTGCGTTGTAGTCAAAACTATAGATACGGCATAGGAACTTATAACAGTCGGATCTCTCGCGATCGTTATGGTGAATTAGGGGTTAGAAACTATTAGACCACTCATTGTGCAACGTTTGGAGGCTTCATGAAAAAAATCTCAAAGAAAATTGGATATTTCATATAATCAATACACAATGCAATAGGATTAAAAGTGAATTTTCTTTATAACTGATTAATCAGAATTTCTTATTTTGAAGATTTAAAAAATCTAAGTCGAGTTTACACAAAGTAAGCCTAAGTTAGATAGGGAAAATCTTGGCAGGTTAAGTAGGCCAGTTAATGTAGGTCAGTCAACTATGTTGAGCAGGTTGACTAGGCCATGATCGAGTTTAATCTCCTCAGCTTTTTAAAGTGACTCAACAGATAAATATTCAGCAGTTTGGGGTTAATTGTTTAGTGAGGGTGGGGGAGGAAGAGCAGTATGAGACTTTTTTCTGAGGAAGTGCTTTTTCTGAATTAATAGTTGTTTTGTGTATTTTTTTGGGCTGTCCCAAACACGGTTATTTACGTCGGGACTTATTGTGAATTTGGTGGTTTTTGGGTCCGGTAAGTTGAGCTCTAATTATGATGATTTTTTTTTTTTTTGGTTTATTGATTTATTAGGAGGGTTTTTTTCCCGCACAAGCTTGCTTCAGGAAATCGATGATGTATATTTTATTTTTAAATAAACCCAGTGTTACTTTCAATGGGGTAATGATTATTTTGTTTTGTTAGTGTTATATGGAGATAATTTTTTTTTTTAATTTTTTTGTGATCCATAAAAAAAAAGAAAACAAGAAGCCAAATCCTAGATGCCGTTAGCAAGGGAATGTCTGAGATTTTTGTTCGGGGGGGGGGGGGGGGGGGTACAATTTTCTTTTTTACAAAACACATCAACATTTGCTTATATGCATTGTTGTTACTTTTTAATCAGTCAGAAAAAATTGGGGGGAGGGGATTTCCGAGGGGGGAGGGAGACGACGGACTTTCTTTTTGAATTCTTTCCACTATTTTATGTATAGACTTGAACAAATTTGCGAAGAACAATTTTGTATACGTTCGTGGAATTATCAACAAATCGCATAATATATTCATTGAGATGGGCATCTAATGAAAATGAAAGTAAAGGGAATTACGATTACTCGTGTATAGTACCTAAAAGATAGCTGGACATTGAAATAATATTGTTTTACAATTAATTCAAGCAGAGATTATTTATTTACGAACTTGAAACTGTAATTAAAAACATACATATTATTCTATGAAAATAGACAACAAGGCTGAGATAGAGAATCTGTAAGGCTTTCAACTCCATTTTAAGGGGAAAAGTTTGAATCATTGCTTGAACATAAACTAAAAGGGATGATAAATATTAAATTAAATTAGAATATTAACTGTTTTTTGGTGATATAGTTTTTCCTTTGCTCTAGATCTCCCTTTGCGATTCATTCTCGGATTATTATCACTTAAAAACTTCAATATAATACAAAGCTTGTATTTAGGCTATTCCATTGGTGATCTGGGTTTTTCAATTTGACTGTCATACTCTGAATAAAGCTGCAAACTCTCAGAATCAAGATTGCCATCTATAATCGAGCGTTAAATATAATTCGTCGGGCAATGACGATGGTGTTCCACAATATATATAAATATCTTTTCTTTATTGATACTTTTGACTTTCTAATTTCATTGCATTCACTATAGAAACATAGTTCGTCTCATCAATCCTTTAAAAGTAGATTTACCGTTCCGTCGAAAAATTAAGAATTTCGCACATATTCTCTCAATCAAATTTTATAGTATTTCTAGTCGTAACATCGTCAGCAGGAGATGCCCGATTATACTCTAGTCGCGATTGTCAATGAGAACCTTTTTTCACAATCAGGTTGTCGAGTAAAATCAACATTTAAGAATTCGATAAGCAATTTCAGAACCCGATGATCAATGACAAACAACTTTGGTTGATATTACTTTGGGATTTAATAGGAGTTACTCAAGTTGTAAGGGGGAAATTATCTTGGACTTAGCAAACTGGCATATTTGAACTTTTTAAATATAAATACACTTGACAGGGCTATTGAACATTGATCTGAATTAGCTAAGATTTCCTTTGAAAGCCCGGAGGAACTGACCGGTTCTCGAACCCCGGTGGGGGTGACCTAGGATCAGAAGTTCTTTTGCCGTTCTCATTTTTACTATTCACTTCCTTGTTATCTTTCACTTCTATAGATTGGCTTTCTTTTTTATTGATTTTATCATGGTCAGTTCTTTCACCATATTTCTGGTCTCTATAATGTCTATAATGTTTGTATGGCTTATAGTAGCTACCATAACTATAATCCGAATTATTGTATTTACTATTATAGCCTGTGTCGTCACTTTTTTTATGGGTAGGTCGATGCCAAGGCTTGTTGTCATAGTAGCTATTATTTCGATACCATTGCCTTTTTGGTTCTAAATTAGAATCTCTAAATTTCCTGCTTTTGATATTCGGCCCCCTTGGGTAAATATTTTCCACTATGTTCGATCGGTAATGGAGCTGGTACAGTGCTGATAACTATTTCTGAATGAGCGGTTGACGTAGATGGCTCTTCAGAGCTAACCGATGTCTGAAAAAAAGAAAAGAATATAAACCCAAAAAGGAGAAGAAATTCACAAAATTAACAAGACATTTAACACGAAAAGATGGGAGAGTTAATGGAAAAGAGAATTTTTATGTTCGACGAACTTCTACAAAGAGAGTAATCTTTCGAAAAAGAAAGTTATCCCTACAAGATTTTTGGGTAAGTTTTTCTTAGTGTTTCATTTTGCGCTATAATATTATATTAGAAAAACGGGAATAAACTTCATTTACACCAGGATAAATAAATTCTACAAAACACCAGGAACAAATTTTATTAAAAAACTCACTACAGTCTAGTGTCTTCTAGCGAAGCAAGTACTTCTTCTAAAAAAAAAAAAACAGATAGTACGACAATTTGTGGAGCAGGCAATTTCAAGCATGATGAACAACACGAGTAAAAGAAATGATACAAATAACACGGAGTATTGATTCTTACTGTATAAAAACATATTACGTCGTAGCAATGTAGCAAAAGTTAATCTAAATTCCCAGGAATATGTACAAACAACCTGATTCAAAACTTGAATAAATTCCATTAAAACAAATTTCACTGCAGTTTAGTGTTTCATAGCAAAGGAATTAATTAAATAATTCTTGGCTGTAATGCTAAGTTGGCAACTCCGTGTTGCCAACATATTACGTTGGCATAGCACAATAAGTGTCTTCAATATGCAATAGTCATCACAATACACCTGATGCCTTTCCTCTTTCCCATTTTTCTTCAAGACAGACAAATTTGTAACTCTCTTATCCCAGAACCTGTTTTCTTTCTTTCAGATCGAAAACTTCGGAATAAAATTCTTTTATATGATTGTCTGCCTTGTACAAGTATTATATTCTTAATCGACTATTATAATAACCAATCAGCAATATACCAACCAAACTAATAACTGACAAATAACGTAATACCTGACCAAAGACCACAGACAAACAGCATGCCAGTTAATCAAATTAATGATTTGATCATTAAGGATAGGGGGGTCGCAGACATGGAGTCTATGAATAATATGAAGGAAGCGTTAAAAATAAACGGCACCTCTAGATCATGTTGCATATTTGGAACACAAGACAGTTTATGTAGCCTTTGTGTCTTTTTTTTTAATACCCCTACATCCAGATTAAAAACTTTTCAATACCAGATTCAAAGCATCTAGTCTCCAATAAACCCGGAAAACTCAAACCAAGCCAAATGTATCCAACCAAAGTAATATTACACAAAGTAAAACTTAACCAAGCAAAACTCAACTGAGACACAACTCAACTTAAGCAAAATCGAATCCAGCGAAACAACTCACACAAAAATGAAACCATCAAGATTTGGCTGCCGAACTAGTGTTGTAAAAAATTACCGTAAAATAAAAAAAACTCGGTAAGTAAAATTGGTAAAATAAGGTAAAATTGGCAAAATAAGGTAAAATAAGGTACTCCCAAGTAAATTTAGGGTAAAATTGGTTGTTTAGAGTTACCCTGTAGCTACAAGACCATTGAGCATTTCGTTTAAGCATCACGTTCAACTTTTAATGAAATTTTTTTAACGATTCTGATTTACCTGAGTCTTTCGCTTTTCTTCAGCTCCATGGTGATATTCCTAGGTCCCTTAGATTTACGTCTTCTTTTGTATCTGATCGGTCAAATTATCAACTCCGTAGTTCTCTAAATGTCCAAATTCCCCATACACCAACAACAAGATCCGATTTTAATCCTCTTGTTGCGTGTCATTTGACATGGAACACCCTTCCCGATTCGGCTCGAGAATGCCACTCGTTTGGCACCTTCAAAAGACTAGTAAAAAAATATTTGTTTTCATGTGATTAATTTTCTTTACTTTTGCCTGCTGCCAATAGTTTTTTTCATTTATTTTATTTATTATTTTTTTTTTTTTTATATATATATAGATGTTGTGATTCACTGTAGTTTGATAAAGCTTATTTAGTGAACTCTCCTTTTTTTTTATAGATGTTGTGATTCCACTGTAGTTTGATAAAGCTTATTTAGTGAACTCTCCTTTTTTTTTTTTTTTTTTTTTTTTTTTTTTTTTTATTAAGCAAATGCTTTACATGTTAAAAGTTAAAATGCTTATGTCTATATGTTTAAATATTAATGTTATGTTTATATTGTTTAAATCTTAAGCGTTTAAATGTTTAATGTTTATTTGATCTTTTCATAATCCCCCTCCTACAGGCCATGGAGCCTTTGTGGGGATTTGTAGATTGTTATGTAATTATTTTACTGGTATATGGAAAATAAATCTATCTATCTATCTATCTATCTATCTATCTATCTAAAAAAGGTAATAGGCAATGCTATACGATTGCCTCTGACTTAAACAGGAAAGTGATGAAGATCCGGAGTTATCCAGAGGGAAAATGGAGGGGTGTATTCTCCGTGGCGGGAGGGGTGTATTTTCCGGGGGGGGGGGTTAAACACCGGTTCCCGGGAGGACGACGGCATGAATACAAGATTTTTTGGGGATGTGAAACTTAAACTAAAATGAGGATATTGATTCTGTCTTGGTCCTCCACATCGTTGAAAATCCAGACCATTTAGTTCTTTTTAGTGAGGCAACTTTAATATCTGGAGCAAATGACTTCCCACATTCTTTTATGAACGCAATTGAAATTAAAAATTCCATAGAGACCTTGCTTCAAATACTGGAAACATACCTATAAACCCAACTTACAATAACTTAAAATTAGAGGATTCAAATAACATTTTTTCTTCAGCTTAAATTAAGATCGTCTGACCACACTTTTCATGAAAAATTAGGTAATTAGACAAGCTAAATGAATCACTAGGCACATAATTCTTGCCCGATCTAATTAGCGAAAAGTCTTTCATTTAGTCTGACTTGGTCTGTTTGATTCAGTCTTTCTTTTGCTTTTTTAAGAGTTATTAATTAAAAAACTTTTTCCACAAAATGAGCTTTTCAAAAAAAAAAAAAAAAATAAAGAACTCCATTAAACCAAAAATGAACAAAAATAGAATCAAATAATCTACCATGCATACAACCACCACAAATCAGTGGTAGGGAAATGATGGACGTGGGGGGCATTTACCCCCTGATCACTTTCAACTAATATAAAAGGCACTAGTCCTCTCAATTTCCAGTCGAATGAGCCCGTTTTGAAGCTTCTACGACAATACTTTTTATAAAAACTTTATATGCCCCAAGGGCATAACTTACGATCATTGTCCTGAGGGCTATGGGGGGAGGGTTGTCATCCTCAAAGACATAATTTCCAGACCTTTCAACTGCGTTGAACAAAGTGGCCATATCAAAATGATGATCGGAAATGTTAGGAGATTTGGTGGGGGTGGGACGGGGGGTGATTCTCCCTCCAATTAATTTCGACTACTAAAAAGGGCAATAACCCTCTCAATTTCCAATTGAATCAGTCCTTTTTGAAGTTTTTTTTGTGTACGACAACACTTTTTATAAAAATCTTATATGCCCCCAGGGCAAAACTTACAGCCTTAGCCCTGAGGGCTGGGGGGGGCGGTTGTCATACTCAAAGACTTAATTTCCAGAGCCTTCAACTACGTTCAACAAAATGGCTATACCAAAATGTTGATCGGAAGTGTTTGGGGAAATGATGGGCGTGGAGGGGGGCCATTCGCTTTGAGTATTTTGAGTATTGAGGCTTTTGAGTATTAATAAGGGCACTAGCCTTTTCAATTTCCAATCGAATGAGCCTTTTTTGAAGTCTCTACGATAACACTTTCTATAAAAACTTTATATACCCCAAGGCATAACCTACAACACTTGCCCTGAGGGTTGTGGGTGGGTGGGGGGTGTCATCCTCAAACACCTAATTTCCAGAAATTTCAACAGCGTTATACAAAATGGCTTCTCAAAATTTCGATTGGATGTGTTTGGGGAAATGGTGGGCGTGATACGGGGGGGGGGCTTAGCTGCCCTCCAGTCACTTTCGACTTTTATAAAGGGCAATAGCCCTTTCAATTTCCAATTGAATGAGCCTTTTTTGAAGTTTCTACGACAACACCAATCTATAAAAACCTTATATGCCCCCAGGGCATAACTTACAACCCTTGCCCTGAATGGTGTAGGGGGTTTGTTATCTTCGAAGACATAATTTTCAGAACTTTAAACTACGTTGAACAAAATAGCTATCCCAAAATTTTGGTTGGATGTGTTTGGGGAAATGGTGGGCGTGAGAGGGGGGTTTAGTTACCCTCCAATCACTTCCGACTATTAAAAAGGACACTAGCTCTTTCAAATTCCAATCGAATGAGCCCTTTTTGAAGCTTCTACGACAACTTTTTCTATAAAAACCTTATATACCCCCTGGGCATAACTTACAACCCTTGCCCTGAGGGCTGCGGGGGGGGGGGGGGGTGTCATCCTCAAAGAAATAATTTCCAGAACTTTAAATTACATTGAACAAAATGGCTATCTCAAATTTTGATTGGATGTGTTTGGGAAAATGGTGGGCGTGAGAGGGGTTAGTTGCCCTCCAATCACTTTCGAAAATTAAAAAGGGCACTAGCCCTTTCAATTTCTAATCAAATGAGCTCTTGTTGAAGTTTCTACGACAACACTTCCTAAAAAAATCCTTATATGCCCCCAGGACATAACTTAAAACCCTTGCCCTGAGGGCTGTGTGGGGGGTTCATCCTCAAAGACATAATTTCCATAACTGTCAAATACATTGAAAAAATTGGCTATCTCAAAATTTTGATTGGATATGTTTGGGGAAATGGTGGGTGTGAGAAGGGGGTTAGTTGCCCTCCAATCACTTTCTACTATTAAAAATGGCAGTAGCCCTTTCAATTTCTTATCAAAAGAGCCCTTTTTGAAGTTTCTACAAAACCCCTTTCTATAAAAACCTTATATACCCCCCAGGGCATAACTTACAACCCTTACAATGAGGGCTGTGGGGGGGGGGTTGTTGTTATCTCAAAGACCTTCTTGCCAGAACTTTCAACTACGTTGGACACAATGGCTATCCCAAATTTTGATTGGATGTGTTGAGGGAAATGGTG
The DNA here is from genome assembly GCA_027921565.1 of Artemia sinica. Lineage (NCBI taxonomy): Eukaryota > Metazoa > Arthropoda > Branchiopoda > Anostraca > Artemiidae > Artemia > Artemia sinica. The sequence continues at coordinate 21,705,748 of CM051267.1, read as the reverse complement.
GATGTGAAAGGGGGGTTAGTTGCCCTCCAATCACTTTCGACTATTAAAAAGGGCACTAACCCTTTCAATTTCCAATTGAATGAGCCCTTTATGAAGTTTCTACGACAACGCTAAAAACCTTATAAGCCCCCAGGGCATAACTTACAACCCTTGCCTTGAAGGGTGTGGGGGTTGTCGTCATCAAAGACATAATTTCCAGAACTTCCAACTACGTTGAACAAAATAGCTATCTCAAAATTTTTATTGGATGTGTTTGGGGAAATGGTGGGTGTGACAGGGGGGTTAGTTACTCTCCAATCACTTTTGACTATTAAAAAGGGCACTAGCCCTTTCAATTTCCAATCAAATGAGCCCTTTTTGAAGTCTCTACGATAACGCTTTCTACAAAAACCTTATATGCCCCAAGGGCATAACTTACGACCCTTGGCCTGAGAGCTCCGAGGGCTTATTTTCCTCAAAGACCTAATTTCCAGAACTTTCAACTACGTTGAACAAAAAAGATGTCTCAAAATTTTGATTGCATGTGTTTGGGGAAATAGTGGGTGTGAGAGGGGGGTTAGTTGCCCTCCAATCACTTTCAACTATTAAAAAGGACACTAGCCCTTTCAATTTCCAATCGAATGAGCCCTTTTTGAAGTTTTAACGAAAACGGTTTCTATAAAAACCTTATATGCCCCCAGGGCATAACTTGCATCCCTTGCCTTGAGGGCCGTGGGGGGGAGGGGGGTTGTCATCCTCAAAGACCTAGTTTCGAGAACTTTCAACTACGTTGAACAAAATGTCTATCTCAAAATTTGGATTGGATGTGTTTGGGTAAATGGTGGGCGTGAGAGGGGGGTTAGTTGCCCTGTCAAGTTTCTACGCCAACGCTTTCTGTAAAAACCTCATATGCCCCAGGGCATAACGTACAACCCTTGCCCTGAGGGCTGTGAGGGAGTGTTCTCCTCAAAGACTTAAGTTCCAGATCTTTTAACTACGTTGAACAAAATGGATATGTCAAAATTTTGATTGGATGTGCTTGGGGAAATGGTGGGCGTTGAAGAGGTGTTAGTTGGCTTCCAATCACTTTCGGCTATCAAAAAGGGCACAAGCCCTTCCAATTTCCAATCGAAAAATGAGCCCTTTTCGAGGTTTCTACGACAACTCCTTCGGTACAAAGTGCCCTGGTCTAAAAGAAAGAAAGAAACAAACACCCCCCCCCCCCAAAAAAGAAAAAGAATAATACATTGTGCCAACATCGTTCTTTACTTAGGCAGCGCTATTCTGCTGCCTATGATTTCAAAAGGTTAGCTTTGTTTCTTTTTTTGAGCATTGAAAACGGCTGGGCAAAAGTCCCTGACGAAATGTCTGCTTCTGTCATTTTCACTTATTTTATGTTCACTGGCTGACGTTACCCTCGTCTTTCTCTATTTAATTTTTTCCTTGTTTTTCATATGTCAATCCTGCGTGTAACCCTTTATGTCTTTAACAGCTAACAGAACTAACATAATTTTATTGCAGCTAATATTTCACCCTTTTAAAATTATAATTACTTGTACTATAATACACTTTATCGTTCTGATAACAAGAGACTGAAGTGAAGTCAGACAGACGGGCTTTTAAACTGGGTAATACATTTATACACAAAATCGTATCCATACCTGTTTCTGCCAGCCTCTTCGGCACTTTTGTGCTGTGAAATTGCAAGCCCTCGTAAAATATGTCAGGTACCGGTAAAAATACCAATTTGTATGAAATTTAAACAAAGATCAGCCCTTCTCTCTTTACAAGAATAGCTGAGACTTTTAATACAGACAAGAAGAAGATATTCAATCTTTAAATACATTATTCTTTCGGGGATATTTTCACCAGATCAGAAGTCTAATTATGGGAAAAGGAGCAATTAAGTTTGTTTAAGAGGAAAAAGTAACCTTAACTGTCATGGGACAAGAATTTACAGGGACAACTCTTCAAGGTCGACGGCCGGAGCGCAACGCTTTTGTTAGGGGCGTTTGAAGGGATTCATGATGACGGTGAAGACGATAGTTATACCAACAATGATATCGGTGTTTTAGAAGATAGTAACCACGACACAAAAATAACGACGAGGACAATGACGATTGATTCTAACATTCATTCATACCGTCTAAAACAAAGACAACTGCCATTGATGCCTCTTTCATCCCCATTGTCAACCTCAACTTCGTCAAAGTTATCGTTTACGCCACAATCGTCATTGTTTGACACAGTTGTCATCACCATGACCAGTCGTTACAACGTCGTCGTGAGCATCACTATCATTACTTAAACACCTTAAAAATATCATTACAAAGCTTTGTCCACCTCTGTACCCTCATCAATATGCCATGACGGGTAGTATCCATGAAATTTGTTGGGTTGACTTTGGTGAGGGTTGAATTATTGATACTCTATTCATTCTAAGAGGCAGGACACCTCCTTCACCTTCAAGATGTTTTGTAGCTTAATCAACTTCTTCTGTTAGTGCAGTAGAATATGTTAGGTTATTCCCTTCGATAGGCTTCAATAATTGCAAGCTGAATATGTCTTGGCTATTGATGGTTTCAATCATTTATCGTCGCTACAACCCCTTGGTTTTCCTTTTCACACTTCCTTCTTGTTTTAAGCAAAGTTATGGGCGTAAACCCAGAAATCGCATGATTTTACGATTTATAAATATTTTACAAGAATTTTTCATAGCGTTTGTCTTCTCTGTTATTTGGCAAAGTCAGGATCCCTCGAAAGACCATTTCCTGATATAAGTTTCTGTTTTTTCCTGATGAGAGAAAACAGCTATAGTTCGCACAAACTATATGGAATATTATAACAAGGACCTATTATAGTTTAGACAAGTAAAGCAATTCGTTAACACAATTATGATATGGAATACGGGAGCGTAAGAAAACAGAACTGAAAAACAGTTACCTTTCTGTTGCATACCGATTAACAGCTCGTTTTTAGAAGAAGAAGATATGTCACAACATATTCTATATATTTTAAAATTCCCATTGCTCCGCCAGGCTGCTATTTTTTCTAAGAAAAAAATGAGAAGAAAAAAGAAAGCATGATTTTCCCAAGATAATCACTCATCGATGACTCTGTAAACACTTCTTAAATTTTGATTGAAATTATATTGCCTTTTTGTTAATAAGTCGATGAAAGGTAGCATACCTTTCAACAGAATGCATTTTTTAGATAACAAAAACACAATTTTTATAGCACTAGATTATTTGCTAGGATTTTCATCCGTGTTTGAATGCAATATAAAATCATATATGATGAGTTTGTAGCAATCAAGATTTTAGAAAACACCAATATGCTGACGGTCCCCTGTGGGGATTTACAGCTCTCATGATTCACAAAATGAGGGCCTGCCGATCTAGAGGAAGGTTGAAAGACACCAAACTTACTTTAAAGGTTCTTGGATCGGTCCCATTAAAAATCTCCTCATTCTCTTGTGGGGCGTAAGACCTATGTTAGAACCCTAACTACCCACTTGTGTATTTTCATAGGAATTAAATGGTGTTACAAGAAATTTCAACCTTCAGATGATATAGCTGTAACATAGAGTATAGCACCATCACCAGCTGATTTTTTTTTTGGGGGGGGGGGGGTCGATCTGCATCACTGATCAATCATTTTTACCTCTAGGTTTAACAAACAAACTCGAAATTTTCGTTACATTGGCAAAACATCAGTAAACTAGGCAAAAAGATGGTAAAATTGAGGGTCTTACAACCATAACTTTACCATATCATTTTTTTTTTACTGAATGACCAACCACTTTGATCCCCGTCATCAAGTGTGACTTCTCTGATAGGAAAATCATCCCCTAGGGAGGTGCTTGACTTAACGCTCTTGATCAGCAGGGTCGCCAGCGAAGAGAAAACTAGTTGACAGTGCTGTCAGTCTTTTCTAGGTGGTCCTGTACCGGGCTAGGGCCTCGTTTGGATTGATATTGCGGCTGAGGAGTCGTTGGTTTATTACACCAGCCCAGCTGGTGCGCGGTCTCCCTTTAGGACTTGGCAAGCCATTTTCCGAGGGGTTGAAATTCATTATGATTCCTGCAGGGGTGCTTGGCGGGAGGCTGAGTAGGTGGCCGTACTGAAAAGTTGAAAGTCGTCAGGATCTCAGAGTTGCAAACTTTGTCATACCATTTGAAGCCTTCTATTCGACGCAGGTATCTTGTTTGAACAGCATTGACTTTTCGTAGCTGTGTCTGAGTTATCGACCACGTCTCAGAAGAATATAGCATGATTCTTCAGACTATGGCGTTATAGATTCGAGCTTTGTTTTGGTGACTAATTCGTTGTTTGAGGGAAACTGCGTCACCAAGTGCCAGACAGGATATTATTTAATTTGGATAAGTTTTTTCTTTTATTTCTAGTATTTTTTTTTTCCCTTTTAAAACAATTAGTAGAAATAAAGATTTCCAACAAATCAATATAGAAGAGACACCTTACTTCAGAGTTTAAGACAAGAACTGGCGATTCCTCAGTTGGGTCAATAATGGCACCTTTCATCTTTTGCTTCAAATAAAGACTTTGAAAACCCTTTTGTATGTTTGAAATATCTTCAGAGCTCACAAAAGATTCGGGTGCTTGAGAATACTCCACCGGAGACTGTGCGTTAGCTAAATCTTCTTCTTGCAGATCTATGGTTAGTCGACACATGGGGCAAAGAAACCTAAGGAAGAGTAGAACATAAAATAAGAACATAGAAGAACACAAAATTAAAAACATTATTAGCAATTAGCAAATAAAATATCGCTCGAAACTATTACAAAGGCTTAAAGAGAAATATAGCTGCTAGCATGCTTGGTTACACCCGAAGTTTATATGGCTTTGTTTACAATTAATTTAAAAAACCTTTCCCAAAAAGAAATTCTTCAAAGAAAAGTAAAGGCCATTTTAGACTCATGATCAGCAGATATAAATACTTGTTAAAATTCAAATCAAAACGACCAGAAATTACTATTAAAGAATCAATGGAACCCAAAACGAACAGAAGTTAAATAAACAATAATAGCTAAAAACATACAACAATAATAATATAAATGACTAAATAAATCTTAAAGCGAGTAATGCTTAAATTCAACATACAAATCAAGTTTAAAACGAAAAAATAAATTTGCTATTGAAATATAAATGAAACTCAAAACGAACAGAAATTAAATAAGGAATCAATGCAAAACAAACATACAATAGATTCTAATGTAAATGAATAAATAAATCTTAACACGAGTGAAACTTAGATTGAATATGCAAATCAAGCTTGAAACGAACAAAAATCACCACAAACAAGCGTTTGGGTATCGCCTCCTTCTCTCACTGTAAAAGCCGAAAACCAACTGCGTCATTGGCGCCTTACTGAAAACTATATGTGTTCTGAACAGTCTTGGAAAGTATAAACAAAATCAATTGAATATTTGATATTTAATGATATCATTGTTTAAAGATCCATCAGTTCAAGATTTTATTTCACTGTAATTTCATTTTCATTTTCGATGCTGTAAGAACTGGAAAAGAAAATTTTTCTAATATAATTCGTTTCAAGTGAAGCGCCAATGACGCAGTAAGTTTTAGGTTTTTACAGTTAAGGAAGGGGACAAATTTGGGGTCTTGAACAATTTTAGAAAGAACTAATAAATTAAACTGAATATTTGATGTATAATGATATTAATTGCTGAAAGCTCATAAGTTCAAAATTTTACTGTAATTTTAATTTTCAGTATTAAGTACAAAAGAAAATATTTGTATCGCCTCCTACTCTCACTGTAAAAGTCTAAAACCTACTACGTCATGACGCTTTACTGAAAACGATTTGTATTACAAATATTTCCTTTTGTACTTAATATTGAAAACAAAAATTAAAATTACAGTAAAATTTTGAACTTATGAGCTTTCAGCAATTAATATCATTCATTATACATCAAATATTCAGTTTAATTTATTAATTTTTTCTAAAATTGTTCAAGATTCCAAAAATTGTCCCCTTCCTTAACTGTATGACCTAAAACTTACTGCGTCATTGGCGCTTCACTGGAAACGAATTATATTAGAAATATTTTCTTTCCAGTTCTTACAGAATTGTAAATGAAAATAAAATTACAGTGAAATAAAATCTTGAACTGATGGATCTTTAAACAATTAATATCATTATACATCAAATATTCAATTTGAGGTTGTTTTATACTTTCCAAGTATAAACAACATGAATTCTATTTCACACTACAAAGCGTCATTGACCAAATCCATAAGAAAGACGTACTGATTGTCATGGGGGACTTTAACGCTATAGTAGGTATGGATAATACCGGTCGATCCGATATAATGGGGACTTTTGGTCACGGAAAACTCAATGCGAGGGAGAGGGGAACGATTGCTCGACTTCTGCCGAGAAAACGAGTTATTCTTAACGAACACAATTTTCAAACACCGCCACCGACGTAAAGTGACCTGGAGATCCCCAGACGGTAAAACCGAGAACATGATTGATTATATCCTGATATCGAAGCGCTGGAAGTCTTCCGTACTAGACACAGTAGCATTACCTGGAGCAGACTTCGACTCTGACCACACTCTCCTGATGTCAAGGTTCAAGCTAAGAATGAGAAAAATTGCAAAAAGCAACAAAAATCCCAAGATTCCGGCTGGATCTGCTGCGGGATCCCGCAAAAAGGCAGACCTACACTTCCACTCTATCTGAAAAATTCCGAGAGATCCTGAAAAATCATTCTTCCTTGACCACTGCTAATGAGATAGACTCCCTGACCGAGCAGGCTACATCAGCTATCATAGAGACAGCGAATGACGTCCTTGGAAGAAAAACTCCAAATGAAAAACCATGGATCACAGATGAGATCATTGCGCTATGCGAGGATAAGCGACTTTTTTGCAATAAATCCGACCGTCACAGTTGGGATACTTACAAGCTCCTCAAGAGAAGAGTAGAGCGAGAGATCAGAAAGGCACTACGTAACCACCTGCGAAAGAAATGCGAAGACTGCGAAGTACTGTCCAAGAAAGGGAATAGCGGAGCAGTTTTCAGAATGGTACGCGAGTTAAGCCGGAAAAAAGAGCCGCAAACATCAGTGATCCTGGACAAAGACGGAAATGAGATCTACGATTCAAAGATGAAACTTGAAAGATGGAAAGAATACTTTAACGATAAACTGAATCCCCCAGTAGCTGCGGATCCTAAAATACTAACCCGCTTCCCCATACCCGACCAAGAACTCAGACCACCACCCCCACTCAAGTCAGAAACCGAGTCAGCAATCAAGACGCTCAAACAAGGAAAAGCCCCTGGCCCAGACGGAGTCACCGCTGAACTCATTAACGTCGGATCGGATGATGTAACTGATCTGTACCATGCCATTGTGTCTGCGGTGTGGGAAACCGGCCACGTACCCTGTCAGTGGTGCAAGGCTGCCATTGTACCCATTCACAAAAAGGGGTCAAAGAAAGAGTGCGGAAACTACCGTCCGATCAGCCTCACGAGCCATCAGTCACGTGTCCTGACAAAAATCCTACTCCGACGCATTCAAGCAACAACTGCCTTTGCCATTGGAGAATATCAGGCCGGCTTCCGCCCTGGAAGATCAACAATCGATCAGATATTTGTCGTTCGGCAACTCATGAACGACACATCGAATTCAACCAAGAACTCTACCAACTATTCGTTGATTTCCGTCAGGCATTTGACCTGATATGGCGCGAAGGACTATGGCATATCCTCCTTCACTACGGTATCCCTTATGAGATAGTCCAAATAATCAAGAGTCTGTACGACCAGTTCCGAGGCCAAGTAATAACCGTCGATGGGTTGTCAGAAGAGTTTACAACTTCGTCAGGAGTACTCCAGGGTTGCATCTTATCACCACATCTCTTCAACCTCTTTCTAAATGCCGTTCTGTCGATGATGCAGTCGGAATATGGCGCAACAATAGGAGGGGTGTTAATAGAGAATCTTGCCTACGCTGATGATATTGATGAGCTAGCCAACTCTACACAAGAATTGCAGGCACAAGCTGATAAACTCTACGATACCACAAAGCCGTTCGGGATGGAGATCAATGCCAGCAAGACCAAAGTCATGGTAACTACGAGACGTGAACTAGACAACCCGCCCATTATCACCATAGGCGGGGAGACAGGTTGAAACGGTTGATCACTTCCTGTACCTTGGTAGCCTACTCTCCTCAGATAATTGCCATAGCTCTGACGTGAAACGTCGACTTGCACTTGCTAGCTCTAGCTTCCGAAGACTAGCCAACCTCTGGAAAAGTAACCACCTATCCAACAAACTCAAAATGCGCCTATTCAACAGTTTAGTAATCCCCATAGTTATTTATGGATGTGAAACATGGACTCTGAAAACCGAAGACGAAATAAAACTTCTAGCTTTTGAGGTGAGATGCCTCCGTCGCATTTCTAGAATCAAATACACTGACCGAATCACAAATGTGGAAGTACGTCAAAGGCTCCAGTCCACTGAAACCATACTCAATAAAATTAAGAAGCAACAACTGCGCTGGTTCGGCCACGTCAAGCGAATGGAGCCGAGCCGCCTTCCGAAAATCGCCCTTGAAGGATCCCTCCATGGCCTTCGCCCACGAGGCAGACCACGAAAACGATGGATGGAGAAACTTCCACTTCGACAAGGTCAAGATAGCCCAGTTATCACGTATCGCACCAGATAGAGCAATGTACCGAGCCCTTACGCATGAGCTAGCAAGAGGAGTGGCCCCAAAAACGTCCCACGAGGATGGCCGGGACCTAAGTAAGTAGTATACTTTCCAAGACTGTTCAAAACACATATAGTTTTCAGTAAAGCACCAATGACGCAGTAAGTTTTAGACTTTGCACATATACAGTGAGAGAAGGAGGCGATACCCAAACACTTGTTTGTAGTGATTTTTGTTCGTTTCAAGCTTGATTTGCATATTCAATTTAAGTTTCACTCGTGTTAAAATAGACGAGTGGTTAGCACTCCGGACTTGAAATCCTGAGGTCGGGGGTCCAAGCCTTGGTGTCGCTGCTTATTTGGTTTGGAACGGGGGTCAATGGTGTGACCCTGTAAGCTCAGCCAGAGTCGACTCAGCTCTAAATGGGTATCTGGAGAACTCTGGGGGAAAAACACAGAAAGCGTCGGACGATTTGCCCCCAACCACGCATTGCACTCCCGGTCGAAGGCATTGAATCAGGAGATCGGTTCCTGCGCAACGCAGACCTTCGGTCAGCATACGAAAAAGTTTTTTAAGTTTGAATCAGATTGAATATTTAACCATCAATTTTTGAAAAATAGAAGGCTGGAAGTTTGGAACAGCAATTTTCGTATATACTAATCGGGCTTCCCAAACCAATTTCTTGCCATTTGGATCTTCTGCTTATGTAGTAAAAGTGTGCCGTTAAAAATAAACATACACCAGTAAAAAAGTTTAGCTTTCCTATTGATGGGTATAACTGTACTGTGGTGTATCCAAAAACAAAATTAAGTTCACACCACCTGTCTTATTCACCCTATACAAATTATTAATTTAAAAAACTTTTTCCACAAAACAAGTTTTTCAAAGAAAACTAAAGAACTCCATTGAACAAAAAATGAGCAAAAATAAAATCAAATAATCTACCAAGCGTGAAACTAATATAAATGCGCATTGATAAATAAATGAAACCCAAAACGAACAGAAATTAATATAAGTAGGGCTCAAAACCCATATGCCTTCCCAAGGCCAGAACATAATTTGCACACTTTACTGAAAAAAAACATAAATGTTTTTACTTTTATAACTTTAATAAATCAAATATTATTAACATTTTGATTACTAAATATCAGTATATGTACATTAAACTGACAATGCACATTCATTTGTATTTTTTCAGTAAAGTGCAAATTTTTTTCTGGCCTGGGGAAGGCATAGGGGTTTTGCCCCCAACTTATGCTAATGTCTGCTTGTTTTGAGTTTGACTCGGTTAATCATTATAATTTCTGTTCGTTTTAGGTTTCATTTATTTATCGATGCTGATTTATGGTAGTTTCACGCTTGGTAGATTATTTGATTTTATTTTTGCTCATTTTTTGTTTAATGGAGTTCTTTACTTTTCTTTGAAAAACTTGTTTTGTGGAAGAAGTTTTTTAAATTAATTTCTGTTCGGTTTATATTGACATAGTCTTTTCAGGGAAAAAGAAAATGATGCTTTAAATCTTTTCGTTTTTTAAGACTTTATAGTTTGGCCTGCTATTTGCACTCTGGAGGAAAATTTTCAGCAATTTTTAACAACATACACCCTTTTTAAAAATCTGGAAACAAATAGTACTTTTTAATTTAGTTTCATACCTCCTCTAGTTGACCTGAAATGGAAAACTTGATACCATTCGCAAAAAAATATGTTTACTTTCTTTATAGCTTGGATACACTTAGGCTATTTTGATTTGGTGAAATTTTCAGATCAGAAATGGGCGGGTTGGCGTGGGAGGGTGGGAGTGGAAGGGGGATTAGTTGCCTCAAATCACTTTCGACTATTAAAAAGGGCATCAGCCCTTTCTATTTTCAATCGAATGAGCCCTTTTCGAAGTTCCCACGACAACTCCTTCTATACAAAGTGCCCTGGTCTAAACAACAACAACAACAAAAAAATAATACATTATACCCACTTCGATTTTTACTATAAAAATGTCGAGCCTTCCAATCACTTTCGACTATTAAAAAAGGGCACTAGGCCTTTCGATTTCCAATCGAATGAGTCCTTTTGGAAACGACAACGATTTCTATAAACACCTTATATGCCCCCAGGGCATAAATTGCAACCCTTACCCTATGGTCTGTTATGGTGGTTGTCATTCTCTAAGACCAAACTTATAGAACTTTCAGCTACGTTAAACAACATGGCTATCTCAAAATTTTGATTGGATGTGTTTGGGGAAATGGTGGGCGTGAGAGGGGCGGTAGTCGCTCTCCAATCACTTTCAACTATTAAAAATGGCCCTAGCCCTTTCAATTTCCAATCAGATGAGCCCTTTTGAAGCTTCTACGACAAAACTTTCAATACAAATCTTATGTGCCCCCAGGGCATAACGTACAACCCTTGCCCTCAGTGCTGAGGGGGGGGGGGGGGGGGGGTGTCATTCTCAAAGATCTAATTTCCAGTACTTTCTACTACGTTGAACAAAATGGCTATCTGAAAATTTTGATTAGATGTGTTTGGAGGAATGGTGGGCGCGAGAGAGGGGTTATTTACCCTCCAATCACTTTCGACTATTACAAAGGGCACTAGCCCTCTTAATTTCGAATTGAATGAGCCCTTTTTGAAGTTTTACGACAACTCTATCTATAAAAACCTTATATGCCCCCAGGACAGAACTTACAACCTTTGCCCTTGGGGCTCCGGGGGGTTTGTCATCCTTAAATACATAATTTCCAGAACTTTGAACAAAATGGCTATCTCTTGACTTTGATTGAACGTTTTTGAGGAAATGGTGGGTGTAAGAGGGGGGTTAATTACTCTCCACTAACTTTCAACTATTAAAAAGGACAATTTCCATTTCCAATCAAATGAGCCCTTTTTGAAATTTCTATAACAACTTTCTATATAAACTTTATATGCCCCCAAGGCAAAACTTACAACCTTTGCACTGAGGGCTCTGATGGGGTTATCTTCCTAAAAGACCTAATTTCAAGAACTTTCAACTATGTTGAACAAAATGGATATCTCAAAATTTTGATTGGATGTGTTTGGGAAAATGGTGGACGTGAGAGGGGCGTTAGTCGCTCTCCAATCACTTTCAAATATTAAAAAAGGCAGTAGCCCTTTCAATTTCCAATTGAATGAACCCTTTTGTATTTTCTACGCTTTCAATAAAAACCTTATACGCCCCCAGCGCATAATTTACAACCCTTTCCCTGAGGGCTGGGGGGGGGGGGGTCATCCTTAAAGACCTAATTTCCAAAACTTTTAACTAAGTTGAATAAAATGGCTATCTAAAGTACTGATTGGATGTGTTTGGAGAAAAGATGGGCGTGACAGCGGTTAGTTGCCTTCAAATCACTCTCGACTATTAAAAAGGACACTAGCCCTTTGAATTTCCAATCGAATGAGCCCTTTTTCAAGATTCTACGACAAAGATTTCAATAAAAACCTTATATGCCCCCAGGGCATAACTTATAACCCTTGCCCTGAAGACTGTAGGGGAAGTGTCCTGCTCAAAGGTATAATTTCCTGAACTTTGAACTGCGTGGAACAAAATGGCTATCTCAAAATCTTTATTGGATGTGTTTGGGGAAATGATGGGCGTGGAAGGGGTGTTAGTTGCTTTCCAAACACTTTCGACTATTAAAAAAGGCACTAGCCATTTCAATTTCCAATCGAATGAGCCCTTTTTGAAGTTTCTGCGACAACACGTTATATAAAAACCTTATTTGCCCCCTGGGCATAATTTAAAACCCTTGCTCCGAGGGCTGTGGAGGGGGGGGGGGTTGTCATCCTCAAAGACCTAATTTCCAGAACTTAAATCTACGTTGAATAAAATGGCTATCTCAAAGCTTTGATTAGATGTGTTTGGGGAAAAGGTGGGCGTGAGAGGCGGGTTAGTTTCCCTCTAATCACTTTCGACTATTAGAAAGGGCACTAGCCCTTTGAATTTCCAATCGAATGAGCCATTTTTAAAGTTTCTACGACAACACCTTCTATAAAAAACTTATATGCCCCCAGGGCATAACTTAAAACCCTTGCCCTGAGGGTTGTGGGGGAGTGTCCTCCTCAAAAGCCTATTTTCTATGTGGAAATCAACTACGCTGAACAAAATGGCAATCTCAAAATTTTGATTGATTGTGTTTGGGGAATGATGGGCGTGGGGGGGGGGGCTAGTAGTTGCCCTCCAATCACTTTCGACAATTAAAAAGGGCACTAGCCAATCAAATTTCCAATCGAATGAGCCCTTTTCGAAGTTTCTACGACAAGGCCTTCGATACAAAGTGCCCGGATATGGAAAAAAAAAAAAAAAACACACACACATTGCGCCCACACATCGTTCTTTACTGAAGCAGCGCTAGCGCGCTGCCTATGATACAATTAGAACCTTAAACAAGAAAAATTATGAGAGGAGAATGATTTACACTTCTTTTTTTTTTATCAAATCAGCAGGGACGGAATCAGAGGCAAGACTCTACCTGGGCAAGCAGCCTCCTCTGTGCTCTTGTTTGCTAATCAGCCCAGGTACTCCCCTCCCAGCCACCTAATTTTTTTTGAGATTATCATTTTTCAGAATAGTCAAAAGGTCCAATAAATATGCTTCTGGGGATAACAACCACACAGTTCCTTAGGCAAAGGCATTATAGAAATTGCCAGTTGGTTTTATTATGGGAAAAGGGATCATTTTCGATTTTGGATGTTAAATTGGCGCATAACTTTCAGGGGTCACTCTTTATACTGAGAGGATCCCACAATTGAAGTGGGATTTTGAGATGAAATAATAATGTCTCAGGGAAACAAGGCCTCAAAATATGGTTAAAACGTTTTCCCCAAAACGCAGATTCGGAAGACCACAGATAGAAAAACCATTGCAGGGTATTGGCTTTAAGGTTGCATCAGTCAGGGCCAAGATGACCGTAAAGCAGGCGTAAATTTTCAAGCAGAATTCGTTTTATCGACTCATGACGTCTTAAAATAGGCTTAATATTTTTCTGCGTCCCTCCAATAGTCTACCACTCAATACAATATATTGGGATGTATAAATTTGGACTGTCCTTGAAATTTGAAGTTCGGTTACATGGATATTGACACACCTAAAACTGGACCTTTTGTTTCTACCTGATTGCCCCCCCCCCCTATCTCCAATCACTTTCCAAATAGTATCTATTCGTTGCCTCAGCCCTGTCCAGTCCAGCATTCTGAGCAAATTTTATTTTTCACTATTTTTTTTTCTATAGTGACCCCTTCATATAAGGTCTGTGGATTATCATGAGAAGTTCCGGTTGCAAATTCTTAATTAATTATTAAACACAATTTGGACATTTCCGCTGCTGCCTTTTCTGGGGTAATACCATTTTATTGACTATCTGGAAATTTTTGTTAGCCTAGACAGTGAAACCCAAGACACAAACACAGACAGTCAACTAAATATTGGTCAACCAATATTTAATTAATTTTTTGTTAGCGCAACTGTCTTATCTTATAAATGGTTCACTCGCCTAACACTTAAGGCAGACAGGTTCTGTTAGGTTTTGGAAGCCTAACAGTTGGCTTTGGAATTTCCCTTGCAATTCCCACTAATATTGAACTAATATTGTGGTGAACTAGTATTGAATTAAGTTTTTGCTAGTGCAAATGTCTGAGTTTACAAATTGAGTCACTTGCTTGCCTGACACTCTAGGTAGTTTGGGCCCTCACTAATAGCCTTTTAAACGCTTGTTTGCCTGTCATTCCACGCAAATTATTGGTCCTGTGTCAATTCTAAATTCTCGGCCAACTTGCCTAAGACCATAGGCGGGCGTGCCTTATTTGCCCCTCATTCTAGGCAGTCTAATGGTCTTATGTCAATTTTAAATTCTTGGTCAACCTGACTAAGACTCTAGGCGGGCGTGTCATTCGAAAACCTAACACGAAAGTATTGGTCCAATAAGAGAGTCATACTTACTCCCGCCATTTATCCGTGCCATTTAACCAAACACTTGGAAAACTATAGGTTTCACCGTTCGCCTGCGAATCCAGGGGCCTTGTTGGTCATGTGTCAATCCTATGACACAGTATTCCACCTTCAGACCACAAGGGGCCAATCTTTATGCCTTAGGCTTCGGTTTAACTTGTTCGCCGCCTCTGAGCCCAAGCAAATTCAATCCCAGATTTTGCATACAAGTCCAATGGACATTGTCCGTCACACGTCAACCCAAAATTAATCCAATCTTTCATTTCTTAATTCTTTGACTATCTACTTTAGTTCTGCCCTAGGAATGACGTATAAACGGATGATAGATAGACTTGCCTATCAACAAATGAAATGAAATCATTTTTATACAATCCTGAAAAGGGCTTATCCCAGATTTGCCTCTCACTCAGTCGGACCATCTGTCTTGGCTATTTGTAGCCATCTGTCTTGGCTATTTGTAGGAAAAGCCAAGACCGATAGTCCGAGTGAACGAGAGGCAAATCTGGGATAAGCCCTTCTTAGGCTTGTTGTATAAAAATGATTTGAATTAAAACCAAGTAGTTGAGGGCATACGTCAAGCCATGGCTATTTTTAAAAAAAACTATTGAAAATAATTAATGTCATCTGAAAGAAGCCCAAACTTTGAGACAAAATATTTTGAAAAAATGACACTCAAAAGAGTTAAAGCAAGAAACTTTCAGGCAAAATAAAATAAACCAAGTGAAACTTAATGAAAAATTTTGAAAGAAAAAATTCGATTATTTTCCGCTGATCCACTTGAAAATTTCATTGCATGTAGACAGGCCCAAGGGACCCCGAAATTTAAAATTAAAATTGAATATTTCAGTTCTGAAGCAGAAAAACTGAAAAAGACTAGAAATATTTCTACAATTAACCAATAATAAAACTATGATAATTAAGAAAGGAACAGAAATCAGTTTAAAAAAAATGATTTTATAAGAATATTTTTTTTTTTTTAAAGATAAGGAAAGACCCATATTAGATAAAAAGAGGAGATATAAAGTCATATAATAGCTCAAACCAAAAAGAACAGAAATTAGTATGAAAGAATAAACGGAAATTAAAACGAGCAGAAATTAAAATAAATATTAAATCAAAATTAAAAAAACAGAAACTACCACACATAAAAAGGGCAGCCACCCCATCTCTATACCCTCTAGAGGCCGGAGTGTCAACTGCGCTTTACTGAAAATTACAAATATTTCAAACATTTCTCTTTTATGATTACACATAGAGAAAACAAAAAAAAAAAAAAAAATACTGAGACGATTCAGTCAATTTGTATCGACACTTCTCCCTTTAAACAACACATTCCATTCAAATGTATTGAAGATCAGTTGATAATTGATTCGTCAATCTACAACGTTTCCACAAAACTAAACGGATTGTTTCCAAAATTGCTAGTTTTGATTCTAGAAGCTGTATTTAGGCATCAATTTTTTCTGTTTCCTCTTTACACTAAATTTTGACTAGTACTTTATTGAAAGCATTCTAAAGCGCAACAAATATAGCCGGCTGGTAATCCACCTTAAAATTTAAGATAGCTTCTATTTATATTAAGGTTTAATGCCATTCTTTATTTTTAATCATAGGCAGCGCAATAGCGCCGCCTAAGTAAAGAACGATGTTGGCACAATGTATTATTATTTTTTTTTTGTTTTAGACCAGAGCACTTCATATAGAAGGAGTTGTCGTAGAAACTTCAAAAAGGGTTTTTCAATTAGAAACTGAGAGGGCTAGTGCCCTTTTTAATAGTCGACAGTGATCGGAGGGCAAATGCCCCCCCACACCTATCATTTCCCAAACACTTCCGATCAAAATTTTGAGATGCCCATTTTGTTCAACGTAATTGAAACATCCGAAAATTATGTCTTTGAGGATGACAACCCCCCAGCCCTCAGGGTAAGGGTTGTAAGTTATGCTTCGGGGGCATATAATATTTTTTTTTTAAAGCGTTGTCGTAGAAATTTCAAAAAGGCCTCATACGATTGGAAATTGCGGGGACTAGCGCCCTTTTTTAACAGTCGACAGTGATCGGAGGGCAAATGCCCCCCCCCCCACCCATCATTTCCCCAAACACTTCCAATCCAAATTTTGATATAGTCAGTTTGCTCAACGTAGTTGAAAGGTTCGGAATTATGTCTTTGAGGATGACAATTCCCCCCACAGCCCTCAGGGCAAGGGTTGTAAGTTGGGCCCTAGGGGGATATAAAGTTTTTATAGAAAGCATGGTCATATAAAATTCAGAGGGGGCTCATTAGATTGGTAATCAGAAGCTCCCTTTCAGAAGAGCCCTTTTTAAGAGTCAATTGGGAACCCATAAATTATGAGATAGCCATTTTATTAAAAATAGTCAAAATGTCATATAACAAGGCTTTGGGGTTGAAACAAACCCCCAGAGCCAAGGGACAACATTTGTCAGTTATTCCCGGGGTTATAAAAATAAGAGAGGGCAAATACCCCCCCCCCCCCATCGTTTACCCAAACACTTCTGATCAAAATTTTAAGATAGCCATTCTGTTCAACGTAGTTGAAAGGTCCAGAAATTATGTCTTTGAGGATGACAACCCCCCACAGCCCTCAGGGAAAAGGTTGTATATTAGGCCCTGGGGGGATATAAAGTTTTTATATAAAGCGTGGTCGTATAAACATGAGAAGAGTCTCATTAGATTGGTAATCAGAAGCTCCCTTTTAGAAGTGCCATTTTTAAATGTCAATTGTGAATTTAGAAAATATGAGACGGTCATTTTATTTAAAATAGTCAAAATGTCACATAATAAGGCTTTTGGTGTTGAAAAAAAAACCCAGAGCCTAGGGACAAGGGTTGTAAGTTATGCCCCGGGGTAATTAAGGCTTTTATGGAAGGGACGGTTGTATAAACTTGAGAGGAGGCTCATTTGGTTGAAAATAGACTCTTTTGACTCTTTTAAGAGTCAAAAAGAGAAGGAAGGTAGCTAGCCCCCTCTCGACTGCCCCTCTTTTCCCCAAACGAATCTGATTGAAATTGTGAGATAGTGATTTTGCTCAAAATATTCCAAAGAAAATATAAAAAATACCTCTAGGGTTGACACAACCCCGGTGCCTTGGGGATAGGGTTGTATGTCATGCCCTTGGGGCATACAAGGTTTTTATATAATGGGTGGACGTATACATTTTAGATGGGGCTCATATGATTTGAAATTGGAAGTAATAGTGTCCGTTTTAAGAGTCAAAAGTGATTTGAAAGCAAGCAGCTCCCCCCCCCCCCGACACTCATAATTTCCCCAAAGATATCCAATCAAAATTTGGAGACAGCAATTTTGTTCATTGAGGTTGAAGAGTCCGGAAATTATGTCTGTGAGGAAGACAGCCCCCAATCTCTCAGGTTAAGGGCTGTAAGTTATACCCTGGGGCATATAAGGTTTTAATAGAAAGGGTGGTCGTACATACTTCGGAGGGCACTCATTGGATTGGTAATCAGAATTTATAGTGCCCTTTTTAAACGTCAAATTAATCAGAGGGCTGCTACTCTCCCCCCCCCCCACACACACGTCGTGTTTTCCCGAAGTCCATTCAATAGAAATTTTAGGACAGTCATTTTATTCAAAATAGCCCAAAGATAATATAACAAGGTTTTTGGGTTGATACAAACCACCAGAGACTGGAGGCGAGGGTTGTAAGTTATACCGCGGGGGCATTTAATGTTTTTATAGAAGGGACGGTTGTTTTACTTTAGAAGAGGCTCATTGGGTTGAAAACTGGAAGTTCTAGTTCTCTTTTAAGAGTCAAAAGTGATGGAGGCCATTTATCCCCCCCCCCCCTCCCCGACAACCCCTCATTTCACCAAAAGGATCCGATTAAAATTATGAGATAGTGATTTTGTTCAAGATAGTCCAAAGAGCATATAATAATGTCTCTAGGATTAACACAACCCCCAGCGCTCTGGAGATAGGGTTGTAAGTTACGCCATGAGGGCATATAAGGTCTTTTTATGCAATGGGCGGTCGTACAAACTTCAGATGGGGCTCATTTGATTTGAAATTGGAAGTTATAGTGCCCTTTTTAAGAGTCAAAGTTATTTGAGAGCAAACAGCCCCCACCCCTCCACGCTTATTTCCCTTAACACCTCCAATCAAAACTTTGATATAGCAATTTTGTTCATCGTAGATGAAGGGTCCGGCAATTATGTCTGTGGAGTCAAAAGTGATTTGAGAGTAAGCAGCCCCCCCCCGAAACTCATCATTTCCCCAAGACATCCAATCAAAATTGGAGACAGCAATTTTGTTCATTGAGGTTGAAGAGTCCGGAAATTATGTCTGTGAGGAAGACACCCCCCAAGCTCTCAGGGTAAGGGTTGTAAGTTATATCCTGGGGCATAAAAAATTTAATAGAAAGGGCGGTCGTGCAGACTTCGGAGGGCACTCATTGGATTGGCAACCAGAATTTATAGTGCCCTTTTTATAAGTCAAAGTAATCAGAGGGCTGCAACTTCACCCCCCCCCCCCGCGCACACACACCCGTCGTGTTTTCCCGAAGTGCATCCAATAGAAATTTTAGGACAGTCATTTTCAGGTAAATCAAATGAGCCCCATCTGAAGTTTGTACGACCGCCCATTCTATAAAAAGACCTTATATGCCCTTATGGCGTAACTTACAACCCTATCCCCAGGACGCTGGGGGTTGTGTTAATCCTAGAGGCATTATTACAAGTTCTTTAGACTATCTTGAACAAAATCGCTATCTCATAATTTCAATCGGATGCCTTTGGTGAAATGAGGGGTTGTCGGGGAGGGCACTGAGAGTGTGGTAAATGAGCTATAGAAGCATTAGTCTGGTTTTTATAAGAAACAAATCACTTAATATGATGATACTTTTTAGACTAAGGAATACTGTAGACAAAGTTTTAAGAGGAGAACAGTATGGTTTAAGAGGGGGAGAAGATGCTTCTACTAAATTTTCACTCCTAGATGCATGACTGAGAATTGCCTGAATCATCAAACCACTCGTATAAATACATTAAAGTGATTAGTGCTACGTGCAAGTATATCATTACAGTGGTTAAGGTAAGAAATAAGGGTAGATGATAATGCTGATATTTGAGTGTACTAGATGAAAACGTAAGTAAAATGAATGATGTTTTTGGAGGTTTTGAAAGTTCGGGCGAGAGTTAGATCGATGCAATGAAGTTGTCAAAGGTGGAATAGCCAAGGCCCAGGGCGTCTTTTCACAGTTGAATCTTTTTTGGAAGAAAAGGAAGACAATTCTGCAAACCGAGATTAGGAAAGTGGAAGCTACAGTAATGTCAGTGGTCAAATATGGTTCTGAAATGTGGGCACTCCGAAAAACGAAGGGACTTGTTGAATGTTTTCCTGAGGAAATATCTAAGGATATTTTCGGGTGCCCCTCAGATAGACCGTATTTCAAACAGTAAGCTGTGCGAAAAATGTAGTTCTATCCCACTTTCCAGGGCTATAATTAGAGAAAGGTTGAAATAGCTTGGACACTTTCTACGCATTGAAAATAAAAGATTTCAAAAGCTCGTCCTTTTCAGCCAGCCATCAAGGACCAAAGGAAACGCAGGTCGTCCCCAAATGGAGTAAAAGGAAGTAATAAAGAACAATTTCAGGGAAATTTAATCTTCTTGGGGGCGTGTAAAGAGTGAGGCTTTTAATAGATTGGCACGGAGGAAAATCGTGCGTAGCCGATGTGGCCTTAGATGGCTTGTTCTTGCAGTGAGTTGTTAGTAGTAGTAGCAGCAGTAGTAATAATTTTTGATGCGCAACTTTAAACTTGATAAATCTTTATTATTTCGAAATATCATAGAAACTAGATTGCTTTGAGGCATAATGTTGTAATCAATATTTTGCTTTTTAAATTTACTGTTTCTACTGAAATGGGTTACTCTTTACTGAGCTTCGTTACCACCGACTGTTTGATCCAGAACTTTCTTAAATGTGAGACAGGCTGTCATCCCCTCTAACCTAAGTTTTTTAAATTTATGCTTGATTTTTGTACAACTTTACTTTGAAAATAATGACAAAGAGCACCGGTTAAAACATTTCTTATGGAAATAGGCCTGAAATATAAAAAATTAATTTTAGGGTCACCATTGTCATCTTTTTGACGGGGGCTATGTGGAAAATTTTATTTTTGGGACCCCACCCATCCTCACATTATGCTGAATTTCTGCAATAAGGGAACTGTCACCCTGCAACAGTCATATTGCAAGCTTAGCCCAAAAATATTGCTCAGAATGAAGAGAGGTTTGGGGGAATGGCTCTTTTGTCCTATTATATTTATCTGAAAGATCTCTCACTGGGCGTTAGAAAATAAGAGACCAAAAATGTACTTTTGAAGCTTAATACTCCCCGTCCCTCACTCGAAGATAGATCCAACAATCATGCCCCTAATAGTTATAGCGAAAGTCCAAATCACTTTATATAATTAATGAAGCATCAAGTGAAACATTTCAGGCAAACAAGGCTTATAAATAATTGCCCATAATAATAGTGTATTTATTATTAACTGCATATATCTCTAGGGATGAATGCAATAGGAATAAGTGCGTCATTCCAATCTCTTAAATAAGGTGCTAATTAGATAGACTTTACAATAATCCTAAATCGACAAGCAACCAGAGAATCTACAGTCATTGAAAATACCGTAATAACCCTCAAAGGAAGCTATTTTGGCTTCCTTCACACCAAAATTGTTACTTTGTACAAAAAAAATAACAAAAAAACAACAACACATTGCTGGTGTGTGATTTTTTGTTACGTAAAAATGACACTTGAAATCTCAATGTTCGTTAAAACGAAGCATTTCGGATATTTTACGACCACCGGTTTCATAAAATCAACGCTGAAAAAAACAAAAACTAAAAAAAAAACAACACATTGCTGGTGTGTGATTTTTGTTACGTAAAAATGACACTTCAAATCTCAATGCTCATTCAAACAAAGTATTTCGGATATTTTACGACCACTGGTTTCATAAAATCACCACTGAAAAAAAAAAAAAAAAAAAAAAAAATTAACAACACATTCCTGTGTGTGATTTTTTGTTACGTAAAAATGACACTTGAAATCTCAATGCTCGTTCAAACGAAGCATTTCGGATATTTTACGACCAACGGTTTCATAAAATCACCGCTGAAAAAAGAAGAAAAAACAAACTAAACACGCATCCATGACAATCTTGCTCGGGAAAAAACATACGAGATTTTGTATTTTTTTTTAGACAGGGACTTGCAACATCTGTTTTAGAGGCTTCTCTAATATGCTGAATTTAATGGTAAAGTTTTATCAAGACCATCTGTTTTTGAGGTTTTTTTTCTTCTTAAAAAATCCTACGAATTTGCTTAAACTAATAACTTTTAATGAAGCTTTAAAATTAATAAATTCAAACATTTGAAAAGTAGCTTCATATAGCGTATATATTGGAATCAAGATTTCAATTTTTAAAGTTTTACTTACTATTTGTAGGGGTTGTTCTATACTCGTGAAGTGTTCAATAACACGGGTAAAGTCAAATTTTTAGAAATTCCACTCATTTTACAGAGATTCTGCCCAAGATATTATGCCATTTATATATCATGACATGCTCATAACAAACTCATAAAATAAACTTTCAGAAAATATTTAGTTTTATTAGTTTTCACTGACAATTTGCCGAGCTGAAACCTTCTTTTGTATGGTAACATCTTCAGGTTGACTTTTAACATTTCATTTCACTTTTAACATTTCTCAGGTTTATTTTTAGATTTATATGCTAAAGCCACCTCTTTCTAGACACGTGAAGGAAGCACTTGTTATCGGAAACCAAAAATTTACCCAGATAATTATCATGAAATCTTTAACAGCTCCCAGGCGTTCTTAAACTTAAAAAAAAAAAGACTTAGTTATACCCCGGACTAGCCTAAACCATCTGAACTAACGAGTTGTTTTTACAGAATTTACTTGATATGAACTGCAAAAATAAGAAGCAGCCTAACATTCGTAGGTAGGTATTATTCATAGTTAGATTTATGAGATTTATTACCTTAGGGTATACAATCACTTTCAAGACAAACTTTTTTCAATATTTTTAAAAAGTAGGTGGATCAAGTTTCTGGGATTTGGCATTTGACCTCACTATTTAAAGTTCCATTGTCCTCACTAAACTATTTTCTTGAATATATATATATATATATATATATATATATAGATATATATATATATATATATATATATATATATATATATATATATATATATATATATATATATATATATATATATATATAATATATATATATATATATATATATATATATATATATATATATATATATATATATATATATAAATGCGAAGTAAGGGATATTTTATCCAAGATGAAAAACCAGAGCCTTACTCAAAGACGCTAGAGGGCATTAATGATTTTCCCTCGTACAAGGACTGAATTTTCATGTCGTATAATTTTCCTAATATCTAATAATATATATATTCAGAAATGAGTATGATGTATACCTTTCTTTCTTCTCTATTCAACAGGTGCATTGCCGCCCCATGAGAGATCAGCTCCTGATCTTCCTCATTCCAACCTCTTTTTGTAGAAATAATGTATCTATAAAGACAATGTTTATGGAAGTGGTGGTAACACTCAGTATGAACAAAGTCATCATTTGGATGAAAGCCAAACAAACAAAATAGGACAGTCTCCAGCAGGACGATTGGAATTTGTGAGGTGATCTTTCACCAACTAAAAAAAGGGATGAATAAACTAGTTTAGTAGAACATCAAACAATGTGATATCATACAGTAAAACATATTACGAATTTGTCATTTTCCTGACCCAAAATAAAAGATTGTTATTCTTGGCCCCATTATGGGCTACAGGATTAGTCCACAACGCACTTGGAAGTCAGATCAATAACGAACGTACTTGCAAACAGGAAGGGAGGTATAACCCCATGGACTAGTTCGAAGGAACCCCTTCTGTCTATTTGAGACAAGAATGAACTTCTTCTCGAGAAAAGCCGTCTACCCATTCCCCCTTCCTTTCTAAAATTAGACTTGCGTACACCAACGGCAATGGTTGCAGTCAATTGAACAGAACGAGACTGACGCAGGTAGATGGATTCATTCATCCTTTAGGGAATACCAGCTAAGATTCTTTGGCTGAATTTAGGCGAAGACAAAAAGGTTATTTTCGTGTCGTTTTTGTATTTTTTTCTCTTGAGTTTTAAACCATTTTTCCTTTTATTTATTTTCTTTTCGTTCAAAATAAATAGATGATAAAGGTTGAATCTTTATTGTCTTCAAAAATTCTTATTTATCAGTAAGTTTGATTTTATTCATGAGTTCTAGAAAATACATGATTAGGTAAGGAGTAATTATAATTAAGATTTTAGGTTATTTACTGTGGTAACAAATAAATTTTTGGTCGACTTCAGCCCTGGGGAAAACTCATTAGTTTTCCAACACTAAATACATCTATGTTTGCCGTCGGTGCCCCATTATACATCTATAATTTTACCTTATTCAATTAGTAAATGCCCGTAAATCCTGGTCAATCCCTAATCTGAAAACATTCATGTGACATTATACAACGAGTGTCACTCCATTGTATAATCAGTCAGTTGCTTTCCGATACTGACAAGAGAGAATACGTGTTTCTTCTCTTTTTATACCTATTGCCTGACAGACTCCAAAAGATAAATCTAGTGTTTTGCTAAGCTGTCTATTAAGAGACAAGAATAATTTAAATTAAAGTTTATAATATTATTTGTCAATTGTAATGTAGCCAAATCTCGACATGCACTATTTATCTACTCAAATACTACTGAAATTTTATTTCACAGATTTCTCTCACAATGTTAAATTTATATTTGACATGAGAGCTTCAATATTTTTCTTTATAACTTATCTTACATTTTTTTATATCAAATAATTCCCTTTTAGGACATAAATCAGTTACAAAGAAAACGAAACGTAAACTTCATTCAGGCGCTAAAAAACTTGACACAATGGCAAATTATACCTAAATTAAGTAGCATTTCAAACTTTATTGATCTTTTAATGGTACAAGGAAGTTTGATAATTGTCAGCTTTTAAGAGAATATATAAATGCAGTAGCCCTTTTTTTATTTGTAGTACTTTCTGTTCAAAATAGCTTTGTTTTGATTATTCATTTTAATTTCTGTTCCATTTAGGTTTCATTTTCAGACATAGTTACATCTGTTATTTTTAAGTTTGACTTCAATCAATCAATCAATCATTTTATTAATACTAAACTCTATTACAAACGTAAAGAAAAATTATTTGGCACAAGAAGCTTGACTTGATTGTTTATTTAAGTTTTTGGATTTGTTAGGCTTCATTTGTTCATCCATATCTAGGGGGTCTTTCCGCTGTCCAATTGCTTGCTAACAATGCTAGCTAGCAGGTATTTTTTTGGACGGCGGAAACAGAATTGTTAGCTAACAAAAATATTTAGCTTTAAATTCTCCAACAAGTATTCGATTTGTTCAAGATATTCTCTAACAATGTTAGCTTGGACGGCAGAAACACTTTTGTTGAGAAAAATGATAGCTAAGAGTCTTTTGTTTGGACGGCGAAAAAACTCCTCTGTCTGCTTTCAGAAAAATTGTCATGTGACTCTTTTGAAGTTCGTTTTAGGTTTTAATATCGCTCTTTACTTTCCGTGAATTTTTTATTTTTATTTCGCTATCGTTTTTAAAGATCACTTACACCAAAATCTGATTTCTTGGCGAAAATATTTGTAGCAAAACAAGACAGAGTAAAAATCATTTTTTATTTTAGGATCAAAATTCACTATTTTCCATTCTATCAGCTTTCACCGTTTTCATGGCCAACAGCATCTTGCTTTTCTATTAATTTGTCATTCGCACATAATTCTTATTTATTTGTATCGTAATCTCCATCTACATTCATTACTGTTCGTTCTTGAAGATCGTTGTCCATTTAAGAGGGAATACATACCTCGAAAAGCTCGTACAGAATTGGATTTCCTTTAAAATCAACACAACGTCTTTTGCAAGCTTCTTCAATTTGCTTGATAACTAGTTCACCCAATCCTCTTGAGTTTCTAAGCCTAATTGTGGGTGACATGTCTGGATAACCTTTTGGAAGAGATATTTCCAAATCTGTACAAACATATTGCTGGGAAGAATCTTCAGCTGTTGCCGGATATAGAGTGGACCTGACTAATAATGGTATTCCACTGCAAGAAAAATAATTATATTGCACAAACTTTCCCAAACTGACACAAGTCCAAATGTCCGCTTACTTATGAAGGTAAAAAAAAACTGTTTTGTACAATATTCAATGTTTGCTTAGCCAGGGTCAAAGTCTAAGCATAAAATTTTTTAACCACTCTTAATTTGCTTAGTATTTTATAAACAACCTTGATTAGTAAAAAACGTGACATTGATGTCTAGCTAACCACTCGTGAGAACAAGGCTTGGGAGCCAGGGACTTACCCAGGGAGCCTTGGGGCCCAGTCCTCTAAATTCTTATTTTCTTTGTCTCTAAATTTGTATTAGTTTCAGGCACTTCTTTAAAAAAAGGATAGAGATTCTCCAGCATCATTGCTGGCACAAAGGGTGTCAAATCAACGTTTCAGGTGTGGGTCTTTTTTACAGGGACAAGAAGCAAGCTTATCGCCCAACCTTGATGCGACGGTGATTGAGCCCTGGAACCCCGGATTGAAGGCAATTCTTTATCAAATTATAATTTTTTTCTTTATTATTTGGCTCCATCCATTTTTTTCTATTATTGCCCCCCCCCCAAAAAAAGAAAATCCTATATATTTGCCGGTCGGAAAAAACACCATCATACTCTAAGACTTTTTTTTTTTACCAGATTATTCGTTTATTAATATGTAAACTAGCAACAAATCCAATTGCATTTTTTTTTAACTGTTCGTTCATTTGAACAGATATGCAAAATTCAACGGATAAAGAATTAATTTTTAATGACAGAGGATCCATAAGCTTTAGCGAACTTCAAATATCGAAAAGCCTGATGATGACATAGCAAATGAGTTTCAAAATAGCGCTTAAAAGCAGAAATTATGTTTCAATACCCACAGCTACAGGTGAGCTTAAACACCCTTTTTGTAATTTCATCAAAATAATGCATATATTCGGCTTAGCTCCCGCGAGAGAGCTACAAATACACAGGATATTACGCACAACTAAAAAAAGAGCAAAAGAGTCATAAGAAACATTTAAATAAGCTAAAAGATAATATAAAAAAGAAAGCCATGAAAGAGGAAGGGAGTACATAGAAAAAAAGATACTTTATTTCTAGATTGTAAAAAGCAATTCCTGGTCTGAGACACAGGACACAACTGATGGTTCTTTGAACAGCATTTTCATGTGACATTGTGGTCAAATACTAGACCTCCTCGATAACTGGAGCAGGCAATTTAGTTGTGGGAGCAAAATTTGTTTTGATTTTGTTCTGTTTTCTTTGTCTCCCATGTTTCCAACTTAAGTTTCTTCCAAGAAGTTGGTGAAGTACTGACCGGTATCAACGGAAGGTGTAGACCGCGGTCAGATTAATGAATATGACATTACATTTGGGAAGGCTATATACAGTTCTTGGCGAAGACCATAAAGAATATTTTTCACTCCTTCAGCCTACGGTGTGTGGCCTGAGTTGGTTTTATAGTCTGTATCAGAGAGGACTGCTTGAAGCTGTTCTGACAAGCTTTCGTTTTGACGAACCATGTTTCTGCTATTGGGTGGAAAGTTTTTTCAAGCAGGAAGGTAGGCAGAAGTTAGTTTGACAATAAAGTTAGACTAAAATCTAGAATTCATTAAGATGCGTGATGGTTCTCCGACTTGATCTTAGATGCATTTTTTATAGATTATTATGGTCCAAAGCAGGCTAAAAATTTTAATTTCGAGGCAAAAATAGGCTGAAATTAGCCCTGTTTGGTGACAGGGCTATTTTTGTTACTTAAAAGGGCACTAGAGCTTTCAATTTACGTACGAATCAGCCACCTCCTTATAATTCGCAACCACTGGTTCAATACAGTCACTCCTGGGAACAAAAATAAACATAAGAAACGAACAAAGACCCATCTATGACCAGGTTTTTCTGAGAATATGTAAATTTTGTGTTTTGTATCTCGGAACTCCAAACTCCGGTTTAGTGTTCAAGGACTTACTGAATATTCCAGCGTAATTTTCATCAGTTTCGTCCACTTTTTAGAGCGTTTTCTCTCTTTTTAAAATAATGTCTACTCTCCTGTTGAATAATGGGCAACATTGAAATCCATGATTTAATTGCGTCTTGTTTTCTTTTTTTCTGTTGTTTTCTCTTCTGATTTTGCACGCAGTTCTTTGTCTCTTAATTTATGACGGGGATTGAAATTGTTACTTATTTACTTGCTTATACCCGAGATCTACCACCTACAGAAATAAAGGTAAATTACCCTTGTCCTTGTGACCTAACCTCAAGAAAAGCCTAGGTGGTTGCTAACCATGTCAGATTCGAAGCATCGAAGCAAGCTATTGAAAAAAAACAGAATTGCACCACAGTTTGGATTCAGAAAATCACCCCCCCCCCGCCCAACTCGCATAGGGCAAAACTGAAAAACTGAAAATTTGTAATCCAAAAAATGAACTATTTATAATTTTGAAACTCTCGAAAACAGAGAAAATCCACACTCTGTTTTCTCATCCCTAAAAATTGCTTTCTATACCCATTGTAGCTGTATACATATCTTTATGGTTGTGTAGGCTCTTTTATTTTTTTGGCAGGAAGAGACCGAGCCTCCTGAGCCAACAATAAACAAGTAAATAAACGTGTGTACAACCAATGTGACATAGTCGTAACTCCTTTTTTGAAGACTATTTTGCAGTGAGTAATATTGATCACACCCATGGAATTGTTTCCCATCCAATTTTTGAACAATTTTAATAGAACTTGCACAATTATTTTCTCTATTTTAAAAACTGCAGCCTTCTTCTTCTTTTGCAAAACAGCACTGGAATCAATAACAGACTCTTTTCGGCTTCTAGGAGGTTTCTTCTGAATATATAATTAATAAATAGAAAATCAATAGGCTACAATCATCAGATAAACAAAAAGACTTTTTTCTTTGCCTTCAATATCAAGATAACCCTTTATTTTACTTTTTTTTTCTATACAATTGTTAAGGAATATAATACTTTTGATTGACATATAACGAACACAATAACACAAAAAAAAGGAAATTGAGAAACGAGGGAATTGGATAGCTTGTGAGAAGTACGAGTACTCGAGCTGCCTGTTCCCAGCAACGTAAGGCCATAGGCCCTTGTTTCTGTCATGACCCATCTGGTATTAATAAAAAAAACATCATTTTAAAAATTTTATTTATTCATGTCTATATTTGGTAAAAGAGTCCAAGAGTCAGAGCCATAAAAAAGCACCAAAAGGGGAATATGTGATCATTAAAAAAAAGCAATATTAAAACCACATGCATTTGTACCTTTGATAAAAATATTACTTTCCAAGAATTAATGAAGATGACTATATGACTTTTATTACACTGTTCAGAAGCGTTTTGATATCTTGGATGTTCAACAGAGGGCTGTCTTCCAAGTGAAGGCAGAGCCACAAACCTCCTTAAATGAGGTATTGGCTTTCATTAATCGCATCAATAAATATAACTGCGATTTCAATATGGCCTTTGTGAAGTTTTCTGTGGTAAATTCAAATAGGCAATGCAAAATTTAATATCATTGGCATGTTTTGTGAGATAGATTTTTGGATTCCTTGTTTTCAAATTTCTACTAATAATAATTTTAAAAATATGAAAAGAAAAGTGTCACTTGCGGATAATTTCGCATTATGTATTTGAAGTAAGTGTGAAAAGTTGCATCATAAAGACAATTTATTTTTCGCTGGAGATTTACATATATATGAAAAAAAGAAAATTCTAATAACCTGAATTTCAGCAAGAATAAATCAAATCTTTAATCACATGGAACAAAATTTTCTTCATATATTTGAAATCAGGAACAAAAAAAAATAATCGACGAAATAAACACCCCGACACCAAATTAAAATAAGATTATAATGATCTTACAGATGAACTGTCAGGATTTGAATGTTATTGGTCCATAAATGTGACTTGATTCCTCAAAAGGATAACACTTGATTCCAGAGGTTAGTGATCATTGTACCTAACCAATTTCCTAAGAAAGCCTAAAATTAGATTCTTTGACTATTCATATTTCAATACACCTAACCAATTTAGCCTTTAACTGGTTATTTTTAAAAACAAAAACTTTTTTCCTGCAAAAATATTTTTTTTTTTAAATTAATGATAGTAATAATGGGTAGCACTAAAACATTACAAAGATTAAACACAAATAAACAAAACATTCTGGAATCATTTTAGGGACTCCTTCTTGATGGGAGTTAGATAGCAAACCGAAAAAAAAAAAGAGAAAAAAACTTACATTGAATAAAACGAAAACTTTGAATCTCAGATACCAAAAACTGGACCACAGCACAATGTTGGCAAGGCATATAGGTTCTTGATTATTGATGTTTATTAAACTATGATTTCCAACAATTATTCTCTTGCAATTCCTAAAGTGTTCAGCTTATATTCTTTTTAGATAGCTATTATTTTACAATTTAATCAATAATTAACTAAAAAAGATACCTTTGATCCCTTTCCACATCCACTGAATCAAGAAAAATGGCTTGAAGAGCCTCAACTTCCTCTACAACGCTAGAAAATCAAAAATCAAATATAATTATGCATGACCGTAATTCTGTACTATCCTTTATCATAGCAGAAATGTTTAATCAGTTTACTCACAGAGGTTAACAGAGGGAAAATAGGAAAAGCAACAGATGCCATTGCCATTACTACTACTAACAATGCAATGCAGCACCAAGCCACCTGAGGTCAACAGAGCTGATTTTCGTTTGGCCCTAGATGGGTGGCCACAAGCACAAAACTTTGGCAATCTGTCAGTCTTCATCCATAAAAAGGCCTAGCATATTTTAACCTTTCTTTCATTGAAAGCCCTAAAACCATATCTTTCTTACAGCTTACTGTCTGATCAAACAACTACCCAGAGCTCTCCTTAGACAATTCTTCTAGGATTCATTTAACAAAACAATTTCCAAATTTCAAAGCACTTGCTTTCAGACCCATACTTAACCTCTATCCTTACTATGGCTTCCAATACTCTAATCTTAGGTGAAAAAGTTTAAAAGCTGAAAATAGTTGAAAAAAGCTATAGAGATGATAGTGGTCAAGTATGGTTCTGAAACGTGGGTGCTTAGGAAGATGGAGGAGGATTGGCTATATGTTTTCCAAAGGAATTGTCTATGGATAGTTTTGGGTACACATTTGGTTGACAATATATCCAATAACATGTACCAAAAGTATGGTTTTATCCCACTTTCTAGGGCAATAATGAGGAAAAGGTTGAGATGCCTAAGACAGGATTTGCAGATGAAGGATGACAGATTTCCTTAGTTTGTTCTTTTTAGCCATCCATCTAGGACAAAATGATAAGTAGGCAGTCCCCAAATGGGCCGGAAGAAGTAAAGCAAGCATTTGACTGACTGTATGTCAAACAGCAAGCTATATAAAAAATGCAGTGTCATCCCACTTTCAAGAGCTGTAATGAAGGGAAGTTTGAAATGTCTAGAACATATTTTACAGATGACAGGTTGTGATTTTTGGCCATCTATTAGGGCCTAACCCAAAAGCAGGTATTCCTGGAATGGGGTGGGAGGAGGTCATGAGGAAGGATTAAAGGGAAATTGGAACTTTATGGCTGGAGGTAAAATGCGAAGCTTTTAATAGATTGAGGCGCAGATGATGTGTGCAGAGTTGTGCTGGCTTCAGTCAGCCTGGTGTTGTTAGTATTAGTAATAATCTGTATACAGAGCGATTCCTAGGGTTGGTGGTAGCTGGGGAAACAATATTTACAGCGCCCCCTCCTGACTCAAATGTAAGCAAAAAAAAATAAAGTGAAAAATTTGATCAAAGTTGGCAATCCCCCCACTGCCCCCCCCCCATCTGCAAAGCCTGGGACAGATGGCCCGGTTGTCACACTCCCCCTAGGAACAGATCTGTCTGTATGTGACCTCAATTTCTATAAGTAAGATTTTATGTATTTTTTGGGGGAGGGGTTTGCCTTCAATCTCATGGATTTGATCTGGTCTTCTTGCTGCTTCAACACATTTTTGCTTGTACTTTTATGCCTCAGTTTTGTCAATCAAAAGCAATTTGTAATTTGTCTGATTTACACATCAAACACCAACTTGGACTATTGACAACAATGAAAAATGGCAAGACTAAAATATTTACAAATAGTTGAGTTTATTGGATTTGATCATAAGGATGGCTAAATATTTAGTGGTTCAACTCTTGGAAAGGAAACACTTTATCTATTAGGGCTAACCCAAAGCAGGTATTCCTGGAATGGGGTGAGAGGAGGTCATGAGGAAGGATTAAAGGGAAATTAGAACTTTATGGCTGGAGGTAAAATGCGAAGCTTTTAATAGATTGAGGCGCAGATGATGTGTGCAGAGTTGTGCTGGCTTCAGTCAGCCTGGTGTTGTTAGTGTTAGTAATAATCTGTATACAGAGCCATTCCTAGGGTTGGTGGTAGCTGGGGAAACAATATTTACAGCGCCCCCTCCTGACTCAAATGTAAGCAAAAAAAAAATAAAGTGAAAAATTTGATCAAAGTTGGCAATCCCCCCACTGCTCACCCCCCATCTGCAACGCCTGGGACAGCTGGCCCGGTTGTCACACTCCCCCTAGGAACGGATCTGTCTGTATGTGACCTCAATTTCTATAAGTAAGATTTTATGTATTTTTTGGGGGAGGGGTTTGCCTTCAATCTCATGGATTTGATCTGGTCTTCTTGCTGCTTCAACACATTTTTGCTTGTACTTTTATGCCTCAGTTTTGTCAATCAAACGCAATTTTGTAATTTGTCTGATTTACACATCAAACACCAACTTGGACTATTGACAACAATGAAAAATGGCAAGATTAAAATATTTACAAATAGTTGAGTTTATTGGATTTGATCATAAGGATGGCTAAATATTTAGTGGTTCAACTCTTGACAAGGAAACACTTTATAATTTTGAAAACTCTTTTAAACCATTTTAAATGCTTATTTATATTATTTCTAAAATTGCATAGCCTTATTACATCCCCTCTCTTTGCAATAGCGCTGCCTATGACAGAAAGAACAATGTTGGCACAATGTATTATTTATTTCTTTGTTTTAGACCAGGGCACTTTGTATCAAAGGAATTATCATAGAAACTTCGAAAAGGGCCTATTCAACTGGAAATTGGAAGGACTTGTACCCTTTTTAAGCCATTTTGTTCAACATAGTTGAAAGATCTAGAAAATATGTCTTTGAGGAGGACACTCCCCCCACAGCCCTCAGGCAAGGGTTGCAAGTTATGCCCTGTGGGCATATAAGGTTTTTATAGTAAGCATTGTAGAAAAAGCTTCAAAGAGGGTTCATTCGATTGAAAATTCAAAGGGCTAGAGCCCTTTTTGAATAGTCAAAACTTATTGAAGGGCAACTAACCCCCCCTCTCACTCCCACCAATTACCCAAACCCATCCAATCCAAATTTTGAGATAGCCATTTTGTTCAACGACGTTAAAAGTTCTGGAAATTAGGTCTTTGAGGATGACAACCCACCCCCCCCCCCCTCACCCATAGCCCTCAGGGCAAGGGTTGTAAATTATGCCCTGGGGCCATATAAGGTTTTTATAGAAAGCATTGTCATAGAAACTGAAGAAAGGGCTCATTCAATTGGAAATTGAAAAGGCTAGTGCCCTTTTTAATAGTTGAAAGTGATTGGAGGGCAACTAACCCCCCTCTCACGCTCACCATTTCCCCAAACACATCCAACCAGTATTTTGAGATAGCATTTTTGTTCAACATAGTTGAAATCTGGAAATTAGGTTTTTGAGGATGATACCCCCCTCAGAGCCCTCAGGGCAAGGCTTGTAAGTTATGCCCTGGGGGCATATAAAGTTTTTTTTTATACTAAGCGTTGTCATAGAAACTTCAAAAAGGACTCATTTGATTGGAAATTGAAAGGGCTAGTGCCCTTTTTGATAGCTGAAAAAGATTGAAGGGCAACTAACCCCCTCTCACACCCACCATTTCCCATAACACATCCAATCAAAATTTTGAGATTGCCATTTTTGTTCAACATAGTTGAAAGTTCTGAAAATTATGTCTTTGAGGATGACAAACCCCCGACACCCCTCAGAGCAAGAGTTGTAAGTTATGCCCTGGGGGCACATAAGGTTTTTATAGATAGCGTTATCGTAGAAACTTCAAAGAGGGCTCATTTGATTGGAAATTGAGAGGGCTAGTGCCCTTTTTAATATTAGAAAGTGATTGAAGGGCAATAGCCCCCCTCTTATGCCCAGCATTTCCCAAAACACATCCAATCAAAATTTGGAGCCATTTTTTTTCAAAGTAGTTGAAAGTTCTGGAAATTGTGTTTTTGGGGATGATAACCCCCCACAGCCCTCAGGGCAAAGGTTGTAAGTTATGCCCTAAGGGCATATAAGGTTTTTATAGAAAGCATTGTTGTAAAAACTTCAAAAAGGGCTCATTCAACTGGAAATTGAAAGGGCTATTGCCCTTTTTAATATTCAAAAGAGATTGGAGGGCGACTAATCCCCTCTCATGCCCACCATTTCCTGAAACACGTCCATCAGAATTTTGAGATAGCCATTTTTTTCAACATAGCTTAAAGTTTATGAAATTAAGTGTTTGAGGATGACAACCCCCAGGGCAAGGGTTGTAAGTTATGCCCTGGGGGCATATAAGGTTTTTATAGGACGTGTTGTCATAGAAACTTCAAAAAGGACTCATAGGATTGGAAATTGAAAGGGCTAGTGCCCATTCTTAATAGTCAAAAGTGATTGGAGGGCAACTTACCCCCCCCCCCCTCTCACACCCACCATTTCCCCCAAACACATCCAATCAAAATTTTGAGATAGCCATTTTGTTCAACGTAGTTAAAAATTCTGGAAATGAGGTCTTTTGAGGATGACAGCCCCCCACAGCCCTAAGGGCTAGGATTGTAAGTTATGCCCTGGGGCATAAAAGGTTTTTATAGAAAGGGTTGTTGTGGAAACTTCAAAAAGGGCTCATTTGATTGGAAATTCAAAGGGCTGGTGCCCTTTTTAATAGTAGAAAGTAATTGGAGGGCAACTAACCTCCTTCTCACACCCACCATTTCCCCAAACACATCCAATCCAAAATTTTGAGACAGCCATTTTTTTCAACGTAGTTGAAAGTTCTGAAAATTAGGTCTTTCAGGATGACAACCCCCCACAGCCCTCAGGATAAGGGTTGTAAGTTATGCCCTTGGGGCATACAAGGTTTTTATAGAAAGCATTGTTGTAGAAACTTCAAAGAGGGCTAATTTGACTGGAAATTGAAAGGGCAAGTGCACTTTTTAAAAATCAAAAGTGTTTGAAGGGCAACTAACCTCCTCTCACACCCACGATTTCCCCAATTACATCCAATCAAAATTTTGAGATAACTATTTTGCTCAACCTAGTTTAAAGGTCTGGAAAATAGGTCTTTGAGGATGAAAACCACCTACAACCCTCAGGGCAAGGGTGTTAAGTTATGCCCTGGGGACATATAAGGTTTTTATAGAAATTGTTGTTGTAGAAATTTCAAAAAGGGCTCATTTGATTGGAAACTGAAAGGGCTAGTGCCCTTTTTAATAGTCGAAAGTGATTTGAGGGCAACTAACCCCCCTCTCACGCCCACCATATCCCCAAACACATTCAATCAAAATTTTGAAAATTTTTCAAAAGCAATTGGATGGCAAATGCCCCCCTCCCCCATGTCCATCATTTCCCCAAACACTTCCGATCAACATTTTGATGTAGCCATTTTGTTGAACATGGTTGAAGGGTCTTTAAATTATGTCTTTGAGTATGACAACCTTCCACAGCCCCCAGGGCTAAGGTTTTAAGTTATGCCATGGGGGCATATAAGGTTTTTTTTTTTTTATAGAAAATGTTGTTTTAAAAAACTTCAAACAGGGATCATTCGATTCAAAATTGAGAGGGATATTGCCTTTTTAATAGTCAAAAGTAATTGGATTGAGAATCACCCCCTCCCCTATGCCCATCATTTCCCCAAACATTATGATCAACATTTTGATATGGTCATTTTGTTCAACGTAAT
The DNA here is from genome assembly GCA_027921565.1 of Artemia sinica. NCBI lineage: Eukaryota > Metazoa > Arthropoda > Branchiopoda > Anostraca > Artemiidae > Artemia > Artemia sinica. The sequence continues at coordinate 21,669,868 of CM051267.1, read as the reverse complement.
GAAAGGTCTAGAAATTATGTCTTTGACGATGACAACCCTCCCCCCATAGCCCTCAGGACAAAGGTCATATGTTATGCCCTTGGGCATAACTTAAATGAAACCCAAACAAAACAGAAATTAAAATAAATAACAGTCAAACTCAAAATGAGCAGAAATTAATATGAGTAGGGGTTCTAAACCTCTATGCTTTCTAAAAGCCAGAATATAATTTGTACTTTACTGAAAAAATTCTTTTAAATGTTTTCATTTTTATAACTTTCAGAAATCCAAAATTAATTAAGATTTTCAGGAATAAATATCACCATATGTATATTAAACTGAAAATGCTCATTTTTTTCAGTAAATTCATTTTAATAATATATTACCCATGTGATTTTTGGTTTCTGATTTTGCCACAGTTGACTCAATTTACAAGAACACATGTTGAAACAAGAGTGAAAATGGCAAAACACCATTACTACTACTAACAAATCACAATAGCACCAAGCTGCCCAAGGCCAACACAGATATGCATGCTTCTCCTCCATTCCAATCTATTCAAAGCCTCTTTCTTTACACCCTCCCAGGAAGTTCCTATTTCCCTTAAATCTTTCCTTACAACATCCTCCCAGTCATTGAGGGTGGCTAGGAAGAGCTGTTCCCCCCCCCCCCCCCAAAAAAAATGATTTTTTTTAAGAAAAAACTGTAATTTATTAAGTAGCTTTAAAATTATTGCTTGTTTTAAGTGTCAAATAGGCTCTTTAATTTGAGCAGCTGATTTTTTTTTTATTAATTCATGCTTGTTCTTAACACAATGAAAACAAGACAAATGGGGGGTACATTACACCACACAATATGTTCAACATTATTATTTTTCCAAATATACTGCCACTGAAACTTTATCATCAAGTAAAAATGTGAGCCTACTTAATTGCAAAATTGAAAAATGTTCTATGCTCCCTGTTTTGCCATATTTGCTCAGGTCAATTTTCTCCCCTGATAACTAAGGTGCTTATACTTCCTATAATCTATCAGTTCAAGATTAGATTCTCTTGTTTTAAAACTTTCAAAAGTGTGAATGAATACACCCTTTACATCTGCAAATAAGACAGAAATGGAATCATTGAAGAATAAGAAGGTAGATATGTAGTGAATACAATTTCCTGAATGAAAAAGAAATCAATGAAAAAGACAATAAGACCTAGTGCTTTTATAATGATATTTGTACTATAACTAGATAGGTCAAATCAGTTATAGTTTGGTCATGTAATTTGGCAGAGGAACATCCACACCAGGAATCATTTAATTGTTTTAAATTTTATTTCAAGTATTTAATTGAAGCTCTGATTCTCTTATTTATCATTGAAATGCCTAATAAGTGCTGATTATGTCCTATTCCTTACGTTTTGGATTCACATACTAATCAACAAATGTTGGACTGCCTCTGTGTAAAATACTATGCTGATTTCTTGCTATTTTTGCCTTCCTAAATATTTCTTTTCACCAGCTCTGAAAAAAAAGAATTGACACAAATGTGCTAGGAATTATGATTGAAATTAGTTGCATTTCACACAGCACCAGTGCTACTTCTGGGACATTTTTCTCAGCATCAGCATGATATACAAGATGCCTGCTGACAATAGAGTAAAGTGAATTTAAACAATAAATATGTGTATTTTTCTCACAATTTTAGAAAGTTTGTGTGCACATATAAGTGGTACAAACACATTCTTTTTTTCTGTTGTTCTCAGTTTTATCATGCAGCACTAGGAGACCAAGCTTTGCTTGTGAAGGGAGTTATAGACACAAAAATGATATTCAGTGTAACACTTTGGAAATGTATATGCTTGGTTCAAGAATGAGATTGAGCATCCTGTGGTGGGCATGGGGGTTAGGGGAAGTGGGGGGGGGGGAATATGTACTGCAGCATTAGTGGTGAATCTGACTGGCAAGCTGAGTGTGTATGATACTTACCTTTGCCCACCCAAAAACTTGTTTATGCTAAACTACTGTCATCTGCAGTAGCTCATTGCTGAGAATTTTAGAAAAGACCAAGCACCAGCACTTATATTTATGATTGTTTATTGTTTATAATTCATTGTGTAATGTTTTTAAATTCACCAAGTAGTGTGTTTGTTCAATAGTTACTTTTCTTCACTATAGTGCTTGAATAGCCTCTACTTCAATAGCACTCCCTCTCCCCCCCCAATAAAAATACTATAGCTATGCCCCTGTTCCCAGCCAAGGACAACCTGCTTTCCATTTAGAACAAGACAGTTGGGCAAAACGGACAATCTTTGGAAATCTGTCATCCTTCATCTGCAGAATGTGCCCTAGCCATCTCAACCTTTCTCTCATTACAGCCTAGAAAGCAGGATTGAACCACAAATTTCATGCAGCCTACTGTTTGAAATACAGTCAGTCAGGTACTCAAAACAATCCATTCTCTGGAAAACATTTAGTGAATCTTCCTCCATTTCTTGGAGCACCCAGTGCTTCAGAACCATATTTGACCACTGTCATCACTATGGCTTTCAATATTCCAATCTTGGCTTGGAGACCTATTTCCCTGTTCTTGTAAAAAAAAATTCAACTGTGAAAAAACACCCTGGGCCTTGGCTATTCTTCTTTTAACATATTTACTGCACCCACTGTCTTTACTAATAATACTGCCAAGGTAAGTGAAGCTGTCTACTTGATCAATCTTTTTGTTACCCAATGTTATATTTTTATCTTCCCTTATTCCTAGCCTTAGCAACTTAGTCTTCTTAACATTATTTTTCAAACCTATTCTAGCACCCTGAACTTGCAAAGTCTCTAAAAATTCATTCATTTTGTTCACACTTTCATCTAGGATGCTTTAATCATCAACATGATCTAACTTTAGGTAAGTTCTTCCTCCCTATTTGATTCTGTGTTCTCCCATTGCCTTTCCTGTGATTTTTAACACATAATCCACCAAAATGATCCATATAAATAGAGACAGAACATAACCCTACTTAACTCCTGACTTAATAAAAAACCAACTACTAACCTCATTTCCTACCTTAACTGCAACAGTGTCATTCTGTATATAGCACTAATCCCTTTAATGTATTTGTCTGGTATACCACATAAGGATAAGACCTTTGCTAAAGCTCTTCTATTAGCTGAATTGAGTGCATACTCACAATCTATAAAACTGAGGACTAAAGGTGTTTGATGACCCAGGTACTTCTGAATTATTAACCTGAGAGTGAAAATTTGGTCAACACATCCTCTACCCTTCCTAAAACCATACTGTTCTTCTCTTAAAACTTTGCCTACAGCATCCCTGAGTCTAAAGTATCATCATACTAAGTAATTAGCTATGTACAGAAACCAGGCTAATATCTATAATTACCAAACTCATTCTTATCACCTTTCTAAAAGAGGGGTTTTCCTAAAATCACTAGGTACTTCCACTTTTTCAAAAATCATACACATAATATCATTTACCACCCTATCAGCACCTGGGGCCTTATTAATCTAATCCTTTTAGTACTGCCACTAATCATAGGCACCCATAAGGGGGGGAGTGGTTGCCAGCCTCCCCTCTGGCTGAATGATGCTGCCTTATATTTTTATATTTCTGTTTTGATACTTCTATTATACAGCATTGAATATAACAATTAGACCAGGTAAGCACCCTCATCCTATGGGTGCCCATGTCACTAATCCTTAATCACAAAATAAATCTTCCTTCATATCCAAGGTGTCAAAGACTTTTTTGTTTTCCCCTATATCTTTTCCTATAACTCTATCCTGATCTAGCATACTCTCCAAATGTTCTGCCCATCTCTCTTTCACTCTATCCTTATCACTAATTGTAACCCCACTCCTATCTTTAGCTAGGACAGGTCCAGATTGACTACTCCCTCTCAAATTATTAACATACCAGTACAATATTTTACACTGCCTAATGCAAATATTCTGAAGTAAGAATTGTTTTCTTAATATATTTCCTTCTCAACAGCTCTAATGCTAGACCTATACCTTTTACTGAGGATTTAGCCTAGCAAAGTGCTAAGGCTCAAATTGTTTCTTTGGACCCCATTTGTGCTTTAAATCTAGAACTGTAAGTTTCACTTTTATATCCCAAAGTTTATATTATATCACCAAAGATCAGTTCTATCTGGAGCAAGTAGAGATAGGTACTTTAGATCACATTACCATGGCATAACTTAGGCTTTTGACTCATTCCTGAAAGTTTCATTTGCCTAACCTAGCTCAACAGCTTCCCAAGATAGCAAAGGGCCCCTTGCTCTAAGACTTTTAATCACTAAACATTCAAATAAGGTAAAATTCTACTTTAGCTACTTTTGGCTTTCTTGGAAAGGGGGTTAGGTCAAGAAAATGAAACTTTCAGGGATGGGTCTACAGGCTAAAGTGTCCTGAGAAGATATTTTGAAGCACCTACCTCTACTTCTTCTCCCTCTAGAGGGTCCTGAAATTTACCTACATGACAAGCACCTATTGAAATTTTGACAATAGGCCTACAACATTTTAGGCTACCTTAATTTTCAGTTTATCAGTTTTTTTTTTATCTGCCATCAGTTCTGAAAATACAATTCCTGCTATTTCAGTAGAGTTTTAAGCCATGTCAATGTTTTTTTTTTCAAATTTAGAAAATGTATTTGCATATCTTTAAAACCTCATAAATTGGGATTGATTAAAGTTGTAAAGGTGAAAACCATTTAGTTGCACTTCATTTAAACAGAAGATCTATTTTGCAAGGTTTCACTTTTATAACACACATATTTTTAAAGGTCGGGACCCTCTAGAGGAAGGAGTGAAGGTAGGTAATATACCAAAATACCTTCCCGGGACATACTTTAGCCTGTAAACCCATCCCTGAAAGTTTCATTTCCCTAACCTAACCCCTTTCCAAGATAGTCAAATTTTACCTCCAAATACTTCTATAGACACTGAAACAAATAAGTAGCGGGTATTCAATGTGATGTAATATTTAGAGTACCTGTTCTCCAAATCCATTGAAAAGCACGTGTTTGAATTTTCAAAGTCTGCAATAAATGGTATTTTTTTGCCATTATTGAAAATAAAAAAAAATAAGGGGCTTATAAAACAAACGTATATTTGAGAAGTTGTAAACACCAGTGATTTCACATTGCATGAGTGGGACCATCTTGTTCTAAATCTTTTGTGTTTAAGCTAGTTAACGTGGGATAAGCAAAAATCATTTCAGGTGTCTGTTGAATATTCATATTGCTCATTGGGATCATTGACCATGTTGCATTCTTAGACTGAGTAGCATAGATCGATGGGGCACAAAATGACAATACCAGACCTCTGTATAGGAGTCTCAGTGTTAGATAAGATATGTTAGATAAGAAGTGTCGCTGGAATCGGTACCTCAGTTTAGGGGCATTTCGTTAACTCTAAAGAAATACTGCTGTAGGAGAAAACAAAATTCTGAGCGGTCAGTCCTTCAAATCGAATATAAGGTGGAATGGATTCCCCTGTCTGGAGTCGTGATTGAAGATACCATAGTAGTCCTCTTCTCAGACGTACTTATTACAAGTTACTCCAGGGCAATTATTCCTAAGTAGGGGGCAGCCCTTTTCAATAGCTTAGTTTTGCATCCAGTAACATTTAACGAATGCTAGAAAGCTATCTCAAATCTGAAGTTAGGCATGCTGGCTTCAGTTGAAGATAAACCAGATACAGTTTTAAGGAAATATCAAACGTTATTTATAGATCTATTTCATAGATAATGAATAAGCATTAAACTGGTGTGTTTTCAAATATTTTTCAAAAAGGCTAGTAATAAGTATTTTTTTTTATAAAAAGGTGAAAATCAGAATTTGAAGAATTTGATGGTTCGGCCATGTCCTGAGAAGACCAATGACCAACCAGTGCTTCCAATAAGTGCTTCTAATTTATCCTTTGCCAGATTGGAACAGATGACCTGGTGGTCAATTGAGGACTTGATGGACATCTGTCAAAAACAATTTCAACCCCTTTGGCAGATTTCGAAGGTTTGGAAGAAGTGGCAGAGCTGCTGGCTGCGGTTTGCTGCAGACCTGGCACAATATCGTGACAAATGCGAGCACACCATATGGAGTCTTTCAGATGTTTTACGACGCGTCGGCGTCTGGTCCTGCAGCAAGTACAAGTGCGCTGCGGCTGGCGATAAGGCTTAATTAATTTTCAAGAATTAATTCCTTAATTAATTTCCAAGAAAAACTGGTGAATGTTGCCTTATACATTACAAAGCGCTTTGAAATAGATACATTTATCCAAAGTTATTATACAACTTAATTCAATGTTTTTGGAAGGTAAATTGAAAAGTCTGAAAGTTCACCCAAAGACAAAATTACGATTGGTAGTAGAAGCGACTTCAGAGAATATCTGTTGGCAGATATTTAGCTGCCATATTCAACCCTATCCTCGATTTTGAAGCTAATATTTCACCAGTAAGACTAGACCTTTCTTGAAACTTAGATTCGCTTAGAGTTTGCTTTTCACGTTATATTCTAAGAATATCATGCTTTTTTAAATTGTTGCCTATCTTCAAATCTCTCAGTTATATTTTGATGACTTTCAATTTACATGTTAAGCCCGTGCAAACTCTCCAAATAAGGTTCGGGGAGTTCTTCAAAAATTTATATACCCCTCCCCCCCAAAAATACTGGTCAATCTAAAACAAAAAATTTCCACCTGTTTCTTGGCATATAGACTCTTACCCTGCGATGTCATCCCCTAATATCAAGATGGTATTTTTAAGATTGAGCATGGAAATAATTTGTCTTTAAGCACAATTGACTAAGTATCGACTCTCACTAACAACAAAATAAATTCGGATACTAAAGTTGCTTCCTGGAAAAATGAATGATCTTGTTATAGGATCTTACTTATATTAAATGAATATTCCTTGGACAAATTCAAAGAGTTGCCAAATTGTTTTTTTGAGAGGAGGCTTAAAAAATCTTATGAAGAAACTACTAGGACATGTTTGGTAAAAGTTATTTGGACTGACTTGTTTTTCGTTTAGCCTTAATCCACTTTTGCAATGCACTAATAAATTCTTCATCTTGATTTGTTTTATCATGTAACTCGTTTGTGCCGTTTTTTGAACAAGGAAAAGCATTATTTTGATTCATTGTTATTACTCCTGCTTGGCTCTCTGCTTAGGCTTGTTAATTCTGTTGTTCTTTAAGTTTCATAAGAAAAAGTATACTTTAGAATCTATTTATTAAATTATCATAGTTAAATCCGATGCATATTGTTACTTCTGTTGTTCTACAACTTTGACCCATCGGTCATAATTGCAGGGGCGTCCCGATGGAGGGGAGAGGGGCGCGCACCACCCCCCAACTTATTTGGCGCTCGGTAAAATTTTTGCCGAAGGCGAAAACTACGGCACAAATTTTGCAAAATTGACCGAAATTTAGCAAAATTTCTGATTTCTGCAGAAAATTCGGCATAAATCAGGTAGCTCCTGATTCGGTAAAATTTACGAAGATTACCCCCCTCCCCCAATAAAATGAGCCTCAGTACGCCCCTGCATACTTGCCGCAATTCTTCACGGGATCCTGGAAACGCTTTTTTCTTTCATGATCACCAGTTTGTAGCTTCGTAATTATAATAAATGGAAGCCCATATTTTTCCCTATTACGGGGATTTCAAAATGGGGGAGATAAGTTCATCCAAAGTTAAAAAAATTTCCGGAGAAAATGGATATATTTTTTTTTGCTCTACTGAATAGTACAAAATGAGGCAAAGTGATCCTGTCCTTCTGTCCTTGTTCCGAAGGCAGACTTATTTGGCATCATGTGATGTTGGCCACGTGTAGAACATGAAGCTACCTGTTTTTGAGGCCTTAGTTTGAAAGTTTTGTTTTTATTCCATATGCTTAGGAAATAATTGTGAAAAAGCCAATCTTTACATCCTGGATATATGAAATATTTATTTTTTTATCGAACTATATAGAATATTTTCATCAAGTCATCTACCAGAACAGATTGAATGATTTCAATCAAACTTGGGAGGAAGTAAGAAACGGTGTCCTTGAGGGCCAGATCTTGACCCAACAACTCTAAGGGATGGGTGATTAAATCTTTGTCATCAGGATAGCTAACAAAAGACACTGTTAGACCTTTACCAAATCTGGCCGAAAGTCAGAATACAGTGGCTTAGTAGTATTTATTGGAAGTTTATATGACCTATGAAGACTGTGGGGGTTGGGAAGGAATTCAACTCCTGTACTTTTGTCATCAGAATACCTAGCAAAAGTGATGACAAGATCTAAATTAGAACTTGTGAGGACTAGGAACTAATTTTCTAACTGTGTGTTTTTTGAGAACCAGATCCAAAATGACATTTAGTAGGAAGGGTGGAATTGAGGGAATATTATTGCCATCAAGATATCTAGTAGGAGGAATAATTGGATTTCAACCAAGCCTGGCTCCATAAAAGAATAAGTGTCTGAACTATTTTTTGGAGGGGGGGGGGGGAAGGATGTAAACTAAGCCCAACCTGGTAGAAAATATAAATATTTCAATTTTTGCCTAAGGCTTACTCTAAGCCAATAAACTCTATATGGGTAGATGCGTCCCTAAATTTTGTCATCAAGACATTTAACAGAAGTGTTTTATGGATCTTGTGGAGACTTGGTGAGAAGTAAGTGCTAATGTCCTAGAAGGATCTTAGTGGCATAAAGAGTCAACCCAAACTCTGTGGAGAGGTAATTGGGGTCTTTAAATTTGCGTTAAAATTGTTCCAATCGGGACATCTTCTAAGACAGGCTATTGGATCATAATTACAGTGATAGCTGCAATCGAACCACAATCAATAACACAAAGTTCAAAATGTGTTAAAAAGCTGTTGCTTTAGAAAAAATTTCCGTTTGTAGTTAATACTTCAATTGATCTCTAATAGCAAAATGTTATTTTGAAAAGAAATAAACAGAAATTTAGAAAAAAAGCCTAATATCCGTCAAACATGGAGTCGGATCGAAGCAAAAAGTACACCATTGACATTTCCATTTTTAAAACCCCAATACAGACCCCTCCCCCACCTTAAAAAAAACCGGAAAAATCACTTTTTTTATGGGTAGCACTGATCCGTCCCTCGTTTTGTCTTCTCTTATAGCGGAGACTGAAAAATTATAGAGCGCTGTCCAAGGCTCATTTGAAAGACAATTTTTATATAATTATTTTTTGTAAGTTCTGATTGATAACGTGATCATTAAGTGCCATATGGCACCCAAAAAGTGCACTTTGGGCTCCATTTCCGTAAAGGAAAGGCTGAGAAGAATGAAAAGGGACTAACATAATTTCTATCGTTGAAAATCTCAATCCAGATCCTTGCAATCCCCTTTTCTGTGATGCCCCCTCCCAGTTTCCTTTAATTGTTAAAAAAAATTTCCACTGGTTTACTTCTACTGACTTCTACTGACCTAACCTAATCTTCTACTGAACTAACCACAAGTCTTCTACTGACTAAAAGAGCTAGATGGCTAATGCAACATCATAGAGAGCTGTTTAAGGGCTCATTTAAAGGCTAATTTTATATCCAATCGCTTTTCATACATTCGACCTGATAACACCATCCTAAAGGGTTATATGGCACTCAGAAAGTGATATTTTTGGTACCATTTCTGCAATAAAAAGGCTGAGAAGAATGGAAAGGGTACTATCATAACCTCTATGGACGAAAAACCATAAGTCTGAGGATTACCCCACCCCCTGTATAATCCCTCTGAAATCGACCTTAATATTTTTCTCAAATTGTGTACTGACTAACCAAACCATTAGGCTAATGCAGCATCATATAGAGAGCTATTTAAGGTCGCACTGAAAGGGTAGTTTTATGTCTATGTGCTTTTTATAAATTTGCCTTGATAATAGCGTCATAAAGCGCTGTGTGGTACCAACAATGGAAATTATTGGTGCCATACCTGGAGCAGCCAATAGTTTAAAATGTATTAAAAAAAATTGTCTGGTGAAAAATTTTTACCATTTAGTTGATTCATGAATGAAGACTACAATTTGGATAATTTAAAAGTAAAATTTTATTTTGAAAACAAATTTACAGGAATTTTGAAAAAAAATTGAAAACTTTTCGAAAAGGGCATTGAATTGAATCAAAAAGTATATCACTGGATCAAAAAGTATATCAAAATCTCCACACAGTAAATCTATAGTTTCCTTTCTTAAAAAAAATCTTTTAGTTTTTACATATTCCTAGGGCTGAATGAAAGGAGGGGGGGGGATTATCGGAAAAGTGACCATGATATTTGGAAATAGCATAAAATAAGGAACCTAGTGGTGGTGCTTTTATTTTGTTACAATATTTCCTTAGGAAAACCATTCTTCCACAGTGTTTACCTTTTCAACCCCTCACTCCTGGAAAATTTTTAATGGGGGCCATAGATTTGATTATGCCATTTTTACAACTTGGATACAATGTTTCTTTCCGTTTACCTCTGCCCCTCTCCCTAACTTAAAATTGGAAATCCATCAGCCCCCCAAATCTTCTTTAAAAATTGAAAACTGATTCCCAAAGTTCTTCCTGAGATAATTGCAGATAATATTTTTGATAACCTAGGTGCACACGGTCTCTTGCGGTTTAAATCACTGCTTCACTGGCACAATCACACGTGGAACAATCCCCCCATTCCAAGACTTTTTTCAAGATTTCCTTGGTTGTTATGCTTAGAAACCTATGGAAGTGGGGGGAACCGTCAAGGCCCCACTAATGGGGGGCCCCCAAGCATTCAAATCAAACAAAACCCTAGCAAGCAATTCCAACGGGACCCAAGCATCCAATTTCACGGGACCCCCCAACCTAACCTAGGAAACTAACCGCCGAAGGACCCTAGCAAGAAATTCAACCGGGACCCAAGCCCTAGCGAGCATTTCCAACGAGGCCCCCTCTAACCTAACAACCGGAGGACCCTAGCAACTAATTTAACCGGGAATCAAGCATCCAATTCAATTGGACCCCCCCCCCCAACCACGAAATTCCAACGGAGGGCCTTAACCTAACCACCAGGGCACCCTAGCATCTAATTCAATCGGAACCCAAGAATTCAATTCATCGGACCTCTAGAGAGCATTTCCAACGACGCCCCTAACCTAAACTGCCAGTGGACCCTAGCATTCAATTCAACTGGAACCCAAGTATCCGATTCAACCGTGGCCCCCTTGTGAACAATTCCAACAGAGGATCTTAACCTAACCATCTGAGGACCCTAGAAAGCAATTCAGTCGGAGTCCAAGCATTGTTCATGGAACTGGTTGCGTGCTGATTTTTTTGTGGAACTTTTTGTATGCTGGTTTTTGATCGTGAAACTTGTTACATATTGGTTTTTATCTTTGTGAAACTTGTAATTGGGTTTTCCCCTGGTGAAACTGATTTTCTTCATGGAACTTGTTGTGTTCTAATATTTTTTTTTGTTCCTGGATCTTGTTGCGTGCTGATTTTCGTTCATGAAACTTGTTACATGCTGATTTTTCTCTTCGTGAAACTTATACATTGATTTCTTATCCTCATAAAACTGATTTTGTTCATGGAACTTGTTGCGTGCTGATTTTTTATTCATGAAACTTGTTGCATGCTCTTTTTTCTCTTCGTGAAAATTGTACATTGATTTTTATCTCCTCGTGAAACTGATTTGTTCATGAAACTTATTGCGTGCTGATTTTTGATCGTGGAACTTGTTTTATGCTGATTTATGTCGGTGAAACTTGTTGCATGTATTTTTTCTCTTCGTGAAACTTCTACATTGATTTTTTTCTTCGCAAAAACTGAGATTGTTTGTCCGTGAAACTTGTTGCATGCTGATTTTTTCTTCTTCAAACTTGTATATTGCTTTTTCTCCTCATGAAACTGATATCGTTCACGAAAATTGTTGCATGACGATTTTTTGCTCATGGAACTTGTTACATACTGGTTTTGTTCGTAGAACTTGTTATATGTTGATTTTTCTCTTCGCGAAACTTGTAAATTGATTTTTCCTCCTCGTGAAACTGATTTTCTTCATGGAACTTGATGCGTGCTGAGTTTTTTTCGTGGAACTTGTTACCCCGCTGATTTTTTGTTTGTTAAACTTGTTACATGTTGATTTTTCGCTTCATAAAACTCGTACATTGACTTTTCTTATTATGAAACTGGTTTTGTTCATGGAACTTGTTGCGTACCGAGTTTGGTTCATAAAACTTGTTGCATGTTGTTTTTTCTCTTCGTGAAACTTGTATATTGATTTTTATCTCCTCGCAAAACTGATTTTGTTCAAGAAACTAGTTGCGTGCTGATTTACGCTCGTGGTATTTGTTGAGTGCCAATTTTCACTCGTGAAACTCGTTGCATGTTGATTTTTCTCTTCGCGAAACTTGTACATTCATTTTTCACATAGTGAAACTGATAAAATAAAAGTCCAAAATAGGGATAAAATAGGGATAAAAAATGATGACGGTTACTGTATATGTGATCGAAATATCTGGTATTTTTTTATGAAATTTATTATACACAGTCTATTAAAAAGGATTTTATCCCTATTTTGGACTTTTATTTTATCGTCATGGAAAGGCAGTGTGGTCTCCAAAATTACCTAAGTGAAACTGATTTCGTTCACGGAACCTGTTGCCTGCTGAGTTTTGTTTGTGGAACTTGTTGCGTACTTATTTTTTGTTTGTGAAATTTGTTGCATGTTGTTTTTTTCTCTTTTCGAAATATGTACATTAATTTTTTATTCTTGTCACGAAACTGATTTTAATCTTGGAACTTATTTTATGCTTATATTTTGTTTGTTGGAACTTGTTGCATGTTGATACTTCTCTTTGCGAAACTTATACACTGATTTTTCTCCTTGTGAAATTGATTTTGTTCAAGAATCTTGTTGTGGGCGGATTTTTCGTTCGTGGAGCTTGTACATACTGATTTTTGTTCCTGAAACTTGTTGCTTGCTGATTTTTCTCTTCGTGAAGCATGTACATTGATTTATCTCATTGTGAAACTTATTTTGTCCGTGTAACTTGTCGCGTGAAAATAACATGCAACAAGTTTCAAGAACGAGAAACTAGCACGCAACATGTTCCATGAACAAAAAATCAGCATGTAACAAGTTCCATGAACAAAGTCAGTTTCACGGGGAGAAAAATCAGTGTACTAGTTTCGCGATGAGAAAAATCAACACGCATGAAGTTTCACGAACAAAAATCAGTAGGCAACAAGCTTCGCGAATAAAAATATGCACGTGACATGTTGCACTAACAAAATAAATTTCACGATGAGAAAAATTAATGTAAAAGTTTCACCAAGAGAAAATTCAACATGCTATGAGTTTAACGGACAAAATCAGCATGCAACAAGTTCCAACAACAAAAATAAGCACGCAACAAGTTCCACGAACAAAAAATCAGCACTCAACAAGTTCCATGAACAATATCAGTTTCAGGGAGAAAAATCAATGTACATGCTTCACGATGAGAAAAGTCAGCATGCAACAAGTTTCACGAACAGAAATCAACATGCAACAAGCTCCACGAACAAAAAATCAGCACACAACATGTTTCTTGAACAAAATCAGTTTCACCAGGAGAAAAATCAATGCAGCCTACAAGTTTTGCGAAGAGAAAAATTAACCTGCAACAAGTTCCACGAAACAAAATATAAGCAAGCAATAAGTTCCATGAATAAAATCAGTTTCGTGAAGAAAATAAAAGTCAATGTACATGTTCCGCGAAAAGAGAAAAACAACATGTAACAAGTATCAAGAACAAAAAATAAGTACACAATAAGTTCCACGAACAAAAATCAGCAGACAACAGGTTCCGTGAACGAAATTAGTTTCCTGAGGAGAAAAATTAGTGTACGAGTTTCACGAAGAGAAAAATCAACATGCAACAGGTTTCACGAACAAAGTCAGAACTCAACAAGTTCCATGAACATAAATCAGCACGCAACTAGTTCTATGAACAAAACTAGTTTCGTGAGTAGAAAAAAAAATAAATGCACAAGCTTCAAAAAGAGAAAAAACAACATGCAACAAGTTTCGCGAACAAAAATAGGCACGCAACTAGTTCCATGAACGAAACGAGTCTCATAATGAGAAAAATCAATGTTGCAAGAAAAGAAAAATCAACATGCAACGAGTTTCACGAACAAAAAATCAGCGCGCAACATGTTCCACGAAAAAAAAAAAATCGGCACGCATCAAGTTCCATGAAAAAAATCAGTTTGACGAGGAGAAAAATTCAATGTACAAGGTTCACGTAAAGAAAAATCAACATGTAACAAGTTCCACGAACAAAATAAACACGCGACAAGTTGCAACAAGTTTCATGAAAAAAAAATCAGCACGCAAACAAGTTCCATGAAGAAAATCAGTTCCACTTAGATAAGAAATCAATCTATAAGTTTCATGAAGAGAAAAATCAACATGTAACAATTCAATTCAAATCAAGTTATTTATAACCTGTCAAAACAAAAAAGGGCACAGATCCCCTAAATGACAGAGTACAACATAAAGGGGAAAATGGAAAAGAGAAGAAAATTTAAACAATGAACAAAAATAAGTAGTTTTTACAATCATAATAACACAATAATAACATCCATAGTATAACACAATCATAATAGAAAACACATAAGACATAAATTATAAGACATAAACATCATAAACCAATCATAAAAATAAAGAAGATCAATCCTGAATAAGTTTACTTGTGGAAGATTTAAAATCTTTCATTCTTTTATCTATAATTGTAGAAGGAAAGATGAATTTAAATCTTTTGGACAAAAAAGAGTTACTAGTCCAAGGGGGCATTTGCAAAAGAAATTAAGCAAATTTAAAATAAATCCGGTGAACAAGTTTTTTTTGAGCCTAGAAATAGTTGCCAAATATGAGACAGAGCAAGGAGATGATGCTCAGTTAGACTACTGTAAAGTTTAGAAAGATGGAAACGACCAAGGCGTGTAAAGTTAGAGACAAGTGAAGAATAAACTATTCTTGTCTGTTTTTCAACATTTTGGATGGCAAGCTTAATAGTTTCCTTGATTAAATATCCAATGGGCATTTATAGGTAAATAAGGCTTTTAGAGAGGGAGAGAGGATACAAGTTTCAGTAATTTGGAGGGATTTATCAAAGGTTGAAAACGAAAGCTACAGTTTTATCCACATTAAAACTTAAACCAATCTGCTGATATTCTAGTTTTAACTTCAAGAAAGTGCTCTCACAACCAAGAAAGTGCGACTCAGATTCAGGATATCATCAGCATATGTAAGGAAAGATACGTCTAAACCCCCAAAAATACAAGTGGAATCAATAGAACTTTAGGCTGGAATGACTGAATTATTAAAAAGCGTGAGGGAAGTGAGACCTTCTTGTGTAACGCCCTTTAGCACATTAAAAAGCTCTGAACCGCACTTAATTTTGGCACGAAGATGTTTATACATGTATCGAAGACACTTTATAACTGAAAAGTCAACCCCTCTCTTTAGAGCTTCTACCAAAATCTGGTTAAAAATACCTGAATCAAATGCTCTGGCTATGTCCAGTGCACATAGAATAAGAAAATCCCCGGAACCTTCCACATCTACAAGAACCTTAAAAAGGAAAAAAAACATGCTCACGTCTAAGTTCTTTTTGAAAACCAAACTGATGCACAGGCACAGTACACTTTTGGGAAATTTCTCTAAGAATAATAGCCCCATATATTTTGAAAGAAATACTAAAAACAGTTATAGGCCGATACGATCGACAATCTTCGAGGTCTTTTGCCCTTTTTTTGGTATAGGCGTAATCTGGCCAATAAAACTGTTGTGGCACAATACCGGAAGAAATGAACATTTGAAAAGTAACGAAAGGTGTTGCAACAAAAGATCACTACACTGTTCTAAATGTTTACCAGGTATTAAATCAAAATCGGCAGAAGACTTTTCTTAATTTTTTTTTTTCAGTGTAAACTCAATATCAGACTGCTTCACTATAAAAGCAGAACACATAGAATTAGCAAGCAAACTGCCAAGCTCTTTTTCATATTTACTTTCTGTAACAAGGTCAGGCGACAAAAAATCACTTTTATAATAATCAATCCAGCTTTCTTTCTAGAATAATACCGACAGATGTCCGACCACTGCGTGTAAAACTTTTCCACAAAAGTGAAGGATCACTACCTATCTTGTCGACATTTTTTGGGATCAATATTATTTTGTGGTTCTTAAGGGCTCTTGTGAACTTTATTTTTGTCTTCAAATGCAATTCGTCTACAATACGGGAGCGCAGTTTTTTGGATTCGTTCCAGATTCGGAGCCCCAATTTAGCTGAATCGCAATCTGCAACAAGACGACTTTGATTTTTAGACCAGTTGGTGACTTCCGTCTTTTTACGTACACGTCTAGATGGGACTGCAAACTTTTCTGCACATCGAAGCGCATGGTTGATATCTGCAAGATAACTCGTAAGATGTGTTTCGATCTCGTACTCACTAACATAAGACCCTGCATTCTGAACTAAGAAGGTGAAAATGAACTTTATTATTGCTGAGTAACGTGTGACACTCGGACGTAAATAACTGACGATCAGCAAGACTCCAGTTTTGAACATAAAACCACTTTTCCTCTTGCGTGGTTTTGCTTTCGATATTGTACTCAATTGTAGCTCAAATAGATAAGTGGTCAGAGCAGTATCCTTCACGAAGTACAACAGCTTGTTTAACGGGAAAGGAAGAAACAACATGGTTGAGGTTCGAAGGTAAAGAGCTTGGGCCAACATAGGTAAAGGATTTATTTTTGTCAACTATAAATACGAAGGAGGAATGGAGCTCCTAAGGAGCTGGCTTCTGGGAAGCGTTTTATCAGTCAAATCATAGTTAAAATCACCTATTAATATCAATCGTGTGATTGGGGATCTTGCCTTTTTACTTATTCAGTTTCTTGCAAGCCCCCATAAATTTCGCGTCGGATTTCTCGTTACAATAGTTTATTGGTATGTAAACATCGATTATGGATGTGTTCAGATATGACACTGCAAGAGTATGATCCCCTGCTTCGATTAATTTACAAGATAAGCGAGTCAAAATCACGAGGCCGCCGGAGGGGCGTCCACAAGATGCCGTTATTTATGCCGGAGAGGAAAACACAGTGCAATCCGACGGGATTTTGATCAATTTCCTTTTTTCTGCTGACAAAAAATGTTCTTTGAGGGAAATATTATCATATTTATGAACAAAAAAATAAGTAACAAGTTCCATGAACAAAAAATCAGCACGTGACAAGTTCCAGGAAAAAAAAATCAGAACGTAACAAGTTCCGTGAAGAAATTAGTTTCACGAGGAGAAAAACAGGTTTCACGAAGAGAAAAACTAACATGTAACAAGTTTCAAGATAAAAAATCAGCACTCAAAAAGTTTCATGAACAATGCTTGGGTCCCAGTTGAATTACTTTCTAGGGGGCCCCGGTTGAATTGGATGCTTGGGTCCTGGCTGAATTGGTTGCTAGGGTTCTCGGGTGTTTAGGTTAGCAGGGGCTTCGTTTTAATGCTCGCTAGGAGCCAGATTGAATTGGATGCTTGGGTCCCGGTTGAATTGGCTGTTAGGGTCCTCTGGTGGTTGGGCTAGGGTCCTCCGTTGAATTACTTGCTAGGGGGCCCCGGTTGAATTGAATGCTTGGGTCCCGGCTGAATTGGTTGCTAGGGTTCTTAGGTGGTTAGGTTAGGAGGGGCTTTGTTTGAAATGCTCACTAATGGCCCGACTAAATTGGATGTTTGTGTCCCGGTTGAATTGGCCACCAGGGTCCTCCGGTGGCTAGGTTAGAGGGGGAAGTCTCGTTAGAAAGGCTCGCTAGGGGCCAGGTTGAATTGGATACTTGGGTCCCGGTTAAATTGCATGCTAGGGTCCTCCGGTGGTTAGGTTGCTAGGTTAGGTTGGGGCCGGTGAAATTGGATGCTTGGGTCCCGTTGGAATTGCTCGTTCGGGTTTTGGTTCAATTGGATGCTTGGGGGAGCCCACTAGTGGGCCCTTGAAGATTTCCTCTACATCCTTAGGTTTTTAAGCATAACAATCAAGGAAATCTTGAAAAACGTCTTGGAATGGGGGGGAGGGGGGTGCCATGCAGATGGTAGGGGCAGTTGCGTTATGCGTGGCGGTGTGTGATGTGTTTTCTTATATCATTATTATAAGGTTGGCTTTTGAAACCATGAATTGATGGATTTAAATCATATTTTTATCAGGAAGTGTCAGGAAACGCTGTTCAATTAAAACAAAAACCTTCAATTTTAGATTTATAAGCTTATTTTTTTTGTGGGGAAAAGGTTGAAATTGTCCTATGGGGTGATGAAGAGGTGCCACGTGGATGGTAGGGGGCAGCTGTGCAATGATGTGGTAATCTGAGATGTTTTAGAGGGGAGTATCCTGAAAGGGATGGCTTCCAAAAAATTTGAATCAATGGATTGAATGCATAAGTCTTACTAGAAGTAGGAACCTATCAGGAGGTCGTGACGGGGCTTAATTTATTCAAGGATTATCGATCGAGTCTAATAGGGTCAATGTCAATTGATTTGTTGTTGTTTGTCTAGGTGTAATGACTCCAGGGGAAAGTTTGCACATGCGCATTAACGGGGAGAGATGTATTGATCTAGGACTCGAGGGGGAAGTGGATTTCTGAGAACTTGATTTAGATAATCGGCGGGGGAATGTATTGATCCGATAACGGGACAAGATCACGTGTCTTTATCTAAGACAATCAGGGAAATTATGTAAGGTTTCCCATTACATCACAATTTGCCCTAAAGATTTTGTATATAACGGACATGCGTTGAGGTTAAATTATCATATAGATAGTCTCAAGACATTATGGATAAAGGATCAAATATTATTGACTTGGAAGCTTTGGCTACGGCGATTTATAATGTGAGTTCTGTTTAGTAAATTTTCTTAGTTTATTTCCAAATAAAATCATTTTACATAGTCACCCCTCCAGTAAATTCAAATTCAGGGTATGCCCCCCACAATACAAACTCCACTATATGATGTTTATACTCGATAGAAAGCGTAAAATACGCTCTTTTTCCATTATGTAAACCCCATCCTCCCTTCCCCCCTGTTTATGACTTTAATACTGTTTTTGATAAATTCTGTATCTTACCTAAAATCCAGTGTCAACTTTCTGTCAATCCCCTAATATACTGTTTTCACCGCTATGGCTTGACTTACAGATTTCCCGCAAAGATTTAAATAGCTGATAATTACTGACACCCTTTAAAGTACATTCAGCTATGGTAAATATACAAGAATTTGGATAGCAAAAGCTTCCGCTGAAGAAGGATAGCTTTTCCCGTCGAGTTAAAACAGTTTCATGCAGAAATAGATTGCATTAATTAAGCTAAGCCTACGCAACCTTATGGCAGAGGGAAATAAGTTATTTCCAAAATTAAATATATATAAACATATTTTTAGGATATTATGTAAAAGGGGGGAGGCGGAGAAGGGGCAATGCCTCGTTTCTAACAGCTTCATTGTAAGGTGAAAACAAACTGTTTCTTCGCGTGAACTGCAAAGAGATTGTTGCTTGTGCTCACTAGCGTACCATTTATGTAGACACTGATTTGAAGAAATAAATTACCTTTCTTATATATATAACCCTGAAGTTTAGTGTTTGATTAGCTTTTAATTATACCATATTTTATGGCTGGATATTTTTGAGATCTATATTTTAAATCATTGGCCTGGATTTGATGCAGCTTTTCACCCTAAAGAATAATGCTAGTTTTTTTTAACTTTAAACATACCTTAGCTCTTTTTGCTTTACTGAAAAGGAGGGAGGGGCTTCTTAGAATGGGATGAATATACTTGTGGTCTATTAAAAGACATGGAGAGTAAGAAGGAGACCACTAATATCACCAAGGAAATTAAAGACATTGTGTTATAGATTTCAGAAATAAAGTTCCATATGTTTATTATTTTCTTAGGCTTAAGAGTCGAGGTTTGAGAATTTTAAGAGACTATTTTCCCTATTTTAATATATTTATTCAGATGACTACTGACTCAATATGGATACAACCTGATAACCAAAATTCAGTATTTGTTATCTAACAGAAACTTCACAGAAAATGAACACCGTCCCTTCTACAGGTAAAGGTTAGGCTAGATCGTTTTCAGACTGAAAAATGTAAATGAGGAAAAACATGAAATGGGTTATAAAAGAATAAAATAAAAAGCAATAACCATTGTAATTTAAGGGAAAATGAGAGGAAAGGACTCCGGGGGAGGAGAGAGTGTCTTTGAGGGATGGAGAGCAGTTTTTGGTCAACAGACCAACATTAACTTTTTTCCGCTGGATCGTTTTCATACTGAACAATACAAATGATGAAAAACATGAAATGGGTTATAAAAGAATAAAATAAAAAACAATAACACGCGTAATTTAAGGGAAAATGAGAAAAAAGGACTCTAGGGGAGGAGGGAGTGTCTTTAAGGGACGGAGGGCAGTTTTTGGTAAACAATTCAACATTAACTTTTTTTCCGCTGTTATATTTATATAATTTATTTTTCGTTGTGCAAAGCAGTAGTTTTTATGTGTAGATTTAATGTTACACAACCTCCTTAAGTGAAAATGATTTATTCTAAGAAAGTGAGCTGTATTTGTTAGAGTTTCAGAAACATTACATATTTATTTAATTTAAGCCCTTTTTTTCAGCTATTATAATGATTGGTATGATTGACACAGAATACATTGGTCTGAAATATTCCTTAACTGGCATTATTTTCGAAGCAGCTTTCTTACTCCTAGACGATCAACGGCGTGAAATTCAAAGCTATAAATGGAACGTCAGATACAATATGTATAAGTGCGAGAAAAACAGATGGAGTCCAACACTAAATTTTATAAATCGAAACGGCTTTTACGTTAAAACCATAAGACCACGTAAAGAAAATGGCTTTGAAATAACAAATGTACAAGAGGAAATTCAGGAAATATGCAGTTTTTTCGGTGTACAAGCTGTATAAGTTAAGGGAAATGTGACAACTGATAAACTCTTACTAGAAGAATGTGATAAAGACATAGCATTATTCCATTTAGAAGACTTCAAGTATGAGAAATACCTACATTCAGTACATAACCCGGAAGATGAAGTTAGATATTTCGCTCAATGGGTGCCGGTAAAAGATGCCTGATATGGAAAAATGCATCAGATATCCAAAGACCTAAACTCTTGCTCTTCCTCATATCAAATGGATTAAGTTATTTTTTTAAATATGTCATTATGTATTTTTCAAATGTTTTTTTAATATGTTTAAGCAATAAATATCTTAAGCCTCAGCCGTCTTTATTCTTTAGAATAGTTCATCACCATGAAAATTATACTTTCAGATTCAACATGCCAGGGAACACACTTTCAAGTTCAGCATGTTGGAGAACCCTAAATAGTCACCCCTAAAAAGGTAAGTTAACCCTAAATAGTTGAAGAATTTTTCTGAAATCACACTTTCAGATTCGGCATGTCAGGGAACATACTTTCAGGTTCAGCATGTTGGAGAACCCTAAATAGTCATCCCTAAAAAGGCAAGTTAACCCTAAAAGGTTTAAGCATTTCTCTGAAATTACACTTTCAGATCCAGCATGTCAGGGAACACACTTTCAGGTTCAGCATGTAGCTGAACCCTAAATGCTCATCCCTAAAAAGGTAAGTTAACCCCAAATGGTTAAAGAATTTCTCTGAAATTACATTTTCAGATCCAGCATGCCAGAGAAATCATACACTACTCTTCAACTTCTTTTATATCCCAACACCAAATTTCGCAATGAAAAAGAAATATGTTACAGATCAATTCTAATTTTTTCCCGAGAAGATAAAAAGGTTCCACTTCAGTTCCAATGTTTCTCAAAGAGATGAAAAATTTATAGTCCTGTTCCAAATTTTTCATAGAAGATAGAAAAAAGTTATACTTTGATCGTGAATATTCACCGTGAAGATAAGGAGCTCCACTTTAATTCTGACTTTTCTCGAAGAAGTGCAAAATGTTCAAGTTCTCTTCTGAATTTTCTTGAAGAAGAGAAAAAGTTAGCTCAATTCTGAAATTTACCAAAGAAAACGAAAAAATTAAAAAGGCTTCCACTTCAGTTTTTAATTTCTCAAAGACATAAAAAATTTAAAGTTCTGTTTTAAATTTTTCCGTAGAAGATAGGAAAAGTCATACTATGATTGTTAATATTTTCCATGAAGATAAAAAAGCTTCACATTAATTCTAAATTTTCTTAAATTCAATTCCAATTTTTCTCAAAGAGATGAAAAAAATTTAAAGTTCTGTTCCAAATTTTTCATAGAAGATAGAAAAAAGTTATATTTTGATCGTGAATATTCACCATGAAGATAAGGAGCTCCACTATAATTCTGTGTTTTCTCGAAGAAATGCAAAATCTTCAAGTTCTCTTCTGAATTTTCTTGAAGAAAGAAAAAGTTAACTCAATTCTGAAATTTACCAAAGAAAATGAAAAAAGCTTCCACTTCAGTTCTTAATTTCTCAAAGACATAAAAAAATGTAAAGTTCTGTTCTAAATTTTTCCATAGAAGATAGGAAAAGTCATACTATGATTGTGAATATTTTCCATGAAGATAAAAAGCTTCACATTAATTCAAATTTTCTCGAAGTTCAGTCATTTTTGCATGTTTTTAAGGTTAATTTTTATATATATTTTTCTAATAAAGTTGAGTTTTTATTCATTTTTAAGGTTACGTGCGCGGGGGAGGAGGGTATAAAACGTTACTTTGAGATTTCATATTGAATTCTATGACCTTTCTAATATTCTCAATACTCAAAGGTCAAATACAAGAACTTACTGATTTTATTTAATTTATACAAAAATATCTAATCTATCGTGATGATAGCCGCGAAGCAAAGTATATTTATTACACGTTCTACACTTATATGTAGATTTGTATCTTCGTATATCTCGCCATATCAAAATCCAGTTCCACTATTTGCACCAATAGCATCTATCATCCCTGACAATATCATGAGGGTTATGAGGATAGTACTATCCTCCTTCGGGCTTCATTACAGAGTTCTGAAAGTAAAAGTATATTAAATTATTAAGAAGGCTATTATTTCTTTGAAATATACATTTACACTATATAATTTTCATGTTTTTTTGATTTTTATATTAATGTAGAGTTCCATAATTTTCATGTCTAAAATTCATCAACTAGCGGGATATGTTTTTTTACATACAGAACGTGATTTAGTGTCATCGACAAAAGCCTGAAGGAGATTTAATGTCTATGATCAAACCTGGAAAAAAAACCTGTCAAAGAACTAAGTTTTTCAAAGAAAAGTAAAGAGCTACTACATTAAATCAAAGATGAGCAGAAATAAAGTTGAATAATTGCTTAAATGTAAATTTTCTAAAATTTCTCTTAGAAGTAACTGGTTTTTAACAAGTTTTCTTTCAAAGTTAGGTCGATATTCTACAATCGTTAGCTTGATACGACATCTCGTGAGAGAAAAAAAACAAACTAACAAATAAACACGCATCCGTGATCTTTCTTCTGGCAAAAAAAAAATGTAAAATTCCATATTTATATAGAAAGGAGCTTGAAACCTCTACAGTAGGCTTCTCTAATACGTTGATGATGATGATTTGATTATTCATTAAGGTTCTATAACTTTTAGGGGGGTCTTTCCCTCGTTTTTCGAAAATCAGCCAAATTTTCTCAGACGCCTAACTTTTAATGGGTAGGACTAAACTTGATGAAACTTATATATTTGAAATCAGCATTAAAATCCGTTTCTTTTAATGTATCTATTGCTATCAAAACTAGAGTTTTGGATACCATTGAGCTGGGGTCGCACCTTACTTACACTTCATTACCACGAAATGTTTGATTAAAAAAACTTTTCCGCAAAATAAGTTTTTCAAAGAAAAGTAAAGAGTTACTACATTAAATCAAAGATGAGCAGAAATAAAGTTGATTAATTGCTTAAATGTAAATTTTCTAACATTTCTTTTAGAAGTAACAGGTTTTTAACAAGTTTTCTTTCAAAGTTAGGCCAATATTCTACAACCATTAGCTTGATACGACATCTCGTGAGAGAAAAAAAAAACTAACAAATAAACACGCATCTACGATCTTTCTTGTGGCAAAAAAATGTAAAATTCTACATTTTTGTAGAAAGGAGCTTGAAACTTCTACAGTAGGCTTCTCTAATACGTTGAATATGATGGTGTGATTTTTCATTAAGGTTCTATAACTTTTAGGGGGAACCAAGGTCAGCTTCAATTCTTAGAAAATCGACATTTGTCTATCAGCGCTATACAAAAATTCCATCTTGTCCTAAAAAGCTATTTAAACTTACATTTGCCATTGAAGAACCGATGTCTTCATTTGGGGTATTCATCACTTTATTTCTATCTTTATTTCAATCTGCACTGGAGTTAAAACCTTCAAACATCTAATAATATACAGTAATAACGGTACATTTTCTATTGTTAATCAAATTAATAAATGCTTTATAGGACTATGGAAAACAAGTTCATATAGGACCTCTTTACATTTGCATAAAACCTTCAATTTCATAAGCCATTGTATGACTTATTTTTCAGAAATAAAGTTGTATATCTCCCATAGGCTTGGAAGAGGACAGGGGTCCTCTTGGGAATGAGTTGCTCAGAATCTAGAAAATGTCATTTTTTTATTTTCATTGAAAATAATAAAAATTGATATTTTTTCAAAGACAAATCCCAAAAAAGAATTATTATTAAAATCATGAGGGAGAGGAATCTAGAAGAGTCATTGCCCCATTCATCATTTAACCCCCTTGGGAGAGTTTTCGAGCAGAAATAGACATATTTTATCGTTTAGATATTTAATTCTTCTCTGAAAAGTCTCAGTTTCAGATTTTCCTCTTTTTTATACTGTCATTTTCGCTAATTTTATAGTCAATTATTACCTATTATTTATTCAATTATTAATGCGTGAATGCAAGGGGGACTAGGGGCATCCCCCTTCCAGATAGGTTTGAAAGATCTCTAGGAAAACTTCAAAGAATCAAATCTTAAAACACATTTTTGATCTTTTAGTACATCCTACTATGAAAAAATCCTCTGAAAAGTCACTACCCCCAGGGGGCCTAGTGAGAGAGACAAGCAAAAAGCTAGATTCATTTTTTTTACTAAAGCAAGTGCCACCATCAATTTCAATTAAGGTATGGATGATAGCACAACTGATTCTCCTTCACCCGCACACCTGCAGCCAACCTACAATATCTGGAAAGCACATGCAACTGTAAAAAGTTGAGTTAATTTAAGTTAACTTAGAGTGGCACACGTTAGCTATAAATAAACATTAATAAATAAATAGAAACATTTCTTTATGCTTAAGTTAGGCTAGGTTGGGTTAGCATATCATGAGCGCTCATGATAAGCTAACATTTCTCTTAGAAGTAACAGGTTTTTAACAAGTTTTTTCAAAGTTAGGTTTCTCTACATTTAAGTTAGGTTCATCTAACCTCCAAAACATAGGTTAGATTAGGTTAGGTTAGCTATAAATAAATATTAATAAATAAACAGAAACATTTCTCCATGTTTAAGTTAGGTTAGGTTAGCATATCATGAAGGTTAGGTTAGGTTAGCTATAAATAAATATTAATAAATAAATAGAAACATTTCTCCATGTTTAAGTTAGGTTAGGTTAGGTTAGCATATCATGAGCACTCATGATATGATAACCTAACCTAACCTAACTTAAACATGGAGAAATGTTTCTATTTATTTATTAATATTTATTTATAGCTAACCTAACCTAATCTAACCTATAGTTTTGGAGGTTGAAAAATCCATCAAAAATAAATTTTGCAAACTAGAAAATGACCATTGTCTTTTTAATTGGATAGTGTAAACTTGCCATTTCATTGCTAGAGTGTACTGTTCCCTGCTATTTCCGAGCCCGTGACACTGAATGGTTGATACACGGCAGCCTCTAGCAGAAATTATTGCACAAATGGCATTTTTCAGGGGGGATTTTCCCACAAGAACATTCCCTTGCACTAGAACTGATTGTTTAAACCTAATGATATATCTACCTTTTTCACAAACCCCCAGGGGACAATTTTGATTAGGGGTATGCTAGCACTTGATTGTTTTAAGCAATTATTTACCATATTTTAACATAACCAAATTAACATTTGTTTCATATTTTTGATGTTTTTTAGGGATTATGGGTCAAGGTTTGAGAATTTTCAAATATTATGTTCCGTGCTTTAATAGTTTTACATTTTTTCATTATTTTCCCGGGGTTTAATAGATCCAATACATGAAAATATTCAACCTTGAGACCAGAATGGCACTTTGTTACCGTTTTCATAAACACCCCATAGGTGAAAATTTCGACTAGGCAATTTAGATTAAGGATGTACTAGCATTTAAGGACTTCAGCAATTTTCTACCATATTTTAATATTTGTTTCATATTTTTAATATTTTCTAGGGCTTATGGGTCGAGGTTTGAGATTTTTAAGAGATTATTTTCCGTATTTAAATATTATTACATATTCTTTATTATTTTCCTGGGGTTTAATAGAGAGTTCTTGCCTGTTATTTCCTCTCTTCGTGAAACTTGTACATTGATTCTTGATTTCTTGAAACTGACTATGTCCATGGAACTTGTTTGTGAAACTTGTTGCATGTTGTTTTTTCTTTTTGTGAAACTTATACATTGATTTTTCTCCACGTGAAACAAACTATGTTCATGGAACTTGTTGCATGATGATTTTCTTTATGGAACTTGATGTGTAGTGTTTTTTTTTTGTTTGTGAAACTTGTTACATGTGGATTTTTCTCTTCGTGAAACTTCTGCAATGGTTTTTTCTTATGGTGTATCTGCCTTTGTTCAAGGAACTTATTGCCTGCCGATTTTAGTTTGTGGAGCTTGATGCACACTGATTTTGTCTTCGTGAAACTTGTACATTGATGTTTTTCTTGTGAACACGTTTTCACGTTCATTTCCCTCTCCATGAAAATGTATAGTGATTTTTTCTCATTGTGAAACTTGTTGTGCTCGTGAAACTGATTACATCTTGATTATATTCGTGAAGCTAACTACATGTTGTTTTTTTCTTAGCAAACTTGTACACTTTTCTCCTAGCGAAAAAGATTTTGTTCATGGAACTCATTGCATGTTTATTATTGTTTGTGAACGTTGTTGCATGTCTGTGTTAGAAACACTTAGAAAAAAGTTCTTTTGTTCAAGGAATTGATGTGGGAAATATTCCAGTGAAACCTTCTGCTTTAACTGGAGGCTTGACATTTGTGAGCGATACCTTATATCAAGAAGCTATAGTCAAAACTATATTAATTTTCGTCTTCAACCACCAAGATATATCTCCCAACCTTTACTGTCACAAGAAAAAACTACTGATCTCAAACGATAGGATGTTAGACTAAGAACGTTTAATGGAAGGTGGTCAAAAGATTTCAACGATACCAAAGAACTTGCATAAGCTGGATTATTTCTTATTGGCTACAGAGAAACAGGTTCAGTGTGCTTTTTGTGCAGGTTTAGTTGGAAACTCGGAAGAGAGTTATTTGCCTGTAGATCCATTCATTGTCAAACATATATGACGCCGCGTTTTGTGCTGCCATCTATTTCGATTTAGATATAGATGACAGCACAACGGATTTTTTACCTCCCCCGGTCACCTGCAGCCAACCTAAAATAGCACCCTTTTCATTCAAATATCTGCATTCAAGTTAGGTTCATTTAGGCTACATAACTTGAATGCAGATATTTGAAAAAAGGGGTGTTATTGTAGGCTGGCTGCAGGTACTCGGGGCATGTTCTTCTCTCTGAAAAAAGATGTTTTTTCAATGAAATTTTATAGCAACTGCTTTGGTGTCAATTTTCGATATGTCTAAAAGAGATAGAATTAAAAGGTAAATTTGCGCTGAAAATTAAAAGAATTTGGAATGCTGGTTAAAAATCAAGTGTAAATCTATAAAGATAAAATACTTGATCGAAGTAAAAAAAAGTCTCAAAGTGAAAACAAAAACGTCAAGAAGTAACAAAAACCTCTAGAAGTAAAAAAAACATCTCGAAGAAAAAACTTTTCGAAGTTAAAACAAAACTGTCAAGAAGAAAAAAATCGTCTCGACGCAAAAAAGAAACGTCTCAAAGTTAAAAAACAACGTCTCGAAGAAGAAAATTATGTCTCAAAGTAAAACACTTCTCATAGCTAAAGCAAAAACGTGTGAAGAAAATAAAACGGCTCGAAGTTAAAACAGAACGTCCTGAAGTTAAAAATGTCACAGGCAAAACCAAAATTAAAATGTCGCAAAAAAGTCTCGAAGTTAAAAAGCAACGTCTCTAAGAAAAAAATGACTCAAATTGAAAAACGTCTCGAAATAAAAAACGTCTCAAAGTTAAAACAATATCGTCTCGAAGAAAAAACGTCTCGAAGCGTGGCAAGCGACGCTAAGTGAACCTAAATGAACCTAACTTAAATACAGTTATTTGAAAGAAAAGGTTTACACTTCATTTTTAACCAACGTTCCAAAATCTTTTAATTTTCGAAGCTAATTTACCTTGTAATTCTATCTCTTTTAGATACATCTAAAATTGACTCCTAAATAGTTGACACCTACATTGTACTAAATAGTTGTATAAAGTGTTGCTGGCATAACCAGCAACACTTTAAGCGTCCTGGAGTACTGGTTCTGCCTGCCTACCAGTGGGTAAAGGCAGGCACACTTAGCAGCCCCCACCCCTGGGGTGTAAGAGGGGACTCATCAGGTGAGACCTATACCAATTTTAACTTGTTATTTGCCTACAGTAATCAATCCTTGGGTTTACGCCACTGCTATTGTTGATGCTTGATGTTTTGTGCTGGTTCCTTTATACTCTTCAAATTTCAATCCCTGCTTTGCTATTTGAAATTTGTTACTAGATTGTGGACAATATCCTGCCTCATACCCAAAATGTCTTGTACCACTGCTTATTCTGTTCCTGTTTTGTTGTTTTCTTCAGATAAGAAATGAAAATTCAACTCAAGCTACCTCGTGAACTAAGGTCTGACAGCTCAATCCAATTATCTGGATCAGAATCTGTTTCAGAGCAACTACTCATGTGCAATAACCACATAAATAGCATAAAAATCAAACATAAAATGCTAGCAGATTCACTGCAACCTGACAACCTTAAATCTCCAGTGAAAGGGTTACTTGATGGCCTTATATTGGCTAAGATCTCTTCCCAGGTAGATGAGGCAGTGGTGAAAATGGAAGAGGAACAGACATTCATGCAACATAATGTCACTATCTCTTCAGATAAGCTGGATACAATCCAGCAGGAGGTGTATCCTGGCCTCAACCTAGATCTTAGTAATTTAGTGGATAAAAACCTTGAAAGCTATAACAGACGCATATTTTCTGCTGAATATTCTTTGGCTACTTTAGAGTCATCCATGAAGGACCTTAAAAACTCTTTCCATTCTATCCAGTCCAACCTGCCAAGATTAAACAGCAGCCATTTTGAACAGCAGGCTATGAGCAACCAAATTATTGTCTTTGGGGTGAAAGAAGATGCTTCCATTGAAAATACTGAAATTGATTCTTGTCACTATGTGCTGGAAAATTCCTGGCATACCAATTATTCAGTTTGATGTTGTATCAGCCAAAAGAATTGGCAAACCCTCTGCAAAACCCAGACACATAGTTGTAGAATTTTGCAACTTACGAGTTCGTCAACTGCTTCTCAGACAAAAGAAGGATTTGAAAGGATCTGGGATTCTATTTTCTGAGACGCTTACAAAACCACGCTTACAACTTCTTTCATATGCCAAGTCAAAGCTTGGCTTACGTAATGTTTGGTCCCGTAAAGGTGATATCCTGTATAAATCCCAATCTGGAAGAGTGGTTAAGCTTAATGATCAGAATGAAATTGATTTATGTGCTGCAAATGCTGAAAATTAAAGCGATGGATTTAGATTTATTTTGTTATAATATATTGAATTGTTTCTGTAGGAATTTACATGATGTTCCTAAAATATTCCTCTATTATTCTTTTCTGTCTTCACATAATTCTGACTGGTACCATACTACACTTTGGGCCAATAGTTTGGATGATATGTCCCTTCCCACTAATATTTCTTTATGTTTATTTGTGATTCTGTCGCCTTCCTAGTTGCCTGATTTACATTATATTCTTGTCGTGTCAATATACTTGTAACACCCATCATGTCAATTGGTCACATATTATAGTTTGTGCCAATACTTATAATAATATGTGCCTTCCCACTGATTTTTCTTTATGTTTGTTTATGATCCTTTCACCAACATGTAGCTTGGCTTCTATAATGTTTTTGTCATGTCAGCACACTTGAAGCTCACATGATTTTCACTGGTCCCATATTACATTTTGGGCTAATATTATGAATAATATATGCTATCCCACTGTTGTTTATTTATTTATGATTTTTTTTTATGTTTGTTTGTGATCCTATCACCTTTATGCAGGCTGATTTCTTTTATTTTTTTGTCATTTCAGCATAATTGTAGTTCATATAATCTTGACTGGTTCCACATTTTACTTTGGGCCAATATTTTAATGAATATGTGCCATGTCACTATTATTTCCTTATCTAGGTTAGTGATCCTATCGCCTTCCTGTAGCCTGAATTCTATCACATTTTTCTCATGTCAGCACACATGCAACTCACATAATTTTGACTGGTCTCATATTATACTTTGGGCCAATATTTTGAATAATATATGCCATCTCATTGATATTTCTTTATCTTTTTTTTGTGATCCTATCACCCTTGTGTACCCTGAATTCTATCATATTTTTGTCATGTCAGTATATATGCAGCTCTCATAATTTTTTACTACCCATATTATACTTTGGGCTAATATTTGGAATAATATGTGTCATTCCATTGATATTTATTTATATTTGTCTGTGATCCTATCACCTTCAGGTAGGCTGACTACTATTATATTTTTTTCATGTCAGCGTACTTACAGCTTACATAATTTATACTGGTCCCACGTTATAAATTGGGCCAATACTTTGAATAAAATGAGCCATCCTACTTATATCTCTTTATGCTTGTTTGTGATCCTCTCACCTTCATGTAGACTAATTTCTATTATTTGCTATTATTACCTGCAGCTCATGTAATAGAAATTGGTGTCACATTATACTTTGGTCCAATACTTTGGATAATTTTTGTCATCCCACTGATAATTCTATGTGTGCATTTATTATGTGTGATAATTATGGGTGATTTATCTTTTCTGTTGAATTCTTCTATTCTTAATTCAGTTATATTTGATCAACCAAGTAGGGCTGGTAAACAAGAGACTCACACACTTGATCCTCTACTTGAATCAATGGTTAATTCTAGCTGCAATTATTACACTACCATTAATTATTGTGATAAAATTTTCCCTCACTTTCTTTAAATAGTAGCTTCAATGTATTTTGTTTGAATGTGCGTGGGATAAAAGATAAGTGGGATAGTCTGAAATCGTATTTGTGGTCTGATAATTCTTGCCCTTTTGATGTAATAGGTTTAACAGAAATATGGTTTTCTGATGGTGAAAATTTTACAGCCTATGATATGCATGGTTATGTTGCTGTCCATATCCCCAGAATGGTAACAAAGTGCTCAGGGGGTATTTCTTTATTTATAAGGTCTGATATTGAGTTTAGAAGAAGGTCTGACTTTGAATCCTTGTTTACATCAGTAGTGTCCAATAGTAGGACATTTTATTCTCTTGTTATTGATCTGAAAAGCCAGTTTGCATGTGATACTGTTTTTTGTTTTATAAGCCCCCTCCTTTTCCACCGCATCTGTTCTGCGATTTGCTTGATCAACTTTCTTGTGTGGGGTCTTTCTCTAAAAATGTATTTGTGTTTTGGGAGATTTTAATTGTAATATGTTAAATATTGGATCAAGTGATGAATTTGACCATCTCTTTTGATGTGCTTTCTTCTTTTGGTCTACTTCCTACAATTTTTTTTTCTTCTCGCGTTGACCCTACTAGAAATTCTGCCACTTTAATAGATAATATTTCCATTTCTCATTCTTCTAATTTTAAATTTACTTCTGGTCTTGTTTTCACTGATCTTTCTGATCACTTCCCTATTTATGTATCACTTTTTGTGCCTCAAACTGAGATTGCTGTGGATGAGCGGGGTGAGTCTTCTTTTAGAACTTCCACAGATAAAGAAATTTCTAATTTAATACATAGTCTTCAGAGTAATGATTGGTCTAGTGTTCTTGAAGCTAATGATGTTGATTGTGCAACGAATTTATTTTTGTGTCGTATGGGAGCTCTGTTGGATAAGCATTTTTACTCTTAGAAAGAGGCCAAGGAATTCCATACCCACATGTCCATGGATGTCTAGAGGTCAGATCAATACTACACATATGAAGGCGTCTCTGTTCAAGGCTGCATGTAAAAGTAAGACACAGGATGATCTTTTGAAGTATAAACTTTATAAAAATGTGCTTACTTCTTCAATACGTGCAGCCAAAAAGCTCTTTTTTTTGCGTCGAATTGATGAATGTAAGGAGAATTTGCGAAAGGTTTGGACTGTAGTTAATGAAGCTCTTTCTCGCTAGAAACTCAAACAGTCCCCCCTTGTCGTCACAGGAAAGCTGATGGATCTTTTGTGGACAAAAATTCTTCAGCAAGCGCCTTCAATTCGTATTTTACCAAACTTCCTTCAGTTCCTATTCCACCCCACAGCAGAGTAAGTAGTTTTCCCTTAGCAGAAAAGTCAATTTTCCCTTTTCCCATGCAGTGATACCGAAATTTCTAAACATTATTTCTCAGCTTTCAAGTAGCCGTTCAGTTGATGGTTTTGGTTTGAGCTGTAATGTTCTTAAAAAAATTGGTCAGTTCGTTTCTAACCCCATCTCACACATAACTAATTTCTCTCTTTCTTTTGGTGTTTTTCCTCACTTATTTAAAGTTGCTAATGTTGTACCTTTGTTTAAAAAAGGTGATTCATCTCTAATTTTCAAACTATAGACCTATATCTCTTATTCCTGTAATCTCTAAGGTTGTTGAAAAAGTAGCGTATTGTAGACTGTCTTCATTTGTATTTAGTACTAATACGCATGCAGGAAATTCTCTCATAACTAACCATCAGTATGACTTTCGTCCCAGTTTTTCTACCTTGCATGCACTTTCAGATGCAACAGAGTTTGTGCGTGTTAATCTTGACAATGGCTTGTGTTTTTTGGGTCTATTTCTTGACTTTTCAAAGGCATTTGATATGGTCGTTCACTCTGTTCTTTTGTCTAAATTATCTTCATTTGGAGTGCATGGAGTCCCACTTGAATGGTTTAGGTCTTACCTCTCAGGGAGATCTCAGTATGTTTCGGTTAACGGTACTTCTTCCTCTTCCTTGCCTATTTTGAAAGGTGTCCCACATGGCTCTGTGCTTGGACCACTTTTGTTTTTGATTTATATTAATGATCTTGTTGATGGTCTTCATCCCCTTGTGCACTCTATTCTTTTTGCTGACGACAGTAACTTTTTCATTGCTGCAGTGGACCTGCCATCTGCCACTTCCCTAGCTCAAGGTCTTCTTGATAAAGTAAAAGATTGGTGCTGGTCAAATGAACAGCCAAAAAAGTGCCATTGTACACTTCAGGACCCCTTATTGTATGAGAGACGCAAGGGAGCCAACCATCCTGACTTATGGGAATGCTATTATACCGGAAGCTACTATAGCGAAATTTCTTGGTGTGTATCTTGACTGTTTTCTTTCTTTTAAACCCCATATAACTCATACCCGTTCCCTTGTCCTCCGCCAATCTTCAATGTTATACAGGGTTAACTCATTTCTTCCCCCCAGATGTTATATTTTCTCTTTATTATGCTATTATTTTTCCTTACATTTCTTATTGCTGTTCTGTCTGGGGTAGTGCTAATAAATCTCTTCTCTGCTCACTTAAAATATCCCAAAATAGGGCGGTGAAGGCTACTTTTCTTCTACCTCGTTTTTAATCCTCCTCTGATCTTTATAAAGATACTGGAATAGCTCCGCTGGATCGTATTGTGGGTAAAAGTTACCTTTATTTAGCACATTCTGCTTTTCTAGGTTCACTTCCACCGTCTCTGCTGCAGTTTTTCTTTCTCTCAGGCTCAGGTAGGTACTCTTCTTTTTTACGTAGCTCTTATCGCAGATTCATTTTACTTAAACGATCATCAACAGCAGGTCAGAGGTCTCCTGTTTATCATTCAATTTTACTATGGAACTCCATCCCTCCTGATGTCCCTCTATCTCTTTTTGCAAAGGCAGTTTCTCACCGGGTCTTTCCAGTATAGTAATCTTTATCCCCTTTTTTCTTTTTTTGAATTCCATCCAAATTTATATGTCTCTCTTTCTTCATTTAATATATTTTTTCTGATTTTGATTTTTTTATTTTATTCAATCCACATTTTTAATCTCTTTTCTTGGTTTAAGTATTTTTTTTCAGTTATATGTTAAGTTTCCATCTAAATCCCCCATTTTCATAAATGTCTCTTGATCCAGGTTTTTTTTTATGTGCTTTATAATAGTGTCTTATTTTGTTTTGTTTGCCCCTTTACAAGCTGAGTTCCTTGGGCGTGTAAAAACCTTACGTTTGTAATTGTTTTTTTTTTAGTATTAATAAATTGATTGATTGATTGATTGATGTGTATTTTTTCGGTAAAGTGCAAATTATATTCTGGCCTTGGGAAGGCATAGGGGTTTGAGCCTAATTTCTGCTCGTTTTGAGCTTGACTCGGTTATTTATTGTAATATCTGTTCGTTTTGGGTTTCATTTATTTATCGCTGCTGATTTGTGGTAGTTTCACGCTTGGTAGATTATTTGATTCTATTTTTGCTTTTTTTAAATGTAGTTCTTTACTTTTGTTTGAAAAACACTTATTTTGTGGAAAAAGTTTTTTTAATTAATTTCTGTTCGTTTTATATTGACATAGTCTTTTCAGAGAAAAGAAAAATAATGCTTTAAATCTTTTCGTTTTTTTAAGAATTTATAGTTTGGCCTGCTATTTGTATGCTGGAGAAAAATTTTCAGCAATTTTTAACAACATACACCCTCTTAAAAATCTGGACACAAATAGTAGTGTTTAATTTAGTTTCATACCTCCTCTAGTTGACCTGAAATTGAAAACTTAATACCATTCGCAAACAAATTTGTTTACTTTCTTTGATAGCTTGGATATACTTACGCTTTTTTGATTCGGTTAAATTTTAAGAGCAGAAGCAGCCCCAAAAGTTAGAACATAATCCCTCAGTCGTTCTTGGGATTCTGCTGAGATGCATTATTGGGAATTATCATTAACACAGTGCATTTTGATTTAATCTTATGCCAACATTTAGTTTTTAAACATAAAGTCAAAGGGGAGGGTGGGCGTGGGAGGGGGTTAGTTTCCCTCCAATTACTTTCGACTATTAAAAAGGGCATCATCCCTTTCTGTTTTCAATCGAATGAGTCCTTTTTGAAGTTCCTACGACAACTCCTTCGATAGAAAGTGCCCTGGTCTAAACAACAACAACAACATAATAATAATACATTATACCCACATCGATTTTACTATAAAAATGTCAAGCCATCCAATCACTTTTGACTATTAAAAAGGGCATTAAGCCTTTCTATTTCCAATCGAATCAACCCTTTTTAGTTTCTACGACAACACTTCCTATAAAAAACCTTATATGCCCCCAGGGCATAAATTAAACTCTTACCCTAAGGGCTGTGAGGGTGATTGTCATCCTCTAAGACCTAATTTCCAGAACTTTCAACTACGTTAAACAAAATGGCTATCTCAAAATTTTGATTGGATGTGTCTGCGAAAATAGTGGGTGTGAGAGGGGCATTAGTCTTTCTCCAATCATTTTCAACTATTAATAAAGGCACTAGCCCTTTCAATTTCCAATAAAATGAGCCTTTTTGAGTTTCTATGACAGCCCTTTCAATAAAAACCTTATATGCCCCCAGGGGATAACTTACAACCCTCGCCCTCAGGGCTGGGGGGGGGGGAGCTGTCATCCTCACAGACCTAATTTCCAGATGTCCCACTACATTGTACAAAATGGCTATCTGAAAATTTTGATTGGATATGTTTGGGGGAATAGTGGGCGTGAGAGGGGAGTTAGTTACCGTCCAATCACTTTCAACTATTAGAAAGGGCATTAACCCTCTCAATTTCCAATTGAATGAGCCCCTTTTGAAGTTTTTACGACAACTCTATCATTAAAAACCTTATATGCCCCAAGGGCATAAATTACAACATTTTTTCTGGGGACTCTAGGGGAATTTTTCATCCTTAAATACATAATTTCCAAAACTTTCAACTACGTTTAACAACAGGGCTATCTCTAAACTTTGATTGAATGTGTTTGTGGAAGTGGTGGGCGCGAGAGGGGGGTTATTTACTCTCCACTCACTTTCGACTATTAAAAACGGCAATTTCAATTTCCAATCAAGTGAGTCCCTTTTGGAATTTCTACAACAACTTTCTATATAAACCTTATCTTCCCCCAGGGTATAACTTACAACCCTTGCACTGAGGTTTCTGATGGGATTTTCATCCTAAAAGACCTAATTTCCAGAACTTTCGACTACGTTGAACAAAATCGATATCTCCAAATTTTGGTTGGATATGTCTGGGGAAATGGTGGGCTTGAGAGGGGGGTTAGTTGCCCTTCAATCACTTTCGACTATTAAATGGGCACTAGCACTTTCAGTTTTCAATTGAGTGAGTCCTTTTTGATGTTTTTACAACATCGCTTTCTATAAATAACCTTAGATGCTCCCAGGGCATAACTTAAAACCCTTGACATGAGGGTTGTGGGGGGGGGGGGTGGGTTGTCATTTTTAAAGACCTAATTTCCAAAACTTTCAACTGCGTTGAATAAAATAGCTATCTAAAAATTTGGATTGGATGTGATTGTGGAAAAGGTGGGCGTGAGAGGGGGTTTAGTTGCCCTCAAATCACTTACGACTATTAAAATGGGCGCAAGCCCTTTGAATTGCCATTCAAATGAGCCATTTTTCAAGTTCCTACGAGAAAGATTTCAATAAAAACCTAATATACCCCTAGGGCATACCTTATAACCCTTGCCCTGAAGACTGTGGGGGGAGTTTCCTGCTCAAAGGTATAATTTCCTGAACTTTAAACTGCGTGGAACAAAATAGCTATCGAAAAATTTTCATTGGATATGTTTGGGGAAATGGTGGGCATGGAAGGGTGTGTTAGTTGCCTTCCAATCACTTTCGACTATTAAAAAGGGACTAGCTATTTCAATTTCCAATCGAATGAGCCCTTTTTGAAGTTCCTACGACGACGCGTTCTATAAAAACCTTAGAAGCCCCCAGGGCATAACTTACAACCCTTGCCCTGAGGACTGTGGGGAGTGTCCTCCTTAAAAACATAATTTTTATCTGGAAATCAACAACACTGAACAAAATGGCTACATAAAAATTTTTGATTGGATGTGTTTGGGAAAAGGTGGTGAGAGAGGGGGGCTAGTTGCTCTCAAATAACTTTCGACTATTAAAAAGGGTACTAGACCTTTGAATTTTAAATCGAATCAGCCCTTTTTCAAGTTTCTATGACAAAGATTTCAATAAAAACTTATATGCCCCCAGGGCATAACTTATAACCCTTGCTTTGAAGACTGTGGGGGGAGTGTCCTGCTCAAAGGTATATTTTCCTGAACTTTAACTGCGTGGAACAAAATGTCTATCTCAAAATTTTGATTGGATGTGTTTGGGGCAATGGTGGGTGTGCGAGGGGCGTTAGTCTTTCTCCAATCACTTTCAACTATCAAAAAAGGCACTAGCCCTTTTAATTTACAATCAAATGAGCTCTTTTGAAGTTTCTACGACAACGCTTTCTATAAAAACCTTATATGCCCCCAGGGGATAACTTAAAACCCTCGCCTTGAGGGCTGGGGGGGGGGGTTGTCATCCTAAAAGACCTTATTTCCAGAACTTTCTACTACATTGAACAAAATGGCTATCTGAAAATTTTGATTGGATGTGTTTGGGGGAATGGTGGGCGTGAGAGGTGGTTTAGTTACCGTCCATTAACTTTCAACTATTAAAAAGGGCACTAGCCCTCTCAATTTCCAATTGAATGAGCCCTTTTGAAGTTTTTACGACAACTCTATCATTAAAAACCTTATATGCCCCCAGGGCATAACTTACAACCTTTGCCCTGGGGACTCTGGGGGGATGTCATCCTTAAATACATAATTTTCAGAGCTTTTAACTACGTTGAAGAAATGGATATCTCTAAACTTTGATTGAATGTGTTTGGGGAAATGGTGGGCGTGAGAGGGGGGCTAATTACTCTTCACTCACTTTTGACTATTAAAAAGGACAATTTCAATTTCCAATCAAATGAGCCCCTTTTGAAATTTCTACAACAACTTTCTATATAAACCCTTATATGCCTCCAGGGCATAATTTACAACCCTTGCACTGAGGTTTCTGATGGGGTTATCCTCCTAAAAGACCTACTTTCCAGATCTCAAATTTTGATTGGATAGGTCTGGGGAAATTGTGGGCGTGAGAGGGGGGGGTAGTTGCCCTTCAATCACTTTCGACTATTAAATGGGCACTAGCACTTTCAGTTTTCAATTGAATGAGCCCTTTTTGATGTTTTTATAACATCACTTTCTATAAAAAACCTTAGATGCTCCCAGGGCATAACTTAAAACCTTTGACATGAGGGTTGTGGGGGGGGGGGATGGGCTGTCATTCTTAAAGACCTAATTTCCAAAACTTTAAACCGCGTTGAATAAAATGGCTATCTAAAAATTTTGATTGGATATGTCTGGGGAAATGGTGGGCGTGAGAGGGGGGTTAGTTGCCCTTCAATCACTTTCGACTATTAAAAGGGCACTAGCCCTTTAAATTTCAATTGAATGAGCCCTTTTTGATGTTTTTATAACATCACTTTCTATAAAAAAACCTTAGATGCTCCCAGGGCATAACTTAAAACCCTTGACATGAGGGTTGTGGGGGGATCGGTTGTCATTCTTAAAGACCTAATTTCCAAAACTTTCAACTGCATTGAATAAAATGGCTATCTAAAAATTTTGATTTGATGTGTTTGGGGAAAAGGTGGGCGTGAGAGGGGGGTTAGTTGCCGTCAAATCACTTTCGACTATTAAACTAGCCCTTTGAATTTCCATTCGAATGAGCCCTTTTTCAAGTTTCTACGACAAAGATTTCAATAAAAACCTTATATGCCCCAAGGGCATAACTTATAACCCTTGCCGTGAAGACTGTGGGGGGAGTGTCCTGCTCAAAGGTATAACTTCCTGAACATTAAACTACGTGGAATAAAAAGGCTATCAAAAAATTTGGATTGGATATGTTCGGGGAAAGAGTGGGCGTGGAAACGGGTGTTAGTTGCCTTCCAATCACTTTCGACTATTAAAACGGGCACTAGCCATTTCAATTTCCAATCTAATGAGCCCTTTTTGAAGTTTCTACGACGACGCGTTCTATTAAAACCTTATATGCCCCCAGGGCATAAATTACAACCCTTGCCCTGAGGACTGTGGGGGAGTGTCCTCTTCAAAAACATAATTTCTATCTGGAAATCCACAACACTGAACAAAATGGCTATATAAAAATTTTGATTGGATGTGTTTGGGGAAAAGGTGGGCGAGAGAGGGGGCTAGTTGCCCTCAAATAACTTTCAAAGGGCACTAGACCTTTGAATTTTAAATCAAATGAGCCCTTTTTCAAGTTTCTACGACAAATATTTCAATAAAAACTTATATACCCCCAGGGCCTAATTTATAACCCTTGCTCTGAAGACTGTGGGGGGAGTGTCCTGCTCAAAGGTATATTTTCCTGAACTTTAACTGCGTGGAACAAAATGACTTTCTCAATTCTCAATATTTTGATTGGATGTGTTTGGGGAAATGGTGGGCGTGCGAGGGGCGTTAGTCGTTCTCCAATCACTTTCAACTATTGAAAAAGGCACTAGCCCTTTTAATTTCCAATCAAAGGAGCTATTTTTAAGTTTCTACGACAACACTTTCAATAAAAACCTTATATGCCCCCAGGGGATAACTTACATCCCTCGCCCTGAGGGTTAGGGGGTGGGTTGTCATCCTCAAAGACCTAATTTCCAGAACCTTCTACTACGTTGAAGAAAATGGTTGTCTGAAAATTTTGATTGGATGTGTTTGGGGGAATGGTGGGCGTGAGAGGGGGGTTAGTTACCGTCCAATCACTTTCAACTATTAAAAAGGGCACTAGCCCTCTCAATTTCCAATTGAATTTTTTTTTTGGTGAATGTTGTGAGTTGTGTTGGGTTGTTTGTGTGGATTATTCTGAAGTTCCCACTTTTTTTGTTGGAGGGGTGGGAGAGGGAGAGGAGAGAAGATATTTATTTGTTTTTGGGTTGGGTTATATTAAGGTCCGAGGAAATAAAAGATAATAAAAGAAAATATTATATTATTTATTTATTTAAGTGTTTCTCTTTTTTTCGAGTTTTTGTCCGGCATTCAGTAGTGCATTGGATTGTGTTTTTTTAAATGAGAAGTTTGTTTACTTATTTATTGTAACCCGTTTGTAAATAAAAAAAAGAATGAGCCCCTTTTGAAGTTTTTGCGACAACTCTATCATGAAAAACCTTATATATCCCCAGAGCATAACATACAACCTTTGCCCTTGGACTCTGGGGGGCTTATCATCCTTAAATACATAATTTCCAGAAATTTCAACTACGTTGAACAAAAATGGCTATCTCTAAACTTTGGTTGAATGTGTTTGGGGAAATGGTGGGCGTGAGAGGGGGGGGTTAATTACTCTCCACGCACTTTTGACTATTAAAAGGACAATTTCCAATCAAATGAGCCCCTTTTGAAATTTTTAAAACAACTTTCTATATAAACCTTATGTGCATCCAGGGCATAACTCACAACCGTTGCACTGAGGGCTCTGGTGGGGTTATCATCCTAAAAGACCTACTTTTCAGAACTTTCGACTACGTTGAACAAAATGGATATCTCAAAATTTTGATTGAATGTGTTTGGGGAAATGGTGGGCGTGAGAGGGGGGTAGTTGCTCTTCAATCACTTTCGACTATTAAAAGGGCACTAGCCCTTTCAATTTTCAATTGAATGAGCGCTTTTTGATGTTTTTACAGCATCGCTTTCTATAAAAAAACCTTAGATGATCCCAGGGCATAACTTAAAACCCTTGCCATGAGGGTTGTGGGGGGGATGGGTTGTCATTCTTAAAGACCTAGTTTCCAAAACTTTCAACTGCGTTGAATAAAATAGCTATCTAAAAATTTTGATTGGATGTGTTTGTGGAAAAAGTGGGCATGAGAGGGGGATTAGTTGCCCTCAAATCACTATTGACTATTAAAATGGGCACTATCCCTTTTAATTTCCATTCGAATGAGCCCTTTTTCAAGTTTTTACGACAAAGATTTCAATAAAAACCTATGCCCCAGGAATTAAATTATAATCCTTCCCCTAAAGACTGTGGGGGGAGTGTCCTGCTCAAAGGTATAAGTTCCTGAACTTTTAACTGCCTGGAACAAAATGGCTATCGAAAAATTTTGATTGGATATGTTTGGGGAAACGGTGGGCGTGGAAGGGTGTTAGTTGCCTTCCAATCACTTTCGACTATTAAAAAGGGCACTAGCCATTTCAATTTACAATCGAATGAGCCCTTTTTGAAGTTTCTACGACGACGCGTTCTATAAAAACCTTATATGCCCGCAGGGCATAACTTACAACCCTTGCCCTGAGGACTGTGGGGGAGTGTCCTCCTCAAAAACATAATTTCTATCTGGAAATCCACAACACTGAACAAAATGGCTATCTAAAAATTTTGAATGGATGTGTTTGGGGAAAAGGTGGACGAGAGAGGGGGGCTAGTTGCCCTCAAATAACTTTCGACTATTAAAAAGGGTACTAGACCTTTGAGTTTTAAATTGAATGAGCCCTTTTTCTACGTTTCTACGACAAAGATTTCAATAAAAATTTATATGCCTAGGGCATAACTTATAACCCTTGCTCTGAAGACTGTGGGGGGAGTGTCCTGCTCAAAGGTATATTTTCCTTAACTGCAAACTGCGTGGAACTTTAACTGCGTGGAGCAAAATGGCTATCTCAAAATTTTGATTGGATATGTTTGGGGAAATGGTGGGCGTGCGATGGGCTTTGGTCTTTCTCTAATCCCTTTCAATTATTAAAAAAGATACTAGCCCATTTAATTTCCAATCAAATGAGATTTTTTGAAGTTTTGACGACAACACTTTCAATAAAAACCTTATATGCCCCCAGGGGGATAACTTACAACCCTCGCCCTGAGGGCTAGGGGGGGGGTTGTCATCCTCAAAGACCTAGTTTCCAGAACTTTCTACTACTTTGAACAAAATGGCTATCTGAAAATTTTGATTGGATGTGTTTGGGGGAATGGTGGGTTTTGAGAGGGGTTAGTTACCGTCCAATCACTTTTAACTATTAAAAAGGGCACTAGCCCTCTCAATTTCTAATTGAATGAGCCCTTTTGAAGTTTACGACAACTCTATCATTAAATACCTTATATACCCCCAGGGCATAACTTACAACCTTTTCCCTGGGGACTCTGGGGGGTTTGTCATCCTTAAATACATAATTTCTAGAACTTTCAACTACGTTGAACAAAATAGCTATCTCTAAACTTTGATTGAATGTGTTTGGGGAAATGGTGGGTGTGAGAGGGGGGTTAATTAGTCTCCACTCACTTTCGACTATTAAAAAGGAAAATTTCAACTTCCAATCAAATTAGCCCCTTTTGAAATTTCTACAACAACTTTCTATATAAACCTTATATGCCTCCAGGGCATAACTTACAACCCTTGCACTGAGGGTTCTGATGGGGTTATCATCCTAAAAGACCTAATTTACAGAACTTTCGACTACGATGAACAAAATGGATATCTCAAAATTTTGATTGGATATGTGTTGGGGAAATGGTGGGCGTGAGAGGGGGGTTAGTTGCCCTTCAATCACTTTCAACTATTAAAAGGGAACTAACCATGTAAATTTTCAATTGAATGACCTTTTTAATGTTTTTTCAACATCACTATCACTTTCGACTATTAAAAGGGCACTAGCCCCTTGAATTTCCAATTGAATGAGCCCTTTTTCAAGTTTATATGACAAAGATTGCAATAAAAACCTTCTATGCCCCCAGGGCATAACTTATAACCCTTGTCCTGAAGACTGTGGGGGGAGTGTCTTGCTCAAAGGTAAAATTTCCTGAACTTTAAACTATGTGGAACAAAATGGCTGTCTAAAATTTTGATTGGAAATGTTTGGAGAAATGGTGGGCGTGGAAGGGGTGTTTGTCAAAGGTATAACCTTCCAATCACTTTCGACTATTAGAAAGGGCACTAGCCATTTCAATTTCCCAATCGAATGAGCCCTTTTTGAAATTTATACGACGACGTGTTCTACAAGAACCTTATATGCCCCCAGGGCATAACTTACAACCCTTTCAATGAGGGCTCTGGGGTAGTTTACTCCTTAAAACATAATTTCTATCTGGAAATCAACAACAATGAACAAAATGGCTATCGAAAAATTTTGATTGGATGTGTTTGGGAATAAGATGGGCGAGAGAGGGGGGCTAGTTGCCCCCAAATCACTTTCGACTATTAAAAAGCGCACTAGACCTTTGAGTTTCCAATCGAATGAGCCCTTTGTCAAGTTTCTACGACATATATTTCAGTAAACACTTATATGCCCCAGGGCATAACTTATAACCCTTGCCCTAAAGACTGTGGGGGGAGTGTACTTACAACTCTTGTCCTGAGGGCTCTGAGGGGGCTGTCATCTTCAAAGACCTAATTTACAGAACTTAAAACTACGTTGAATAAAATGGCTATCTGAAAATTTTGATTGGATTTGTTTCGGGAAAAGGTGGGTGTGAAAGGGGGTTGAGTTGCCCTCCAATCACTTTCGACTATTAAAGCCCCGAAACTTTGAACATAATACCCTCAGTTGTCCTTGGGATAGTGCTGAGATGCCTTATTGGGAATGAGCTTTAACACAGTGCATTTTGATTTAATCTTATGGCAACATTTAGTTTTTAAACATAAAGTTAAATGGGAGGGTGGGCGTGGGGGGGGATTAGTTTCCCTCCAATCACTTTCGACTATTAAAAAGGGCATCAGCCCTTTGTATTTTAAATTGAATGAGCCCATTTCGGAGTTTCTACGACAACTCCTTCGATACAAAGTGCCCTGGTCTGAACAACAACAACAACAAAATAATAATAGATTATACCCACATCGATCTTTACTATAAAAATGTCAAGCCTTCCAATCACTTTAGTAGAGCAGTACTTTATACTTTGCTTAGATTATGTTCTTTCCCGTACCAAATA
The DNA here is from genome assembly GCA_027921565.1 of Artemia sinica. Classification (NCBI taxonomy): domain Eukaryota; kingdom Metazoa; phylum Arthropoda; class Branchiopoda; order Anostraca; family Artemiidae; genus Artemia; species Artemia sinica. The sequence goes on along the minus strand of CM051267.1, from coordinate 21,625,489 downwards.
AAAAAGGGGTTTTAAATTCAGTTAGAACATCGTTGGTAGATAATGTTAAAAATTGGGCTTGGATTGTCTATGAGCCCCCCAAAGATGTAAACTCCTACGGTCATTTTTTCCCCGTTACGGCAATAAGTCGACTCTTATTTCAAGGCGTGAAGAAAGGGGAACGTCACTATTGCCCCATGTGTCTTTCCCCATTTAGATCTGAACGAACATTCACGGATCAAATGAGATATTGCAAACTTAATGGCAATCAAAGGATAGAGATGCCGGCAGGAGACAAAGCTACCTTAGAATTTAAAAATTTTCCAAAAGTCCCTGCTACAGATTGATAAAGTATCTATGGCATGTGAATCAAGACTGTTGGAGGTATCGGACCCATCAAGGCCAAATATAGTCAAGGAACACAAACTCGTAGCGTGTTCCTATGCGCATGCCCGACGCGATTCTAACAATAAAACGCAATTCGAATAGTTTTTTGCAACTATGGACGAGGAGGGTAGCATGGAGAAATTATTGGTGTGTTTAATAAAAACAGCAAATAAATCTATTTCACGATTGAGTCACATCAACCCCCCAATGTCATTATCAGATAAGTAGCAACGGCCACTAGAAAAGGGGACAGTTTGTTGGGTTTGTAGGGGTGCTCTTGCCGCAAAACGTGCTGTTCAGGATCACAATCACCTTATTGACCCAAATTCAACGGGGAAAAGTAACTTTCGGGGGTGGGCTTACAATTCTTGTAATTTAAAAGTTAAACAGCAGCTCTTTCTTCCGGTTTTTATACATAATTCCAACTACGATTTGAAGTATGTGCTACCAGCAATAGCAAAATTTTCAAAGAAATGAGGTTGTGGATGATGCATGGGTGATAGACAGCTTTTCCTACAAAATCTTTCCCAAATCAGCGGAAAAGTTGCTTGTTTTAGAATTTATGTGGAGATATGTTGAAGGCGACGTTGAGTACACGAATAAAATTCGCTTTTTAGATTCCTTCAGTTTCTTCCCAAATCTTTGAGCGAATTAATTCAATTGCAGAAAAACAATGACGGCTGCAATGCTTTCCCCCTTCTCAAGCAACAATTTCCAAATGATTTATATGATTTGTTGACGGTCAAGGGCATATATCCTTATGATTAAACAGCTTCATGTCGAGATTCGCCGGGGAAACTATTCCCTCGATCGAATCGTTTTTACGACAGTCTACACGATCGTAGGTGTACTCCTGATGAATACAGTTTTGCCAAAACAGTGTGGGCAGAGGGAGGGTGTAAAAATGGGTTTGACTACTGCAAGATTTATTTGTCAAGTGATGTGCTAATTTTGTTGGAAATTATCTGTATAAATACGGATAAAATAAATGAGGAATTTAATCTTGATATAGAATATTATTTTTCATCTCCTCATCTGGTAATGGACCTCATCCTAAGAACTAGCGGGGAAAAAATCGGGCTGATCACTGACATCGATCAGCACTTGTTCATCGAGAGGTCGATGAGGGGTTGATACATTTTTCATGGGGATCGTATCTCGGAAACTGATCCAACTGGAGAGAAGACGGGAACAAATTCGGATGCAGTGTTCCTTGATATGAATTCCCTCTACCCCTCGGCCATGTCTCATTATGCGCTACCCTGAGATGACTATAAATGGTTCAATGACCCTCAAGTCTCCAATTTCCCTAACATTGACATTGTTGAGGAGAGTGGGCCGGTTGGATGGTCTTTTGAAATTGATGGGGAGATACCAGTTGAGTTTCACGATTCGGTAAAGGATTTTGTTTTTCCATGCATCAATAGACCTGTGTCTAGGGATTCTTTGAGTCCCCGCAACAGACGTTTGGTCGAGGTGGAGGTATTGCATTGGTCACCTTCAAAACAAAAACTTATTGCCGACCTCCTGCCAAAGAAAAATATTGTTGTACATCATTTGGCTTTAAAATGGATGTGCAACAACGGTTTCAATGTCACAAAGGGTCATAGAGTCCTCCAGTTTAGTCAAAACCCCTATCTGAAAACATTTATTGACACTTTTGTTAAGAAACGTTCTGAAGGAAGAAAAAAGCCGAAAAAGAAATCTATAAGCTCATTTTAAATTCGGCTTTAGGTAAAATGCGTGAAAGTGTTCGCAATAGAAATCGTTGTGACGTCATGACCGATCCCGAACAATGTGCTCGAATTATTGCCGATCCAAACTACACTTCCTTTACAATCATTGGCCCGGACATGGTACTATTGAATAGGAAAAAAGAAGAAGCAGTGTCCTGAATAAAAAAAATATTGCTGCAGGCAGTGCAATCTTGGAGAGATCTCTAAAAAGCTCAAGTTGTAATTCTACTAAAATGTGGCTAGGGTACAGTGGCCGGAGAAGGGACAAGTAGAGGTCTGCTATGGGGACACAGATTCTCTACTGCTAAAATTAAAAACTCAAAACCTACTTCATGATTTGCGCACGGTGAAATCATCAGTTCTCGGATGGACTACACCAACTGGAGTGGGGGAGGTCTACCCAGAGCTAGTGAAACGTCGGGCACCAAATCAACTTTTATTTTTAAAATCAGAAACGGGAAGTGACATGATTTCCCGTGGTATGTTTATAAGTCCGAAGGTGTACTTTATACTGACACAAGACAAGAAAATCAAAAAACGTTGCAAAGGAGTACCCACGCGCTATGTGGATAAGAATTTCGACATGGACGTTTATAGGAATTGTATTGTTGAAAATACAATTCTACGAGCGAAATTGTTGGCAATTCGTTCGTTAAACTACAGGAACTTCACTGCAAATATAGAAAAAATTGCCCTGAGTACCATTTCCGACAAGGTCTATGTTTGTCAAGACGGTGTGACTACCCTCCCCCTGTGGCACTATTTAACTTCCGACCGAACCGAATGTGTTAGTCATAGGGAAAGTCTCGGTTTGAGTAAAGTCAAATAAAACAAAATTTCCCTAAACCTTGGGGTGGGGGGCTCGCGGCCCAGGGGAAGACCTTCGGCCGCCCGGCCGGCCGCCAGCGGGGGGCGCCGCAACCAGGTATCTTTTTTTTACTTAGAGCAGATTTTTTTTTTGTAAATTTACATGTTGTTGTTTGTACCGTGAGTAATATTTGATAAATTTAAAATACGAAAAAAATAAAATTCTTTCCTTCTAAGGATAATTCCGACATAAATTAAACTTCCCCTAATATATTTAAATCCCGTTTCAAAAAGAAAACTTCTTAATCAGCAAAAAAATAACTGTATTTTAGTCTCAGCCAAACATCGACGCTAATCGGTTTTGAATTTTGCGAAGATGCTTGGCAATAAAAAAAAATCACTAGATACAAAGTTCACAGGAAGTTTAAGTTATTATAGCAGTATGAATGTTTAATCATCAGAAATATTAAAAACAAATTATTGGATGGGCAGTTAGCATAATGAGTTTAGTTTGCAAACATAATTACGAGGTAGCGGGCCCTCCAAGGAGTTGGGCCAATCGCGAAATAGCTCTTAGCGCGCAGAATCAAGAATAGCGTCTTATAGTGTTGGAAAAGTGTTTTTCGGGGCATTGCCATTCAGTCATTATTGTTACTATTATGATTGAGAGCCCAGGCGTTATGATTACGGACATTTTGTTCCTGCCGAAGTGAAGCCTTGCCCATATACATACATTGTTGTACACCTGAAATGTAAGTTCAATAAATCCATTACTTTCCTATTTGTGCTTGTTCTTATTATATGCCCGTGTCTTATCGCAAGTTGATAACTAGTTCAATTGTACTCCATAGGCAGCGCTCCCTAAGGAATCTGATTTGGAGATAATTCGAGGAAAAGAGGTTACACTTTTGTAATTACATACTTTATTTTCTCTCTAACATTGAGAGTGGCGCGGTCACCCATTTACCTTACTCCCCATTGCTGTCGTGCCGTCCTTAATGGCATAATCTTTAGCGTTACAAGTGGCGCGATCGGAGAACTGATAAGGTGCAAGTTCAAAGCTTTAAACCTTAACAGCGCAGTTGGCGCGATCGGTATACAGATTAAGCCCTTAACACTTCAATAATGGATTTATCGAACTATATAAACACATAAATACTGAGAACCCCATTGACCAGTACAAGATATAAGTACATAAATATCACCCTTGATAATCCTTACGGACCCATATGCCATATGACTGTATAGTTATGATATTTGATGAACCAAAAAATTGTTTATGTGTCGCAGATTCACGCGTCAAATCCCTTTCGACCATTTCTCGGAATCCATCCTATCACCTCTATCAAATGCGAAAAGTTCCTATCTCTGTTATCCCATAAATGTTATGAGATAATTTCTGAAATATGGACATGGAAACCAACCACTGAATTACAGAAACCAAAATTTAACCCCAGTGACTAACCCCTCAGTGACAATATACTCCTCCCACAAGTTATAGACAATATGTTGAAGGAGTCACTAAAATTTGATGTCGAGCCATTTGAAATCCAAACATCAATTCCCCTGTGATTAACCAAGGAATCACCGCAAAAGTTAATAGACACAAGCCAGGAACGAACAATTTTGTAAGCGAACTTAATGTCTAAGTGCACAAACGAACAATTAATTATACGAGAATTACATTCTCTATGTACTTTAAAATATACCAAGAACGATATGCTGAGAAGAAATTCAACCCATCTATTATCAACGCAGTCCCAGTGTTCAACCCCTTAACGATAAGGCACCTTATGAACTATCCAAAAACAGCAGGTGAGAATGAACTCTAATATCAAAATTCCACACACCTCTACCTGGGAGTATCTTTTCCCGTTTAACAATCAGAGAAAGCGTTTCGTCCAAGATGAACATAACCATGCTCGAACTGTTCTGTGAAAAAACTATATTGTAAGTGTTTTAAAAGTTTTGCCAAGACGAAAGGAGTGAAGGACCATAATTTCACACAGAAGGAGTGAGTACGCTAAGAGGCAAGTAAGGTGATGAAATAGGTGTGAATTTACACATGTCACATTTTAATAGTTTTGATAAAAAATAGTTTTGAAAAACAACTTCGATAACTTATTATCAGAATCATATAACGAACAAACCCAGTGAAAATGTTTTAATGACTACCAGTGAATGTAGTGAACACTTTAAATCGTTCAAATGTATATGTATTGCTATTTACCTAGATGGAGTTAATGTAAAATCAATGTATTTTCCCATTAATTTAGCGTAGATAGGAAGCATAATTATCCTATAGTTAACAAAATAAAAAAAAAACTTTGTAAACGGTGAATTTTCAAAAAATCTTATAGTAAAAGTAGAATAGCCCCAACCTTGTTAGAAATGTAAAAGTCATCAGTGTTAGATGTAGAAAAAAAATCTTTATTATAGTAGCTAGGCTAGAATCATAGATAATCTTAGTCCGGTAGATGAACTTTAGAAAGGGATATATAATAAAATAAGAAAAGTAATAGAGAACATTTTTATCACTCCTGATTAAGCTTATATAAAAGTATAAAATAATACAATGTCAATTAAATTACGTAGGGCTAATAGTTAATAAATAGCGAATATTTCAAAAACCCAAGGGCAAGCAAGTCCTAATGACGGGACGTCATTAAATAATGGGAAGGGTAACATGTACCGTGAGTAATATGTGATATATTTAAAATACAAAATAAATAAATAAAATTCTTTCCTTCTATGGATAATTCCGACATAAATTAAGCTTCCCCTAATTAAGTTTAAATTCCGTTTCAAAAAGAAAACTTTTTAATCAGCAAAAGAAAAACTGCATTTTAGTCTCAGCCAACCATCGACGCTAATCAGTTTTGAATTTCACGAAGATGCTTGGCAAAAAAAAATCACTAGATACAAAGTTCACAGGAAGTTTAAGTTATTATAGCAGTATGAATGTTTAATCATCAAAAATATTGAAAACAAATTATTGGATGGGCAGTTAGCATAATGAGTTTGGTTTGCAAACATAATTACGAGGTAGCGGCCCTCCAAGGAGTTGGGCGAATCGTGAAATAGCTCTTAGCGTGCAGAATCAAGAAGAGCATCTTATACTGTTGGAAAAGTGTTTTTTGGTGCATTGCCATTCAGTAATTATTGTTACTATTATGATTCAGAACCCAGGCGTTATGATTATAGACATTATGTTCCTACCGAAGTGAAGCCTTGCCCATATACATACATTGTTGTACACCTGAAATGTAAGTTCAATAAATCCATTACTTTTCTATTTGTGTTTGTTCTTATTATATACCCGTATCTCATCACAGGTAGATAACTAGTTCAATTGTACTCCATAGGCAGCGCTCCCTAAGGAATCTGATTTGGAAATAACTCGTGGAAAAGAGGTTTATACTTTTTTAGTTACACGTTTTATTTTCTCTCTAAGATTGAGAGTGGCGCGGTCACCCATTCACTATACTCCCCATTGCTATGGCGCAGTCCTTGATGGCACAATCTTTTGCGTTACAAGTGGAGCGATCGGAGAACTGATAAGGTGCAAGTTCACAGATTTAAACCTTAACAGCGCAGTTGGCGCGATCGGTATACAGATTAAGCCCCTTAACACTACATAACAAAACCCCTAACTTTTACCCCTAACTGCCACATTGTTGCATTGAGATTAAAAATAGTGTAAAAAAATGTGATATTATTTTAAGTGTATTTTTTATAAATAAAGTATATTATTAAAGTGTTTTTTTTCTAGTGCATTTTTAAAATAAATGTTTATGTTTTTTATTATAAATAAATAAAAAAACCTTAAGTGTATTTTTCTTGTTTAATTTGTTTTTTTTTCTGTAATGTATTATTTGTAAAGTGCTTTTTTTATGTTAATAATACAAGAAATATGATTCTTTATTGATTTTTTTCTTCTCATTATTCTTAAACGGAGTTGTAGTACTACTAGGGAAACTATTTAGTCATTAGACAACTATATTCTACAGTTAGTTTTAGGTGAACTGTTGAAGGGAACATGTATCAATTTAAAACACCATTCAGATCGTTTCTATGCGGTCCATCAATGTCAGGCAAAACGACACTCTTAACTAAAATATTTAAAAATTGCGATAAAATGTTTGTGGAAAAGTCGAAAAAAATTTTCTGCTCTCAGCATACAATCAGGCAACTAATAAACCCTAAGGCTAAATCCTATTGGATCTAAATCGAAATACACTCGAGGATCTGCGTGTAGTCACAGATATTTTTGACAATGAAATTATATATCTCCCCGTGTATATCTCCCGTGAACAGTAAAAAAGGCTATTAGTTGCCATCATGACACTGAAGAAACTACATGAAAATAGACATTTCCGTTCTAAGCACTTCAAAACCCCCCACTTAGGAAAGCCATACTCAATCATGGTATTGACAATGATTTCATTAGTCTAATATCTGAACTTTGTTTAAATTTGACCGAGGGCAATGTTCAACTGCCAGAAGTAGTTAAGCAACAGACAAAGCAACATCGTTCCATTGTACGTACATTGGCCTGTAAAAAGAAAGGAAAGAATTTTAAAGGAAACGTCTTCTTCAGGCGGGCGGTAGCTTTTTCACACTTTTACTGCCGATAATTGCAGGACTTGTAAACAGTTTTCTCTAGATGGCTAAATCCTATAAATTGACTCCAATAGAACTCGCTCTCTCACCCGTGGAACACTTTGAGGACAATCTGAGTAAGTTCATAATAACGAGAATATTGAGGATGATAAAAAACTGCTTTTAAATCAAGATGCACTTCGCCGAGTGGACAAACATAGGCCCTATCGTGCGAAGGTCAGTGGTATTGATCACAAAAAAGAACCATCTCCTCAGGATTCTTCTTCTGCTATCGCTGCTGCTGGAACACAATTAAAGAAGGAGGAATTGAATTCAATTGTGTCAAGCATTGGAAATCTAATGCCGCAGTCATTTCGCGAACAAAGCAAACGACTCATAACATATCTCATGGAAAGTGGTCAAGACCATATTCAAGTTGATACCAATGGGAAAGGGATTATAATTCAGGGCAAGAGCTATAATCCACTTGATTTAATCTATGATACGGTTAAAAATCGTAAAGGACTATTATCATTTGACGCTCATCTATACAACTTTCTAAATACATTAAACTTTCCCAAAAGCCTTATTAGCAATAGGCAAATTCTAAAAAAAATTAAATGAACATGCTCCCTCAACACCATTAAAATATGAAGAAGAAGAAGAAGAAGAATTTAAATCAATCTTGGAAAATACTAGCACACCTAGTGGAAACAATGATTTGACAATGAGGAGGAGGAGCACACCACTGATAGCTAGACAAAAGCGAAGGCGTATCAAGTCAACATCACCACCACCACCAACCACTAGTATACAAAAGGGTAGCGGACGTTACACTACGTGTTTACGTTCAAAATGGTTGATCTTCTGAAACGCGTTTATGAAAATATTGGTGAAGTGGGAAGTTTAAGCTCCCCCACAACTCTTTCCAAAGTCACTGGTGTTCACACTAAAAGTGTACAAGACTATCTACAAAATGAATCAAGTTACACTCTGCATAGAAATCATAGGCTTCGTGCTAATCATTATCGAAAAACTAAAGCCTTTTTCCCATTGCATATAATGCAAGCAGATCTCTTAACTCTAGATGAGATTCAATGATGTCACAATACACCGTAAAAGTACATTCTAATTGCAATCAGTGTTTTTAGTCGCTATGTATATGCCATTCCATTGCGGTCAAAGAGAGGTGTTGAAGTTGCTCAGGCTATAGAAAGTATTCTCGAACAGGATTCGTATAAAAAAATTCAAACGGATTGCGGTATTGAATTTGTTAATCTCCATGTTGCAAAAGTACTAGCGAAATAGAATACACTGCTCTATCATAGTCATAGCCTATAAAGGCCGCATTGGCAGATCGATTGATAAGAACTATTCGACTTTTAATTTCAAGATATTTTACATTGAAAAATACATCTGCCTTTATTCATGATTTAGATAAAATCATGTTGATTTATAATCAACGACCTCATCGATCATTGTCCAACTCAACCCCAACGGAAGTTCATCATTCTGATCATGATGCAATTGATACTTTTCTTAAACAATATTCCAATGAAACGATTGTTAAGAAAAAATTTAATGTTGGTGATACTGTTTGAATTAATTGAACAAGTAAGTTTTTTAAAAGGGTAATTACTTGTGGTCCACAGAACTTTTTAAAGTGGCAAAAATCCTAGACACCAAACCCATAACTTATCGTCTGCGAAATACCAAAGATGAAGAAATTCTCGGCGGCTTTAATGACTATGAACTACAAAAAGTTAAAAATAATAGTGAAATCTATCAAATTGAAAAGATATTAAAGACTCGTACTCGCAGGGGTAAGAAACAGTTACTTGTTCGGTTCCTAGAATACAACTCTGATTTTGATTCTTGGGTCGTGTTGAAGACATTGACAATGCCCAATGATTTCTATGTAACATTTATGTCCAACGTTTCCGATCCTCTCTACAATGACTTGAATAAAACAAGTGATTTTTGGACTAACTCTCTCCCCGCCATCAAATTCAACGGTGCGTATGAAGTGGCTCTTGTCGACTGTATTCTCAAAAAACCTATGACATCCTGAGAAAGGATTTTGTGTATGATATAAAAGTTATACCATTCGATTGGCTACTCTTTGTCGAGTATGAATGGGTTGAAGCACTTAAATCTAGTGAATATCCACATGTTAAATTGAAATATATTGAATATGATAGTATGACAGATTTGTGTCACACAATCAATAGAAAAATCTCATATCGTAGAAATGGTACATTCCATTTTAATTATTCAATGGAACACGATAGGATTTACATTACCTCACCTGTTTATACTGAATTAATTCATCTCAATGATAATCTGAGAGATGTTCTTGGTTTTAAACAGAATATGATCAATGGGAAAAACGCTGGCACTGTTAACGTTATGGATCAAGTTATTTTTGCTGATTATCCACCTGGTTTAACCTCGGACTCTTGCATATTTCTTTATGCATCCTTTGTGGAAACATCGAGAGTTGGTAATTAAAATGTCCCCCTCCTACGTGTTCTTGAACGAAAAACAACTCATGAACTTGTTCATCACTATAACATAAAGCATCTTCAGTATGTTCCCGTAAACGCTTCGTATTTGGAACTCTGTCAGTTAGCACTAAGAAGTGACTTGGGTGATTCTCTAGCAATAACAAAAGGTTTAGCCGTGATTACATGTCATTTTCGACCCATCATCGGTGATAGCACCCCCACCTAGAATGAACAATAGAAGAATTCCATTTGTCTGTCCTGATATCAATTGCTATGTTGGTGCTCTGAGTCCACGTCAAATAGGTCATGGATTGGACTACTACAAGGGCGTACTACAATGTCTGGCTATGGTCTTGGTAGCTGGTTTGCTAGGCTATTTCGTTCTGCACTACCCCTTGCCAGAAAATATCTTGTACCTGCTGCATCAAATTTTGCTGCCTCAACACCACAGGACTGGGGGTCGGGTAAGAATTTCAACGAGATTGTTAAGGAAAATATTAGATCTTCAACCAGAGCCGTTGGTGAGCAATTAAAATCTCAGCAAAATGGGAAGGTATTGAAAAGGAAGCGTGCGCGTCATTCACTCATCAGTCTCTAACCAGGCGGGAAGCGAAGGACATCAACAAGGACTTTGAGAAATAAAACGAAGAAGACCAATAAGAAGAAAAAGAAAAAGACTGTTAGATCGAAGAAGGATTTCTTCTCTTAAGATGATTGTTAGATCGAAGAAGGATTTCTTCTCTTAAGATGACTTATCTCCCCCACAAGGAATCACATCCATCAATCAGTTCTTCATTGAATCTGTTCAATGCTGAAAATGTTTATGTCAGTGTCAAGTATGGCTACTATGAACAATTTCACCCCTAGCAACCCCTCTCGGAAAATATACACTTTCACATATTTTCCAATGAAGACTATTTTATTGATTTGTCATCAACATTTATTGATTTAAATGTTGCAGTGAAAAAAAAGTCAGATAATACAACTCCAACTGCTGCCGATGGTCTCTCCTACGAAAACTGTATTCTACACAACCTGTTCAAACAAATTAATGTATTTATTAATGGAACATTGGTGAGCACTAGCAATAATTTATCCAACTATGCAAGCTACATACAATTTATGATGATGACACCAAAGGCGTATAAGGAGTTGAGAGGACAGTCATTGGGCTATGAATATCGATCAGGTGTTGATACTGACGGTGAGTTGACTACTGCAGTGACCCAGAATTATCATTTAGTTGGAACATTAAATCATGAGATATTCAATATATCCCAATGGTTACCCCCCAATGTCAAGATTGACATAAAGTTTCAACTAGCCCCGTCGAATTTAATTTTGAGAAAACACTTCCTGCAGCACCCGATGCAAATGTCATTATCACATCGGCAATTCTTCATGTCCAAAAGCAACAGGTTATGAGCTCTGTTGCATTGGCAGTGGAAAAGCTAAGAGCCAATGGCAACAACATTAAACTTCTTGTCCCCCATACGATCACCAATCAACGTCACATTGCCACCGGCTCTTGGAATTATACCAATTCATCATTTATCAATGGAGAAATCCCATCAAAACTCGCTTTGGCCTTTGTGAAGAGTGGCAGTGCCGTTCGATCCTGGACTGCATCCCCCCCATGATTTTAATTTTTTTGGGTCTATCTAGCCTTGTGTTTAAAGTGAATGGTATTCCACTGTACACTCTATCATTTGATAAAAAATCCTACAGAACTCTGTATGAGTTGACCATGCAATCCCTAGATCATGACTCCCAACTATTTGAAAATGGAATAACCGATTCAATGTTTTCAAAAAATCATGGCGTAATTGTTTTGGACCTGTCGGGGACCCAGGATATGAGCATAGTACGAACAGGGAATGTACGTTTAGAGTGTACATTTGCCGATGCTTTGACTGAGAGTATCACGCTAACATCATTGAGTCAACTTGAAACCTATTGGAAATCACACCCGACGGCAGTGTTCTACTAGACCTAACACCATGAACACAAACCAAATAATCAGCTTATTTAATATCGATCCGTACAAGTCCCATTACAAGTCCTATTGCATACCATCGGACTTCATTGACAAAATTCCAGGTGTTAACAATACCCTAATCATTGTTAATAGCAGTCCACCGACTTTTAGGACAGGCCATTGGCTATGCATCTTTCAAACAGCGAAGATTATTGAATTTTTTGATCCTCTTGGCCTATCATATAAATTCTAAACTCCACACATCAGCAACTTTATTGAGAGCAGTGGGAAAACTATTATTCAAAATCAACCAAGAGTACAGGATTTAACGACTATGACCTGCGGCTTTCATGCACTTCTCTTTTTCATGTTCAGATGTCGTGGCTTACCTACAAGCAGTTTATCAACATCTACGTTGACTTTCGTCGATTGAACGACTTTCTAGTGGAAAATATACTTCCAAGCCTGTTTAATATTGATTTTAGTGCCCTACGAATAAAATGTTCTAAAAATGTATGTGAAATTGTTTATTAATAAAAATAATGTATATACATGACAAAAAACGACTTTTCTACTCTTTAGATTTCATCTTCTACTACGTATAGGTACTTGTCGAGAATAACTAATGCAGGTAGATAATCTGAATTCACGGTATACTGATCCTGATGTGATGCAATGTCAGGGTCACATTTTCTACAGTAGAGTGTAACTTCACTCTTATCATATCTCTTTGTATAGTCAATGATACTATTCTCATTCATTTTATAGAATTCACATGTTTCAATTTGCTTATTTGAAGTAATTTCACAAACAGTGTCCTCAAGTGGCGAACCATATTCCGTCAGAGCCAAATAAAAATCAGTGGGTCTATAATCATAATAGTCATTGTCTTCACAACGATGACGTAGAAACCAAATTCTTTTGTTGCTCCAACAGTTGAATCGCTGGCCTGGCTCCTCCTCCCAAAACAATCTAAAGCCACGACGATACCAATCTCTTAGCAATAAACTAAAATCACGCTTAGGATTCTCCCCAATCCTACCAGGATATGTATTCTCCCACTGATTACTTTTATCATAGTGGCAATTCGAGCATAGGTGTCCTCTAGGATGAGAGTCACACACCCCTTCAAGACAGGAATAACATCCTTTAATTTGTACAGCATATCCTCTATGCAATTTACACGGGTTGCATAATCTGCACTTTTCATCATACTCATCAATCTTTGTACAATTCTCACATGATGACCAGCTGCCCAGAGTATACATGCATGGCGGACATGTATGGAACATTTTTCATGTATTGACACTCTCACCGCCAAAATGAAACTGAGCTTCTATCAACAAATTGAGTGGGATAGAGAGAGAGAGAGAGAGAGAGAGAGAGAGAGAGAGAGAGAGAGAGAGGAGTAAATCATCCTTGAACTCCATCTTTCTCATGAAAAAAAGTCCTAAATTTCCAAGCTAGTGTTTAAAAGCATATCCACAATATCATTTTGCTCTTTCGTGATTAATATGTCAATAAATTGTGTAAATGCCTTTGGACCACAACGTAAAAGCTTCATGCAATAGTCTAAGATGGAGAATTAGTTTTTCACTATACCAACAAGCAATCCCTGAGAAAATATCTTCCTTTGAATAGACAGCTCTAGAAAATCATCATCTAGAATCAAACGTTTTTTTCCATAAACACAAGATTCCCCATGATTCGATCTTTCTCAAATCTATCCATTTTTTAGAGTCCTAACACTCTCACAGTCAACTTTAGACTAACCATGATTCTTTTTTCTACTCTAAAAAATATAAGCTAACCTACTATAGAAAGAAAAATATCTTTGATTTAGAAAGAATTTTATTGAGCATAATTACAACAATAATAATCACTGATTCAATTTATTTTCATCAATATATTTCACTAGTGCATCTAATGCTGCCTGAAGTCTATTTATATGCACAATGTTCAGTTTCGCAGCAAAGCATAATTGCTCCTCCAATTTAAATTTGCTCAATGACATCACGTATCTACCATACATATCGTCCCATTCAAGGCTTAGTCTACATCCTCATGTTATTTTGTAGCGATAAAAGAATTTATTTTGTGGTAATGGGAGATTCGCTACTGTGGTGATAGAAATTTCTCCTATAGCGCCACTTATAGCGCTGGAGATTGTGTCAACTAGGCTAGCGCCGCTCTCAATTAATGAGAGAAAATTGAATATGTAGACATACAAATGTGGCTTCTTCTTTCTTGAGCTATCTGGAGATCAGATTCCTTTGGGAGCGTTTACCTTGGAGACCTTCGAACTAATTACCCACTATCGGACTTATACTTGGGCGTATAATTTCGTTTCTTTCTAATTCCTGGATTTTGTTTTTTAACCACTCTTTGTGCTTATATGGCACACGATATGGCTGTTTTGCTACGGGATTACCAGTCGTTAAAATTGAATGCTGATAAAATGGAATCAGCCCGATATCATTTTCAGATGCAGAAAATACATCCTTAAATTTCCATAATAATTCGCATAATTTTTTCTTAAGTTCCATATCCGTAATATGATCCATTTTAAATTTGTTTAAAAACTGCGATTTAGTCAAAGGATATTCGTTATTTGAAGTTTTAATACCGTTAACTAGGTTTCTTTTAGAATTTTCCCATTTATTTAAATCATTTTCCGTTAAAACCTCAATTTGGACTAAACACGTCCCCTTTTTAATTGTAATTGTATCATTTTCATGGTTATTGGTTACCCAAATAAAACCTTCCCTTTGTCATAAGATATAATCTGTTCCTCGCATAACAGATTTTCAGGTATTTCAGACGGTGTCGCAAACCATATTTCTGATTTGCTATATTACTGGCTCGATCATTTGTGATATTTGAATTTTTTGCATCGTTTTGGGAGGGACTTTTGTTTTCTTTATCGCAAATCCGTAATATTTCTCTTCATTTTCATTGTTTATTAGATTCATACTGGCGCTATGCTGCGCCATTGCGGCATCTTGTGGCGTCACGTTGGGTTTTACTATGTTTTTCCACAATTCCACTATTTTCTTAATTTCATTTGATCTGTACTGTCGCATATCTCCTATTTTTATTTTCGCAGATTCAATGCTGTTATTATTTAAATTTACTTCATTTCTGCGATATCTCTCAGGATAATTGAACAAATTTCCAATTGTGCCATGTCTTTGCGAGACATGGGGTTCAAAATACTTCGACATTATACCACTAGAAATTTTGTTTACTGTTATGTTATCTTCGTAACCTCTGTTACGATTTCTTAAGGTAGAAATTTTTTCCCCCACCTTAGCTGGGTATACCAGCTTCTCATTGGCTACGTCTAATAGTATTCTATTAGACCTTAGAAAATTTGCCCCTATAATAGCTTCATATGGGAGATTATCACATATAATAAAATTTGTCATGAAGGTTCTGTTGTCTTTTTTTACGTTTAGGCAAATTGACCCTTTTGCATTTAATTTATGGCCTGTAACACTTGTTAAATTGGGATTATTAGGGTTCTTTTGTCGCCTAATGAGCAGAGGCAACACATTAAATACGCAAGAGTTTATGATATTTACAGTAGCTCCACTGTCAACTAAGCCGTAAAGTAAACGTTTTCTACACAAAAATCATTAAATATAGGTAACTTGTTAATAATATCACTACAAGAAGGCACTAGTATTGTTTTGGACCTATTAAATATCCCTGGCACCCTCGGGGTCCAACTTACGTTTCTGAGGGGCCTGAAGCGTTTCCCTGAGAATTTATTTCATTTGTCGGTGCCTGTAATAGATATTCAGACGTATTAGGTTCCGTAGGCATATTTAAATGATTTACGTCTGCCTGTCTTTGCCATGTATTATTATGGTAGCGTGGATGTCTCGTGTCAGTGCCATTTGCTGGCGTTGACTGCCAGTGCCGTTGGTTTGTAAAATTTTCATTTCTCATCGGCAAATTTTCATGATTTCTATATTGCATTCTCGCATTATATTGACCTTAGCGAGTATTTGGGTTTTCAAACCGGTAATTAATTTGCCTGTTGGGGAAAGGGCTATACAAATTTGGTTGGTACGCATTATAAGGTACTGATTGGCGCAATCCCCCCTGGCTATAGCCTATTGCACGACCGGTGCTAAAATTTGTTCTTCTGAACAAATGGTTACCGTAATTTTGCGTATTACCGACAGCATTTCTTGGTATGGGATTGGTGACGTAGTGGCACTCTCTTGCTATGTGGCCAACAGGATTGCAGTTATAGCACCTTATTATTCTAGGGTTATTGGGCTGAAAACGTACTGTTTTCTGCCTAGCGGGTTCTGGCGTTTTGTTTCTTTGTGCTACTGGGGAGTTATCCCTTGAAAAGAAATTGGGGGATGCTTGATCGCCCTTGAAAATTAGGTTCGCGTTTGAGTCGCCTAAGCTATGTATTTTTGCATTAGTATGATTAGCAACCATTTATTCAACTTCGATTAATTGTTCTACCTCTTGGACTGCAAGATCCAACGTCTGAATATTCTTGGATATTACTACTCTATATAGTTTTGGGGGTAGCCCTTGCAAAAAGGTATTTAGTATGACTTTTTCATACAGTTGCCCAGAACCACTTCCGTATTTTGCTTCTACAGAAATGCGTATATTATCTAGATATTCCCTTATATTTTGTGAAAAATCAAAGTTCACTACTCCATGTTTTAATTTATTTATTGAACTGGTTTCTATAAATCTCTCTTTGAATGCTTTTAACAAGTCATCAACCGTATTTATTGGCAAGTTGGCGTTATTCCTACGGTATGTTCGACCTGTTTTAGAAAGGTTAAGGCGTGGCCTCTTAATCGTAGAAGCAGCATGTCTTTTAATGCTCCAACGTCTGTTTTTGTTAATTGTACAAACTGGGTCAATTGGATATTAAATTCGTCAATATCTGATTGACCATTGCATTCCGGGATAGATTTTGCAATCTCTATATTTTTGGCGACTAACTTTTGCACTATTAATAACTCACTGATTTCTTCCATCTTTTTTTTGCGTTTATATCAACTTAAAATTTTACTTAACCTATTTTGGGGGACTCTATTATCTCCTATGAGATATTCTAAAGGGTTTCCCTGTAGTAGCTTAGCGGCAATAGGTCTAATCACTTCATTTATATGTCTGTATCTCTCCAAAAATTAAATTTAAGTTACAAAGTTTCTATAGCCCAACCAGTTCGCAGTTTTCCTCCAATTTCCGACTCGCACCATTTGTAGCGATGGAAGAATATTGAAGAGAGTATTGGTTGTGGTTTGTGATAGAAAAATTAATCTTTGAACCAAACGTATTCTTATTAATCAAAAACAAAAAACCCGGCTTTCTCAATAAATCAGATATGAATGGCATAGGTTTACTTCCCTATTTCTTATTTCTTACATTTGAGCCGGATGCCGTAATTCCTCTAATATACATATTAATCGAATTGTATTTTAATGCTGATATTGAATATTTTTGAATTATTTCATTTAATTTAATCCATTAAAAGTTACGAGGAATTAAGAATTATTGAACTAGAAATACTGACGTCTCAAAGCTTTGTTTCCGCGGCGCAATTAGATCTTGCTTAAGAGATACGAATTCTTATAGGCTAGCAGGGGTTAGAAACTCTTTCTAAGCTGTGGCGATGACAACTTTTGATGCTTGTAGGAATGAAAAAGCGTGGCCTCTTCTTCTCGGGCTCCGTATAGTCCGTATAGTGCACCAGTGATCTTAGTACCAAAAAAGAATGGAGATCTTAGACTCGTGGTAGATTATAGGGCTCTCAACAAACAAGTAGTTAGCGATAAATTTCCTCTACCAAGAATAGACGAAATTCTTGACTCAATTTCAAGCAAAAACAAAATTTTTACTTCTTTGGACCTTACCCAAGGCTACCACCAAGTGAAAATAGCCGAAAAGGATGTCCATAAAACTGCATTTTCAGCATCCGAATATGGATCTTATGAATACTTGAGAGTACCATTTGGGCTTAAAACAAGTTCAAGCGCGTTATGTAGACCCCAATTGCACCTGTTAAGAGGATTAAAGAATATAATTCATTTTGTTGATGATATTATATGCGTGGGGGAAAACACTGAGCAACACTTAGCAACTTTAGCTAAGGTGCTCGAGAAGTTCAGGCAAGGCAATTTAAAATGCCGGCCTGAGAAAGTAAGTTTATTTCAATCCAAAATTAAATTTTTAGGAGTAGTAGTGACCCAGGGAGAGATATCCCCAGATCCTGATAAAATAAGATGTGTTGAAAACCTCAAGCCCCCCAGAACTATGAAAGAATTAAGGGGAATTTTAGGACTTACTGGCTACTTTAGAAAATTCGTGCGCAATTATGCCCAAATTGCGAAACCCCTCACGGAATTAACCAAAGGAAACTCCCATAATGTTACCTGGTCCCAGGAAGCTCAAACTTCCCTAGACCAACTCAAAAAGGCGCTCACTTCTGAACCAATTTTATCACTCCCTGATTTCGAAAACGGAAAATTCATAGTTACCACTGATGCTAGCTCAAAGGGCATAGGCGCTATCCTTTCGCAAACAATCCCAGTAGAAAACCTAACCCTCTACAGGGAACGCCTAAACAAATAGAAAAAGTTATATGCTATTCAAGTAAAACCTTATCAAAAGGCGAAAGTAGTTATTCCGCCACAAACTTAGAATTACTATCTATTATCTACCACTTGGACAAATTTAGACATTATTTAATTGGTAGAAAATTTATACTACGATCAGACCATAAAAGCTTGCAGTACCTGCGCACATTTAACAATCCCACGGGCATTCTAGCTAGATGGATTATGAAAATCCAAGACCTAGATTATGAATTTGAACATTTAAAGGGAAAACAAAACGCAGCTTGCGACTTTTTGAGTAGATATCCAGAAAATAGTCCGTCGGAAACTGAAGAAAATGAAGTTAATGCTATTAATGCTAAAAGCAAACATGGATGTAAGAAAAACAAAGTCAAAGACGCAGTAAAAGAAATCAAGATTAACTATTGTCCCTTATCTTTGGAAAATATAAAAAGAAAGCAAAAAAAGGACGAAATGTGTGTAGCACTAATTAATTATTTTGTGAATGATGAGGCGTTACCGGATAAATTCAAAACTCTTAGAAAAGAGATAGATAATTTTTACTACGACCTTGAAGAAGAAATACTGTGTAGGATTGTGACTGCTGAGACAAATAGAAACCAAACCTCGATAATACCTGTGTTACCACAAAACTTGATAGGGCCTGCATTTGAATATTTTCATTCGGACACAGGTGGACATTTAGGAGTTATGAAAACGTTCCATAAGTTAAAACAATACTTTTACGTACAATCGGCACTGACAAAACTTAAAGAATTTGTAAGTACATGCGAAGCATGTAATTTGAGAAAAGTCCCCCCAGCTTATCCAAATCCTCCTATGGGAAGGGTTCCAGTAGCAAAGTACCCCTTCGATATTATCTCATTTGACCTATACGGGACAAGTGGAGGCTTACCTGTTTCTAGCAGAGGCCATACTTGTATTCTTTCGGTTGTAGATCATTTTTCTGGATTTACTTTTGCAAAAGCATTAAAAAATCAAGGTGCTTATGCCACAAGTAAGGCTTTAGCAAAATTATTTTTACAATTTGGCATTCCTAATAAAATTTTGACCGACAACGGGAGCAATTTTGTTGCAAAAGTAACAAAAGATTTAATGAGTTTCCTTAATATAGAGAAAATGGTGACAGCGCCGTACCATCCACAAGCTAATGGCAAAATAGAAAACAGACATAAAATATTTTCGAACGTTCTAAGTATTTATACAAAAGACAATAGGAGCGACTGGGATAAATTCTTACCTTACTTAACTAACGTAATCAACACTGCTTATTCCGAAGCAACCAAAGACAATCCATTTTATTTACTTTTTGGTCGTGATTTTAGAGTCCCATATGATGAGATTATTGAGTCTCGGCAGCGTTATAACGACTCGGAGGATTATAAACAAGAATTCATAAATAGAATGTGGGAAACTTATAAAATAGTTAGGCAAGAGCTGGAAAATTGCAAAATAAACCAAGAACTAAGAAACCAACCCAAGTTAAGGGGAATATAGATTTCAAAGTAGGAGACTTCGTTTACCTAAAGAACGAGGCGAAAACAGAAGGAAAAAAACTTTCAAACAAATATTCTGGGCCGTACAGAATAATCAAAAAGTACGATAATGAATATACCTTTAAAATGGAAAACCCCGATAGTGGAAGAACTTACAAGGCGCATGTTAGCCGAATAAAAAGAGCCAAATTTCCAGAGAGATGGGTATCACAGCCCTCCTCTACTGATTCGTCAGATTCGGAAAATGAGCCCCCTAGGTCAAGATTGGCAGAGCTAAAACCTTTCAATTTTAAACAAGATTATTTTGAAAATGAAAGTGATGAACAAAACTTCGAAGAATTTTTGGCTATGGAAAATCTAGTTGTTCCAGAGAAAAAATCCCTAATACCAGTAAGAATAAGAACGCCAAAAACTCCAAAAAGTTATTCATCGGCGAGCGCGGGAGATTTAGATTATACAATATCTCCGAAAACCCAATTCTTCCCCGATAGAATCTCGAACCCATGTCCCCCCAAAAGATTTCCAGACGATATGGTTTCCCCTACAACACCAATAGAAAGACCCTGTCTTTACAGGAAGAATTAAACAGAGCTGTAGAAACCCCCGGTATTACTGTAAAGAAAACTCCTCCCAAAGATTTAAAAAAACAAACCTGCGAGAAGCTATGGATTTAATAAATTTTCCCATAAAAACGAGTCAAAGTACATTGCCCGGGAATAAAACTCCAAAGGATGACCAGCAAGGTCAATATCATGATATAACTGTGTCCAAGGTCAAACCTAAACACGACTGGACGTGGACTTCACGGAGGGAATCCCTATTGCAAAGAGTACCCCATCCCCCTGAAGACATGGCCTTCAAACAATGGAGGAACCCCGCAAAAACTATTGATTCCTCCCAAAGCTCTCAAGAATCTTTCAAATCCCCCGAGTTGAGGACTCAAGGCGAGGACTTAGGGAATAAACCTTCTACTTCCAGGGGAGTAGAAATTTTACGAAGGAATGGCAGGTGATACCACAAAAAGTGCCACCTCTAAAAGTTCCAATCCGGATTCGTCAGAAACTAGTTCCGAAGAGTCTGATGGTGAATCAGGCCAAATAGTAGCTAAAGAAATAGGGAAATCAAGGCCGACCTCAGCAGCCGCACACGGGAAACAAACGAAATTAAAAGGGCACGAATTTTTGAAAAAAACAATACAAAAAGTTTGACCTTATTTCGCTAGACAAACCGAAAGGGAAAAAACCGCAAGAAACAGAGGAGAAAATAACGACACAGTCAGGTAGAACGGTTAAAAAACCTGACAGATGGAAATATCCCTAACTAATGTAAAGACAAATTTCAAAGATAACAAATTTAACACCATAACAAATGTAACAGTGTGCAATAAAGTTAACCAAGTAAATAAAAAAAAAAAAAAAAAAATAATACGAGTAATGTCAAAACGTTGACGATCACAGAAAATAACCAAAGGTAGGAAGCTAGTGGTCTACTGAAAACGACAACTCGCGTTGGACCACGTCTTGTGGGAAGCCCGGGGAGGAACTCAAGGCCCATGATTGTTTTTTGTAATTTTTTTTTGTGTAAACGATCGTAGGAAGGAATATTTCTCAGTCCTTCAAGTGTAAGAAATTAGTATTCTTATGCCAATCAGGGCCAGTCAAAGCAATACTTAAAGGTTGAATAGAAACTTCTGTGAGCTAGCTAAGTTTTCGTTTTTGGATCAGAATGCTTTGAAAGAGAAACAGAGAGTTTACTTTCTTATAACTCCGAGGCGAAAAAAAAAAAGAAAAAAAAAAGAAAAGCTTTTAATTTCATTATATTATATCAATGACGTATGCTGTCCTACGGTTCTGTGTTAAACATTACTTCCAAAGAGAAACAGAGACATTAATGTCTTTAGCTCCTTGGCGAAAAATTTAAATTCACTAGTTTATATCTATGACATATACAATAACAGAGAGATCACCGTTCTATAGTTCTGTGACAAAAATGTCCTTTAATTTCATTGGTTTATCTATGACATATATTGTGCTCTAATTTTGTGAAATATTTTCGCAAGTCAGTCACGTTATATCTTACCTATACTGACTCAGGTTCCCTCAGATTTTCTATGAAAATCGACCCATGTCCTAACCAAGATGGATATTATCAAAAAAAAAAAAACAAGAAATTATTAGTACAGAAGCGTCTAATTATATGAAATTTTTATCTTAGTGCAGATTATAATTATTTTAGGCCTACCAGTGTAATTATGCGCCGCAAGTTTGCTTATTCATGTGTTTCTTACTCGAGAAATATAATATTTCTTACTCGAGTAATATATGTACCAATAGCCAACTATTGGTAACTATAACCAAACAACCTATGGTACGTTTATATGTAGAATTTCACGGCGGATGTGAAATTATATCTCAATAATAATATGTAAAATTTTAAAACCATTTAATCAGTTAAGATATATGGATTGAAACCCTGTGTATGTCCAATGGCGACTAAGTAAAACCCACAAGGAATTCCCTATTAATGTGAAGGTGTTTCTCGCTTAACGGATTCTAATAAGACTTTAATGTAATATTTATTTATTTAGTGCTGAAGGATTTGCTCAAACAATAGCCTTCTAAAAAGATATTGATGTCAGTTCTTCATTATGCTTATATTCTTTGCCAAGCATCAACTGTAATCTACGCGGGCAAGCTTGGAAATCCTGCATCTAATGACCTTATTCGAAAGGCGAATACGAGGCACCAATGTTGACTTGCAATTACGGAAAAATCCTGAGACTAAGAACCTCGGCATTTCAGCCGTTTAAACCCGGAGCCCCATGAGAACGTCTAAGCCAAGAAATAGGGAGGACATCAGAAAACTAGTGGGTATAGAGGTCTCCACTAGTCCTTGTTATGTCTTGTTCCCTCATTGTAGTATCGTTTGCGTAAAACCGTGTGGTTATGACGCTGCAACAGGCGTTTCTTAAACAGCACGGACTTGCGTGAACAATGAAGGCATGAAATAAGTCGTAAAATTAGACCTCAAACTTAATAATGTAGGGTAAATAACGTTTATTTAATAAGTATTGAAGAAGTATATAAGCCCTTTATCGATGTCTCCGTTCTCAAAATAAATTTGAAAACATCTCTGTTTTAAATTTTTAAAATTTTCATTGTGAGTACTAATATTAGTGTATTGTTTAATTCTGTCTCATAGCTAAGAAATTTATAACCAAATTAATGCGTGAATTATTGTATGTGTATTTACTTCAAAGAACATGTGATTCTGCCGCGTTGTTTTTATTACAGGAAGTAAATGGCAAATTGGTTATTGAGCATTACAATAAGCTGCCCAGTACAGATACGACCCAGTAGCATCTATTTTCATCATATCTCAACCAACGAAGAGTACTCACCATAACCCCAGGCAAGTTTCATCCCAGCTTCGTCTACGAAAACAACAGTTGCCTCCGATCGTCGTTTCTTCGACTATGAACCATATTACGTATCAGGTAACACTATATTTGAACCTCAGTATCAAGTGCTTTAACGAACTATATAATCACATAAATGCTGAGAACCCCATCAATCAGAACAAGATAAACGCTATTTAACGATATTTGAAGTTAAGAGATACTTAAAGACATTTGAAGATATTTGAAACTGAAGTTAGAGACAATTGGAAGTTTAATTCTGAGAACCCCATCGATCAGAACAAGATAGACGATATTTAACGATATTTGAAGTTAAAAGATACTTAAAGACATTTGAAGATATTTGAAGACGAAATTAAAGACAATTTGAACTTTAACTCTGAGAACACCATCGAGCAGTACAAGATAAACGATACTTAACGATATTGGAAGTTAGATGATAGTTGAAGAGGTTCGAAGTTGAATTTAAAGACAATATATTAAGAGAGTCACTATAATATGACGACAACCCGTTTCAAAAGGCACAAATGAACAATTTTACGCGAGAATACATTCTCTATGTGCCTCAAAAATCCTAAAAATGATATGCTGAGAAGAAAAACACCAACACCTGTAGTGGGAAGAATCATTCCCCAGTTGACTATTAGAACGATATTTAACGGTCATTTCCCAGTTGACTATTAGGGAAAACTTACCGTATAAAGACAACTAGACTCGAACTGTTCCATGAAGAAACCATAACGTAAGTGCTTCAAAATTTTCGCCAGGACAAAAGGAGTGAAGGACAGTAATTTACAACAAAAGGGTGTAGTACACTAAGGACACGAAAGGAGATGAATAGATGTGAAGCTACATGTCGTACTTCCTAATAACTTTGACAATTCAAAAATCCCAATAGTGAAAGTGTTTTAATTTCATCAGTGAATATGATGAACCAAATATTGTATGTTATAAATCATTCATGTATGTACCACAAGTAGAATTAGGTGTAGTATTATCATGTCATTCATTTAAGGTAGCGTAGATAGAATGCAGCATGCCATATAGACAGCGAAATAAAAAAAAAATCTTTAGTATAGTAGCTAGCCTAGAACCATGAATAATCTTAGTCCGGTAGATGAATTTTAGATAGGGATGTAGAATAAAATAAGAAAAGTAATAGAGAAAATTTTTAGCACTCCTGATTAAGTCATAACATATATATAAAATAATTATGTAAAAAAAAAAAAAAAAAGTTAATAAATGGCGAACATAAAAAAAAAGCCCAAAGGCGAGCAGTTACTAATGACGGGACGTCATTAATTGATGGGAAGGGTGATATGTACCGGGAGTAAAACACGACGTATTTGAAATACCAAAATAAAGTTCCTTTCTAAAGATAATTCCGATTTCTTATAATTAAGCTAAATCTAGTCGCAAAAATGAAAAGTCCTTAATCAGCAAAAAGAGAAATTGCATTTCTAGCTTCAGTCAGACAACGGCGCTAGTCGTTCGAATTTCGCTAAGATAATTGTGGCAAAAAAAATGCAATGCATAAAATTTCCAAGGAAGTTTAAAAGGCAAAAAAACTGTGTGAACTCCTGAATCATCTGAAAAATCTTTAAGAGATTATTGGACGAGGATTCGCGTCCTTGGGGCACGTGAGCCAATGGCAGGCAGTCCCTAGGGCGCAGGACGAAAGAACTGCGTTTGGGAGTGGGGTAAATGTGCCTTTTTAATTTGAATCTCTATCCAGCTCTGAAACGATTAGTACGAAATTATTTTGGTCACCGTTATTATCATAGAAGTGACCCGTTGCTGTACAACTAAGTATGTAAGTTCAATAAATCTATTGTCCCTTTTTATATGTGTTTGTTTCATTTGTATGTCTGCGTCTAGTCCGATAGTGGGTAATTAGTTCGCAGGTCTCCAAGGTAAACGCTCCCAAAGGAATCTGATCTCCAGATAGCTCAAGAAAGAAGAAGCCACATTTGTATGTCTACATATTCAATTTTCTCATCATAATTGAGAGCGGCGCTAGCCTAGTTGACACAATCTCCAGCGCTATACGTGGCGCTATAGGAGAAATTTCTATCACCACAGTAGCGAATCTCCCATTACCACAAAATAAATTCTTTTATCGCTACAATTTCCACAGCCACGTTTGGTACCTTTGTATCATTGCTGCTGCTACCTGCTCCACCATCAAGTTCAAATAGTGTAAATGTTCCAATCATTTTCTCTACTAATATCGTCACAAAATAAACTATTCTCTCTGAATTCAATTCTCTTACTAATATGAACTACAATAAAAAATCCCTCCTTTTAGTTGAATTCAATTACTAATCAAGTTACCGTATATGGAGTACCGTTAGTAGAAACATCTCTGATTGACCCCCCCCCCCCCAAAAAAAAATGGGTGTTGCCTCATAAACCAGTCTGATTACATTATACAATCTCGTCCATAGTTTCAAAACGTGTTTGATCGCTTTGCTTGGAAAGGTACCAAGGAACGTGCTGTAAGCAAATAACATGGTAAGGAACATAATCTAAACAAATAGCACGGGAAAGAACATAATCTATGCAAAGTATAATGTACTACTCTACTCACTTTGACTATTAAAAAGGGCACTAGGCCTTTTGATTTCCAATCGAATAAGCCCTTTTTGAGTTTCTACGACAACGCTTTCAATAAAAACCTTATATGCCCCCAGGGGATAACTTACAACCTTCACGCTCAGGGCTGGGGGGAGGGGGGCTGTCATCCTCACGGATCTAATTTCCAGAACTTTCTACTACGTTGAACAAAATGGCTATCTGAAAATTTTGATTGGATGTGTTTGGGGGAATGGTGGATGTGAGGGGGGGGGTTAGTTACCGTCCAATCACTTTCAACTATTAAAAAGGGCACTAGCCCTCTCAATTTCCAATTGCATGAGCCCCTTTTGAAGTTTTTACGACAATTCTATCATTAAAAACCTTATATGCCCCCAGGGCATAACTTACAACCTTTGCCCTGGGGACTCTGGGGGAGGGGGGGCTTGTCATCCTTAAATACATAATTTCCGAAACTTTCAACTACGTTGAACAAAATGGCTATCTCCAAACTTTGATTGAATGTGTTTGGGGAAATGGTGGGCGTGAGAGGGGGGTTAATTACTCTCCACTCACTTTCGACTATTAAGAAGGACAATTTCAATTTCCAATCAAATGAGTCCCATTTGAAATTTCTGCAACAAATTTCTATATAAACCTTATATGCCTCCAGGCATAACTTACGACCCTTAAACTGAGGGCTCTGATGGGGTTATCATCCTAAAAGACATACTTTCCAGAACTTTCGACTATGTTGAACAACAAGGATATCTCAAAATTTTGATTGGATGTGTTTAGGGAAATGGTGAGCGTGAGAGGGGGGTTAGTTACCCTTAAATCACTTCGACTATTAAAAGGGCACTAGCCCTTCTCAATTTTTAATTGAATGAGCCCTTTTTGATGTTTTTACAACTAAGCCTTCTATTAAAACCTTGCATGCACCCATGGTATAACTTACAACCCTTGCCCTGAGGGTTGTGGGGGGATAGGTTGTCATCTTTAAAGACCTAATTTCTAAAAATTTCAGCTGCGTTGAGTAAATGGTTATCTAAATATTTTGATTGGATGTGTTTGGGGAAAAGGTGGGCGTGAAAGGGGCGTTAGTTGCCTTAAATCACTTTCGGCTATTAAAAAGGGCACTAGCCCCTGAATTTCCAATTGAATGGAGCTCTTTTTCAAGTTTCTAAGACAAAGATTTCAATAAAAACCTTAAATGCCCCCCAAGGCATAACTTATAACCCTTGCCCTGAAGACTGTGGGGGGAGTGTCCGGCTCAAAGGTATAATTTCCTGAACTTAGAACTGCGTGGAATAAGACGCCTATCTAAAAATTTTGATTTTTGTTTGAAGAAATGGTGGGCGTGGAAGGGTGTTAGTTGCCTTTCAATCACTTTTGACTATTAAAAAGGGCACTAGCCATTTCAATTTCCAATCGAATGAGCCCTTTTTGAAGTTTCTACGACGACACGTTCTATAAAAACCTTATATGCCCCCAGGGCATAACTTACAACCCTTACAATGAGGGCTCTGGGGGAGTGTCCTCCTCAAAAACATAATTTTTATTTAGGAATCCATAACACTGAACAAAATGACTATCTAAAAATTTTGATTGGATGTGTTTGGGGAAAAGGTGGGTGAGAGAGGGGGGCTAGTTGCCCTCAAATCCCTTTAGACTATTAAAAAGCACACTAGACCTTTGAATTTCCAATCAAATGAGCCCCTTGTCAAGTTTCTACGTCAAATATTTCAATAAAAACTTATATGCCCCCAGGAAATAACTTATAACCCTTGCCCTGAAGACTGTGGGGGGAGTGTACCTACAGCCCTTGTCCTGAAGAGTGTGAGGGGGCTGTATTCTTCAAAGACCTAATTTACAGAACTTAAAACTACGTTGAATAAAATGGCTATATCAAAATTTTAATTTGATATGTTTGGGGAAAAGGATGGCGGTAGAGGGGGGTGAGTTGCCCTCCAATCA
The DNA here is from genome assembly GCA_027921565.1 of Artemia sinica. NCBI lineage: Eukaryota > Metazoa > Arthropoda > Branchiopoda > Anostraca > Artemiidae > Artemia > Artemia sinica. Next base: position 21,597,405 of record CM051267.1, on the reverse strand, counting down.
CTTTCGACTATTAAAAAGGGCACTAGCCCTTTGAATTTCCAGTCGAACGAGCCTTTTTGGAAGATTCTACGACAATACCTTCTATAAAAACCTTATATGTCCCAAGGGCATAACTTACAACCCTTACCCTGAAGGTTGTGGGGGAGTGTCCTCCTCAAAAACATAATTTCTATCTGGAAATCAACTACACTGAACAAAATGGCTATCTCAAAATTTGATTGTATGTGTTTCGGGAAATGGTGGGCGTGGAAGGGGTTTTAGTTGCCTTCCAATCATTTTCGACTATTGAAAGGGCACAAGCCACTGCAATTTCTAATTGAATGAGCCCTTTTCGAAGTTTCTACGACAACTTCTTCGATACGAAGTACCCTGCTCTAAAGGAAAAAAAAATAATAAAAGATACATTCTGCCAAGATCGTTCTTATATACCCTCAGGGCATAACTTAAAACCCTTGCTCGGAGGGTTGTGGGGGAGTGTCCTCCTCAAAGACATATTTTTCTATCTGGAAATCAACTACGCTGAACAAAATCACTATCTCAAAATTTTGATTGGATGTGTTTGGGGGAATGATGGGCGTGGGGAGGGGGGGGGGGCTAGTTACTCTTCAATCACTTTCGACTGTTAAAAAGGGCACTAGCCCTTTGAATTTCCAATCGAATGAGTCTTTTTTGAAGTTTCTACGACAACGCCTTCTATAAAACCTTATATGCCCGCAGGGCATAATTTATAACCCTTGCCCCGATGGTTTGGGGGAGTGTCCTCCTCAAAAAATATTTTCTATCTGGAAATGTTTGGGGGAATGATGGGCGTTGGGGGAGGGGCTAGTCACCCTCCAATAACTTTCGACTATTAAAAAGGTCACTAACCTCTCCAATTTCCAATCGAATGAGCCCTTTTCGAAGTTTCTAAAACAGTTCCTTCGATACAAAGTGCCCGGGTATAGAAAAAAATAATACATTGTGCCCACATCGTTCTTTACTTAGGCAGCGCTATCGCGCTGCCTATTACTAAGGGGAGGAGTTGTAAGATCGTCTGAATTCATGGCAGGGAGGAGTCATAAAACTCATTGAATTCACTGCATGTAAATATAGTATAGAAATTCACCATTCAAGTGTTCACCATTCAAGTGATGAATTGCCTTTTTTTTTGACAATATATATATATATATATATATATATATATATATATATATATATATATATATATATATATATATATATATATATATATATATATATATATATATATATATATATATATATATATATATATATCTATACATATATATATATATATATATATATATATATATATATATATATATACATATATATATATATATATATATATATATATATATATATATATATATATATATATATATATATATATATATATATATATATATATATATATATATATATATATATATATATATATATATATATATATATATATATATATATATATATATATATATATATATATATATATATATATATATATATATATATTTCATAATGTTCCTCCTCCTCTCTCGGTGTCCTTTCGAGGCTGGTAAAAAATATTTCTCGAGTATCATCCCCTGCTACCACTATCAGCTACCCTCTTCTGCCATTTACACTATTTTCGGCATCTGGAGTTTCTTCCTCCCTTTCCTGCTCTGGTGACTTCGTGTTTTGAATTGTCAATTCAATATCCGTCATCAAAACCTCATCCTCTTCTTTTAATTGAAGATTTCTCCAATATTGGCTATCATCAAAATTTGACTGCGCCTCCCACACCTGAAACATAAAAATAAAATCTTAGATATCTCGCAAGGATTCTAGGGGGGGGGATTGTTATTTGCACGTCTAACGATACATTGGGGCATGTAATATGTCAAATTATTAAAGTAAACTTTTATTTTTCAGCTTATAGCATTAAAGCACTCAACCAAGGATTAATGATATGATTACACAATATCGTTTTACAAAGGAAAAAACAAAAAATTTCAAGAACAATAATGATCAATACTAAAACCTAAAATTTGCAGGAATTATGCCAAGTGTATGTTTTGAGCATATATTTTTTGTTGTTTAACCGTCAAGAAAATGAAAAAAAAAATCAAGTTTTATATTTTTATACCTTTACACTTGATTTTTAACCAACGTTCCAAATTATTTTAATTTTCGGTGCTAATTTACCTTTTAATTTTTTCTCTTTTAGATATATCAAAAATTGACACCCAAACAGTTGCTATAAAATGTCATTAAAAAAAAAACGTTTTTTGATAGAAGTAGAGAGCGAAGATAAAAGCCAAAACGAGCAAAAACTATTGCTTCGCAGCTCATGCGACATTAATCTGGAATATTGCTCAAATAAACTGACTCATTTGTGTATTCCTAAATATTTATAATTCTGAAAAAAACTAGTGCTTTTCTGAAAACGCATAAACGCAACAAAATACGAAAAGGAACAGTAAAATCCCTAAGTACCCTGCAGAAAATAAAGACTCGTTTTAATTTCACACATGAAACTGTTCCTAAGGTATTGTTGATATGCCCTTTTGATAACCTCCGTTTTCAAATCATGGCTGAAATCTCCCTTAGTGGAAAATCTTACTCCCCAAGTGGAAACCTTTTTAACTCAATACATTTACCAACACGTTCCAAATGCTTTTAATTTTTCGGTGCTAATTTACCTTTTAATTCTATCTATTTTAGATACATCGAAAATTGACACCCAAACAGTGGTTATAAAATATCACTTAAAGAAAAACAAAGTTTTGTGATGGAAGTAAAGAGCGAAGGTAAAACCTAAAATGAACCAACTAATCCTAAGGTATTGCTGATACTCCCCTTTGACAACCTGCGTTTTCAAATCATGGACAAAATCTCCCTTAGTGGAAAATTTCACTCCCCAAGATGAAGGTTTCTCCAGCAAAAGATCCAGGAAGATGGTTTGATAGAGAGACAGAAAAAAAACTTACGATTTCAGTTTTCTGTAATGCGAACAATATCTTTATTTTTGTCATTTCAGAGTCAATTTCATGATTGATAAGTTTTAACATTAATATGCCAACACCCTATTAAACAAATCATTACCTCCTGTACTAAATCCTCATAAAAACAACTAACTATTCGATTCAAAAGTATTTAGCTTTTCAAAAAAAATTATGCAATTATAACAAACCTAAAAGATACTGGGAGGGGGTAGGCCTACTCACTCTGATATGGCTCATTGATCTTCAAAAGGGCCTTTCCTTGATAGAGTTTATTGATTCTCCAGAGTGCCTTGGAGTACTGAGCATTGCAGCGGTGCAAGTATAATCTAGGTCTTTACTTATATTCTCCGTCTGCGAGCCAATTATCGCCGGTGTGAGAAACACTTCATTCTAGTAAGCGAAACACGAGAAATCTCTGCGTGCGATAGGCCATTTCTAGAATATATTAGCAAGGAAAAAACATTGGAAATTTTCTGTTGGGCCTGACGTCTGAGGCGTTGTTCTATTGAATGGAAATTAATCTTTCGAGTCCTACTGAGGACAAATAATTAAAGAAAAACACATCTTGAAAGAAAGAAAAAAAAAAACTTTAAACGAAATAAAAAAGACGCTTTGAAAGAAAAAAGGGTGGAACGTTTCGACGAAAAATAGAAGGCCAAGAAAGTATTATGTGATAGTGATGAGTGCGCTGCCATTACGTAAGATGCGTGCTGTCATTAATCAACACCCATGTTTGTGCCATAATTACAAAATACCACAATGTATGCTGTCATTACATAAGACCCTAGTGTGTGCCATCATTACGCAGCAATCGCTTTGACATTACGCAAAATATGCGCTGTCATTACGTAAGGTATGTGCCGTCACTAAGTTATTCCCAATAAATCCATGGATGATTATTTCACCCTAATTAAATATATTAAGTCTCGCACGATGGCGTCATCCTCTATTACAACTGGTCCCAGAAATCTCGGGTATCATGGGAATCATGCGAAATGTGTTCCTTCGAATAGTGAAACATGATTGCGTCATCCATATTACATAGCAACCGAATGTAACACCTGCTGACTCCCAGGGAATGGCCTAACACCTACATCTCTTACAAACTTAAAAAAAGTGTACGAATCGGGATTCGAAGGGAATGGGCCCTTTTCGGATGTATTATGGGAATACTACCTTAAATGTTTTTTTTTTTGCCCAGAGAACAGTCCCTGCTATTTAAGGGCTATTTGGACGTCCCAAGGTTAGATAAGCTTTTTCCACTATGAAACCAATCTGTAAAGTTTTCACCGAAATTTATGGCCCCACCCTGTGTGTGTGTGTGGGGGGTAGGGCTAGGTCATAGATTAAAGTATATTTATTATACCTTCTAATTGTTCTGAACAAAAGGCTGCCTCACAACTTTGATCAGCTGTCTTTGGGGTTAAGGGGAGCCGGGTTGCAAAAAAGGGTACGGGACGGGGGCTTGTTTTACGTCAATCACTTTCTACTCTTGAATAGGAGAGAACTTCACTTTTATCTCGGGCATTATTCTCTTAATTTGTTGGAACTTTTTTTTTTTACCTTAAGCTGGTTTTATAGGCTTCAACTGCAAAACTAAAGCAACTTTAGTTCTGTTTGTTCTAAACAAATAAAATTCAATTTAAAGTACCCTTCCTAGCAGTCTGACAAAACCTCTTGAATATTGCCTGACAGGTTTTCCTCAAATGTGCACTTGAAAGAACTCATTTAAGCTCACGCAAAGAGTCGAGCAAAAAAACAAGGGATACCTTGAAATAGTTGAAATAAAAAGTCGCGTGCTTTCACTGATCGGAAATATTTAAACAAAGAAACAAAATGCTTTCTTCACTAGGTGTTGATCATAAAGGGGACTATGGCCACTTTATAATGTGGATAGTTATATTTTTTGTCATTTCGTAGTGTTTCTTGTTTACATCGCAATGAGCCTGATTTGTAACCACACCTGCTGTGATAGTTTGGCATATTATCCGAAAAGTCAAAAGGTTCAGTAACTATGCCTCCAGGGATAGCATGGTCCCCACAGCCCTGTGGCAAGCGCTGTAACATTTGCAAGTTGCACATTATTTACATATAGGTTTTATTATTTGAAAAGTGGAGCATATTCGATCCTGGATCTTCAAAAAGGCTAAGGGTATTAAGATGAAACTTCAAGGAATGTCAAGGGGTTGGTGAACTAAATCAAAGATACTAATGCATCCAGGATGTCAATAGGGCGCATCTGCAATGTTTCAGGAATGGCTTAGGGCACTTAGTTGAAAAATTCAGAGAAAATTAAGGCGGATATTGAACTAAACTAAAAGACGCTATGTGCATCCCCGTGGTTAAAAGGGAGTATCTCAGGAACAGATAAGGGTATAAATTCAAAACTTTAATGGCACGTTGAAGTACGTTTTAATGACACAAGTGTCTGAGTCAGAGAGCTAAATCAAAAGACACTATGTGCAGCCAAGTTGTCAGGAGGGTGTACTTGCAATCCATCATTGACGGCTAAGGGCATTAAGTTAAGACTTTCATGGTATGTTGAAGGCGATGTTGAACTATATTAAGCTCCCTATATACATCCAGATTGTCAAAAGAGGTCATTTGCAGTATATCAGGAACGGCTAAGGGTATTAACTTGAAACTTTCATGGAATGCAGAAGAGGAATCTTGCCCAAAGGGTGAATCTGCGATAACTTAGGAAAATCTAAGGGTATTAAGTTGAAACTATCAGGTAATGTTTATGGAATGTTGGAGTTAATTAGAAGACACTATGTGTATCCAGGCTCTCTAGAAGTTGTATCTGTGACATTTCAATTTCGGCTAGGGGGGTCAAGATGAAGCTCTTAGGGGATTTTTGATTGGGATGCCAAGCAAAAACCAAACCACTCTATGTACTGTCAGGTCTGCAAATGGACGAATCTCTGGTATATGAGGAATGTTTCAATGCATAAAGTTTAAACTTTAAGGGCATGTTGAGGGAGTTGTTGAGCTATATCAAAAGGCACTATGCACATCCATGTTACCAAAAAGAAGGATCTCCAATATACAAGCAAATACTATGGGTATTGAATAAAAAATTTTAGGGCATGTTGGGATGTTGAATTCTACCAAAAAGCACTATGTGCGTCTAGGTTATCAAAAAAGTATATGTGTAATATCTCAGGAGCAGGTAAGAGTATTAACTGTGACATATTGAGGCATTTTGAGGGGGGAGGGTGTTCAATTAAATCAAATTACACCACATCCATTCAAGATATCAAAAGGAGTATCTGAAATGTCCAAGGATTGGCTACCAGTATTAGATTGAAGCTTTCAGGGTATTTTGTGGGGCATGTCAAACTAAATCAACATACACTATGTGTAAGATCTTGGGAATGGCTCGGAGGTGCTGTTGGAGAATGGATGGGAGGCTGGGCAAGGGAAATTGCAATTAAGTTTTTAGGGGAGGGGAAAGGCCAACCAGTTTTTGTGTGCAGTCCCTACATTAAAACAACGTATTTCTCCTATAACTTCCTTTGAGAGTCGTTTCGCATATAAGGTTAAGAACCTAGATAGACTACAAGGCAGTTTTTACTGCATGGTTGTCGATATTCAAAAGAGACTATAATAGGTATTCAGGTTCTCAAAAGATCGTTTCTGCAATATGTCTAGGAATAGCTAAGGGTAGTCAAGTTAAAACTTTCCTGTCATGCTGAGGGAGTGTTCAATCAAGGTTGTATCATGATGGGGTTCAAAATGGCTTCAGCCCTTTCAAAGCCAAAAATTACGCAGATTTTAAATCCATTCACCGAACAAATTTTCCCAAACTTATCCATCCGGAATTTATAGCAAAACTATTATTAAAATTTGCAGCAAAATGCTGTCCAAAATTTAGATATCAAGCCGGAATCTTGATTCTTAAGTAGATTAAATAAAAAAACTAAATAAATTAAATAAAAATTAAGTTCCATAAAATATTTTTTCAACTGAAAGTAAGGTGTAGGCCTAACATCGAAACTTAAAACTAGAAGTTTTTTTTAGAACTTTTAAAACGGCTTAATATTCTGATTAAATGACCCTTGTGTTTCACTAGTCGTTCTTAAAAAATTTGGACAAAAGGTCAAATTCTAGTGTACAGAGTGAAGTATTGAGGAGGAGGCGATCCCGTCATATACAAAATAATTTCTGTTCGTTTAAAGGTTCGATGTTGCTCCTCACTTTCAGTTGAAAAAGCTTGTTTTTTTTATTGGATCAGAGGCAAACGTTGCCTATAGTAATGGCCATACGGTTCCAATGTTAGACCTCTCGATAGGAAATCGAGAGGTCTAGTGTTCTTTTTATGGGTCAAAAGTGATTGGAAGGCAACTAACACCCCTTCCACGCCCACCATTTCCCCAAACACATCCAATCAAAAATTTTGAGATAGCCATTTTGTTTTACGTAGTTGATTTCCAGATAGAAACTATGTTCTTGAGGAGGACACTCCCCCCATAGCGCTTAGGGCACGGGTTTTCAGTTATGCCCTGGGGGCATATAAGGTTTTTATAGAAAGCTTTGTCGTAGAAACTTCAAAAAGGACTCATTCGATTGGAAATTCAAAGGGCCGGTGCCATTTTTAATAGTTGAAAGTGATTGGAGGGCAAATAACCCCTCTCTCACGCCCACCTTTTCCCCTAACACATCCAATCAAGATTTTTAGATAGCCATTTTGTTCAATGTAGTTGAAAATTCTGGAAATTAGGTCTTTAACGATGACAACCCCCCAGAACCCTCAGGGCAAGGGTTGTAAGTTATACCCTGGGGGTATATGAGGTTTTTATAGAAAGCGTTGTCGTAGAAACTTCATTTATGGTTCTTATGGAAGGTATGGTCGTGTAAACTTTGGAGAGGGATCATTTGATTGGAAATTGAAAGGTGTAGTTCACTTTTTAAAGATTCAAAAGATATTAAAGGGCAACTAGCCCCCCTTTCTTCAAACCTTTTTTACTCAAACACATCCGATAAGAATTTTGAGATAGCCATTTTTTAAAAAATAGTTCAAAGATCATATAATGAAAACTTCGGAGTCAACACAACCCCCCAGAGAGCCGGAGGCAGGCGTTGTAAGTGATGCTCTGGGGCATAGTTCTAATGGAAGGGATGCTCCTATACACTTCGAGAGGGGTCATATACTTGGAAATTGAAAGTTCTCATTCAGTTTTTAAGAGTCAAAAGAGATTGGAGGGCAACTAGCCCCTCCCCCCCTTTTCCACGTCCTTTTTTCCTCAAACCTATCCGATAAGAACTTTGAAAGAGCCCTTTTTTTCAAAATGGTTCAAAGATCATATAACGAAAAGTCCAGGGTCGATACAATCCTTCAGGGTCCGGGTAAGCATCGTGGGTGCCCATAGACTGAGTTTTAGGGGGGGGGCTTACCTGGACTAATCGGCGCTTCCAGTGCTATATAATTGAAATCTCAGGACAAAATATCATAGGCAGCGCTATAGCGCTGCCTATTTAAAGAGCGATGTGGGCATAATATATTGTTCTTTTTAGACCAGGGCACTTCTTATAGAAAGAAATGTCATAGGAACTTCAAAACAGCTCATGGAGGGCAACCAGCTCTCCCTCCACACGTCGATCAACTCCCCAAACACATCCAATCAAATTTTGAGACAGCCATTTTGTTCAGTTTAGTTTTAAGGTCTGGAAATTATGACTTTGGGAATGACAACCCCCCCCCCCCCCCCCACAACCGTCAGGGAAAGGGTTTTTAAGTAGCATATTACATACCATTTACCGTGCTGCTATAAACGTTTGGTAGGGAGTACGTAGTCCCTGAGTCCCAAGTTCAAGGTCACGGGGAAAAACCCAGAAATATTTTTGTCCACAGAGACCTTGGGAAAAACCTTAGTTACATAACATGTTTGTGAACAATTTAGGATTTTGGGAAATCCTAATTAGTTTCTCAACAAGGGAAGATTTTGGGGAAAACCTACTTAGTTAACTGATTTGTCAACAGGATTTGGGGAAAAACTCTATAGCCTTGGAAAATACTCTATAAAGTGGGAAAGAGTTACTTAGTATCACAGTTCTGAATTGGACTTTGTTCGATAATATTATAGTGAATATTATCTTGTTTTCTTTGGAATATTACAAAAATGAGCAATTTCACTGTATTGAACATTAAGAGACAGGAGGAAGAGAATAGTGATGAAGTGAAAATAAGTGCTGCAAATGTTGCTGTAGAAATAGCACCAGGGAGCAGATTAACTTTCGAGTGGGATGAGATGTTCAGTAGATATGTAATATCTCTCAGTCGATTCAAGGTGGATGAACAGTTATGTTTTGCGGCCAAAGTGAATATAATGAATATATCTGCCTTACAAGCAGGTTTGAATGCAATTGTTGAGCATATAGAGAAAAATGGACTGAGTCATTTACTGAAAAAGCCATAATATTGTGTTATATATCTATATAAATTTGTTGAATAAAAATATTGATGATCATTTTCTTCTTTTTTTTTGTAATTAAACATTTTGGAGAGTTGTTTACTCTTTCGAGGAGAACCAATAGGTGTTGAGAAAGTATTTGAAACAGACTATTTTTGTCTTCAATATTTGTTAGTTAGTTCGTATTCCGCAGTGTAAACACATCAAGAGTAAAAAAAATGAATGTATTTGAGAAAGAAACAACCATGCAGAACCTTGTCACTTTGGAAAATTTTTAAATCTAAATGATCAATTTAAGAAATTGTCGGTGCAGAGGAGAATCTTCAGTCAAAGAATGGTTGATGACATCATGAAACGGGACTCTCCAGCCTTGGATTATTGTATAAGGCTTTTACATCGTGGTCCCAATGCATTCACTCAATTTATTGACATACTAATTCAAACAAGACAAAATAGTATTGTAGATTTGCTTTTGAACATTACTTTGATTTTCCAAAAACAATAGGAACAGTTTGTATGGAAAATCTAAAACCTCACATTCCAATGAAGCGAATAGAGCGAGAAATAAATCCCGCCCAAACAAGTTTAATCAGCTTAAAGTGTGACATCACCTGTTTACTCCTCCTCCTATTCTGTGTTTAGGAAATTTGAAGCGAGTACTCGAAGTAAAAGAAAGCAGAACACTCTTTCTAGGAGAGTAGTTAGTTTGTAATCTGCAGTCTGAGTATCAATAGTGAAGAAAAAATGTACTACACATGTCCTCTATGTTTATATACATTGGGCAGTTGGTTGTCCTGTGAGAATTGCACTACTGTCAGCGAATATGATGAAAAAGTGTAGATTGTGCAATCCATGTAAACTTCACCGACGATATTCCATTAAAATTAAAGATTGTAATTCATGCCGTGAAGAAGTTTGCGATTCTCATGTCAGAGGATTCCCATGTTCAAACTGTCACAACCATAAATGTAATCAGTGGGAAAATACCTATCCTGGTATGATTAGAAAATAAATCGAAAGGATCATTTAGTTTATTCCTGAGAGACTGGTATCGTCGTGGATTTAATTATATTGGGAAGAAGAATTTGGACCACGTTTCAAGTGTCAAAATAACAAAAGAGTGTGGTTTCTACGGCATTTTGTGAAGATACTAGATGTTATGATTATAAACTTGCGGATTTTTATTGGGCAGTAACGGAGAGTGATTCTTCATTTGAGAATTCTGTTTGTGACATTGCATCAATACACAAATTGAAACACGTGAATTTACAATATAAAAGAAAAAAGTATCATTGACTACACAAAGAGATACGATAAGAGTAAAACTACATTGTATTGTAGTAAATGTGATCCTGACTTTTCCCTACTTGATCAATACAAAGTGAATGTAAATGATCTACCACCACTAGTTGTCGTCGACAATAATGATCATTTACATGCAGAAGAAGAAGAAGAAGATATCTAATGAAAACAAAAAAAAACATTTTTGTTGTGTATATACATGTTTTATTAATAAACAAATTTACATACATTTTTAAAACACTTTAATCGTAGGGCACTAACATAAATATTATACAGTTTCTGAGAGCATATTTTCCAACACAAAGTCGTTCAGACGTGGATTGTCTACGTAAATGTTGAGAAACTGCTTGTAAGTATAGCCACGACATCTGAAAACGAAATATAGTAGCGCATGAAAACCACAGCTTTTAGTCGATAGATCCTGCACTCTCTTCCGGTTTTTGAATAATAAGTTTCCCACTGCTTTCAATATAGGTTTTAATGTGGTAACCATAGAATGTATATGGGAATCCGAGAGGATTAAAAAAAAATTCAATAGTCTTTGTTGTTTGAAAGATGCACAACCAGTGACCAGTATTTATTATATTCGATGGACTGCTATTAACAATGATAATGGTATGAATATCACCTTGAATTTTGTCAAGGAAATCTGAGGGTAGACAATAGGATTTATATTTGGACATGAATGGATCCAAGTTAAATACATCAATTATTTGATTCGTGTTCATGGTGCCAAGTCTAGTAGAACACTACCATTGGGAGTGATCTCCCAATAGGTTTCAAATTAACATAGTGATATTAACGTCATGCTTTCAGTCAAGGCATCGGCGAATGTGCACTCTAAACATACACTCCCTGTTCTAACAACAGTCAAATCTTGAGTGCCAGACAAGTCTAAAAACAATTACACCATGAGTTTTTGAAAACATTGAATCAGTTATTCCATTTTCAAAGAGTTGTGAATCATGATCCAGTGATTGCATTGTCAATTCATAGAGAGTTCTGTAAGACTTGTTATCAAATGATAAATTGTGTAGAGGAACTCCATTCACTTTGCAAACAAGGCTGGACAAACCAAAAAAAATTAAAATAATGAGGGGATGTGGTCCAGGACCCAACAGCGCTGGCACTCTTCACAAAAGGCCAATGCGAGTTTCGAGGGGATTTCCCCATTGATAAATTACGAATCAGTATAACTACGAGAACCTGTAGCAATGTGACGTTGATTGGTAATTGTATGAGAAACGAGCAGTTTGATGTTGTTACCGTTGGCTCTCAGTTTTTTCCACTGCCAATGCAACAGAGCTCATGACCTGTTGTTTTTGCACATGAAGTACTGCTGAAGTGACATTGACCGTTGCATCAGGTGCTCCAGAAATTGTTTTTCTCAAAATGATATTACCTGGAGCAAGCTGTAACTTTATGTCAATATTAACGTTGGGTGGTAACCATAGAGAAATATTAAATATTTCATGATTTAATTTACCACCAAATGATACTCCTTGGTCACTGCTGTAATCAGCTCACCATCAGTGTTGACATTTAATCTATATTCATATCCCATTGCTTGCCTTTTCAATTCCTTGTATGATTTTGGTGTCATCAACATAAATTGTATATAGCTTGCATAGTTTGACAAATTATTGCTATTGCTCACCAATGTTCCATTAATGTACACATTAATTTGTCTGAACAAGTTGTGTGGAATACAGTTTTCATAGGATAGACCATCACAGCGCTAGGAGTTTTGATTGTCAGACTTTTTCTTCACCACAACATTTAAATCAATAAAAGTGGATGACAGATCAATGAAATAATCTTCATTGGAAAGTATTTGAAAGTGTATATTTTCGGACAAGGGTTGTTAAGGATGAAATTGTTCATAGTAACCATGTTTGACACTGAAATCAACATTTTCAGCATTGAATAGATTTAATGATGAAGTAATCGATGGTTGTGATTCTATATAAGGGAAATAAGTCATCTTATGAGAAAAAATCTTGTTTTGATCTAAGAATCTTTTTCTTCTTCTTTTTTTGATGCTTTTTCTTTTCAAAATTGTTGTTGTTGATGGCTTACGCTTCTCACCTGGATGAAGACTGATGAGTGAATGACTACCACGCATCCTTTTTAAGCCTTTCCCATTTTGTTGAGATTTTAATTGTTCGCCAACAGCTCTTGTGAAGATCTAAGATTTTTGAATTTTTACCCGAACTCCAGTCCTGTAGTGTTGAGCCAGTAAAATATGTTGCAGCTGGTACAATATATTTCTTGGCAAGGGGTAGTGCAGAACGAAACAGACTAGCAAACCAAATACCAAGACCATAGCCAGACATTGTAGTACGCCCTTGTAGTAGTCCAATCCATGACCTATTTGATGAGTACTCAGAGCAGCAGCATAACAATTAATGTCAGGACAAACAAATGGGATTCTTCTACTATTCATCTTGAACGACAGGTCGAAAATGACATGTAATAACACACAAATCCTTTGTTACAGTTAAAAGATCACCTAGTTCAGTTCTTAGTGTTAACTGACAGAGTTCCAAATATGAAGTGTTACTGGAAGTGTTACAGGAACATACTGGAGGTGTCTTATATTATAGTGATGAACATTATTTTCTGTACTTTTTATTTCTAGAACACGTAAAAGGGGGACATCGGAATTACCAACTCTGGAGGATTCCACAAACGAACTGTAGATGAATATACAACTGTTCGAGGAGAAGCTGGATGCATAGTCTGAATAGATAACATGGTCACTGCCACTGAAAATTTTCTGTCTTAATAATACGGTTTTTAAAACCGAGAACCTCACGTAAATTCTCATTGAGGAAATTTTTTCATTCTCAAATGGATTGGTAATATAAATTCTCCTTTGTTCCGTCGAATAATTGAAAGTGAAACCATCTTTTTTCGACTTGCAATTTTTTGTTGATAACTCGACAACAGCTCATGCATTTTATTGTATTTCCTGTAGGGTATATTAGCAATAGGTAATCATTAGAGTCAAAAGTTGCCATTGCACCACCTTCATTACCGAATTCAAACGGTCGTATTTTAATATCATATGAGATCTCCTTTCTTAGGACATCATTTGTATTCTTGATAATACAATCGACGACAGCAACTTCGTATCTACCTTGAAATTTAATGGTAGGCGACAGTTTAGTCCAAAAAATCACTTGTTCTATTCAAATCATCTTAGAGAGGATCGGAAACATTGGACATGAATGTCACATAGAAATCATGGGGACATTGTGTAAGTATTAAACACCTATCCAAGAATCAAATCTAGAGTTGTACCCAAGCCAGCGAACCAACAACTATTTCTTACCACCCTGCGTTCGAGTTTTTAATGCTTTTTCAATTTGATAAATACCACTATCTTTAACATTTTGGAATTCATAGTCATAAAATCCCCCCAAAATCTCATCATATTTGCTATCTCGTAGTCGATAGGTCATTTGACTAGTCTCTAGAACTTTTGACACTTTAAAAAGTTCAGTAGACCATAGGTAATTCCCTTTTTAAAAAATATTACTTGACCGATTGGTTCGAACCCTATAACCCACAATCAATTTGCTTTTTATTCCGTTTTCATAGTTAAAAGAATATTGTTTGACAAAAATGTCAAGTGTATTGTTATCATTGTGATTAGCTTCAAAAGGACTAAGATTAGACAGGGAACGATGAGGATGTTGATTGTAAACTTGCATAATTTTATCCAAATCATGAATAAGGACAGCAGTGGTTTGAGTGTAAAAATATCTAGAAATGAGAAAGACGAATGGTTCTAATCAATCGTTTCAGCCAATGCAGCCTTGATTGGACTTTGACTATGATATAAATGTGTATCATATTTTAGTAGAATTTTCTTCACATGTGGATTGACATTTCACTTCCTCGATCCGTTTGTATTTTTTTATAGGAATCTCGATCAAGTGTTGTTTCTAGAGCAATTGCAATCTCCTCTCCACGCTTAGATTTCAGTGGAATGGCATAGGAGTAGTGACTAAAAATACTAATTGCAAATAGAATGTACTTGTATGGTTTTTTTTTGTTTTGTCGTTGCAATTCATCCAAAGTCATAAGATCAGCTTGCATGATTTGCAGAGGTAGAATGCCTTAGTTTTCCGATATTGATTAGTGTGAAGTCTGCGATTTCGATGAAGCGTGTAGCTAGGTTCATTTTGAACATATTCTTTTGCTACACTCTGTTGAACATTGGAGACTTGAGCAAGTGTACTGGGAGCACTAAAACTCCCCATCTCACCAACATTTGCATAAATACGATTTAGAGTTTCATCCATTTTACATGCAAATGTGTACCACCACCTCGTCCACCGCTACCCTTTTGTATACTAACAGAGGTCTTGGTGATTGTTGGGGAAAGATGCTTTTTTCTACTGGCTAAAGTTGAATCATTGCTGCTGCTTTTGTAATTGGATTTAGGTGTACTTGTGAGCATTAGGGTCTTGAAATCATCTTGTTCAAAATAATCATCCTCCTCCTCCTCATCCTTTTCATTATTTAATGATGTCAAATCTTTTAAAATTATTCTGTTGATCACAAGTGCTTTGGGAAAGTTCGATGCGTTTAAATATTTCAAAAGATTTGTGTCAATGGATAGAGTTTTCTTGCGATTTGAGACAAAATCAGTTATTAGATCAATGACATTGTAAGTGTTGCTACCTAGGGTGATTTGATGATTTATAGCATCAATTTTAATATCACTGCTTTCATTCAAATAGTTTAACAAACTTTTACCCTGTTTCCGATAGGAAACTGGTAACAGATCTAATATTTTTGATAAGTGGTCTTCGAGTGGTAGTATTGGTGTTGATGCAGGTGATTTTGTAATATTTTCCTCTTGCATCTTACCTGCAACATTCACAACGCTAATGGGTTTAATTTGATACTGTTTCAGCTTATCAACACGACGAAGTAGCATTTGAAAATTAAAGTTTCTGATCATCAGGTATGCTATTATTATTAAGCACTTCCTGGCTGAAGGGCCACGAAACGGAGATCAGCACCGCCGGTTTGGACCATAAGGGTCTAGTGCCGGATCCTTTACCTACCTTTATTATTATTAAGGAAATCTGTAAGATTACCCTCAAAAGTTTGCAGTGGATATAGAGCTTCATCAATTGCAGTCAATTTATAGGGTTTCCCCATATTTTTCCAATACGGTTACGATTGAGACGGAGAAAGAAGAAGATTGCTAAGTAAGACCGGCAATAATTGGCAATAAAACTGTGAAAAAAACCTTCCCGTCCCCGAACTAAATATTTTTTTTTCTGTTT
>CM051267.1:21326394-21576394 GCA_027921565.1 Artemia sinica | reverse complement strand
TCAAAATGTCGATACGATAGTCATTTTTTAATGTCGTAACATTCCAAGTTCCAATTTCATGTTCTTTAAATCATTGAAATTTTTTTCGCCTCAGGAAAAGCAATGATCCCGGATACCAGTGCAGGACGGGGATCACATATCTTCTCAAGTCTACACCGAAGTGCTTAAGCCGGCTTAGAACCGGACAGCAAGAAGTCCCTGGGACCTCCATGAATGGAGGCTTTGTGCAATCCTGGGCCCATCTTGGTCACAACATGGTTTTCAGCGCTTGGCGATGCTCTTCTATCAACAAGAGTCGAAACAGCGATCTCAAGCCTATTACCTCCGACTCATTATATATTCATGCCTACAAATATTATGCTACTACGGGGAGGCAACCCGTAATAGATAAATTAGCTAGGAGAGGTTTTTCAGCCCAAAGACGCCCATCAAAACATACCAATCCCAGAAGAATTGTCCATTAGTCAGAATCCCGTGCGAATGCTGTGTCGTTTACTAGGCTATAATTTCCTCGAGGGGCGCCACTCTCAAGTGGGAATAGAGTTGACCGCAAGGTCCCCAGTCTTGCTGGTGCCCCGAAAAGGTTGAGGCAGCCCTTTGCAGAGGCCGTTGTCCATAGATCTGGATCTTACGCCCTGCCACAGTTGTCCTCCTATAGAGGATCCTCCCGCGATGGTGTTCTGCATCACCATGCAATTTAACCCATTGCTGGGAGAAGGTTTGCAACTCATGGAACTTGTGGGATAAACAAGTGGGCCGTTTTGAGTGTACATTTTGAGGGCCTTCTTCCTCCTCCGCCTGTATTTATGACCCCGGGCAAGGGTGCCCCAGATTCTATTATGGACCCCCAGGGACAAGGTCCCCCCTTGGTCCATGCCTCCTATGGAGGTACCCTACATATCTGTAGAGCGTTCCCCTATCACCACCTGGGGACATGCTGAATGGCCTGGGGGAGGCCAGACAAACGGATCACTTTTGTTTTGCAAAGGCAATGACTCAGTGACATATTTAACCTACTACTTATAAATATACATAACTCACTGACTAGGCCTATATAAGTTATATACAGAAATATATAACTCAGTGACATATTTAGCCTACTACTTAAAATATGTGTAACTCACTGACTAGGCTTATATAAGTTATATACAGAAATATATAACTCAGTGACACATTAAACCTACTACTTATAAATATCTAGCCTAATTTAATGATTCACTTCAACTAATATCTAATATCTTCAACTAATAAACTAATATCTAGCCTAATTTATTGATTTACTTCAACATTAGCTTGCAAAACTAATGTAAAACCTATATCTAGCCTAATTTAATGATTCACTTCAACTAATATCTAATATCTTCAACTAATAAACTAATATCTAGCCTAATTTATTGATTCACTTCAACATTAGCTTGCAGAACTAATGTAAAACTAATATCTAGGCTAATTTATTCATTTACTTCAACATTAGCTTGCAAAACTAATGTAAAAAACTAATATCTAGGCTAATTTATTCATTTACTTCAACATTAGCTTGCAAAACTAATGTAAAACCTATATCTAGCCTAATTTAATGATTCACTTCAACTAATATCTAATATCTTCAACTAATAAACTAATATCTAGCCTAATTTATTGATTCACTTCAACATTAGCTTGCAAAACTAATGTAAAACTAATATCTAGGCTAATTTATTCATTTACTTCAACATTAGCTTGCAAAACTAATGTAAAACTAATATCTAGGCTAATTTATTCATTTACTTCAACATTAGCTTGCAAAACTAATGTAAAACCAATATCTAGCCTAATTTAATGATTCACTTCAACTAATATCTAATATCTTCAACTAATAAACTAATATCTAGCCTAATTTATTGATTTACTTCAACATTAGCTTGCAAAACTAATGTAAAACCAATATCTAGCCTAATTTAATGATTCACTTCAACTAATATCTAATATCTTCAACTAATAAACTAATATCTAGCCTAATTTATTGATTCACTTCAACATTAGCTTGCAAAACTAATGTAAAACCAATATCTAGCCTAATTTAATGATTCACTTCAACTAATATCTAATATCTTCAACTAATAAACTAATATCTAGCCTAATTTATTGATTTACTTCAACATTTTATATATATATATATATATATATATATATATATATATATATATATATATATATATATATATATATATATATATATATATATATATATATATATATAATTATATATTATATATATATATATATATATATATATATATATATATATATATATATATATATATATATATATATATATATATATATATATTATATATATATACATATATATCATATATATATATATATATATATATATATATATATATATATATATATATATATATATATATATATATATATTATGTATATATATATATATATATATATATATATATATATAACTATATATATACATATATATACATATATATATATATATATATATATATATATATATATATATATATATATATATATATATATATATATATATATATATATATAGTGTATTACGGTAATCACCTGGCAAAAAAAAAAAAAAAAAAAAAAAAAAAAAAAAAAAAAAAAAAAATGACGAATACACTCGTCTCAGTCGGATGTTAAGTAGTGACCAAGGGAAGGGTACTTACACCATCTCTACAAACATAAACCTTGTCTGAAATAGTACTCATGGCAATCTTTTCAACATTTACAGTAAAATTTTTATATTTTAACGAGCAGATTGCCAACAGTTTTTGCTCGTGGAATTGTATTTTCAACAATACAATTCCTATAGACATCCATGTCAAAATTGTTTTCCACATAGTGCATGGGCACTCCCTTTCAAGGTTTTTTGATTTCCTCGTTGTGTGTCAGTATAAAGTACACCTTCGGACTTACAAACATACCCGAGAAATCATGTCACTTCCCGTTTCTGATTTAAAAAATAAAAGTTGGTTTGGAGCTTGACGTTTGAATAGTTCCGGATAGACTTTCCCATCCCAGTTTGTATAGTCCATCCGAGAACTGATGATTTCACCGTTAGCCGAATCGTCAAGTAGGTTTTCTGTTTTGACTTTTAACAATAGAGAATCTGTATCCCGTAGCAGATCTCTACTTGTTCCTTCCCCGGCCACTGTACCCTAGCCACATTGTAGTAGAATTCCAACATGAGCTTTTTTAAAATTTCCAAGATGGCACTGCCTGCTGCAATATTTTTATTTAATACTGTGTTTTTTTTTTTCTATTCAGTAGTACCATGTCTGGAGCAATGATTGTAAAGGAAGTATAATTGGGATCGGCAATAATCCGAGCACATTGGTCGGGATCAGTTACAACGTCACAACGACTCCCATTGCGAACACTTTCGCATATTTTACCAAAGGCCGAATTTAAAATGAGTTTATAGATTTCTTTTTCGACCTTCGTTTTCGCTTCGGAACGTTTCTTGACAAAAGTGTCAACAAACGATTTTAAGTAAGGTTTTTGACTGAATTTGAGGGCTCTATGAATCTTTGTGTGACTTTGAAACTATTGTTTCACATCCATTTCAATTCCACGTGGTGCACGACAATATTTTTTTCGGTAGGAGATCGGCAATAAGTTTTTGTTTTGAAGGTGATCAATTTATTCTCTCCTCCTCCACCAAAGATCTATTGCGATGACTCAAAGAGTTCCTAGACACAGGTCTATTAATGCATGGAAAAAATAAATCTTTTACCGTATCATGAAGCTCCACTGGTATCTCCCATCACTTTCAAAAACCATCCCACCGGCCCATTCTCCTCAACACTGGCAATGTTGGGAAAATTGGAGGCAAAAGGGTCATTGAGCCACTTATAGTCACCGCAAGGTAGATCATAATAAGACATAGCCGAGGGTTATAGGAAATTCATATCAAGGAAAACTGCATCCGACTTTTCCCCCGTCTTCTCTCTCCAGTTTGAAAAGTTTCCGAGATACGATTCCCATGAAAAAAGTAGCCACCCTCATTGATCTCTCGATAAACATGTGTTGATAAATGTCAGTGATGAGTCCAATTTTTTCCCGACTAATTTTTAGGAAGAGGTCCATTACCAAATATGGACTGGAAAAATAATACCCTATATCGAGATTAAATTCCTTGTAAATTTGGGTCCGTGTTTTTTACCATACAATATCCAATAGAGTGAGCACATCACTTGACAAATACAATTTGCAGTAGTCAAATCCATTCCCATTTTACACCCTCCCTCTGCCCACACCTTTTTGGCAAAAATGTATTCATCAGGGGTGCACATACGATCGTGCAGACTGTCGTAAAACGATTCAATTGAGGGAATTTCTCCTCGGCAAATCTCGACATGGAATTAAAATGATCATAAGAGTAAACTCCTTTGACCGTTAACAACTCATATAAAGCATTTGGAAATCTTTGTTTGATAAGGGGGAAAACGTTGCAACCGTCATCGTTTTTCTGTGCTTGAATCAGTTCGCTCAATGATTTTGGTAAGAAGCTGAAGGAATCTAAAAAGCGAATTTTATTCGTGTACTCAACGCCGTCTTCAACATGTTTCCAAATAAATTCCAAAACAAGCAATTTTTCCGATGATTTAGGTATGATTTTGTAGGAAAATCTGTCTTCCACCCATGCACTATTATATATATATATACATATATATATATATATATATATATATATATATATATATATATATATATATATATATATATATATATATATATATATATATATATATATATATATATATATCTATATATATATATATATATATATATATATATATATATATATATATATATATATAATATATATATATATATATATATATATATATATATATTATATATATATATATATATATATATATATATATATATATATATATATATATATATATATATATATATATATATATATATATATATATATATATATATAATGTCTTTCAATCCTGATAACAAAAACCAGTCTCACTTTTAATTTCTAAGTCATGGAAAGCTAACACACAATGGTTTCTTGTAGCTCAAGTTTTTTTTTTGTAAAAAGATGGGGGGGGGCTTATCATACAAAAACACACAAACACATACTTATTACATTCCCCTATTTTCTTTAGATACATTTTTTTTTACAAAACTTATTTAAAAACAAATGTATAATAAGAGGCTCGTGTTCAAACATACACATGAAAGAGAGAGAGAGAGGATAAATTAAATTTCTCTTACGTTTTTGATAGAAAAGCTGATCATAGCTTGTTGAGACTCCACGTACGTTATCAAAAGTTCTTGTGCCATGGATTTCCTAGGACTAGGGATGGTCTCAATCAGGCGCAATAAACTTTCCATATCCGAACGGTCAACCTGTCTTGGCGACTAATTCTCTTTGTTCATTTTCCCTCCGATTGACTGCTTGTGGAACCTCTTTTAATTCAACAATTCTTATTTTTTTTGGTCTTTTTGATGGCCTCTTTTTGGCATCGGTCTAGAAAAAAATATAGCAAAATCAAATTATCTGTTACAAATATATTATATATATATATATATATATATATATATATATATATATATATATATATATATATATATATATATATATATATATATATATATATATATATATATATATATATATATATATATATATATATATATATATATATATATATATATATATATATATATATATATATATATATATATATTATATATATATATATATATATATATATATAT
Organism: Artemia sinica; assembly: GCA_027921565.1. Lineage (NCBI taxonomy): Eukaryota > Metazoa > Arthropoda > Branchiopoda > Anostraca > Artemiidae > Artemia > Artemia sinica. The sequence goes on along the minus strand of CM051267.1, from coordinate 21,570,622 downwards.
ATATATATATATATATATATATATATATATATATATATATATATATATATATATATATATATATATATACATACATATATATATATATATATATATATATATATATATATTATATATATCTATATATATATATATATATATATATATATATATATATATATATATATATATATATATATATATATATATATATATATATATATATATATATATATATATATATATATATATATATATATATATATATATATATATATATATATATATATATATATATATATATATATATATATATATATATATATATTATATATATATATATATATATCGTCTTTTCAATCCTGAGAAAAAAACCAGTGTCAGTTTTAAATTCTAAGTCATGGAACGCTAACAAACATTTGTTTCTTGTAGCTCAAGTTTTTTTTGTACAAGGATAGGAGGGGGGGACTATCATACACAAACACACAAACACATATTTATTACAATCCCCTATTTACAAATGTATAATAAGAGGCTTGTGTTCAAACATACACAAGAAAGAGAAAGAGGATAAAGAAATCTTGAAGAAAAAAACATTTGTATAAGTAAAGAAACAGTTCCTATGAGGTAATAAATAGGTGCACTTTACCATTACATAACAAACAGCTGTACTACAGTATTGCACAAGACCCAGGTATGCGCAATAAAGTCTTTAGGGGCTAGTAGCTCCAATAGTATGCCCCCTCCTACTGGTCTCGTGGAATCCAGTGGGCCGCCACTACTTTTACAATTTTTTTGGGGGGCTTGAGGCTGAGTTATTATAGCAGAGTAAGACACAAAGCTAAATAAAATATTTTTCTTGCCTCTTCAAAATAAGAAGTCTATTTTAGTCCATTTTAAATCTGCCTGGCTCCGTGTTATTTAAATGGAATAAAAAAAAGAGAAAGTCCGAAGATATTTCAGACTGGAAAATTTTCTGAATTCCCCTTCCCTCTCCTAGTACAAAATTCACTAACTTTTTCTTCTCTGTCAATAATATATGATTAATTTTCTATGTTTTATTGACATCGGGGGTTCTTAATGAATTTACACTGGTTTACAAAAAAAAAGTCCTCAAACAAAACGAACAGGACTCTCTTCTCTTCAGAAAGAAAAATCATTAACGTGGCATAAATTTCACCTCAAATAACGAGAATTATATTTTCATACGAATTCAAGAAAAGCTCATTGATATGCCTTAAATTTTAACTCAAATAACAATAATTCTATTTTTAATATTAAAGCCAATGAAATAAATAACTCCTTTTCGTTAAAAAAAATGTTTGGCTATTTCTTTTCGATAAGTAAAACGTGACTTTTCAATCCTGCCCTCCCCTCGTCTTAAAAAAATATCGTTTCCTATTTCTTTTCCGTAGTGTAAAATACGACATCTTATTCTCATCCCTAGTGAAAGTAACCCTTCAACTTATTATAATCGTTTTCATGCTAATATATATATATATATATATATATATATATATATATATATATATATATATATATATATATATATATATATATATATATATATATATATATATATATATATATATATATATATATATATATATATATATATATATATATATATATATATATATATATATATATATATATATATTATATATATATATATATATATATATATATATATATATATATATATATATATATATATATATATATATATATATATATATATATATATATATATATATATATATATATATATATATATATATATGTGTGTTTATAAATAATATAGCCCAATAGCTACGAAATTTATAAATATACATTTTAATAAAACTATCTCTCTTCCACTTATATTCACTAAGCATAATAAAAAAGAAACCTTTTCCATAGAATCACTATAGTCCAAATTTCTTTTCTCAGACATAATTTATTCGCTTAACTATTCTGCAACAGTCAAGTATCGTTAAACTAATGATAATATGATTATTGATTTCTCACCTTGTATGTGCATTTCAGAAGGTCATGGGTATCGCCCATAGCACCGGCTTTATTTCAAGAAAAAATTAGCCAATCACAATAGCTATTATCCAATAGAGATTTTCCCAAAACCTTGCAAAACCGACAAATCAGTTAAATAAGTAGGTTTCCCCCAAGTCTTCCCTTGTTGAGAAACTAAGTAGGTTTTCCCAAAATCCTAAATTGTTCACAAACATTTTATGTAACTAAGGTTTTTCCCAAGGTCTCTGTTGACAAAAACATTTCTGGGTTTTTTCCCCATGACCTTAAACTTGGGACTCAGAGACTACGTACTCCCTACCAAACGTGTATAGCGGTACGGTAAATGGTATTTAATATACTACTGTTGTAAGTTATGCCCTCTGGGAATATGAGGCTTTTTAGAGAAAGGGTGGTCGTATAGACCTCACAGGGGGATCATTTGACTGTTAATCAGAAGTTCTACTGGCCTTTTTAACAGTCAAAAGTGATTGGAGGTCATGCAGCCCATCCCCATACACCAATCATTTCCCCGAACTCATTCAATGATAATTTTTGAGATATCCATTTTGTTCAGTGTAATTGAAACGTCCAGAAATTTGTTTTTTAGATCCCCCCCCCATAAAATCCCTCAGGTTAAGGATGTAAGTTCCGCCCTGGGGTCATATAAGGTTTTTATAGAAATGGTGGTTGTATAAACTTCAAAGGATTGGATTTGTAAACAGAGGTTATAGTGCTCTTTTTAAGAGTCAAAGTGATCAGAAGGCAAATAGCCCCCCAACCCCAGGCATACACGTCGTATTTTCCAGAAGCGCGCCTGATAGAAATTTTACGATGGACATTTGTTGTCGTGAAAACTTCAAAAAAAGGGCTCAGTCGGTTGGTAATTGAAAGGACTAGTGCCTTCTTTAATAGTCAAAAGTGATTGGAGGGCAGCCACTCCCCAAGCCCATCACTACCCCAAACACTTACAGTCAAAATTTCGAGATAGTTATTTTGTTTAACGTAGTTTAAAAAGTCAAGAAATTACGTCTTTGAGGATGAGCCCCTCACAGTCCTCAGGGCAAGGGTTGTAAAGTATACCCCGAGGGCATTTAAGGTTTTTATGGAAACGGTGGTCACGTAAATTTCGGAGGAGGCTCATTGGATTGTAAATCGGAAGTTGAAGAGCCATTTTTAATAGTAAAAAATATCGGAGGGCAGCTATACCCCTCCCCCCGTCATTCCCCCCCCAGTGCATCTGATAGAAATTTAGGTCAACCATTTGTTCAAAAATAGTCTAAAGATCTCATAACATGGCCTTTGGGGTTGAAACAACCCCAAGTATGGGAATAAGGGTTTTAAGTTATGCCCCGGGGTATGTAAGTTTTTTATGAAAAAGTGGTCTTGTGAACTTTCGAGGAGGTTCGTTTGATTGGAAATGCATACTTCTAGTTCCATTTTAAGAGTAAAGCGTGATGGAGAGAAAATAGCCCCCCTCTCCCTGATATCCTCTTTTCCCGAAAACATTCGTTCGAAATTGTGAGACAGCCATTTTGTAGCCAGTAGTCCAAAGAGAATATAACATTGTCTTCAGTAATCAAATATAGGAAATACTTAGGCGGACATTGAACTAAATCAAAACAAACTATGAGCATGTGAACTTTCAAAAAGGTTACAAAGCAATATCTCAAGAACAATTTACATTATTAAGTTAGATCTTTAAGAGTAAGTTGTGGGGATTTTTGAACTATCCAGAAGGCTCTATGTATATACCTTTAGTACTACAACTACAGTTACTGTAAATAATGACGCTTAGAGTATTAAGGTGAAACTTCTAGGAAGTGTTTAGGGGCGTTTCAATTAAACGAAAAAACTGTATATAGGCAGGTTTTCAAAAGGGCATATAAGCAATATCATTGGCAGCACCACTCTATAATAGCTAGAAATATGATTGAAACATTTAAAGAAGCTAATCCGATTCAAAATTAAAAGTTCTAGTGTCCTTTCTAACAGTAAAAAGAGATTGGAGGGCAATCAGCCCGTCTCTCAAGCCGATTTATGTCCCAAACACATCTAGTCAAAATTTTGAGACAACTATTTTGTTCAGCATAGTAGAACGGTCCAGAAACTAAGTCTTTAGGGATATTTGGCATGTAAAACCCCACAATTGTTCCAAACTATTGATATTTATAGAAAAAAAAACATATATTTTTTTTTCGTGAAAAAAACTTTGTCAATAAAAAACGAACAGAAATTCACCTAAAAAAAGATTTTCAACTAAAAGTAAAGAGCTCCATTAAGCCAAAAATGCACAGAAATGAAGTCAAGTAATCATCCAAGCGTAAATCTATCAATAAATAAATGAAACTCCAAATGAACAGAAATTAGAACAAATAGCGGAGTCAAACTCGAAACGAGCAAAAATTAACATTAGTAGGGTTGATAACCCCGCGCCTTCTCAAGACCAGAACATAATTTGCGCTTTACTGAAAACAAATATGTTTAAATGTTTTCACTTTTTTTCTTAAATAAGTAAAAAACTTTTTTTACTCGCTTTTTTCCCATTTTTATTTTAAGGAATAGATATCAATATAGGTAAATAGTAGGGAGGGTCAGAAGGAACTTGACGTACATAATTTATTAATGGATTATTGATCAACTCTAACGGGTCAATGATACCTTTTTCAAGGTCAATTTATTTGTAGTTTCTAAGTGTATTGACTCCGGGACGAAGTTTGCACATGCGCATTGAATTCTAACGGGGCAATGTATTGATCCACTAGAGGGGAACTAGTTTTCTGAGAAATTGATTACATAATCGAAGGGCAATGTATTGATTCTAACGGGACAAGATCACGTGTCTCTTTCTAAGCCAATCAGGGAGTTACGTAAGGTTTCCCATTACATCACAATTCGCCCTTGAGATTTTGTATATAACGGACATGCGTTGTGGTTAAATTATCATACCGTTTTATGACACCATGGATAAAGCATTGAATATTGATGAGTAGGAAACTTTATCTACAATGATTAATAATGTGAGTTCTCTTTAGTAAATTTTCTTAGGTTATTTCCAAATAAAATCATTTTACATAGTTCCCCCTCCAGTAAATTCAAATTCAGGGTATACCCCCCCCCCACAATACAAACTCCACTATGTGATGTTTATAATTGTTAGAAAGCGTAAAATACACTGTTTTTTTTACCATGTAATCCCCCCCCCCCCTGTTTACGACTTTAATTCTTTCATTGGAAATAATTCCGTTTTTGATAAATTCTTGGTTTCCATATTTCTACCTAAAAGTGACAGCCAACTTCTGTCAACCCTTAGCTATTAATATACTGATTCCATTTAAGCCGCTAACCTGACTTAAACCTTTCCACTAAGATTTAAATAGTGATAATTATTGACATCCGTCAAGTGCTTCCTGCTCGTTAATTTTCATGAATTACGATAGCGGCTTAGCTAAGGTTTCGCTGAAAAAGATACTTTTTTCCAGTCAAATTAAAAACAGTAAATCCTTTGAATTGCAAGGGGGGATGGGTGTTAGTTTTCATGTAGTATTTGTTTTCCATTTTGAGTACTCAGTCTTTATATGGGGGGAGGGGGGTTAAGAAAAGATACATAGCTACAATGAGAAGATTTATTGAAGCGCAGGCCCTTTTAAATATATAAACTTTTGTCCATAGAGGAATAATGTGCAAATATATGCGTTGCGTCTCTAGGCATGTATTTAATCTTTTCTCTTTATGGTAAAAATAGGATTTCTATGCTTTTAGGGTTTATTTCCAACACGGAGTGTATTTAATTTTTTCTCTTAATGGTCAAATAGGACTTCTATGCTTTTAGGGTTTATTTCCAACACGGAGTGTATTTAATTTTTTCTCTTAATGGTAAAAATAGGATTTCTATGATTTTAGGGTTTATTTCTAACACGGAGTGTATTTAATTTTTTCTCTTAATGGTAAAAATAGGAGCATTTCTAACTGTCGCAAATTTTTACTTTTTGCTTTACTGAAAAGGGGGGAGGGGCTTCTTTGAGACAAATGCTTTCTAGACAAAATTATGCCTGACAATAAATTCTAGTTAGGAGTGGGGGTACTAATTTTTCTTCTGTAAAAAGGGGAATCGTTTTTTTATTCTATATTTTTTCTTCTTTTAAGGACAATTTTGAAGAATGCTACCCACAAGGGGCAAGAGAGCTAGGGTAAATGAAGTGACTCCTGTAGGAGTATCACGACCTTCTGTCATAAAGTGTGCTGGGTTGTCCAGGGGTGCACTACACCAAGCCTCCTCGCCATCTATACACTCCGTAATAGCTGAACCATCCAGGGCCACGCTTTACCAGCCCCCTGTGTCCTCCATGCAGACAGCAATACAGTCCGGTCAGAAACCAAAAAAGAGAATGGGCGGCTGCTCACAGGATGGTGAACCCCACTAGCTCATTTGTGCAAGCCAGTGACATCACCGCCGCCACAACATCTATGCTATCCACTGATAATGCTGCCCCAATTACACAAGAGTGTGATGTCAGTCCCCCTCTATCCTCCAACACGCGCTACCAGGACCATCTAACACACAAGTCCAGCTGGAATATGGAAATATAAGCATTTTTACCTTTACTTTCTATCTGGTTATAAAAAAATATCTACCTATTTCTTCCAACTTTTTTAGGCCTTTCTTTTCATCATTTTTCAACACAGTAAAAGTGTGTCAGAGATATTAAAAGGCCTTTTTCTCACAAAGGAAATATAGCGTTCTCCCTTTTGAATCATGTCAAGTGCATGCATTCACCCTGCTAAATTAGGTTAGTGAAGCCAAATAAAATGGCACTATATTCTGCTCATAGTAGGGTTATGTAATTTCTATTGCGATATAAATGAAAGGTTAATCTTGCCTCTACAAATCTCTTAAAAACAGCTTTCTATCGGAACGAGTTGAATATCACGAAAGGATATATAAAGTTGTGAATTATGGTACTAAGCATATGTGAATAATAATCAAATTTAAAAATAGGTTGATTTAGACACTTTGTAAATAAGCTATTTTCTTTATAGGTTACATTGGTTCCATATTCGCCATCTCCCCCCTGCTCGTCTTTTGGAGAAGAAGACGCGTCTGTGGAGTTCATTTGCAACAATTCACCATGGAACGGTAATTCTCTAGAAATATCGTCAAATATCAATGATTTTTTAACTAATTATATAAATGTAGATAGTAGTGCAGTTGAGCAGCGGGACTTACCTTTGCTAAGTCCAAATACTTTGCAGCTTTTAGACGATTTTACCCGGGAATTAACGGGGAACCCACCCCCCACTGATTACATGAACACACTTCAAACAACTGAAATGGCTTCGAACAACCCTATTGTTGAACAATGTGGGGGAGGGGTGGTGATAATGTACCAGAGAGGGGAGAAGGAGGGTGACAATACCCAATTTATGACATTTCCTGACTCTCAGCTGTCAAATTCAATATTAAATACGATAGTTGTATACACTGCGACTTTTGGGGATCCTTTTAATTCGCTTATGGGGGGTAATTATGTATTTGACCCTATAGAAATTGTCCATGAATATGTAGATAGAGTTCGTGCACTGTTAGAAAACCAGATTCAGTTGTGGGGGGGGTAGGGATTCAATTAAGGTTTTAATTGTTTTAAAGGTGTTTTATTTAAATTAGGGTAAAAGCGAGGTTTATGACCATTATGTACTTACCGAGATGCTAGTGGTCTATCCGCATTTAGAAAATTACGAAAAGGTTTTTATGGAGTGGATAGGCCACATTATTATGCATCTCGAAAAATTATAACGAAAATGGGAGTGGATCAGTGGTTTTGTTTATGAAAATTTAAGTGTAAATATTTATAAATTTAAAAAAGATTTTATTTTAAGATGGGAGCGGGAGGGGTGGGGCCAAGGGCAAAAGTTTTAAAATTTAATCCAGATTTAGAGGGTTGCAAAGGCGTTTAGCGAACCGTTTTGAAACAGGTCAAAAATGTTTCATGTACGCTTTCCCTAATATCAGCTTTCCAACCTCTGTTATGTGATGCTACAAAGACAAATTTAGAATACTGGGCTGTACATGGGAAGGAGAGGTCCGATTTTCTCCCTGTAGATTTCACTTGTTTAGAGGGAAAATACCCAGTAACGCTAAGATTCATTGATATTTTTGAAAAGGCCAATGCCCATTTAAAAATCGGCGTTACTGTGGTTCAGTATGAAACTGAATTGAGGACGGGGTTCGTTGTAATAAGAAGGGGGTGTTGTTCCCAGTAAGGGGTCGTCAATTGAATTGGTGAAGCACTGGGTTTGGTTGTTGTACACACCACCTAGTGAACCTAATGCAATTGGCCATTTCAATCCTATTACAGACATCAGTAGAGTTCTGGGGAGGGTAAGAATAAGGGGACACGTTTCTATTGTCCAACATGCCTGTCTAGATTTCATAGCGATTTAAAATTACGGAATCATATGAAGCAAATTAGACGGCATGGCTACCAGTCAGTAGAAATGGTTTCATGTGATAGGGCCATTTTACGTTTTAAAAATTTTCAAAATACCCTCCTCCAAAGTAATAAAATCTCTTTGGATTGTGAAGTGAAGCTAGTGGAAGTGAACGATCCTCAGTTTCCGAATCGAATCAAAGAACATTGAGCCATAGCGGTTTCCTATGCCTACGCACAAAGAGACAGTTCTAACATTATGCAGTTGTTAGAAATAGTCGAAACGTTGGATGAGGGTGAGTGCATGATCAAGGCACAAACCAAATTAATTGGCACTGCAAATGGGGCTACTTCTCGTTTGAGAAATACCCATTACCCAATATTGTTGTCTGCAGAGGATCGTCTCGCGATTAAAAATCAAAAAAATATGCTGGGTTTGTAAGGGGGAGTTTGAAGAGGGGGCTAAGGGGAAAGGGACTAGGTGAAAAGAGGGGGGAAGGGGAAAGTGATCGAGCATGATCACTTGTGGCAGGAAATATGATCAGGGGGTAGTAATTTTAGAGGGGTAGCACATCAATCATGCAATATGAATGTAAGCCAGCAGTTTTTTATACCGGATTTCATTCACAACGCAAATTATGAATTAAAATTTATTTTACCGGCTTTGGCATGTATGCACAGGGAGGGAGGGGGAGTAGATAGTCCATTGGTAAACAATTCATTTACCTATAGTATTATCCCCAAATCAGCAGAGAAGCTAGTGCTTCTTGAGTTGAAATGGCAGGTATTGAATAACGGGCATACGTGCCTGAATAAAATCAGGTTTTTAGATTCATTTAGTTTTTCCCCAAGGCATTGAGTCAATTGATTCAAGTGCAGGAAAGCGAAAATTTTGATAGTTTTCCTTTGCTTTAACAACACTTTCCAGACAGTGAAATGTATGACCTTTTGACCTGTAAAGGTGTATATGCATACGACTATTACTGTTCTGGCGCTCGCTTAAGCGAGGAGAAACTACCTCTAATTGAAGCTTTCTATAATTCACTCACCAACAGTGAATGCACTGCCGAGGAATAAGAATTTGCCAAGAGGGTCTGGGCTAAGCGTAATTGTAAAAATGGGTGGGATTATTGTAGACTGTACTTGACCAGTGATGTAATAGCTCTGTTAAATATTGTCTTTAAAAACACAGATCAAATCTATTCAGAGTTTGGACCAGATATAGGATATTATTTTTTCCAAACAAAGAGAAAGAAAGAAAGAAAGAAAGAAAGAAGACACATTTGGTGATCGATTTGATTTAAAAAATTAGTTGGGAAGAAATAGGCTTGATCACTGATGTAGATCAACACATTTTTGTAGAAAGGTCAATGAGGGGAGGGTATGTTTTTCATGGAGATCGCGTTTTGAAAACAGATCCAAGGGGGCAAGACACTGGTGTAAAATCAAATGCATTTTTCCTTGACATGAACTCGTTGTATCCCTCGGCAATGTCTCACTACTCTTTGCCGTGTGGGAACTATAAATTGCTTGAGAATCCTGGTGAGTTCCCCGACATTCACACCGTCGAGGACAATGGGCCATAAGGATGGTTCCTTGAAATTGATGGTCACATTCCACTGGCGCTTCATGATTCCGTCAAGGATTTCCCATGTATCAATCGACCAGTGACCAAGGACTCACTGAGCCCATACAATCGATCATCGGTTGAGAATATGGGGATGCACTAGACCCCTCCAAGCAGAAACTGATTGCGGATCTGAACCCTAAACATAATATCGTTGTTCACCGTGTGCTTTTGCGCTAGATGGTTAACAATGGTTTCAAGATCATGAAAAAACATAGGGTCCTGCAATTCAGTCGAAAACCTTATTTGAAGACATTTATCGACACCCTTGTTGATAAACGGTCTCGGGCAAACCGTAAAGTAGAAAAGGAAATGTGCAAGCTCATTTTAAATTAAGCGATTGGCAAAATGTGTGAAAGCGTACGGAACAGATCTCGTTGTGACATCGTGACTGACCCCCAAGAATGTGCCCGAATTATTGCAGACCCCAATTTTACATCATTCACTAGCAAAGAGACAATCATGGTTCTTCTACACAGAAAGAAAAGAAATGTGGTACTGAACAAGAATATAGCAGGAGGTAGTTCAGTACTTGCAATTTTCAAAAAGCTCATGTTGTCGTTTTTTTACAATGTGTGTGCAAGGTACAATGGCCAAGGGAGGGGGAGGTTCAAGTGTACTATGGGGATACAGATTCTCTGCTGTTAAAAGTAAAAACCGGGGATTTATTGGGAGATTTAGAAAATGGGGAACACATCAGCTCGCGGATGGATTTCACTAACTGGAATCCGTCCCTCTATCCAGAGTTGGTGAAACTTCAGGCCCCCAATCAGCTACTCATGTTAAAAATCAGAGACGGGGAGTGATTTGATATCCAATGGGGTGTTCCCGGGTCCTAAAGTTTATTGCGTAGAAACTCACAACAAAGATGTAAAACAGGCATGTAAAGGGGTGCCTACACATTTTATAAAGAACAATTTCAACATGAATGTCTACAGAAACTGTGTAGAGAGTAGTCTAGTGCAGAGAGCACAAGTGCTTGCAATTCGCTCTTTGCAGTATAAAAATTATACTGTTAGAGTTGAAAAGAATGCAATGTCTTGTATATCCGACAAGGTCTTTGTGCTCGAGAATGGTGTAAATGAACTCCCCCATGGCCATTATAGAATTTCAGACCGGGTTGAATGTGTAGACTATCGCAATCAACTTGGTCTGGATAAATTAACCTAACCTAACCCTTAAAGCAAATTGTGGTCCAAATTTTTTTTCTATGGAGACAACAAAATTCATAAATTAACTTAAATTCTCTAACCTAATCTAACCTAACCTAACCCAACCATTCATGAATTAACTTAAATGCACAAACCCAACCTGCAGTGACGGCGACTATTGTACACAGTTTTTCCCCCGCGGCGCCCGGGGGGGGTCCCGCCTGCGGCTGGCCTTCAGCCCGTGGCTACCGGGGGGTCCCCTCCCGCGGCCAGCCTTTGGTCCGCAGGTCTCTGGAGGGAGGAGGGTATGTTTCAAATTCATAGTGTTCAACTGTGCTATTTTAAGTTGTTTTTTATGTCAATATATTGTTGTACAAATAGTGCTATTGTACAAAAAATGTGTGTGTGTACAAATAGTGTTGTTCTTGCTGGACAAAAAGGTTTTTTTTATGACAATAAATGTTGTGTGTACATATATTGTTGTTCTTGTTGAACAAAAAGGTGTTTTTTGATAATAAACTATTGTTGTTGTTGTTGAACAGAAAAGTGTTTTTATGTTAATAATGTTGTTCTTGTTGAACAGAAAAGTGTTTTTGTTAATAAATGTTGTTCTTGTTGAACAGAAAAGTGTTTTTATGTTAATAAATGAATAAAATATTGTTTTTGTTGTTCTTGTTAACGTAGATAGATCTATGGGAAAATTATTATTACTTATTCATTGGACAAGTATGGTTTACAGTTAGTACTAGTCCGACAGTATGTATCAATTTAAAACACCATTCAGGTCGTTTCTGTGTGGCCCATCAATGTCTGGGAAAACGAAACTTTTGGCTAAAATAATTAAAAATTGTAATAAAATGTTTTTGGGAAAACCAAAGAAAATTTATTATTGCTATAGTATTTGGCGGAATCCTACGATCAAATAAAAGCTATTGCCACATCCGTAACAATACAATTCATACGGGGACTTGATGTTTTCAATAGTATTGAACCAAACTCATGGCTGATTATTGATGATTTGGCTGAATCAATTGAACAGTTATCACAGGAAATACTACAGCTGTTTACAGTACGCTCTCATCATGAACACATTTCCATAACCCTAGTTCTACACAATTTGTTTCATCAACAATTTGTTTCATCAGAGCAAATGTATGAGAACCTTTGCTCTGAATTGCACCATCTATATTATCTACCGAGTTGTTCATGATTCTAGCTTGCTAATAACTCTCAATAAGCAAATATATCCAGGCGCCCCCAAATTTCTACTGTCAGCGTAAACTCAGGCGACAAATAAGCCCTATGGGTACATTTTGCTAGATCTTCATCAGAGCAAACCCGAGGATCTACGTGTAGTCACAGATATTTTCGACAAGGAAATTACTTTATATCTTCCAGTGAACAGTAGAAAAAGTTATTAATTGCCATCATGACACTGAAGAAACTACATGAACAATGGCATTTATTTTCCGTTTTAGGAACTTCAAAACCTCCACTCAGGAAGGCCATACTCAAACATGGTGTTGACAATGATTTCATTAATCTAATATCTGAACTTTGTTTAAATTTAACTGAGGGCAATGTACACTTGCCAGAAGGTGTTAGACAACAGACAAAGCAACATCGTTCCAATGTACGTGCCTTGGCTTGCAAAAACAAGGGAAAATTTTTTAAAAAGAAAACGTCTCCTTCAAGCGGGCGGTAGCTTTTTTTATATTTTTACTGCCAATAATTGCAGGACATGTAAACAGTTTTCTCTAGATGGCTAAACCCTATAAATTGACGCCATTTGAACTTGTCCTCTCGCCCGTGGAACATTTTGAAGACAATTTAAGCAAATTCATTAATGATGAGAATATTGCCGATGATAAAAAGCTAGCTTTACTTCAAGATGCATTGCGACGTGTGGACAAACATAGACCTTATCGTGAGAGACCCGCCATCATCACAGATCCCATAAACAGGAAACATCTCTTCAAGATTCAGCAGTGCAATCAAAGGAGAAGGAATTGAATTCCATGGTGACAACAATTGGAAACCTATTGCCAGTGACCTATCGAGAACAGAGTAAAAGAGTATTAACATATCTCATGTTGGAAACTGGTGGTGATGAAGTTCAAGTCGATAGCACAGGGAAACGAATTATAATTCAGGGGAAAAGTTATAACCTAGTTTATTTAATTTGTGATATGGTGACGAATCGTAAAGGACTTTTATCATTTGACAATAATTTATACACCTTTCTAAATGCATCAAACTTCCCCAAAAGTCTTATTGCAATAAGCAAATTCTAAAGAACCTAAGAGAATATAGTCCTCCAACAACGCCAACACCACCACCATTTAAAAAAGAAGAAGATTGAATATTGGAAAATACTAGCAGCAGCAGCAGCAGCAGTAATGATTTTATAACACCTGTGGCTGCTAGTCAAAAGCAAAGACGGATTGAATCACCCTCCACTGTGCAAAAGGGGAGTGGACATTACACTACGTGTTTGCGTTCAAAATGGCTGAATTCTGAAGCATGTCTATGAAAATATTGGTAAAGCGGGAAGTCTAAGTTCCCCCAAGATACTTTCTAAAGTTGCCTCTGACATAGACGGCAGCACATTAAAAAAAGCAAGAATATATAGAAAATGAACCGAGTTACACACTGCATCGGAATCGCAGGCTTCGTGGTAAACAATATCGACAAACTAAAGCCTTTTTCCCTCTGCATATAATGCAAACTGATCTTTTAACTTTAGACGCGATTCAACGACGTCACAATACACCCTACAAATATGTTCTAGTGGCAATCACTGTCCTTAGTCGCTATGCCTATGCCGTTCCATTGCAAACAAAGAGAGGCGTTGAAGTTGCTCATGCTTTAGAAAGTATCCTTGAACAGGATTGCTATAGAAAAATTCAATCAGATCGTGGTAGCGAATTTGTTAATCCACATGTGCAAAAGGTTCTATTGAAATATAATACAACACTTTATCATAGTCAGAGCCCGATAAAGGCTGCATTGGCTGGACGATTGATAAGAACGATTCGTCTATTAGTTGCAAGATATTGTACACTGAAAAATACTTCTGCTTTTATTCATGATATAGATAAAATCCTGCAAATATTCAACCAACGAGCACATCGATCCCTGTCCAACTCAAGCCCTCGGGAAGTTCATTGCAGTGAAAATACATTTGATGCTTTTCTAAAGCAATATTCCAGTGAAAAAGAAAAAAATGTGAAGAAGAAATTCAATGTTGGTGATACTGTTCGAATTAATAGAACCACCAATATTTTTGAAAAGGGGAATTATTTATGGAGCACTGAACTTTTTAAAGTGTCCAAAATCCTAGACACTACACCCACGACATGTCAACTGCAAGACATCAAAGATGTTGAGATTCTCGGCGGTTTTTATGAATATCAACTGCAAAAAAGTTAGAAACACTAGTGAAATTTTATCAAATTGAAAAGATATTAAAGATTCGCACTCGCAGGGGCAAGAGACAGTTGCTTGTTCGCTGGCTAGGATACAACTCTGATTTTGATTCTTGGGTCAGTTTTGAAGACATTAACAATGCCCAATGATTTCTATGTGACTTTTATGTCCAACGTTTCTGATCCTCTGTATAATGACTTGAATAGAACAAGTGATTTTTTGGACGAGACTCTCTCCCACCATCAAATTCGACAGCGCATATGAAGTGGCTCTTGTCAACCGTATTCTCAAAAATACATATGATATCCTGAGAAAAGATCGCAAATATGATATAAAAATTAGACCTCATGATTGGCCGCCACCCTCAGGTGATTAAGAACAAATTCAAAAGATCAATTGGATGAAATATCCATATATTGAATTACCCTATTAAGAACTCACCTGTATGAATGATTTATGTCGTTCTATCAATAAAAGAATTTCCGCTCGTAAAAAATGAGCTTTTCATTTCAAATATTCAAAGGAGGAGGGCAAGATATACATTAGTTCACCTATTGCCAATGAAAAGGTTAGTCTCAATGATAGTCTAAAGGATGTTCTTGGCTTTTAGCTCAATATAAACAATGATAAAAGTGCTGGAAACACTAATTTTATTGTTGTTGACTACCCGCCTGCCTTCTGCACGGACACTTGCATATTTCTCTGCGCTTCATTTGTGGAAACATCACGGGTTGGCAATAGCAATGTTCCCCTCCTACGAGTTCTTGAACGAAAAACCAATCAAGAACATATTCACCACTACGATATGAAGCATCTTCAGTATATCCCCGTAAACACTTCCTATTTGGAACTCAGTCAGTTAACACTAAGAACTGAATTAGGTGATCCTCTAGCAATATCAAAAGGTTTGGCTGTGATTACATGCCATTTTCGACCCATCGTTCAACAACAACAAGATGTCTAATAGAAAAGTGGTATTCATTTGTCCTGATATTGACTGCTATGTTAATACTCTTGGCCCAAGACAACGGGGCAATGGAATGGACTATTACAAAGGTCGCTCGTCAATGTCTGGCTATGGTCTTGGCAATTGGTTTGCTAAGCTGTTTCACTCTGCACTACCTCTGGCTAGAAAATATATTTGTACCGGATGCGACAGATTTTGCATCCTCTACACTATATGATTGGAGCTCTGGCAAGGATTAAAATAGTGTTTCGGAAAATCTTAGGTTCAGTGCGCGAACCCTTGGCGAGAGATTAAAACAAAATGGAAAAGGTTTAAAAAGGTCGAGTAAACAGTGCATAACTCATCAGTCTCTACTCAGGACAGAAACGAAAGACATCACCCCTGTCAAAGAAAGGAAGGAAAAGCCGACACGCGCTGTAAACAGAAGAAGAAGCCCCAAGAAGAGAATCGTTAGATCGAAACTAGATTTCTTTTCCTAAGATGTCATATCTACCGCATAAGGATTCTCAACCGTCAATCACCTCCTTATTGAATCTATTCAATGCAGAAAATGTTGATTTGAGTGTAAAACATGGATTACTATGAACAATTTTATCCACAACAAACCCTCTCCGATAATATCCACTTTCAAATTTATTCCAATGAAGACTACTTTATGGACATGTCTTCGACATTTATAGATTTACGAATGAAAGTCCGGAAGTCTGATAATACATTGCCAATTCTTGCCGATGGAATATCCTATGAAAATTATATATTACATAATTTATTTCGTCAAATCAGTGTCTACATCAATGGCACATTGGTGAGCACAAGCAACTATCTCTCAAATTGTACAAGCTATATGCAATTCATGCTGATGAAACCCAAGTCATGCAAGGAATTGAGAGGCACCTCCAATGGATATGAATATATTACTAATACTGATAGTACAGATGCACTTAAAAATGCTAAAACTAGTGAATTACATCTAGTTGGAAAAATATATCATGAAATATTTAATATACCCCAATGGCTACCACCCAATATTAAAGTGGATATAAAATTGACGCTTGCACCATCCAATTTCATTTTACGAAAAGAACTTGCTGCCAATCCTGATGTGACTCTCTCTCCCTCATTTCGGCAATACTACATATATGCAAACAACAGGTTATGAGTTCTGTTGCTTTGGCAGTGGAAAAACTGAGAGCCAGTGGAAATAATATTAAACTACTTGTTCCTCATACAATCACCAATCAGCGTCATATTGCCACCGGCTCACGTACCTTCACCGACTCATCCTTTATCAATGGCAAAATTCCGTCAAAACTGGCCTTGGCATTTGTAAAAAGCGCTAGTTCAATAGGATCGTGGACTGGATGTCCACATATAAATTTGAAATGTTTGGGCTTTCATCTCTTGTCTGCAAAGTAAATGGAATCCCACTCTACAATCTATCTTTTGATAAATCCTATAGAACATTGTATGAGTTGACCATGCAAACCCTAGATCATGATTCACAATAATTTTAAAATGGTATAACCGAAGAAATGTTTGCTAAACACATGGTATCATTGTATTGGATTTGTCTGGCATCCAGGATATGAGTATAGTACGTACGGGAGTGTGCGTTTAGAGTGTACATTTGCCGACCCATTAGCTGAGAGTATTGCACTAATCTCACTAAATCAATATGAAACCAATTGGGAAATCACTCCCGAAGGAAGTGTTCTATTAGACTTGGCACCATGAACACCAGTAAAATAATCAATGTATTTAATATGGACACCTACATGTCCAAATACAAATTCTATTGTCTGCCCTCGGACTTTCTTGAAAAATTCAAAGTGGCAACAATACACTAATTATTGTTAATAGCAGTCCATCGACTGTGCAGACGGGTCATTGGTTGTGCATCTTTCAAACAGCAAAGAATATAGAATTTTTGATCCTCTTGGTCTACCCTATACATTCTATATGTTGGGGTTCCAACCCCAGTTTCTTTTCCTTTCAGATAAATGACCTGTTTTTGTTTTCTTAATTACATTTGCTTATAGCATAATTTCAAAAGGAGACTTTGGAGATATTGGAAATCTCCTATCGTTAGAAGCGACTTCTTTAACAGAGGAAAAATTACAAAATTACACTACGACGGAAAAAAATATGCTACTTCGTTGACAAGGCGGGAAGGTGAACCGGCCCATAAAACAAATGGGAAGGCTATGCCACCCTGTCGGAAAAGCGAAATACTTGATACGCATGTTCGAAATATTGATAATCCACAGAAATGGGATGCAGACGTAAACAGACAACATAATATTGAAAACAAGACGCGCGAGAATAATTTTTCGGGAAAATTTCCAGAAAATGGAAAACTGGAAAACACTTTTAATGAATATGAGACGCTAAAAAGTACAGGCCAAAATGAAGCGCTGATTATACCAGAGGATAAGGAGACGAAATTTATTGTACGCGCTTTTCCTCGTAAAAATCGAGAAATTTTAGTACAATATGAAAAACCAAATGTCGGAATTCAGTTCCCATTTAATAACGAAATATTTGTTTCTGCGGTAAAAATAAAGAAGACTAAAAGAGAGAAAAGAGATATTAAACGGAGCTACAATAAAGTAATGCAGTCAAATATAGTGGACACTGGAGTCCAAATTAGATATAACGATGATTTATTATTTTGCGCGAATGACAGAATTGAGAAAATTAGAGACGAAAAGAGGAATGCAAAGAAGAGACAAAATTTGGAGATTCAGCCTGCAGTGGCGAAAAACAAAAACATGTTGGATGGGCTGTGCCTTGAAAACATAGTTAATAAGGGGGGAAAAGAGATCAAAGACTCATGGGCAATAAAACAAGATGGTTACAAAATAGAGATGAATGACATACAACGGGTTGGGGGAAAGTTGGGAGATATGGAATGTCGAGTCGGATTGGAAAGATTTGGGAAGGAATCTGATATTGGTCTGATCAACTCAAAAGAGGGTTTGTTCCTTTATGAGAGGGAGGAATCCCTTGGGGAAAATCCCCTGCGGGAAGTTGCGAAAGATAGCCCTTTTCCTCAATGCACAACTGGCGGACAAGTTGTGATCCCTTTACTGAAGCCTTGTCTTTCCAATCTTCAATATTATTTTCATCCCTCATCGCCGAGCATTATTCATTCGATTATTTTAGGGGATGGAACCCAGAAAAAAGGCGATTCATGGTTCGCGAAAAAT
The DNA here is from genome assembly GCA_027921565.1 of Artemia sinica. NCBI lineage: Eukaryota > Metazoa > Arthropoda > Branchiopoda > Anostraca > Artemiidae > Artemia > Artemia sinica. Next base: position 21,551,825 of record CM051267.1, on the reverse strand, counting down.
TTTATTTCGTTTCCAGTACCCTTATCGTTTTCACAGGCCTTTGTATTTTCGGCCTTAGATTATTTGAAATTATGCCAAGGGGCAATTTACTTTTTGATTGAGACTTTTTGATAAGAGGCTAGTGCAGCCAATTTTTCACGATGGCTGGCATCATCACATGTGCCAGAAACTGATTCTCTGCTCCTCTCAAATGTAAATTCGTGAGAGCGAGAAAATTTGTTGTTTTGAATTGTGCTGCGCGCAATCATTACCTACGAATCTTGAAGATTTCAACTGGCAAAATATAGTGCGGATGCTATGCAATTTAGACCATGGTGGTCCTACAGTAGGGACGTGTCGAGGACGACCGATCCAGAGAAAAGCGGTGGAAGAGAGAAGGCAAATGGATTTTGTAAAGTTGAAGTTAAGTGTTTATGTTTGTAAGGGTGGACCAATGTAGCGCGTCGGCGGTCCTTTATCTTACGGGGGGAGGTGTTGGGGTTCCAACCCCAGTTTCTTTTCCTTTCAGATAAATGACCTGTTTTCGTTTTCTTAATTACATGTGCTTATAGTATAATTTCAAAAGACTGGTTAAATTCCGTTACTAAGCGATAGTGGTTTTGCAATAGGGAATCTTTAAAACAAGTTTATTTTTATACTTCCTGGTTTGGAGTCATTGAAAGATAAATCTAAGAGGTAAAATTGGGTTTGAATGAGGATGTAGCTGATTGGCTGGGCCAAGCGGAGGTCCACCCATACAAACAGTGCTGTAAAAATTATTATTATGTTTTAGTCTATGTTTTGACCCTGGTTGGGGAAGTAGTCTGCGTTTTGACCCCGATTGGGGAAGGATATTTCTATTGTTATTTGTGAACTGTTTACTATTTTCCGTTACCCAGGCAGGGTAGGAATAGAGTTACGAGGTACCGTCATTATTATATTGACAGGGAGGGTTGTTACCTCCAAGGAGAGAGTAGAGATTGTTAGCCGTAACCCAAGGCGGGTACATTTGGCTTTAGAAAGTGGCCATTTGACCACTCGATCGCGTTATCATATCCTGGGACAGGGTGTACTGTAAATATGGTAGTACCAAGCCCGATATTTGCAGAACCGTTGGGGTAAGAGCGGGAATCTCACTAACATTTGGGCCAACAAGGGGTTCTCCCCTTCGAGTAAGTGGCAAAGCAACCTTTTTGCGCCATTTTTGCATCAATAAGTGGCGACACCCCGTACTAACACCCCAATAAGTGGTGCCAGCAGTAGCTAGCACTACGAACATTGGTGGCAGCGGCATAAGTAAACACGAACACTATACTACACACATCAGCAACTATATTGAGAGCAGTGGAAAAACTATTATTCAAAATCGAAAGAGAGTGCAGGATCTGACGACTAAAAGCTGTGGCTTCCATGCGCTACTATATTTTGTGTTTCGATGTCACGGCTATACTTACAAGCAGTTTCTCAACATTTATGTAGACAATCCACGTCTGAACGACTTTATGGTGGAAAATATCCTCTCTGACCTGTATAATACTTCTTTTAGTGCCCTACGAGTAAAGTGCTTAAAAAAGTATGTGAATTTGTTTATTAATAAATGAAAAATGTATATACAACAATGTCTTTATTCCTCACTTTGGATTTCTTCTTCGGTGTGTAGGCAACTGTCGTGAACCACTAATGCTGGTAAATCATTTGGATTCACTGTATATTGATCTTGATTGGTTGCAAAGTCAGGGTCACATTTTCTACAGTATAATGTAACTTCACTCTTGTCATATCTCTTTGTATATTCAGTGATACTATTTGCATTCATATTCACGTGTTTCAATCCGTCTATTTGAAGCAATATCACATGCAGTGTTTTCAAATGGTGAATCACATTCAGTAACTGCCAAATAAAAATCACCAGGTTTGTAGTCATAATAGGCAGTGTCGTCACAAAGATGATGTAGAAACCAAATTGTCTTGTTACCCCAACAGTTGAATCGTAGCCCAGATTCTTCCTCCCAAAATAATTTAAATCCACGACGATACCAATCCCGTAGAAATAAAACTAAAATCACGTTTGGGATGCTTTCCAATCACACCGGGGTAAGTATTCTCCCACTGATCACATTTGTCATAGTGACAATTGGAGCATAGATGTCCTCTAGGGTGAGAGCCACAATCTCTTCAAGACACGAATTACATCCTTTAATTTGTGCTGCATATCCTCTATGTAATTTACAAGGATTACATAATTTGCACTTTTCATTATAGTCATCAATAATTGTACAATTCTCACAGGATGTCCAACTGCCAAGAGTGTACATGCATAGTGGACCAGTACGGAACATTTTTGGTTTCCGATGTCAACTCTCTCTCACAACTAAAACGAAACTGATCCTCGTTCGATAAATTCAGAGGGGAGGAATGGTGAGAGGAGTAACTCTGTGACGTTACCTCTTCGAAGGGGGAGCCATCTACATTGAATCTATGGCAATGTTTTTAAAAGTATTTCCACGATATAATTCTGCTTTGTTCTTATTAATATATCAATAAAATGAGTATAAGCATTTGAGTCACATTGTAAAAGTTTCATACAACAGTCCAATGGGGGAGAATCAGTTTTCATTATATTGTCAAGTCTTCCCCGTGAGAATATCTTTCGTTGAAGGGATAACTCAAGAAAATCATCATCCAAAATCAAATGTTTTTCCATAATAACAAGATTCGATCTAATTCTCTCTTTCTCAAATTTATTCATTTTTCAATCCTATCACTCTGACTGCTGATTCTAGACTGACCGTGATTCGTTAGCCTAACATTCTAACGAAAAGAAAGGGAACATTTTCGATTTCGAATTAATTTTATTGTATAATTGCAACAATAATGCCACACATGTACAAATAGCGATATAACTTATTGTCTTCGATATGCTTCACTAATGCACTTAAAGCACTTTGAAGTCTATTCACATGCGCTATATCAACTGTTGCAGCGAAGCATAATTGGTCCTCCATTTTAAATTTGCTCAAGGATATCACATATCTTTCATATACTTCATTCCATTCGAGACAAAGCCGTGATCCTCTGGTGATTTCCACCACAATGTTTGGCGCTCTTGTATCATTGCCACCAACTCCACTATCAACTTCTAATAGTGCAAACATTCCACTCATCATTATTACAAATATATCCTAATGAGTAAAGTCAAACTGTTCTCACTCCTTGAATTCTATTCACACACTAATAACAACTATAGCAAAAATCCTTTCTTATATTCTCTGCAATCCTGTCTCGCTAGTATTTGCGACTCCCTGATTGGCTTAGAAAGAGACACGTGATCTTTTCCCGTTAGAATCAATACATTGCCCGCCGATTATGTAATCAATTTCTCAGAAAAACTAGTTCCCCTCTAGTGGATCAATACATTGCCCAGTTAGAATTCAATGCGCATGTGCAAACTTTGTCCCGGAGTCAATACATTTAGAAACAACAAATAAATTGACCTTGAAAGAGGCGTCATTGACCCGTTAGAGTCGATCAATAATCCATGAATAAATTATGTACTTCCAGTGCCTTCTGACCCCTCCCTACTGTAAGTTAAACTGACAATCCCCTAGCATTTTTTTTATTATTTTTTTTTCAGAACAGCCTAAGTTATGTTCTGGTCTTGAGAAGGCAGGGGGGCTGTCAGCCCCGTTAATGTTAGTTTTGCTCTTTTTGAGTTGACTCGGCTATTTATTATAATTTCTGTTCGTTTTGAGTTTAATTTAATTGTTGATAGTGATTTGTGGTAGTTTAATGCTTGGAAGATTATTCGACTTTATTTCTGCCGATTTTTGGCTTAATAGAGTTCTTTACTTTTCTTTGAAAACTTATTCTGTGGAAATTTTTAAATTAATACAAATATATGACACCGTCATTCAGGCAGATTGGGGACGGGCGACTTCCCCTTGCTCCCCCCTTATGGGCACCCGTGGTAAGCGTTGTAAGTTATGCCCGGAGGGCATATACAGCTGTTGTGGAAAGGATGCTCGTATAAACTTCATAGAGAGCTCATTTAATTGGAAATTGAAAGTTCTAGTTCAGTTTTAAGTGTCAAAAGAGATAATAGGGCAAGTATCACCCTACGCCCATTTTCCCCTAAATGCATCCGATAAAACCCCAGTGTCCGGGGATAGGCTTTGTAAGTTTTGCCCTGGGTGCCGTTTTTACCACAAACTCATCCGATAAAAACTTTTAAATGTTAAAAATAGTTTAAACATTAGATAATAGAAACTCCAAGGTGGACACAAACCTGTTTTTATTTTACTTTGATATTGTTACTTTGATACTAATTTTGATGCTTTGATGAACATGGGATTTTGAAAAAAAGTTTGATTTTGAAATAAGGTATTTTGATAAACTTGAAACTTTTTGCAATCAAAAACGAACAAAATTATTTTAAAAAAACTTTCCGAAAAACAAGTTTTTCAAAGAAAACTAAAGCCATTTTAAACTTAAGCTCAGCAGATACAAATACCTGTTAAAATTCAAACTCAAAACGACCAGAAATTACTATTAAAGAATAAATGAAACCCAAAACGAAAAGAAATTAAATAAACAATCATAGCAAAAACATACAAAAAGTAATAATATATATTAATAAATAGATCTTAAAGCGACTAATGCTTAGATTGAATATGAAAATCAAGCTTAAAACGAGCAGAAAATTAATAAACAATCAATGCGAACAAACGTACGATAGATATTAATGTAAATAAATAAATCTTAAAACGAATGGAACTTAAATTGAATATGCAAATCAAGTTTGAAACGAACAAAAATCCTTAAAAACAAGAGTTTGGGTATCTCCTCCATTTTTCACTGTAAAAGTCTAAAACCTACTGCGTCATTGGCGCTTTACTGAAAACTAAAAGCGTCATGAACAGTCTTGGAAAGTATAAACAACATCAAATTGAATATTTGATGCATAATGATATTAATTGTTGAAAGATCCATCAGTTCAAGAATTTTTTTCACTGTAATTTTATTTTTATTTTCAATGCTGTAAGAACTAGAAAAGAAAATATGTGTAATATAATTCGTTTTCAGTTACTCGCCAATGACACAGTAGGTTTTTGGTCTTTATTTACAGTTAAGGAAGGCGGCAGTATCCAAACTCTTGTTTGTAGTGAAACTATATTTGTCTTGAACAACTTTAGAAAGAACTAATAAATTAAACTGAATATGAATATTTCTAGGAAATTGATTCACATAATAGAAAATGATGAATATCTGATGGGGAATTCTAATGTATCATGAGGAGAATTAAGAAACAATGTGGGTTCTCTATTTTAGTGTCAGAGGTAAATTCCGGAATTAATATTATTTCAAAGCCTTTATATAACACAGCATGACATAAAATGTTAGAATAACAACACTAGTATCAATCTTTGGAAACGGTTAACGGTGACAAGAAGATTTTGCGACTTAACTTGGCTTTGCTTTACGGTTGTGTTAAGTATAATACCCAAATACCAATCGAGCAGTGTTGCCAATATAAATATGCTTTTAACAATGGAACATGCTAAAACGTTGAAACTATTGAAACTAATAAAATTGTAGATGCTAAGAAAAGAATTGAATATAGAAATTCAGAACAGTCCTTAGAATCCCTAAAATGAACTAGTGAGATGGTTATGGATTTGAACCATCAAGGACCACAACCTTGATGGTTAGTGTTGAGTTTTTTAGTGTTACTGCGGGGAAAATGCATATGCGCACTGAATACTAACGGCACAATGTTATTGATCCACTAACGGGACAATATCACAGTGAATTTAAGGAAATTTTTTGTCTAGATTTGTGTTGGAAGTCAGACGGGGAATTCTAATGTATCATGAAGGGATTTAAAGAAACTAAAGGCTTCATTTTCTTTTCTTGGTCTGAGTGATAAATATTAATATTCTTTAGAAGCCTCAATAGTGTAGCTAGGAACACCTTAGATAATTTTCAGGAATTCAAACGAGATCAAGACAGATTCAATATAATTAGCGCGGGAATTGTTTCCTGAGAATTTTAAATGTGACAGCGCAGGGATGCCAAAACAAAGGAACATTCAGAAATTACGTTTAGGAGATTATTTGGGCAAAAAAAATTAATCGACATTTTAGAGATTATTTGGGCAAAACTAGTTGAGACATTTTTGGGGGGATAAATTTGGAAGAAGCAGAAACGAAAAAGGTAAGAGATCTCAGGGAATGCTAACTCTATTAAGAAATATATATTATTTTTATTTGAGCAGTTCTCGACGGTGTTCTGTATCATACACAAGCAGCATTTGAAGTGTTGTAAGGTCTCCTACCCCAACCTCCAAGGGTCCCACCTCGCTCCAACTTTTTTTGGCCCCATCCCCCCGTATTTTGTAATAATTTTTTTAAGTTTTTTTTAACATGTTTTTTTTTACATTTTTTTTACATCTCTTTGATATTTGAGCGGTTATCGACGGTGTTCTGTATAATACACAAGTAGCACTAGAATGTTGTAAGGTCCCCTACCCCAACCTCCAAGGGGTCCGCTTCCTCCAACTTTTTGGACCCCCTCCCGCATTTTTAAACTTTTTTTAATTTTGTTTAACATGGTATTTTTTCAAATTTCTTTACATCTCGTAGAATGAAATGAAACATACATAAAACATAAAAAAATCGTATTTAATATTTACAAAATTTTATTTAACGATGGTTTTTCTGTATGTATGTTTATGTTTATGGATGTAAGGATTCTTTGTTCACCATACAAGCGGGCTATCATTCCATGTTTATTTGATGTTTTTTTGTACGCATTTTTTGTGTTTATGGATGTTAAGATTTTTATCGCTCACCATACAAGCGGGCTAACATTCCATTTTTTAATGATGTTTTTTTTGTATAGATGTTTTATGTTTATCGATGTAAGGATTTTTATTGTTCACCATACAAGCGGGCTTATCATTCCAAGCAGACACAGACCAATTGATGTTAAGCGGCACATTATGGCAACAAGTTATTTGCACATTCGATTTATCAATTGGATTTTTGATAGGTGTTAACAGTGACCTGTTTCGGGGCATTATTTGCGGTATCATCCTGAGAAAATGCATACCACGATGATTTGAGATGCATACTGGACACACAATTTCTTCTGATTGTTGGGTTTCATATCCCCGCTCAAGAACCCGAAGTACCCTCCCCCCCCCAAACTTTTTTTTATACTTTTATTGAAGTTTTTTCTTTAGCATGATATATTTTTCATTTTTTTTTTCTACATTTCTTTGAATGACATGAAACATACTTAAACATAAAAAATTCACATTTAATATTTGCACAATTTGCTAGAAGTAAAAGTTTTTTTATTAGCAAAAACAAATTTCTTCTAATATCACCAGGTTTTCCATCAATAGTAACAATTTTTTTTATTATGATAACAAGTTTTCTGTCAGAAGTAGAAAGATTTCCTTAACACTAACAAATTTTCTCTTCGAAGTATCAAATTGTCCCTAAATACTAACAAAATTTTACTTAACAAACTCAAATTTCTCTTCGAAGTATCAACATTTTCCCTTAATACTAACAAACTTTTACTTAACGCACTCAAATTTTTCTTAGAAGTAATAGGTATTTTCTCAACAGTAACATTTTTTTCTAAAAGCACCAACCTTTCCGCCAATGATAATAAATTTCTCTTAAAAGAAACAATTTTTCGTCTATGATAACTTGTTATCAGTTAGAAGTAACAAGTTTTCTGTCAAAGACAAAAAAAAATTTCTTATAAGTAACAATTTTTTCGTTATGATAACAAGTTTTCTACCGGAATTAAATAAAAAAAACAAGTTTTTTAAACTGAAAGTAAGGAGCGACATTAAACTTAAAACGAACAGAAATTATTCTGTATATGAAAGAGACTGTCCCCTCCGCAACGCCTCGCTTTTTACGCTAAAGTTTGACTCTGTCTCACAACTTTATTATTTAAAACAATAAAAAAATTTAGCGTAAAGAGCGAGGCGTTGCGGAGGGGACAGTCTCTTTCATATACAGAATAATTCCTGTTCGTTTTAAGTTTTAATGTCGCTCCTTACTTTCAGTTTAAAAAACTTGTTTTTTTTATTTAATTTTTGAACGTTTTTGAATAAATGCAGGTTTTGATCTTGGCTCACCGTACATGAATAATTAAAACAAAATTTTCATATTAATTTACTTTTATTTAGTTAAATGGCTTTCTCGAAACTTGTTTAATTTTATTTATGAACGTTTTTATTAGAAGTAAATATACGAATCTTACGAATTAACTTACGTAACGAACTTCTTATTCATATATTTTTTAATACATTTATTAGGGGGTTCGCCCACTAGTCAATACCTTGCTCTTTAAGCGAAACTTCAAATTTTGTTCCAATTCTTTAGAAATGACTGCTTAATCACAAAGGCCGTTAATTAGAATAAATAGCTCTTATGAAAGTACTAAAAAATCTTTGGCTTAAAGAGCGAGGCATTGACTACGGGGTGAACCCAATTATATATGTAATATTTTCTGTTCGTTTAAAGTTTCGATGTTGCTGCTGTTGTAGTTGAAATACTTGTTTTTTTATATTAAATTTATGATCTTTTTTTAAATAATGCTGGGAAGTCCGGCGTCCCCTTCATAGCAATGTCCCTTCCCCCATGAAAACTTCCTTCATGGAAAGATCCTCCCACATAACCCCTGACCCCCCCCCACTACCAGGAAAAATCTCCCCTGAAAACGTCTGTATACTTCCAAATAACCAATACTATATGTTAACATTGGGTAAAGTTCATAACTTTCAGCCCTCCCCCCGGGAAGTTCGGGGGATTAAGTCATCCTAAAAGAAATACTTATAATACTTTCGAACATGCTGAACAAAATGGCTATCTCAAAATTTTGATCAGGTGACTTTGGGAAAAAATGAGCGTGGGAGGGGGCCTAGTTGCCCTCCATTTTTTTGGTCACTTAAAAAGGGCACTAGAACTTTCAATTTCCATTCCAATGAGACCTTCCACGATATTCTAGGACAACTGGTTCGATACGATCACCCCTGGGAAAAAAAAACAAAAAAAAAAAACAAACAAACAAACAAATAAACACGCACCCGTGATCTTTCTTCTGGCAAAAAATGCAAAATTCCACATTTTTGTAGATGGGAGCTTGAAACCTCTACAGTAGGGTTCTCTGATACGCGGAATATGATGGTGTGATTTTCATTAAGGTTCTATAGCTTTTAGGGGGTCTTTCCGCCCTTTTTCGAAAATCAGCCAAATTTTCTCAGGCGCCTAACTTTTGATGGGTAGGATTAAACTTATATATGGTGATGAAACTTATATATTTGAAATCAGCATTAATATGTGATTCTTTTGATGTATTTATTTGTATCAAAACACCGTTTTCTAGAGTTTCGGTTACCATTGAGCCGGGTCGCTCCTTACTTACAGTTCGTTACCACGAACTGTTTGATTAGCAAGTTTTACTTAACACTAACAAACTTTCTATTCGAAGCATCAATATTTTCCATTAATACTAACAAACTTTTACTTAACACTATCAAATTTCTTTTAGAAGTAACAGGTATTTTCTTAACAGTAACACATTTCTTCTAAAAGCACCAAGTTTTCCATCAAAGATAACAAATTTTTTCATAGAAGTATCAATTGTTTTCACTGATAACAAGTTTTATGTCAGAAGTAGCAATTTTTCTGTCAATTATGCTAATTTTTTCTTAGAAGTAACAATTTTTTCGTTATGATAACAAGTTTTGTGTCAGAAGTAGCAAGTTTTCCTTATCACTAACAAATTTTCACCATCGAAGAAACAACTTATTCCTTAATACTAATTTACTTTTTCTTAAAACACTTAAATTTCTCTTAGAAGTCACAGTTTTATTTTTCTTAGCAGTAACAAATTTCTTCTAATAGCACCAAGTTTTCCATCAAAGATAACAAATTTCTCTTAAAAGTGACCAGTTTTATGTCAATGATACCAAAATTTACATAGAAGTAACAATTTTTTCGTCAGTTATAATAAGTTTTCTGTAAGACGTAGCAAATTTTATGTCAAAGATACCAAATTTTCCTTAGAAATAACAACTTTTTCGTCTATGATAATAAGTTTTCTGTCAAAGATACCTTATTTTTCTTAGAATTAACACTAACAATTTTTCTCATCGAAGTAACAATTTTTCGATAGTGATAACAAGCTTTCTGTTAGAAGTAGCAAGTTTTCTGTCAATGATACCAAATTTTTCTTCGAAACACAACAATTTCTTCGTTTATGATAACAAGTTTTTTGTTAGAAGTAGCAATTTTTACTTAACACTAAAAAATGTTCTCCTCGAAGTAGCAACTTTTACCTTAAAACTAACAAACTTTTACTTAACGCTATCAAATTTCTCTTAGAAGTAAAAATTTTTGTGAGTGATAACAAGTTTTCTGTAAGAAGTAGCAAGTTTTCTGCCAAAGATACCAAATTTTTCTTAGCCGTAGCAATTTTTTTTGTTTAAGATAACAAGTTTTCTGTCAGAAGTAGCAAGTTTTCCTTAACACTAAAAATGTTCTTCTCGAAGTAGCAACTTTAACCTTAATACTAACAAACTTTTACTTAACACTATCGAATTTCTCTTAGAAGTAACAATTTTTCATCAGTGATAATAAGTTTTCTGTAAGAAGTAGCAAGGTTTCTGCCAAAGATACCAAATTTTTCTTAGAAGTAACAATTTTTTTGTTTATTATAACAAGTTTTCTGTCAGAAGTAGCAATTTTTCCTTAAAATTAAAAAATGTTCTCCTCGAAGTAGCGACTCTTTCCTCAATACTAACAAACTTCTAATTAAAACTATCAACTATCTCTTAGAAGTAACAATTTTTTCGTCAGTGATAACAAGTTTTCTGTAAGAAGTAGCAAGTTTTCTGCCAAAGATACCAAATTTTTCTTATTAATAACAATTTCTTCGTTTATGATAATAAGTTTTTTGTCAGAAGTAGCAATTTTTTCCCCTTCCTTTACATTAAAAAATTTTCTCCTCGAAGTAGCAACTCTTTCCTCGACACTAACAAACTTCTACTTAAAACTATCAAATATCTCTTAGAAGTAGCAATTTTTCGTCAGTGATAACAAGTTTTATGTAAGAAGTAGCAAGTTTTCTGCCAAAGTTACCAAAATTTTTCTTAGAAATAAAAATTTCTTCGTTTATGATAACAAGTTTTCTGTCAGAAGTAGCAAGTTTTCCTTAACACTAACAAAGTTTCTCTTCGAAGTAACAACTTTTTCCTCAATACTAACAAACTTCTACTTAAAACTATCAAATATCTCTTAGAAGTGAAAATTTTTTCGTCAATAATAACGAGTTTTCTGTAAGAAGTAGCAAGTTCCCTGTCAAACATACCAAATTTTTCTTAGAAATAACAATTTCTTCGTTTATGATAACAAGTTTTCTGTTAGAAAGTAGCAATTTTTCCTTAACACTAAAAAGTTTTCTCCTCGAAGTAACAAATTTTACCTTAATACTAACAAACGTATACTTAACACTATTAAATTTCTCTTAGAAGTAACAATTTTTCGTCAGTGATAACAAGTTTTCTGTAAGAAGTAGCAAGTTTTCTGCCATAGATGCCAGATTTTTCTTAGAAGTAAAAATTTCTTCGTTTATGATAACAGGTTTTCTGTCAGAAGTAGCAAGTTTTCCTTAACATTAACAAATTTTCTCTTCGAAGTAACAAATTTTTCCTCAATACTAACAAACTTCTACTTAAAACTATCAAATTTTTCTTATAAGTAAAATTTTTTTCGTTTATGATGATAACAAATTTTCTGTCAGAAGTAGCAAATTTCCTTAACACTAACAAATTTTCTCTTAAAAGTAACAATTTTTTCCTTAACACTAACAGAGTTTTAGTTACAACTATCAAATTTCTCTTAGAAGTTACAATTTTTCGTTAGTGATAGCAAATTTTCTGTTAGAACTAACAAGCTTTCTGTCAAAGATGCCAAATTTTTCTTAGAAGTAACAATTTTTTTCGTTTATGATAGCAAGTTTTCTGTCAGAAGTAGCAAGTTTCCCTTTCATACTAATAAATTTACTCTTCGAAATAACAACTTTTTCCTCAATACTAACAAAATTTTACTTGATACTATCAAATTGCTCCTAGAAGTAACCATTTTTGTCTGTGATAACAAGTTTTCTGTCAAAAACACTTCGAAGTAACCACTTTTTCCTTGATACTAGTAGGCTTTTACTTAACACTATCAAATTTCTCTTACAAGCATTAGGTTTTTCTTAACTTTAACAAATTTTTCGAATACCCACAAGTTTTACGTAAAAGATAATAAATTTCTCTTAGAAGTAACCATTTTTTTCGTCAGTGATAACAAATTTTCTGTTAGAAGTTGCAAGTTTTCTTTCAAAGATACCGTATTTTTCTTAGAAGTAACAACTTTTTCGTCTATGATAACAAGTTTTCTGTCAGAAGTAGCAAGTTTTCCTCAACACTAACGAAGTTTCTCATCGAAGTAACAAATTTTTCGTCAGTTATAACAAGTTTTCTGTTAGAAGTAGCAAGTTTTCTGTCAAAGAGACCAACTTTTTTTTAGAAATAACAATATCTTCGTTTATAATAACAAGTTTTCAGTTAGAGGTAGCAATTTTTCCTTAACACAAAAAAATGTTCTCCTTGAAGTAAAAACTTTTACCTTAATACTAACATACGTTTACTTAACACTATCAGATTTCTCTTAGAAGTTACAATTTATCGTCAGTTATTACAAGTTTTCTGTAAGAAGTAGAATGTTTTTCTGTCAAAGATACCAAATTTTTCATAGAAGTAACATTTTTTTCGTTTATGATAACAGGTTTTCTGTCAGAAGTAACAAGTTTTCCTTAACACTAACAAATTTCCTCATCGGAGTAACAACTTTTTCCTTAATACTACTAACAACTTTTACTCAACACACTCAAATTTCTCTTTGAAGTAATAGATATTTTCTTAACAGGAACAAATTTTGTCTAATAAAACCAACCTTTCCGTCAATGATAACAAATTTCACGTAAAATTTAAACTTTTTCGCCAATAATAACAAGTTATTTATTAGAAGTAACAAGTTTTCTGTCAATGATACCAAATTGTTCTTAGAAGTAGCAATTTTTCGTTATGACAACAAGTTTTCTGACAGAAGTAGCAAGATTTCCTTAACACTAACAAATTGTCTTTTCGAAGCATTTACATTTTCACTTTGATACTAACAAACTTTTACTTAAGAAGTAATAGATATTTTCTTAACAGTAACATATTTTTCTAAAAGCACCAACCTTTCCGTCAATGATAATAAATTTTTCTTAAAAAGAAACAATTTTTTCGTCAATGATAACTAGCTATCAGTTAGAAGTAACAAGTTTTCTGTCATAGATACAAAATGGTTCTTAGAAGTAACAATTTTTCCGTTATGATAACAAGTTTTCTGCCAGAAGTAGCAATATTTCCTTAACACTAACAAACTTTCTTTTCGAAGCATCAATATTTTACACTAATACTACCAAACTTTTACTCAACACTAACTGATTTTCTCTTCGATGCATCAATTACTAACTTCTAACATACGATGTAACTACATACGACTAACTACGATACATTACTATTGACATACTTTTACTTAACACACTCAAATTTCTTTTAGAAATAACACTTTTCGTCAGTGATAACACGTTTTCTGCTTAAAGTAGCAAGTTTGCTGTCAAAGATACAAAATTTTTTTTCTTAGAAGTAACATTTTTTTCGTTATGATAACAAGTTTTCTGTTTGAGCTAGCAAGTTTTCTGTCAAAGATACAAAATTTTTCTTAGAAGTAACAATTTTTCGTTATGATAAGAAGTTTTCTGCCAGAAGTAGCAAGTTTTCCTTAACACTACTAACAATTTTCTCATCAAAGTAATAATATCTTACCTTAAAACTAACACACTTTAACTTGACAAACTCAAATTTCTCTTAGAAATAATATTTTTCGTCAGTGATAACATACTTTTACTTAAAACACTCAGATTTCGCTTAGAAATAACACTTTTTTTGTCAGTGATAACACGTTTTCTACTTGAACTAGCAAGTTTTTTGTCCAAGATACCAAATTTTTGTCTAAGAAGTAAAAATTTTTCGTTATGATGACAACTTATCCGCTAGAAGTAAGAAGCTTTCTTAGAAGTAACATTTGTTTTTCGTTATGATAAGAAGTTTTCGGTCAGAAGTGGCAAATTTTCTTAACACTAACAAATTTTTCCTTCGAATTAGCAACTTTTTCCTTAAAACTAACACACACTTTTACTTAACACACTCAAATTTCTCTTAGAAATAATATTTTGTCAGTGATAACACGTTTTCTGTTCAAACTAGCAAGTTTTCTACCAAAGATACCAAATTGTTTCTTAGAAGTAACAATTTTATGATTGTGGTAATAACTTTTCTGACAGAAGTATCAAGTTTTCATTTTTAGGGTAAATTTTTTCTGCATATATTTCTAATAAAGTCATTGGTTTTATTCATTTTTAAGGCTAATTTAGGCTAGGTTACGCGCACGCGCGTAACTTAGAGAAATTTTATTTTTCACTCAACTTTCTCACTCAAGAGAAATTAAGTAAACGTTTGTTAGTATTAAGTAAAAAGTTGTTACTCCGATGAGGAAATTTGTTAGTTTTGAGGAAAACTTGCTACTTCTGACAAAAAAATCGTTATCATAAACGAAAAAAATTGTTACTTCAATGAAAAATTTGGTAAAATTTGGTACTTTTACGAAAAATTTGGTATCTTTGACAGAAAACTTGTTAGTTCTAACAGAAAATTTGTTATCACTGACGAAAAATTGTTATTTCTAAGAGAAATTTGATAGTTTTAACTAAAACCCTGTTAGTGTTAAGGAAAAAATTGTTACTTATGACAGAGAACTTTTTATCATGAACGGAAAAAAAAAAATTATACTTCTAAGAAAAATTTGATATTTTAGGTAGAAGTTTGTTAGTATTGAGGAAAAAGTTGTTACTTCGAAGGGAAAATTTGTTAGTGCTCAGGAAAACTTGCTACTTCTGACAGAAAACTTGTTATCATAAACGAAAAACTTGTTACTTCTAAGAAAAATCTGGTATCTATGGCAGAAAACTTACTACTTGTTACAGAAAACTTGTTATCACTGACTAAAAATCGTTACTTCTAAGAGAAATTTTATAGTGTTAAATAAAAGTTTGTTAGTATTAAGGTAAAGGTTGTTACTTCGAGGAGAAAATGTTTTAGTGTTGAGGAAAAATTGCTACTTCTAACAGAAAACTTGTTATCATAAACGAAGAAATTGTTATTTCCAAGAAAAAATTGGTATCTTTGACAGGGAACTTGCTACTTCTTACAGAAAAATTGTTATCACTGACGAAAAATTGTACTTCTAAGAGATATTTGATAGTTTTAAGTTGAAGTTTGTTAGTATTGAGGAAAAAGTTGTTACTTCGAAGAGAAAATTTGTTAGTGTTAAGAAAAACTTGCTACTTCTGACAGAAAACTTTTTATTATAAACAAAAATTGTTACTTCTAAGAAAAAATTTGGTATCTTTGGCAGAAAACTTGCTGCTTGTTACAGAAAACTTGTTATCAGTGACGAAACTTGTTACTTCTAAGAGAAATTTGATAGTGTTAAGTAAAAGTTTGTTAGTATTAACGTAAAAGTTGCTACTTCGATGAGAACTTCTTTTAGTGTTAAGGAAAAATTGCTACTTCTAACAGAAAACTTGTTATCATAAACGAAGAAATTGTTATTTTTAAGAAAAATTTGGTATCTTTGGCAGAAAACTTGCTACTTATTACAGAAAACTTGTTATCACAGAAGAAAAATTTTTACTTCTAAGAGATATTTGATAGTTTTAAGTAGAAGTTTGTTAGTATTGAGGAAAAAGTTGCTGCTTCAAGGAGAACATTTTTTTAGTGTTAAGGAAAAAATTGGTACTTCTGACAGAAATCTTGTTTTCATAAACGAAAAAATTGTTACTCCTAAAAAAAATTTGGTATCTTTGGCAGAATACTTGCTACTTCTTACAGAAAACTTATTATCACTGATGAAAAATTTGTTACTTCTAAGAGAAATATGATAGTGTTAAATAAAAGTTTGTTAGTATTAAGGTAAAAGTTGCTACTTCGAGGAGAACATTTTTTAGTGTTGTAAATCAGTGTTAGATTTAGTGTTGTAAATCAGTGTTATGGGCCCGCTTAGTCAGTGTGAAAATGCTGAAGATAGGCCACTTGGCCACTTAGCCAAGTCAAACCTAAAAGATATCACTTAAGCAGTGGAAAATGTTGAAGAGAAAGAGCGACAGAATATTTACCTTAATTCACACATATGCAACGTTACAAAGTTAGGATATCAGAGAGACATCCACAATAGTGTATGGCTTCTAGTAGACTTTATGTGTCTTCTTTCTGCATTCAATATTTTAATAGTCGAAAGTGATTAGTAATATTTTTTGTTGTTATTGTTGTTTAGACCAGGGCACTTCGTATCGAAGGAGTTGTCGTGGGAACTTCGAAAGGGGCTCATTCGATTGAAAATAGAAAGGGTTGATGCCCTTTTTAATAGTCGAAAGTTGTCCGAGGGCAACTAATCCCCCTTCCACTCCCACTCTCCCATTTGCCCATTATGTTTAAAAACTAAATGTTGCCTTTAGATTAAATCAAAATGCACTGTTATAATGCTAATTCCCAATAAGGCATCTCAGCAGTATCCCAAGAACGACTAAGGGTACTATGTTCAAACTTTCGAGGCTACTTCTGCTCTTAAAATTTAACCAAATCAAAATAGTGTAAGTTTATCCAAGCTATCAAAGAAAGTAAACAGATTTTTTTGCGAATGGTATCAAGTTTTCCATTTCAGGTCAACTAGAGGAGGTATGAAACTAAATTAAACAGTACTCTTTGTGTCCAGATTTTTAAAAGGATGTATGTTGCTAAAAATTGCTGAAAATTTTTCTCCAGCACACAAATAGCAGTCCAAACTATAAAGTCTTAAAAAACGAAAAGATTTAAAGTGTTATTTTCTTTTTCCCTGAAAAGACTATGTCAATATAAAACGAACAGAAATTAATTAAAAAAGTTTTTCCACAAAATAAGTTTTTCAAAGAAAAGTAAAGAACTCCATTAAACAAAAAATGAGCAAAAATAAAATGAAATAATCTACCAAGCTCGAAACTACCATAAATCAGCATCGATAAATAAATGAAACTAAAAACGAACAGAAATTGCAATAAATAACCGAGTCAAACTCAAAACGAGCAGAAATTAACATAAGTTGGGTGCAAGACCCCTATGCCTTCCCAAGGCCAGAACAAAATTTGCACTTACTGAAAAATACAAATGAATATGCATTGTCAGTTTAATATACATATACTGATATTTAGTAATCAAAATATTAAAATTATTTGATTTATGAAAGTTATAAAAGTAAAAACATTTATATTTTTGTCAGTAAAAACAAGTTTTTTTAATTGATAGTAAGGAGCGACGTAAAAAACTTGAAACGAACAGAAATTATTCCGTATATGAAAGGGGCTGTCCCCTCTTTAATGTCTCGCTCTTACGCTAAAGTTTGACAGTCTCACAACTCGATTTTTTTTAAACAATAAAAAACTTCAGCGTAAAGAGCGAGGCATTGAGGAGGGGACAGCCTCTTTCATATATGGAATATTTTCTGTTTGTTTAAGTTTTTACGTCGCTCCTTACTTTCAAATAAAAAAAGTTGTTTTTTTTACTGAAAAAATATAAATGCTTTTACTTTTATAACTTTAATAAATCAAATAATTTTAACATTTTGATTACTATATATCAGTGTATGTATATTAAACTGACAATGCAAATTCATCTTTTTTTTCAGTAAGTGCAAATTTTGTTCTGGCCTGGGAAGGCATAGGGGTTTTGCACCCAACTTATGTTAATTTCTGCTCGTTTTGAGTTTGACTCGGTTATTTATTGTAATTTCTGTTCGTTTTTGGTTTCATTTATTTATCGATGCTGATTTGTGGTAGTCTCGAGCTTGGTAGATTATTTGATTTTATTTTTGCTCATTTTTGTTTAATGGAGTTCTTTATTTTTCTTTGAAAAACTTATTTTGTTAAAAAAGTTTTTTTAATTAATGTAAAAATAAAGGGACCAATTATGTTCTTAGTAAAGCTGCCATTCTTGGCAAAAAGCTTTCGAATACTAACAATAATAAAGCACCACAGTTAAACTGTCTTGAAAGTATTTTTTGCGAATTATTGTTTTTCTTTCTCTGCATTTTCTCTATTAGTTTTACCGGTTTATTCATTTTCTGTTGCTAGTTGGTTAAAAAAGCCAGTGTAGCTTATTTTCCATGGAGCGTGAAACATTCGTTAAAGTCTGTGCTCTAATGTTCTGCATGCTCTTTGTTTTAAGTGAACAACTGCGAGCTAGATAAAGATATGAATTTATTCTAGTTTTTTATTAAATGCCAGAAAAAAGCAAATATGACAAGATAACTTCTTTTAAAATCAGTTTTTTTTTTCGTAAATCTTTAGCTAATTTCTGAATGTGACAACTAATTTCTCTCCAGATGAATTTGGAAATGCTCTGGGGATATCAACAGGTCCCTCTTTCATATAAGAAAAGCTTTTTATTATTGAATATTTCCTAGGAAAAAAAAATATCTTTTTATTCAAGCGCTCAGCCAATTGAAAACGATAGAGAGAATTTTACAGAATCATATTGGAATTTCAGTAACGGCTAAACATGAGAAGAATTTTCGTTGTGCAGCTGCCGCATCCATGTATTTTTTAGCTGCAAAACTGGATATAGTTTTCTTTTCTTAGAAATACAAATCTCTCTGTTTATTAAAAAATAATTTGTTAAAAATTAGAGCAGTGTGGCTACAGTAATTTAGCATCGATTTTATAATTGAGCTAGTAAACTTAGAAATGCACTGTGTACTTTACGTCTGTTTTGAGCGCAAAAATGTTTGAACAAGGGGGACCTTTTATTTGGTCACATACAAAATTATCGCTGAAACTAAACCACTCTTTAAACTATCGCAGTACTTGAAAAAGTGAAATACAAGGTAATCGGGTAAAAAAGCCAACAAACAACACAGAAAATTGTTATCTTGAAAACCAAAAAATACATTTGAAAACCAACTTGACCAATTGATTGAGCCCATCAGGTTTTACAGAACAGACTATGATTTCTTGTTGACAAAAATGTCTTCTAACATCTTTTAAATGACCGCAGTTGAATGTTTTCTGATACCTTTCTATAGCTATCTGTTAAGTACTTTTTCATTTGGTTGTTCATTGTAAGACACTAACGGGACAAACCTTGCCTATTTCACACTATTAAAACGTGAACCCTTTAAATAATGCAAGTGCCAAATAGTTTACTTTCTGATTATTTTTTTTGAAGCCAAAACTTTGTACACGAATCCGAAATTTGGTGTTTAATTTATTGCCGAGTTTGTTATATCTTTCAATTCAGTTCTTTCAAAGCTGTTGTGCAGAATGGTAGCAAAATAAGAAAAATTGTTCTTCTGAAATATGGGATTGATTATTTTCAATTCAGTTCTTTCAAAACAGATGGGGAGCAAAATAAGAAAAATTCTTCTGAAATATGGGATTGATTATTACAATGCCATAAACATATAGGGGATTGACACTGCAAGACCACAGTTTGATTATAGCCATTGGAGTGACCCCCTAGAGATCGTATTCTTCAGCAGAGAGAGCACCGAGATTTTGTTTATCAGAATTTTTAGGGGGGTTTTGCCTCCGGGTTTAAATTCTTCTTCGTTATAGTTACCCCTTCCCAGTCATATAGGATTGTCTTTCAGGGTTCTAGACGGTCCAAAATTGGAATTAAAAAGCCTGGCTCATTACTTTCTTTATATTGGTGGCAGCGATGGGAAAATTTTATAAAGTTCCCCCATCAATACAAAAGTACATTTAAAAGAAAAAGGAACCCAAGAAATTGTAGCAATGGAATTTGTAGATCCTTGTTTCCAAATCAGAAGTTATTTTTCGTATGCATAACAGTTATTAAGTGGCGGGAATAGTAAAGGTGGACATGCGTACACACAATAAAAGAGCAAACAAAAATTACTTGTTTCCATTTTAGCATTATGCAAGGAATTTTCTATTAAAACGTTTCAAAATGATCCTCAAATACAAAATAAAGTTGATATTGTTTTTTTTCAATAAAACTATCAAGGGCTTTTTGTCAGTGACTGTCCCAATAGATATGAACGAAATATAAAAAAAATATGTTGCATGGCCGTATCAAAGGTGGGAGGAGAGTGGATTTGCGCTGTTTGAAGACTCAAATTAAGAGTCTTTGGATATGTGCGTCTGCTTATTGTTTCCAAAAGGTATACGAAGTTGACACAGGGAGATCACAGTTGGTTTGTATTGAAAAGAGTTGGTATTCTTCAGAAGGTCAAACACTAAAGTTCTCTACGTAGGGTTTTTGAAGAATCTAGGTTTAAAATCCGTTAGGTTAGACCTAACCTCTCCACCTTTGATAAGATTGTTTAATAGGGTGGTATACAGTTCGAAACTGGAAGTAACCCGGTTCTTTACTTTCTCAGGAGTATTCTTTCATCAGTGTCTTATTCATAGTCTTTGGTAGGTTAAATCTAAATATACTTCTCTGTTAAATATTTTAATTAAAAAATAAGTTTTTTAAACTGAAATCTGGGAGCAAGATTAAAACTTGAAATGGACAGAAATAATTAAGTATTAGAGTACGGTTATCCCCATCTTAATACCTTGCTCTTCGCGCTAAAGTTTTTAGTAGTTCTAAAAAAGCTTCTAATTGTTTTAATTAAACGACCCTATAAGGAAGGGACAAAAGCCAAACTTTCCCGTAAAGAGCGAGGTATTAAGAAGGGGGCAACAACCCTCATATATGTAACAATTTCTGTTCATTTTAAGTTTTAATATTGCTAATTACTTTCAATTGAAAAAGTTTGTTTTTTTATTTTATTTATGATTGTTTTTTTAAACAATGCCTAGAAAACCAGCCTCCCTCTACGGAAAGATCCTCTAGACAATTCAATTCTGGTGAAAATTTACCCTGGAGAAATACCATTAACATTGCCACATGGAAAAATGAGTCGGCAAAGAGATAGTAAGACAAATAAAAATAAATTCATATAGGAATAGGCTACTGGCAAATTCCCCCAGAGTAAAATTTCCCCTGAAAAGTTTACCACCGGAAACTCCCTTCCACATGGAAAATTCTACTCGTGGAAAATCCCTCCAGCAAGAAATTCACCCTACCTCCCACCGAAAAATATATACGCATACTTCCCAACAACAAATGCTATAGCCTATGCAAACAATGGGCAAATTTCCTAACTTGATGACCTTTCTGCAAATTTCAAACCGGTTAGACCCTTACAGGATTAAAATCTTACCTTACAGAAGGAGTAAAAGGGATTTGATTATGATTATCTATTTTACAAAAATGATAATTATTTTGATCAGAGGTAAAAGGCGATGGATCACTTAGGGGCGATGAGACGTGACCATGAAGCTGAGAAAAAGTAAGACGTGCGCACGAAAGAATACACAGTGATTCGAGATCGAGTAAAGGGAAAACTCCTGAACGATTAGTTTTCTGAATAAGGCCTTTAGCTTTATTGTAAGTCTTAAAGAGTCGTTTAAAAAAAAGAAAGAAAAGTTGACATCCATACAATTGGACAGTAAGAAGCATAAGATTGGATCAACTACACAAAAGTGACTGTCAAATTTGATCGAGGAAAAGTGTGTTTCAGCTTCCTTAAAATTCAGAGACTCCTGCATATCTAAATATTGAATATATGATATCTTAGTATTGAAAATATGATAGCAAAAGAAACAAGGACAACAGAAAAAGGCAAATTATAGTTGCTAATATGGGCACGGGTGGCTTAGGATGACAAAGTGTACTGCAAACATAGTCATAAATACAGTAGCAAATATACTCTACAGCAACATTCATCATCTTAATGCTTGGTTTGACTAAGTTTATTCGCTTGATTTTTCCTGAAAAATGTTCAGTGATATTGGTGCTGGGGAGGATGCTTAATATTGTCCCTCTCGTTGCAACAATCTTTCACTATGTAGATTAAAGTGTTACGTCCATATGCCTGTAAGGCCCAGAAGTCAAAAGGCAAGCCACCCAGCCTCAGTGAGAATTTTCGGGAGGTGGGTGTGTGTCAAGTTATATCAGGAGCATTGTCTTAAGAGATTCTAAATGTTAATAATTCTTATTTCCTATCTACACACCATGTGTCAATCTATTTAAACACCTGTATACAATGTATATACAATTAGCTTCAGAAGATATTTTTTCTCTTAGACAGTTTTTTTTTCAAAGCTCCTATCTAAATTTCATGGTTCGCTATTAATCGGTTTGTGACTATCAGACAATCCTATTGCAGAGGTTTTAAGCTCCCATCTACATAAATGTAGAATTGTTTTTTTTCTTTTTCGAGAAGTAGGGTCATGGATTCACGTTTATCTGTTATTTCTTTCCAGGAGGGAATTGTCCCAAGGGGGGGGGGGGTTCGAGAGGAATTTCAAGGGAGAATTTTACGCGAGAGGAATTTTCTGTAGAAAAATTTTCAGCGGGACGAATTTTTCGTGAAGGGGAAAAATTGTCAGGGGGAAAATTTCCGCGGAGGGGGGATTTCTTGGCATGACTTGAAAAACAATCAGAAATTAAATAAAAAAAACAAGATCTTTCAACTGAAATTCAGGAGCACAGTTAAAAACTGTGCTCCTGACCCTCCTCAATCTCTTGCTCTTTATGTTAAAGTTTGACTTTTTGTCCAAATTTCTCAAAAATAATTTCTGTAACACAATGGCCGTTTAAATTGAATAAGAAGCTGTTTCAAAGCGCTGAGCAACATTACCGTAACAAGCGAAGGATTTAGGAGGGGGCATCCCCTAATAAAAGGCACAATTTTTGTTCGTTTTGAGTTTTAATGTTGCTCCTTACTTTCAGTTGAAAGAAAATTTAATTTTTATTTAATATGTATTAAGCCAAACTTGAATATCATAGGCTCCTAAATTATATTAATAAAAAAAAGCTTTTTTCACCGAAAGTAAGGAGCGACATTAAAACTTAAAACGAACAGAAATTATTCCGTATATGAAAGGGACTTTCTCCTCCTCAACGCCCCGCTCTTTACGCTATAGTTCTTATTAAAGTAGAGTTGTGACAAAGTATCTAACGTAAAGAGCGAGGCGTTGAGGAGGAGACATCCCCTTTCATATACGAACAATTTCTGTTCGTTTTAAGTTTTACTACCGCTACTTACTTTCAGTTAAAAATTTTTTTTTTTTTTTTTTTTTTTTTTATTTT
The DNA here is from genome assembly GCA_027921565.1 of Artemia sinica. Lineage (NCBI taxonomy): Eukaryota > Metazoa > Arthropoda > Branchiopoda > Anostraca > Artemiidae > Artemia > Artemia sinica. The sequence goes on along the minus strand of CM051267.1, from coordinate 21,528,469 downwards.
TTTTTTTTTTTTTTTTTTTTTTTTTTTTTTTTTTTTTTTTTTTTTTTTTTTTAACTTGTTTTTTCTACTTAAATTCTGATTGTTTTTCAAAAAATGCCGATAAATCTGGCTTCCCTCCATAAAATATCCCCCCTCACAGGAAACTCCTATGTGAAAATTTCATCCCACGTACAGTGTAAATCCCCCCCCCCCTCCCAGACAGATCCATCCTCGCTGAAAATCCCCCCCCCCCATAAAACTTCATGCGAGCGATTCAGCCAGCAAATTCTCTTTATCATATTTACATTTGAAAAAGAATTTAATTTCTAATTGGTTTCTCAATCACACGAGAAATGCGCCCTTCCCTGGCATTTTTTTCCTTGAAATCAAAACACGTGGACAATACCCCCCGGGCAATTCCCCGGATTATATACACATGCAAAATTGAGTTGAACAAGATAATGTAAGACAATCAACAAGAATTTCATACACGAATTCTGTCAAATCTCCCTAGTGTAAACTTTCCCCTAGAAAATTCACCTCCCGGAAATATCCCTCCCAAGAAAAATTCTCCCTGTGGAAATCCACCCCAATCACAAAATCCTTCTCCCCAAAAATGCATGTATACTTCCCAATAAAAATGACTATGAGTAAACAATGGGCAAATTTCACAACTTGAAGGCCTCTCCCCACGGGCTCTGGGGGGTCATTTTACCCTTAAAGACAGTTATTGGACCTTTCAACTTTCTGGAATAAAATGGCCTTCTCAAATTTTGATCAGATAACTTTGGTGAGAAAAGGGCGTAGGAGGGGGGGACCACTTGTCCTCCAATCTTTTTGGTCACTTAAAAGGGCACTAGAACTTTTAATTTCTGTTTGAATTAACCCTCTCCCGATCTTCTAGGACCATTATTTCGATACAATCACCCCAGGAAGAAAAAAAATAAAATAAATAAACAAGTATCCATGGTCTTTCTTCTGGCAAAAATAGCAGAATTCCACATTTTTATATATAGGAGCTTGAATTTTATTTCCTTGAAAATTCCTTGAATTTTAGGGGGTGTTGCTCCCCATTTTAAAAAATCAGGCAGATTTTCTCAGCCTCGTAATTTTTGATGTGTAAAACTAAACTTGATGAATTTTATAAATTTGGAATCAGCATAACAAGCTGATTCTATTGATGTATCTATGAATATCAAAATTTTGTGTTTTACAGTTTCCATTACTATTGAGCCGAGTCACTCCTTACTTACAGTTCGTTACCACGAACTGTTTGAATTTCTTTTCAGTCCTCATTCTTTTTCTTGCTAATTAGAATTCGAATGAGTGGTATGTGAGCTAATTAGATATCTTAGTAGAACTTAGTAGAATTAAAAAGTTCTACTTATAGTAAATAGCGATGCGGGCAGAATGTGTTATCTATTTATTTATGTTTTTTGCTTGTTTACAGAATACTTGGTACAGAAAGAGTTGTCGCAGAATCTTCGAAAGGGGCTCATTCTATTGGAAGGTTGCACCGTCTAATGCCCTTTTTCATAGTTGAAAGTGCTCCCGCAAAATATTCCCTCTGGAAAATTTATCCCGTGGAGAAATCCGCCATGGATAATTTCTCCCGTGGAGAACCATGGAAGGCAACCAGCCCCCCTCCCTACGCCCGTCATTTCCCCAAATACATCCAGTCACAATTTTGCGATTGCCATTTTGTTCATCGTAGTTGATAGGTCCAGTACTTATGTCTTTGAAGATGACACCCCCCCCCCCCCCAACCCTTAAGGAAAGGATCGTAAGTTATGCCTCGGGGGATACACAGTTTTTATAGAAGGGCTGGTTCTGTGAATTTTAGAGGAGACTCCTTTGATTGAAAATTTAGAGTTATGGTTCTTTTTTGAGTGTCAAAACTGATAAAGGCAACTCACCCCTCCCCCTCCCAGACACCCTCTTTTCTCCAAACGCATCCTATCAAAATTGCGAGATAGCTATTTTTTTCAGAATAGTCCAAAGAGTATACAACAATGCCTTCAGGGTGGACACTACCAACCAGAGCTCAGGGGCAAGAGTTTTAAGTTATCCTCCATGGCATAAGAGGTTTTTATGGAATGGGTGATTGTATGAACTTTGAATCGGATGGGGCTCAATTGACTGGAAGTTGGAAGATCTAGTGCCCTTTTTAAGAGTCAAAAGAGAATGGAGGGCAACGAGACCCTCACCCACAAGCCTATCATTCCCCAAAACACATCCGATCAAAATTTTAAGAGAGCTATATTTTTCAGCATAGTTGAAAGGCCAGGAATTATGTCTTTGGGGATGTCACCGTAAATACTATTGAGAAAGGTATGCAGGTTTGAACTTAATTTTCAAAAAAGACGAAAGGCATTTAGGTGAGCCATTTAGAGAATGTTGAGAGGAGTGTTGAACTAAATGAAAACATGTTATATGTATACAGATTGTTAAAAGGGCGTAACTCATGAATGACTGGGTAAATTAATTTGGAGCATTCTGGAAATGATAAGGAAGATGATCAAAAAGGGTATATTTGCATGCTACCACTACTACTATAACTACCACCACTAACACTGCTACCACTACTACTCCGTTTACAATATTGAGAAAATTTTTCAACTAAATCAACATACACTATGTGCATGTACAGTGTCAAAAGAGCGTATCTCAAGAATTGGTCTGGTATTAAGTTCGAACTTCCAAAGAATGCCAAAAGGGGAAAATCGTCTGACCAAAAGGCAATATTGCAAGCTACTACTAATACTTTTATACTATACTACTACTACTACTATACTAATACATTTATTACTACTGCTATTAATTCAACTGCTACTTCTATTGCAACTACTGGTAAAGGCAATACGTTAATGCTACTGCTGCTACTAGTACTACTGCTATTACTATTATTGCTATTACTATTAATAAAAATACTACTACTATTGTGAGTTGTGACTACTATTACAACTATGCCTAAGGGCATAAAGGTAAAATTTTCAAGAGATTTAAGAAGGGGAAAGGTGAGCTTAAGCAAACACGCCGTCTGCATGCAGGTTGTCAAAAGGGCGTAACAGCATTATATTAGGAACAGTCTGGTGCATGAAGCTGAAACTAACAGGGCTTGTTGTGGGGGATGTTCAACTAACCAAAAAAAAATATTTTGCATTCTAATGCTACTGCGTCTACTTATACTACTACTACTGCTACTATTATTACTACTTTTACTACTAGTACTGCCACTAAACCTAAGGTTACTACTATTAATTCAACTGTTACTACTGCTACTACTGCTGTTTCCAAGACTAACGGTATTAAGGCGAAATATTTGGGAAATATTAAAACTGTATAGATCTTAATCGAAACACATTATGCCCACACGGGCTGTTAAGAAGACGTATTAGAAATGCTTCAGGAGCGGTTGATAGCATTAAGTTTAAAATCTCAGCGTGCGTTGAAGGGGATGTTGTAGAAACCAAAAGTGCTATGCGCATACTGGTACTATTACTACTAAGCAAGCTAAGAGTATTAAGGTGAAGCTTTCAAGGAATATTTAGGCGGATGTTGAGCCAAAACAAAAAAGTTCTTGTGCCATTTTTAAGAGTTAAAAGAGATTGGAGGCAAGCAACCCTTCTACCAAGCCCATTCATTTTCCAAACACGTCCAGTCAAAATTTGAGACAGCCATTTTGTTCAGCATAGCAGAACAGTCCAGCAAGTGTGTCTCTAGGGATTTTGGGTGTGTCAAACCCCACGATTATGTAATTAGCCCATTATGCTTTAAAACTAAACGTTGCTTTAAAACTAAATCAACTGGCATTGTGTGCATGCCTGCCAATAAGACACCTCAGCAATATGTCGAGAACGATCTGGGGTATTAAGTTGAAACTTTTGGGGCTACGACTATTACTGCTTCTGCTCTTACAATTTAAATAAATCGAAAGACTGTAATGATGTCTAAATTGTCAAAGAGCATAGAAAGAATTTTTTTCGGGAATGATATTATGTTTTATTTTTTTTTAGGTCAACTTGAGGAGGTATAAAATTAGTTGTAGCAGTAGTACCAGTAGCAGCATTTACACTAATAGCACTAGTACTAGTAGCTGCAGTATTATTAATGTATTTCCTTTTGCTCTGTTGAACATCCCCCTCATCAAGTCCTGGAAATTTCAACTTTATACAATTAGCCGTTGCAATGACATTGCCCATATGCCCTTTTGATAGCCTGAATATTCATATTCTTCCTGAAATTTTCATCTTAATTTTCTTAGCCTTACACGTAGTTGCAATAGAAGTAGTATCTGGAATAGTTATAGTAGTAGTATTAGTATTTATAGCAAAAGCAGCAGTGGTAGTACTATTAGAAGTAGCAGGCACTTATTGCCTTTTGGTCAATTAATCTTCTGCTTTGAGTATTCTCTTGAAGTTCCAACTTAATACCCAACTCTATTCTCTAGAGGCCCCCCTTTGAAAGGGCGACAATCTGCATGTACGTAGTATGCTTGTCTAGTTCAAATTTCCTTTCAATATTTTCTCAGGTTTTCACCTTCACACACTTAGCCTAAATATTGCTATTTTCATAGTAGTAGTGGCAGTAATAGGAAAGTACTAGCAGTAGCAGCGTCGTATAAAGTAGCAGTAGTATTAATAGCAGTATTAGCATGTACATGTTGTCTTTTGGCTAATTGAACATGCCCCTCATGATGCCCCGGAAGTTTTGTCTTGATACGGTAAGCCGTCCCGAAAATATTGCTGATCCGCCCTTTTGACAATCTGTATGTGCATATTATTTTTGATTTATTTCAACTTTCCCTTCAACATTCCCTCAGATTTTCATTTCAATATCCTCAGCCTTGGTAGTGCTCACTACAGAAACAGTAGTTTTAGTGGTAGCATTGGCAGTAGTAACAGTTGTAATGGCAGCAGTAATAGTAGTGGTAGTTGAAGTAGTAGCGTGCAAATATTGCCTTTTTGACCTATTGATCATCTCTCTTATCATATGCTGAAAGGCCCAAATTACTGCACTCAGTCATTCCTGAGTTACGCCCTTTTGATAACCCGTGTGCACATAACATGTTTTGATTTAGTTCAACACTTCCGTCAACATTCTTTAAAGGGCTTACCTGAATGCCCATCGTCTTTTAGGAAAGTAAAGGTTAAATATGCCCACATCACTTTTGACTCTTAAAAAGGAAACAAAATAGCTGTCTCAAAACTTTTATTGCATCTGTTTTGGGAAATGATGAGCTTGGGGGGCTGATTGCCCTCAAATCACTTTTGACTCTTAAAAAGGGCGTCATTGAAGTTTCAGTTTCAATGAAAACCTTATATACCCCGGGGTATGACTTATATCCCTTACCTCGGGCTCTGGGGGTTTGTGTCAACCCCGGAGGCATTGTTACACGATTTTCGAACTATTTTGAAAAAAAAATGGCTTCCGATTGGACACATTAGGGGAAAAGAGGGCTAGGGGGGGCTAGTTGCCCTCTGATCACTTTTGACTCTTTAAAAGGAATCATAAACTTTCAATCTCCAATCAAATCATAACTTAAAATTCTTGTATCGAGGTTCTGGGGGGGGGGGCAACCCGGAGGCATTGTTATATGATCTTTGGAATATTATGGGCAAAATGGCTATCTCAAAATTTCAATGTGATGTATTTGGGGAATTGAGGCCGTGGGTATGAGGCTAGTTTTCCTCCGATCACTTTTAACTCCTAAAAAAGGCACTATATCTGATTCGGTTTCCTACCGAATGAGCCCCGTCCAAAGTTTATACGATCACCTCTTCCGAAAAACCTTATATGTTAACAATGTGACACTGAGATAGTTCATTGCCCTTGCCCTGTGGGTTGGGGGGGGGTCTACATCTCCAAAGACATTATTATTGGACATTTCAACTATTCTGAACAAAAAGGCTATCTCAGAATATTGTTTTTATGTGTTTTGTTAAATACTTTTAAATTCTGTGATGGTTGCCCTCCATCACATTTAACTCTTTGAAAAGAACACTAGAACTTTTAGTTTCCGATCAAACGAGATTATTTCGAAGTTTCTACAACTCCTTCTATACGAGGTGCCTTGGTGAAAAAAAAATTATATTGTGCCCACCTCGCTCTTTATTTAGCAGTGCTTTATTTAGCATAGGCAGCGATATTGCGCTGCCTATGATGACGAATAAGAACACCCAGCTCGAAATAAAATTGTTTTCAGTAAATCAGAACAGAGATTCCGGTCTTTAGAAAGCAGAGGTGGCGCTAGCACCACTTAATTTTGTGGTAGTAGTTTTTTTTTTAAGTGAAACTTTCTGATTGAATGGATATCCATCAGCTTCTTAGTACATTTAGTTGATAAAAACAGGAATTCGTCATTTCAAGCTGATTAAAAAACGGGCTAAGATGCTTGCGGCTCCTACTCCCAACCCTTATTATCCAAAAGATGTGTTATATTTTTATATTCTTGTCATAAAATCTGTTCTTTATAATAACGTTTGTTTATTTTCTTGCTTTTAATGCAGCTAAAATTGTAAATTATGAAAATTCAGCCAAAATTGTACACGATCAATTTCTTTAACGCTATTCCATATATCTCGTTTCCGTCGGGTATTTTGCCAGGGTATTTTCCACTTTCCTTGGAGATTATCACAGTGACTCACAAAAAGATTCATTTCCTCTTATGTATTGTGAAAAAAAGTACGGCTTACGCTTCAGCTCTTATTGTAAATTTACTTCAAGTTGAAAAAGCTAGTGTCACAGAAATCAATACTTATTGTTTTGCCTATCAGCTTAGAGCAGTGAAAAAGCCCCATCTGTTCTTTTATTTTTGTTCTTCTTGTAAAGATTACTTTGAATCCTTTGAGTCCTTCGTATGCAATAGCAGAATTTAACCGTTGATGTTTTATCTATTCTTTTAGTTTTACTTGCGTGAATGCCGACGGCCTACCTCCGACGAAGAGTTGGGGAGAAGTTGGTTTTCTAGAATTACTGCAAATGCTTTTACTGTGGGATGAATCGTTTTATGAGTAGATAGAACCTGGAAAAAAACGACCTTTCCACTTAAGGCTTATTTTTTCATAAAACAAATAGAACACAGAGCAGAAATTAGGGATATAATATCTTCTTTTCGCCAGAGGCAAAATGTGTACGATATCATATTTCCATATGAATTCTTTCCCACATTTTTTTAAATTTTAATACTAAATACTAAACACACGAGGAGAAAGAAAAAAACAAAGAAAAAAAATATAAATAAATAAGTATGAATCAAAACTCACATATTAAATAACTGGCGTTTATACACCAGTGCGTGGAAGTGTTATTTAATATGTGAGTTTTGATTCCTACTTATTTATTTATATTTCTTTTCTTTTTTTCTTTCTCTTCGTGTGTCTAATATGTTGTATTTTGATGTAAGTTAAGTTTAAAGAAAGAACATTTTTTATTTCCTTTTCTCCGCTTTTTTCCCTTGAGAAAAGCTCCCGGACGTGGGGTCAAAATATTCGGAGTGTGTTTGTTTAATTCTACTCCAAAAGGAGCGCCTTAGCTCCGCCTTCGAGTTCAACTGAGAGATAGACGCGTGCAATCACCTCGATTGACCGAAGCAACACCAGTTGGCGTTAGCATTCGCTTTGATTCGGACCAAATTAAATAATGAGTGATAGTGAGATAGTGATTGGATTGTTGGACAATTTAGTCGATGAAGATTACGATCGTGAGAGGCGTGGAAGGCAATATAAAGCTCATTCGCGTCGCAGAATACTCTCAAATGAGAGTGATAGCGATAAAAAAAATGGCTCTCGGAGGCCAGAGTTTCAAACTCGTGCTCGGTATGGCTCTCGGAGCCCTGAAATTAGTTCTAGGAACGAAAAATCTTGCTCTCGGAGCCCCACAAAAATCCATGACACAAAGCGGAAGGCTTCTCCGGAAAAGCACTAAGGTAAAAGATTAAAAGAAAACACGTCAAATGACGCTCTATTCAAAAAGACTTCTGAAGAACGTTCTGGTACCAAAGAGGGTCCCAATATCCATAAGAAACTTGCCAAAGTTGCAAATAGAGCTTTTTCTGAGCCTTTGGAAATAGTGAAGCTAAAAGAGTTATTTGAGCACCACCCTAGGCCTGCGAATACCGAAAAAATTGTTCCTCCAAAGTTAAATAGTGAAATTTGGGCTATTCTCTCATCACAGGCTAAACAGAGGGATGCTAAGGCACTTCAAGTGCAGCGGACAATTGCTCACTCAACATTTTGTGTTTTAGAGGCAGCAAATGCGATTCTTGAGCTAGAAAATGAGCATATTAAAGAAAAAGTTGTCAAAAACCTTGCAGATACAGTTCACATGCTTGGCATCACCAATTACGATCTAAGTTTAAAAAGACGTCATGCGATGAAATTAAAATTGAGCCCAGATCCCACTGTAGCATCAGCTTTATGTGCTCCTGAAGTCAAAGTCACGGAGTATCTTTTTGGCAAAGATATTGCCAAAACAACGTCTAAAGCTAAATCCGTGGCGGATTTGAAAAAATCTTTTGGAAAACCAAAAAACGTGCAAGGGGGGTCGATGGCAGGACGAGGCCCCCCGTCCAAATTATCGCAGAAGGCAGGACGAGGACCGTCAAGAGAGGTCCAAATTCCAGAATTTCCAGAAAAGGGATCGCAAATAGCTGGTATGTACTATTTAACATACCCCGCCCTTGATTTTTATGATTTTGTTGTTAATTTCAATAGGCAGTCACGACATTTGGCTGATAACTTTAAAGCTGGGAGAATTAGTAAGTACATCTCAAAATGGCAGTCAATAACCAGTGAATTGAATATTTTGAATATTTTAGCCTCAGGCTATAAGATTGAATTTGAGAAAACACCACTAAAAGCTTTGAAAACAAAAAACAAAAGTTCTACGTTTGAAGAAATACAGGCTATAAGAAAAGAAGTTGATATTTCATTGCATAAAGGTGTTATTGTTAAAGTACCCGACTTCAGAATAAAGGAAATACGTTGTATTTCTCCCGTTTTTACAGTCCCAAAGAAAGATGGGTCTATTCAGTTTATTCTTAATCTTAAAAATTTAAATGAAAACATTAAATATTACCATTTTAAAATGGAAAGTGTTCATTCTGCGGTTCTTTTGATGACAAAAAATTGTTATATGGCCTCTATTGACTTAGTCGATTTTTATTATTCATGCCCTGTTGATTTTGATGATCAAATGTGGCTTTGTTTTCAAGTTGACCTTTGTTATGCGTTCACTTCAATGCCGAATGGCTTATCATCTGCCCCAAGGGTTCATACGAAACTTATGAAACCTGTTATCTCTCTGCTTCGAAGAAAAGGGTATTTGTCAGATGTATTTAGACGATTCTCTCCTTCTGGGAAGGTCATATTTAGAATGTCAAAATAATGTCTACGAAACAGCGAAATTACTGTCAGACCTGGGGTTTGTGATCCACCAGGGAAAGTCAGTTCTCATTCCAAGCCAACAAATAGAATTTCTGGGCTTTTTGTTAGATTCGCGATCAATGCGTATTTTCTGCCGGAAAGAAAAACAAAAAAAAGTTATACATTTGGTTTCAAAAATTCTTAGTCAAAGATTGACTACGATTCAAGAATTGTCCGAAACTCTTGGCGTTCTTGTTTCAACATTCCCAGCAGTAGAATTAGAGCCTTTATGTTACCAAAAAGCGGAATCGTTGAAAACTCAAGCATTAAGGTACGCGAAGGGTGATTTTGCGGCAAGGATAATTTTAATATCCGATGTAAATTCGGAACTACAATGGTGGTTGGATATTGCCAATCATGCTTCTAAAGCAATTGAGTCTAGATCAATTGACAAACATTTGTGTAGTGATGCGTCGAAACTAGGCTGGGCACTTGTGGATGAATATTCCATGAAAACGGCCACAGGTGAATGGTCCTCAGAAGAGAAGAGATTTGATATCAATGTCTTAGAAACGAAGGCCGTTTATCTGGGATTAAAATGTTTTGCCCATGATATTCAAGGCATGCATGTTCGGCTGCGTTCTGACAATATAGCCACAGTAGCTTATATAAATAAAATGGGAGGATCAAAATCTAAATTTTGTAATTATTTCGCAAACAAGGTCTGGCAGGTAGTATTGCAGGGCAAAGGGTGGATATCTGCAGAACATGTGCCTGGGGTTGCTAATATCGCGGATAAAGCATCACGAAAATTTGATAATGAAAAGGAATGGAAATTGGATTCTGAAATATTTACTATTTTGAATTTTTTGGCATGTCAGTCAATAGATATTGATTTGTTTGCGACTAGATTAAATTTTCAGATTAAACCATTTGTTTCTTGGAAACCAGATCCAGAATGTTTTTTCGTAGATGCATTTGCAATGAATTGGAAGCATAATTTCTTTTATGCATTCCCCCCCATTCAGTTTACTTCTGAGGACCCTTCAGAAGGTGGAAACAGATCAGGCCACTGGTATTTTGATCTTTCCAAATTGGACCACACAAGTATGGTATCCCTTACTATTAAAGCTTTTAATAGGAAGTCCAATATTTCTACCAAATGATATTTTTACTTTGTCTCTCCCACAGAAACCGACCTTGCACCATCCATTGTCCAAGACATTACACCTAGCGGCTTGTGTCGTCTCCGGCAAGGGCTTCACCACCAAGGATATTCTCACTCCACAGTTGATATTATCATGGATGGATGGCGGGATTCAACTAAGCGCCAGTACAAAGTTTACATTGAAAATAGATCGACTTTTGTGGAAGAAACACAATCCAGGCCTTCGAGGCAACTCTACCGGAGACTTTGACATGTCTTACGGAACTTTTTCACTCAGGTGGTGTGGAAACAGTGCTATTAATACTGCGAGGAGTGCTTTATCGGCAATTCTACCAAGCCTTCAGTTAGGTAGTAATCACATCACCAAGAAGTTTATGAGAGGTGTCTTTAATAGAAGGCCTAGTCTACCCAAGATTTCAAGTATTTGGGATGTAAAATGTGTATTCGATCTCTTTAGACTGCCAGCCTGGGATATCGAAAATCTTCAATTAAAGACACTAACACAAAAATTAGCAGTTTTATTGATTTTATCAGCTTGTGAAAGAGTTCAGTTTTTGACCAGTTTATCACTTAGTAATATGGAACATAATGACGATGGAAGTTTTGATTTTCAAATCAATATGTTGTTAAAAACATCAAAACCGGGCAACCACATATCAGTAGTTAAATTTTGGCCTTTTCAAGAGTCGTCCCTGTGTCCGGTGACGCACCTAGCTAGGTATATTAGAATGACATCATATCCGAATAGAAACGACGCACTTTTTCTTACATATCGTAAGCCTCATACTGCTGCGTCCAAGTCATCTATTTCTAGATGGATAAAAGAAGTTTTAATTCTTGCAGGTATAGATATCAGTGTTTATGGTGCTCATAGCACACGGTCTGCCTCAACGTCCCACCTTAAAGCAAGAGGAATTGATGTAGATCAAATCATAAAATATGTAGGCTGGAAAAATGCCAAAACGTTTGCAAGGTTTTATAATAAACCAATAGAAAGTGGTCAGCAGTTATCTGTCTTTTGAATCTATTCACTGTAATTTGTTATATTTGAAATATCTTCCTATAAATGAATTTTTGTACAACAGCCTCTTTTAATGAATAGGGCTATTATTCATCATTAGTGTTGGTATAGCTCATGCTGAACTTTAAAATCTCAGTTGAACTCGAAGGCGGAGCTAAGGCACTCCTTTTGGAGTAGTAGAATTGATAAATTAAACAAAAACTTACCAAGTTTGAAGTTTGATTGTAATTCTACTCCAAAGAAGGAGCACCAGCGTAGCTGAGAGTTCAACTGCCCTCCCAATTTACCTTCCCGTTGAACTGTCAGCACTTCATCATGAGCTTAACCACTGCATATTATAATGACTTTAAAATACTGGTGTTGCTTCGGTCGATCGAGGTGATTGCACGCGTCTATCTCTCAGTTGAACTCTCAGCTATGCTGGCGCTCCTTCTTTGGAGTAGAATTACAATCAAACTTCAAACTTGGTAAGTTTTTGTTTAATTTATCAATTAATTGTTTTTTTGTGGTATTTATTCACTACTTTATAAGAATCAAAAACCGTTTTTTCTTGCTTGATTTTTCGTATTGAAGATCAGGCCTTTGTCTCTTTGCTAAAAAGTTGGTTCTGAGACAGGAAGGGTGTGGAAGGTTGTAATGACGGAGGGGACTTTCTCACTTTTTTCTTCAATCCTAGAAACCAAAAGTTATTACACACTTCCAATATGTACAAGGTGCTAGCTGTCTAACTTTCTGCTAATAAGTCGGCAGTGGAGAAGTTCTGAGTGCAGATTGGACATCTCGTTTTCAGAGGATTATTCTACATTGAGTCAAGACTCGGTTTCGTTGTGCACTTAATCAGGATTAGTACTCAGTCAGGACTTCTAATTATTTTTGTACCAAGTCAGTCTCCAGCCAAACTGTGGAATTCAAAAGTTTGTATTTTCCTATTTTCTGTGTGAAGTCAGACCATAGAAAGAACTCATATCGTTTTGGCAAACATTTCTTAATTACCTCGGTTTTGTTCCAGGCTTTCGTAGTCCAAGTTAATGCCCCCCAATCATACAGTCTAAACATGCTTGTACGATTCTGGTTTAAAAACTGTAAAATACATATCTTTCTGTTAGAAAGTTGGCAGTAGAGGGATGGAGATGACACGCTTTGAGCGTGTTGCATCTCCATTGCACCGAGTTACCCCTATTTAAATCTCTTGTGTTATACCAGTTTTAACAAGGTCCAACAGAAAATACCATTTTTTTTCCAATTGCAGTTCAATATATAAGTTGAGCTAAGGCAGATATTTGTCATTGCAAATGTGCGAAAGTGTATTTTATGTTTAGTTTCAATTACAGACTGGCTTCTAAAAAATTTTAATAAACAATTTCTCTCAGTACCATCTAATTAGATTTGGTTTACTTACAATTTTTCAAAGTTAAATTATAGCACAACTATAAACACTAATTTATAATTCATAAATCTGTTTAGAAAAATTCTTCGATTTCCCCTTAACCTTCTGCGAAGACTTGGCAGTTGTCGATTGCCTGTGAGGCGTAATCTTGCTGTAATCGTATGAAGTACTTGCTGCTGTAGCTCTTGAGTTCTGCGCCGCTGTGGAGTACACGTTATATCCTGGAATAATGTGAACTCGCACCTCGGAGGTTGGACGGATTGTTTCTTGACGTACCTAAAAAAGTTGGCAATTGATTTTTTTTTCTATTGAAACACTTCTAATCATAAACAGACGTAAATTTTACCGTTTCTTATAGTGTTCAGATCAGTCTAATTCGCATTTTTTTTTTGTTTGGAGGGCTAGAATGTCCTTTGGATTGGAGGATATCCTCAAAGAAACTGCGAATAATAGTGGAGTTGTATAAATTATCTAAAAAAAATATAGGGAATTTAGTCCCTCTTGAAGTCAAAATAAAACTTGAGCTTTCTTGATTTTAAGGCTTTTTGCGCCTCGTTTTACGAACTTACCAAAATACAATTTCAATTTGACTTCTAGTGACACTATGTCACAAACATTGGTATTCTGAAATCAGAATAATCATACCTTGGAATCATACCTTGGATGTGAAGGAAGATTTGTTTTGTGAGGAGGAATTAGCGACAGTACTAAAAGGACTAAAAAACAATAAGGCTCCAGGTGCTGATAAGGTGGTAAATGACTTTCTTAAATATGGTGGCTCAGAGGTTAGAAATAAGTTACTGAAGATTATGAATATCATTTTTGAAAAAGGGAAAGTACCTAAAGATATTAGGAAAACCTTAATTAAGCCACTTTATAAGAAAGGTGATAAAAGTGAGTGTGGTAATTATAGAGGGATTAGTCTGGTCTCGGTAGGTAGTAAATTACTTAGTAATATGATACTTTTTAGACTGAGAGATGCCGTAGACAAAGTTTTAAGCGAAGAACAGTGCGGTTTTAGAAAAGGTAGAGGATGTGTTGACCAAAATTTTCACTATTAGGTTAATAATTGAGAAGTGCCTGAGTTTTCAAACACCTTTGGTCCTCAGTTTTATAGATTATGAGCAAGCATTCGATTCTGTTGATAGAAGAGCTTTAGTAAAGGTTTTATCCTTGTATGGTATACCAGACAAATACATTGAAGTGATTAGTGCTATGTACAAGAATAACACTCCTGCGGTTAAGGTAGAAAATGTGGTTAACAGTTGGTTTTGTATTAAATCAGGAGTTAAGAATGGTTTTGTTCTATCCCCCTTAATATGGATTATTTTGATGGACTTTGTCTTAAGGAGCACAGGAAAGGCAATGGGAGACCACGGAATCAAATGGGGAGGAAAAAGGCTGATGGACTTAGATTATGCTGATGATTAAAGCATCCTAGATGAAAGTGTGAGCAAAATGAATGAAGTTTTAGAGGTTTTGCGGGTTGAGGGTGCTAGAATAGGTTTGATAATTAATGTTAAGAAGACTATGTCACTATTGCTAGGAATAAGTGAAGATGAAAAGGTGAAGTTAGGTAATGAAAAGATTGATCTGGTGGACAGCTTCACTTACCTTGGTAGTAGTATTAGTAAAGATGGTGGGAGCAATGAAGATGTCAAAGTAGAATAGCCAAAGCTCAGAGTGTTTCTTCACAGTTAAAAAAAGTTTGGAAGAATAGGAAGATAAGTCTGCAAACCAAGATTCGAATATTAGAAGCTACAGTGATGACAGTGGTCAAATATGGCTCTGAAGCATGGGCGCTCCGAAAAGCGGACGAAAACTTGCTAGATGTTTTCCAGAGAAATTGCTCAAGGATTGTTCTGGGTACCCGGATGACTGACTGTATTTCAAACAATAGGCTATATGAAAAATGTGGTTCAATACCACTCTCTAGGGCTATAATGAAAGAAAGGTTGAGGTGGCTAGGGCACGTTGTGCGGATGAATGATGACAGATTGCCGAAGATTGTTCTTTTCGGTCAACTGTCTAGGTCTAAATGGAAAGCAGGCCGTCCTCGTCTGGGGTGGGAGAACGTCATAAAGTAAGATTTAAGGAAATGGGAAATTCATGGGCGGGTGTAAAAAGAGAGGCTTGGAATAGACTAGGATGGAGGAGGAGCGTTTGTAGCTGTGTTGGCCTCAGGTGGCTCGGTGCTGCGGTGAGTTGTTAGTAGTAGTAGCAGTAGTAGAATGAAATCGCAAAGACCGAACAGTCGGTACTAATACTGTCATGTAAGTTGTAAACTTAACCAGTTTCTTACGGTTGAAGGATGCAAATAGTCTACCTTAGTATTTAAAAGTATCAAATACCGAGCAATTATGCATACTGTGTTTCTTTTTTCATAGTATTATTCTTTATTCTCCAATTTTTTTTGCCGTTTCCTTTTTCCGCTTTTGTATTTTTTTTTTCTTTTTTGTCTAAGTGTCTTTTAAATTATTATCCAAAGTTTTAAGCAGTCTATTCCTGGGAATAATTACAGAATACTACTTTGAACGATCTTTATTGTGCTTAAGACCAACTATATGTTTATCCATGGTAGTGACAGTGGTGCAGATTGAACTTCAAAAATTACGTATGAATTCATCATGAACCAACGAAAAAATGTTGTCAATTGTACTTGTAACTTAAGTAAAGAAAGACTTGAATTTCTAGGTGTAACAAATTCAAAATCCAAATGTACGTTTATTAAATAAGGAAAAAATTGTCAAATTTTGAAATATTGATGCATTTTCATACGTTTTTCTATGGGTGCCCGGTACTTGTATGATATACCCCCTGTTACCCCCTGCTCAAGAAGTGAAGTTATGTTAACCCTAATAAAACATACCTAAGTATGATAAAATATAATACTTTGGAAACAAATTTGGGCTATATATTTGCAAATTAGGGGGGAGGGGTAAAGACAGCGGATCTGCATGCAAAATGTCTTAGCTACAATAATTCCGATATTATGAAGTAAACATGTTTTCTGACTTCACACTGTCCAAATACTTTACCCCAACCCCCAATGTGCAAATATATAGCCCAAATTATATATTTCTCATCTATTCTGTCAATTCTCTTTGTCTTTTCTTGCGCTAAGTTGAAAGAAACTAGTAAAAGAAACCGGTGATTTTAAATAAAAATCAAGTATTTTGCAGTATGCATCAAGACAGTGCGTCAATGCATGAACAACTTAAGCTGCAGGGTGTGTTTCATTCAAGTACCGAGTTATAAAGGAAATAAGAATTTCTCTTCTCAATTAGACTGTTTTATATTTCCTTTATTTATACTTTGTCTAGAATAATCAATGTCCAATTAGATGGACAAAAATATCAATATCTTTCAACTAAACAAATATCTTATCTTTTCAGTTTTGGAAATTTCTAATGAGCTTTTATAATTACAAAAACCAAGAATTTATAATTTTTCTTAAACCCCAAAATTTTCAGTGATAAATGTTCCAAATTTAGCTTAAACGGAAATATATCGCATCGATGGATGAAGTCGTGGCGTTATTGGCTGCCCTTAAATATTCAAAAGGATAGTTTTTTTACAGAGTAAATATTCAAAGATCCAGTTTTTGTATTTGCTGGTTAAACAAGGAAAAGAGCGCATTTCCTTCAAGAGTGCCAAATTCTCCCAGAACTACGGACGGCTTTTATAGAGGATATAAGTCAATCATTTCCAGGTGTTAGCAAAATACATCGTCTGGTTAATTTGATAAACAGCCTTTTTGTTGAATCTAATCTAGTGTTCAGAAAGGAGGTGAAAATTTAACTCTTACTGGATATTAAATGGACCCATTTCCTAAAATTTTTCTGGATTTTTATTTTACCATCAGAGGTTAGGATGTTATGGTAAATGAAATGCCTTAATTTTTTTTATAATGTTGAGTGCCAATTTAACCTTCCAAAGTTTCCGACGTACTTGATGGGCTTTCAAACAACAAATTCATGTCAATAAGTTCAGTTGGATTTTTATTTCGTACTATTTTTTTTTTAATTCAAATAAAGGTATTGAGGATGAAATTAGTACTGGTTATGGATATTTTGAACTTGCATAAGAACTCGTCATACGCTGAACTATTTAAATCCAACAACACAGTAAGCAAAAAAACCTTTACATTTGACTTCACTTTCCTCAGGGTCTTGGTAATCCAGAACGCCTTCGGTGGGACGACTGGGCCTCATTTTCTGCAACATATCCATAAAACCATGTTTCATAATTTGTTATGACTTATGTAAGCAGTTCTGCATTGTTAATAATTTCATGTCTTGACTACTGAGTAGCTTCCAATGGCCGCTATTTTGTACAAAATTCAATTATGGAATAAAATTTTGCTGCCACATATTTCATGCTCAAAACATTCGAAATAATTCTATGGTACGAGCCAATTCTTTAACAGTGACTTCTTTACAGCAGTCACTTCTTTAACAGTGAATAAGCGATGGTTCATAATGACCATTTTCTATTTTCCCCATGTTCATCTGTTAATGATGTAGGCTACTAGGATGTCCAGTGTGGTTGTCATATTCACACCTTCTTAGTATTTTTGGAAATGAAGGAAAGAGTTAACATTATTAATGTTGCGCAAATTTTGCAACATAAACTTAACATTTAACATAATAACATAATCATAAACATGAATTTTAGAAAATAAATTATGTTCTGATCATATTGAAAAAGCCAATACCAACACAAAAAAGAAAACATTCCAATTCCCAACATATTTTTAATGGGTTACCAGACGATTAAAAAAGACGAAGAGAAAAGAAAATTGTCGGTTGGGTGATTATAATACTGTCCCTACAATTTGATGGTAATTAAAATGACTTTTAAGTTTAAAAGAAACATAAAAACATAAAAGTAATTTAAGTTTAATAGATATTATTTTAAGTTTAAAAGTGTTTTAAGTTTTTAGTTTTAAGTGTTTTAAGATAGTGTTTTACTGTTTTAAGTTCAACAGTTTAAAGTGTTTTTAAGAGCCTAAACTTTGTCTTTATTCATTTATCTATGTAGTTTCTAGTGTGCAAATTGTCTATAACTCGACCTTCACAAACAATGTCAACAATTGTATCTTCAATGAAATTAAGTTGGCGTACAATTCTGATTTTCACATGGACAACATTAAAAGTGGCAATTCTATTTCCAGTGAACAAACTAAATTCAACTAACCCTTCTGGAGAAATTGACGGACGTTTTGCAGCAACAGTATTCAAACAATGAGATAAAAGTTTCTCTGCATTGGCGATGGCAAATGGCATATACGATTGGATTTAACACTGCTCTAATCATGGCAACCCAAAGAAGTTGGCTGTACCTAAAAATAAACAAGGAAATAAAAACCCGTAGAACTCAACTTAAATCGTTATAGAGATAACATTTTATATGTAAAAGGATATTAATGACAACATATTTCCCTTTGAAACACAATTTATAATTGACGCGCTATGTATGGTAGCCATCCCTGTTACATCAAATGGTTATTAAATGCTATGCATGGTAGCCATCTCTGCTATATCGATTGGTTATGAGGCGCTATGTATGGTAGCCATCCCTGCTATATCGATTGGTTTGGTCTTCAAAATTATCTCCTTTATTATTTATGTTGGTTTACAAAACACTAGCCTTCACTGAATTTTCAAATAAAGTCCTGTAACATCAAACAGTAAGTAGTGACATAAATCCCCCATTAATTCATTATTTTGATTTATACAGCGAACATGTCGATTTCGGACGGCTCAGGTGGTGGTTATCCTTCAATAAGACTCAGACCCATGCCTCAACAAGTATTGAATTACAATAGCATTAGGCTTTGTATTAGATTTTATTTTTGTCTTTCTTCACTTACTATTGGTTATCTTTTTAATATCATTACCTCGTATTTCTTTATATTGAGGGCAGACAGATCACGCTCGGTGAAATTTTTACACTCGATTATGCTGTAATTTCTCAAGAGATTTAGTTCATCCTAAAAGCTTTTCCCCTGTTCCATTTTCCAATCTAAATCCATGGTTGATAATAGAATCACGAACACAGAGTACAATAAAATAAACAACAGCACATTCCCGAATAGCTTTTTTCAGGTTCGCTGATATTTCTAAAAGAGTTTAAACTAAATTAAAGAAGTGTACTTTTATTATTTGTAAAAATTAGGATATATTAAAGTTTCGACAACTTGAAGATAAATTTTGCGAATCTGAGTTAAAGAGAACAAGTTTGATGTTTAAAACTTACAAAGTACGTACGCTCAGACATAGAGACTGGTTTTTAAACCACATTCATCAAATAAGGCATAGCCGTGCATTACCTGAGATATTTTCCAGGTTGATATAGAACTTTGAAAATATTTCGTTTACTTTTTTTTTAGCAACAATGATCCAGCCCCAACTGTGCTGGTTTTTGTTTAAGGGCCTCATCTTACCAAGAAGTTCTACACTCGCCATAGGAAACCAACTACACAATTGTTTACTGCCATTCGTTGTTACAGTTGTTGCAATATTTTAGGATTACTTACACTGTATCTCGAAAGCTCCCCCCCTTTTTTACCTGATCTACTTTAATCAGAGGCAACGCTATAGGATTGCCTATAGTAAAGGCCATACGACTCCAATGTTTTATTATTATTAATTAAAAAAAAAACTTTCCGAAAAATAAGTTTTTTCAAAGAAAAGTAAAGGCTATTTTAAACTTAAGCTCAGGAGATACAAATACCTGTTAAAATTCAAACTCAAAACGACCAGAAATTACTATTAAAGAATAAATGAAACCCAAAACGAACAGAAATTAAATAAACAATCATAGCAAAAAACATACAACAAGTAATAATATAAATGAATAAATAGATCTTAAAGCGAGTAATGCTTAAATTGAATGTGAAAATCAAGCTTAAAACGAAAATAAATATTTTGCTATTAAAGTATAAATGAAACTTAAAACGAACAGAAATTAAACAACAATTAATGCAAAAAAACATACAATATTTATTAATGTAAATGAATAAATAAATCTTAAAACGAGTGAAACTTAAATTGAATATGCAAATCAAGTTTGAATCGAATAAAAATAACTACAAACAAGAGTTGGGTATCGCCTCAAGAGTTTGGGTATTTTATTTTCATTTTCAATGCTATAAGAACTGGAAAATTATAAATTTGTAATATACGACTAATTCGTTTTCAGTGAAGCACCAATGACGCAGACGGCTTTAGGTTTTTACAGTTAAAAAGAAGGGGGCAGTATCCAAATTTTGTTTGTAGTGAAACTATATTTGTCTTGACTAATCTTGAAAAGAACTAATAAATTAAACTGAATATTTGATGCATAATGATATTAATTGCTAAAAGCTCATCAGTTCAAAATTTTACTGTAATTTTAATATTTATTTTCAATATTAAGTACAAAAGAAAACTACTAAACTACTACTACTAACAACTCATCGCAGCACCAAGCCGCCTGAGGCCAACACAGCTACGCACGCTCCTCCTCCACCCCAATCTATTCAAAGCCTCCCTTTTTACACCCGCCCACGAAGTTCCCATTTCCTTTAAATCTTTCTTTATGACGTCCTCCCAACCCAGACGGGGACGACCTGCTTTCCGTTTAGCCCTAGATGGTTGGCCGAAAAGAACAATCTTCGGCAATCTGTCATCCTTCATCCGAACAACATGCCCTAACCACCTCAACCTTTCTTTCATTGTAGACCTAGAAAGTGGTATTGAACCACATTTTTCGTATAGCCTATTGTTTGAAATACGGTCAGTCAGCTGGGTACCCAGAACAATCCTGGGTACCACAAAAGAAAACATTTGTAATATAATTCGTTTTCAGTAAAGCGCCAATGACGCAGTAGGTTTTAGGCTTCTGCAGTGAGGCGATACCCAAACTCTTGTTTGTAGTTATTTTTATTCGACTCAAACTTGATTTGCATATTCAATTTAAGTTTCACTCGTTTTAAGATTTATTTATTCATTTACATTAATAAATATTGTATGTTTGTTTGCATTGATTGTTATTTAATTTCTGTTCGTTTTAAGTTTCATTTATACTTTAATAGCAAAATATTTGTTTTCGTTTTAAGCTTGATTTTCATATTCAATCTAAGCATTACTCGCTTTAAGATCTATTTATTCATTTATATTATTACTTGTTGTATGTTTTTTGCTATGATTGCTTATTTAATTTCTGTTCGTTTTGGGTTTCATTTATTCTTTAATAGTAATTTCTGGTCGTTTTGAGTTTGAATTTTAACAGGTATTTGTATCTCCTGAGCTTAAGTTTAAAATGGCCTTTACTTTTCTTTGAAAAACTTATTTTTCGGAAGTTTTTTTTAATTAATTTTTGTTCGTTTTTGATTGCAAAACGTTTCAAGCCTTTATGGCATGGGCGGGGGTGCTTACTGTCCGATTATTCTTTACTTTAAAAAAAACGGATCTAGAACTTTCAGTTTAAATCGAATGAGGCTTTTTTCAAAGTCTATACGGTTACCTCTTTGATAAAAACCTTATATATGAACAATAGACAGCTTGCATAACTTGTGGACAGCGATTGACAACAATGAATGGATTGAAAAAATGGCTCCAATAAGGGGGTTTAGACCATTTCACTTGCTGACACAAAGGGATCATGACTGTTTGGAATTGACCTTAATAGGATTTCGCGTGCCAAAGCAATTTTACATCTATCTCAGAGTATGTATTTTAACCTTATAATTGGATAATTATAATAGATTTCCTATGTGTTCTTCCCATACAAAACCCCTTCCCATAAGTTTTAAACCCCCTTTAATAAGTTATGCCCCACGGAATAACTTACAATGCCTACCCCCGGGTCCTGGTGGGCTGTGTCGACACCGGAGTTTTTTGTTATCAGAACTTTGAACTATTTAAACAAAAGTCTATCTCAAAATTTTTATCTGATGCATTTAGGGCGTGGAGGAGGGGGGGATAGTCACCCTCCAATCTCTTTTGAATCTTAAAAAGTGAACAAGAACTTTCAACTTTCAGTCAAATGAGACCTCTCCAAAGTTTATACGAGCATCCCTTCCATAAGAAATAATGGGAAGGATTCGGAGAATCCTTAACTTACAACTCTTGCCCTGAGGGCTGTGGGGGAGTTGTCATCCTCAAAGACCTAATTTTCAGAACTTAAAACTACTACGTTTAATAAAATGGTTGTATCAAAATTTTGATTGGATGTGTTTGGGGAAAAGGTGGGCGTGAGAGGGGGGTTAGTTGCCCTCAAATCACTTTCGACTATTAAAAAGGGCACTAGCCCTTTGAATTTCCAATCGAATGAGCCTTTTTTGAAATTTCAACGACACCGCTTTCTATAAAAAACCTTATATACCCCAGAGCATAACTTAAAAAACCTTGCCCTGAGGGTTTTGTGGGGGATTGTCCTCTTCAAAAATATATTTTCTATCTGGAAATCAACTATGCTAAACGAAATGATCCAAAAATTTTGACTGGATATGTTTGGGGGGAAATGATGGGCGGGGTGGGGGGGGTGATAGTTGCCCTCCAATCACTGTCGACTATTAAAAAGGGCAGTATTCCTTTGAATTTCTAATCGAATGAGCCTTTTTTGAAGTTTCTACGACAACACCTTCTATAAAAACCTTATATGCCCCCAGGTCATATCTTAAAACCCTTGTCCTTAAGGTTGTGGGGGAGTGTCCTCCTCAAAAACATATTTTCTATCTGGAAATCAACTACGCTGAAAGAAATGGCTATCTCAAAATTTTGATTGGATGTGTTTTGGGAAATGATCGGGGGTGGGGGGGGGGGGGCCTAGTGGGGGGGGGGCTAGTTACACTCCAATCACTTTCAACTATCAAAAAGGGCACTAGCCCTTTAATTTTTCCAATCGAATGAGCCTGTTTTGAAGTTTCTACGACAACGCCTTCTATAAAAACCTTATATGCCCCCCAGCAGGGTATAACTTAAAACCCTTGCCCTGAGGGTTGTGGGGGAGTATCCTCCTCAAAAATATATTTTCTATCTGGAAAATTCAACTACGCTGAACAAAATGGCTATCTCAAAATTTTGATTGGATGTGGTTTGGGGGAATGATGGGCGTGAGGGAGGGGGCTAGTTGCCCTCCAATCACTGTCGACTATTAAAAAGGGCACTAGCTCTTTAATTTCCAATCGAATGAGCCTGTTTTTGAAGTTTCTACGACAACGACTTCTATAAAAACCTTATATGCCCCCAGGTCATATTTTTTTAAAACCCTTGCCCTGAAGGTCGTGGGGGAGTTTCCTCCTCAAAAACATATTTTCTATCTGGATATCAACTATGCTGAACAAAATGGCTATCTCAAAATTTTGATTGGATGTGTTTTGGGAAAATGGTTGGCGTGGGGGGGGGGGCTAGTTACACTCCGATCACTTTCGACCATTAAAAAGGGCACTAGCCCTTTAATTTCCTATCGAATGAGCCTGTTTTGAAGTTTCTACGACAAACACTTCTATAAAAACCTTATATGCCCCCAGGACATAACTTTAAAACCATTGCCCTGAGGGTTGTGGGGAGTATCCTCCTCAAAAATATATTTTATATCTGGAAATTAACTACGCTGAACAAAATGGCTATCTCAAAATTTTGATTGGATGTGTTTGGGGGAATGATGGGTGTGGGGGGGGCTAGTTGCCCTCCAATCATTTTCGACTATTAAAAAGGACACTAGCCCTTTAATTTCCAATCGAATGAGCCTGTTTTGAAGTTTCTACGACAACGCCTTCTATAAAAAAACCTTATATGCCCCCAGGGCATAACTTAAAAACCCTTGCCCGAGGGTTTCGGGGGAGTATCCTCCTCAAAAATATTTTTTCTATCTGGAAATCAACTACGCTGAACAAAATTGCTATCTAAAAAATTTTGATTTGATGTGTTTGGGGAAATGATGGGCGTGGGGGGGGGGGCTAGTTACACTCCAATCACTTTCGACTATTAAAAAGGGCACTAGCTCTTTAATTTCCAATCGAATGAGCCTTTTTTGAAGTTTCTACGACAACGCCTTCTATAAAACCTTGTATGCCCCCAGGTCATATCTTAAAACCCTGCCCTGAAGGTTGTGGGGGAGTTTCCTCCTCACAAAAAACATATTTTCTTCTATCTGGAAATCAACTACGCTGAACAAAATGGCTATCTCAAAATTTTGATTGGATGTGTTTGGGGGGGGATGATGGGCGTGGGGGGGGGGGGGGGGGGCTAGTTGCCCTCCAATAATTTTTGACTATTAAAAAGGACACTAGCGCTTTAATTTCCAATCGAATGAGCCTGTTTTGAAGTTTCTACGACAACGCCTTCTATAAAAACCTTATATGCCCCCAGGGCATAACTTAAAACCTTGCCCTGAGGGTTTCGGGGGGAGTGTCCTCCTCAAAAATATATTTTTTCTATATGGAAATCAACTACGCTGAACAAAATTGCTATCTGAAAATTTGATTTGATGTGTTTGGGGAAAATGATGGGCGTGGGGGGGGAGGGGGGCTAGTTACACCCAATCACTTTTTGACTATTAAAAAGGGCACTAGCTCTTTAATTTCCAATCGAATGAGCCTGTTTTGAAGTTTCTACGACAACACCTTCTATAAAAACCTTATATGCCCCAGGGCATAACTTAAACCTTTGCCCTGAGGGTTGTGGGGGGGGGTATCCTCCTAAAAAAATATATTTTCTATCTGGAAATCGATTACGCTGAACAAAATGGCCATCTCAAAATTTTGATTGGATGTGTTTGGGGGAATGATGGGCGTGGAGGGGGGGGGGATAGTTGCCCTCCAATCATTTTCGACTATTAAAAAGGGCACTAGAACTCTCGATTTCCAATTGAATGAGCCCCCTTTGAAGCTTCTACGACGAACCCTTCCTTATGAAGTGCCTCTGGAGAAAAAATAAATAAATAAATAAATAAAAAAATTTTTTTTTTTAATAATAAAACTTTTTTTTTTATTTTTTTTTTTTAAATCCCACCTCCTCTACTCTCAGTGGTACTAACTTCTTTATTTCCGAAACTAATAACTACATTTATGTACCACCTACACTAAAAAAAAAAAAAAAAAATAAAATAAAAAAACCTACAAAATTTTTTAACTTTACATTATCATAACAATCAAACTATAAATTTGAGCAGTTTAATACTTTACAGATTTCATTTGGGGGCATTCTACAACCAATTAACCAACATTAATACAGCATCTGCCTAGCCGCTTTGCAGGGTGCCCTTCCGGTATAGAGAACCCCTCCACGGTGGCACCAACTATCAAACACCGAAAAAATACTAAAAAATACTTAATTTGCCTCTAAAATCCCTCTGTTTCCCTTATAATCCTATCCTCCCAAATTACTCTCTCTCTTACCTCAAAAACGCCCAAATCAAAAGCTTTGTCTGAACGTCATCTACACAAACATACACTCAACACTTAGACAAAGTTTTTCATTTTTATTTTTTTTTTTTTTATTTTAATTCACCTTTTTCTAACAGCCCTTTTCAACTGCTCAAATTCAAAAAAAAAAAAAAAAAAAAAAAAAAAAAAAAAAAAAAAAAAAAAAAAAAAGAAAATATAAAACATATTTTAATAAATATTCATTTCAAAATATTTCTCAAATCTATTACTTATTATCTCAAAAAATCTACTTCTTTTATCCAAAAACTTTTTAAAAATATCGATATTTATTTTTTCCTTCCATTTTCTTCTACTCCAAACATATCTGCATAAATTTCCTACTATAAGACACAACATATTTTTCTTTTTATCCTCCATTTTTTCCCTTTTATCAAACTTTATAATAAAACATTGGAGCCGTATGGCATTTACTATAGGCAACGCTACAGCGTTGCCTCTGATTTTTATTGATTGTTATTTTTTTTTCCAAGATGCATTTCATATGGAAAGGGTCGTCGTAGAAAAACTTCAAAGGGGGCTCATTCGATTGGAAATTGAGACTTCTAGTGCCCTTTTTTTAATAGTCAAAAGTGACTGGAGGGCAACTAGCCCCCCCCCCCCACGCCCATAATTCCCCCAAACACATCCAATGAAAATTTTGAGATAGATATTTTGTTCAGCGTAGTTGATTTCAAGATACAAAATATGTTTTTGAGGAAGACACTCCCCCACACCCCTCAGGGCAAGGGTTTTAGGTTATGCCTGGGGGCATATAAGGTTTTCATAGAAGGCGTTGTCATACACACTTCAAAAAAGGCTCATTCGATTATAAATTCAAAGGACTATTGCCCTTTTTTTAGTAGTCGAAGGTGATTGGAGGGCAACTACCCCCCCCCCCCCCCCCCACGCCCATCATTCCCCCAAAACACATCCAATCAAAATTTTGAGATAGCCATTTTATTAACGTAGTTTTAAGTTCTGGAAATTAGGTCTTTGAAAATGACAACTCCCCTACAGCCCTCAGGGCAAGGGTTGTAAGTTATGCCCTGGGGGCATGTAAGGTTTTGTTTAGACAACGTTTGTCGTAGAAACTTCAGAAAGGGCTCATTCGATTGGAAATTTAAATGGCTAGTTCCTTTTTTAATAGTTGAAAGTGATTCTAAGGCAACTGACACCCCTTCCGCGCCCAACATTTCCCCAAACACAACCAATCAAAAGTTTGATATAGCCATTTTGTTCAACGAAGTTGAAAGTTCTGGAAATTATATGTTTGAGCAGAACCTTCCCTTCACAGTCTTCAGGGGCAAGGGTCATAAGTTGTGCCCTGGTGGCATATAAGGCTCTTATGCAAGGATTGCTCGTATAAACTCTTATGCAGAGAGAGAGGTCTCACTTGATTGGAAATTGAAAGTTCTAGTTCACTTTTTAAGCGTCAAAAGATATTGGAGGCTTACCAGCTCCCCCCTCTAAACCTTTTTTCCCCAAAAAGCCTCCAATAAAAAATTAAGGTAGCTATTTTGTTAAAAATAGTTCAAAGATCATATAACAAAATTTCTGGAGTCGAAAAAACCCCCCAGGGCCCGGGG
Source organism: Artemia sinica (assembly GCA_027921565.1). Lineage (NCBI taxonomy): Eukaryota > Metazoa > Arthropoda > Branchiopoda > Anostraca > Artemiidae > Artemia > Artemia sinica. The sequence goes on along the minus strand of CM051267.1, from coordinate 21,501,548 downwards.
GCAGGCGTTGTAAGTTATGCCCTGGTGGTATATATGGGTCTTATGGAAGGGATACTCGTATTAACTTCAAAGAGGGATCATTTGATTGGAAATTGAAAGTTCTAGTTAAATTTTTAAGAGTCAAAAGAGATTGGAGGGCACATACCCCCCCCCCCTCCACGCCCTTTTTTTCCTCAAACCCATCCGATAAGAACTTGAGATAGCTTTTTTTTAAATAGTTCAAAGACCATATAACGAAAACTCAGGGGTCATCACAGCCCCCAGGGCCCGAGGGCAGGTGTTGTAAGTTATGCCCTGGGGGAATATATGGTTCTTATTGAAGGGATGCTCTCAAAAAAATTCAGAGTTGGCTCATTTGATTGGAAATTGAAAGTTCTAGCTCAATTTTTTAGAGTCAAAAGAGATTGGAGGGCAACTAGCCTCCCCCCACACCCCTTTTTCCCCAAATGCATCCATTAAAAATTTTAGAGATATCCATTAACTCAAAAATTGCTCAAAAGTCAGATAAAAAAAACTCAGGTTTCGTCACAACCTCCCAGAACCCAAGGGGCAGGCGTTGTAAGTTATGCCCTGGGGCATATATTGTTTGTATGAAATGGATGCTCGTATAAACTTCAGAGAGGGCTCATTTTGATTGGATATTGAAAATTCGAGCTCACTTTTTAATAGTCTAAAGATATCCGAGGGCAGCTAGCCCCCCCCCAAGCCTTCTTTTTCAAAACCCATCTGATGAAAATTTTGAGATAGACATTTTGTTAAAAATAATTCTAAGGTCGGATAAGAAAAATCCGGTGTCAATAGAACCCCCCAGGGCAGAGGGGAAGGCGTTCTAAGTTATTCCCTAAGGGGATGTATGGTTCTTATGAAAGGGATGCTTGTATAAACTTCATAGAGGGCTCATTTTATTGGAAATTGAAAGTTCTAATTCACTTTTTAAGAGTCAAGAGAGTTAAACTAGCCCCCCCCACGCTCTTTTTTTTCCAAAACCCGCCCACACTACAAATTTTGAGGTAGCCAGTGTTTTCGAAATTGTTCTAAAATTAGATAGCAAAAAAACTCCCCCCTGAGCCCGGGGAACAGGCGTTGTAAGTGTTGTCCTGGGGGCGTATATGGTTCTTATGAAAGGGATGCTCGTATAAACTTCAGAGGGGGCTCATTTGATTGGAAATTGAAAGTTCTAGTTCAATTTTTGAGAGGCAAAAGATATCCGAGGGCAACTAGCCCCCACCACACACCCTTTTTCCCCAAGCCCATCCGATAAAATTTTTATAATAACCATTTCATTAAAAATAGTTCAAAGGTCATACAAGAAAAATTCCTGTGTCGACGGAACCCGCCAGGGCCCGGAGTATGGCGTTATGAGTAATACTCTAGGGGTATATATAGTACTTATGGAAGGGATGCTCGTATAAACTTCTGAGAGGGCTGATTTGATTGGAAATTAAAAGTTCTTGTTCACTTTTTAAGAGTCAAAGGAGATCGGAGGGCAACTAGCCCCCCCCCCCCCCCCCCTCTTCCACGCCCTAAATGCATCAGATAAGAATTTTGAGATAGAAATTTTTGTTAAAAATAGTTCAAATTTCTGATAAAAAAAAAACTCCGGTGTCGACACAGCCCACCAGGGCCTGGGGGTAGGCGTTGTAAGTTATGCCATGTGGGCATATATGGTTTTTATAGGAAGGGATACTCGTATAAACTTCCTAGAGGGATCATTTGATTGGAAATTGAAATTTTTAATTCACTTTTTAAGAGTCAAACGTGATTAGAGGGCAGCTAGCTTCCCACCACACTCCATCTATTTTTTTTCCCAGAGGCACTTCATATTGAAGGGGTCGTCTTATAAAGTTTAAAGGGGGCTCATTCAATTGGAAATCGAGAGTTATAGTGTCCTTTTTAAGAGTCAAAAGTGATCAGAGGGCAACTGGCCCCTCCAAGCCCCTTTTCCCCAAAAACATCTGATAAAAATTTGAGGTAGCCATTTTGTTAAAAATAGTTCAAAGATCATATAACAAAACTCCTTTACGTATAGTAATTTCGTTAAAAATATGGCCGGGACAGGCGTTGTAAGTATTGCTCTGGGGGCATATATGATTCTAATGGAAGGTATGCTCGTTTAAATTTCAGAGAGGGTTCATTTGAATGAAAATTAAAAGTTGTAGTTCATTTTCTTAGAGTGAAAAAAGATCGCAGGGCAACTAGCCTCTCCCGCCCTCCACGCCTTTGGGTGTATCGAATGGATAAACCCATCCGATAGAAATTTCAGGTGACCATTTTTTTAGAAATAGTTCAACCATCAGATATTAAAATTCCAGGGTCGACACATCCTCCCAGGGTCCAGGCACAGCCGTTGCAAGTTATACTCTGGGGATATATATGGTTCTTATAGAAGGGATACTCGTATAAACTTCAGAGAGGGCTCATTTGATTGAAGTCTAAAACCTACTGCGTCATTGGCGCTTTACTGAAAACTATATGCATCTTGAATAGTCTTGGAAAGTATAAACAACATCAAACTGAACATTTGATGCATAATGATATTAACTGTTGAAAGATCCATCAGTTCAAAAATTTATTTTCACAGTAACTGTATTTTTATTTTCAATGCTGTAAGAACTGGAAAAAGATAATATTTGTAATATAAGCTGTTTTCAGTTAAGCACGAATGACGCAGTAGGCTTTTGGTTTTTATTTACAGTTAGGAAAGGAGGCAGCATCCAAACACTTGTTTGTAGTGAAACTATATTGGTCTTTAACAACTTTAAAAAGAGCTAATAAATTAAACTGAATATTTGATGTATAATGATATTACTTCCTGGAGGCTCATCAGTTCAAATTGTTACTATAATTTTAATGTTTATTTTTCAATATTAAGTAGACAAGAAAATATTTGGCATAAAATTGGTTTTCAGCAAAGCGCCAATGACGCAGTAGGTTTTAGACTTTTACAATGAGAGAAGGAGGTCAAAAAACCCAAACTCTTGTTTGTGGTGATTTTTGTTCGTTTCAAGCTTGATTTGCATATTCAATTTAAGTTTCACTCGTTTTAAGATTTATTTATTAATTTACATTAATATCTATTGTATGTCTGTTTGCATTGATTGTTTGTTAGTTTCTGTTCGTTTTAAGTTTCATTTGTACTTCAATAGGAAAATATTTTTTTCGTCTTAAGCTTGATTTCCACATTCAATCTAAGCATTACTCGCTTTAACATCTATTTATTCATTTATATATGTTGTATGTTTTTGCTATGATTGTTTATTTTAATTTCTGTTCGTTTTGGGTTTCATTTCTTCTTTAATAGTAATTTCTGGTCGTTTTGAGTTTGAATTTTAAAAGGTATTTGTATCTGCTGAGCTTAAGTTTAAAATGACCTTTACTTTTCTTTGAAAAACTTATTTTTCGGAAAGTTTTTGTTTAATTAATAACATACATTAGTCAAATTCAAAAATGTAATTATGGTGATTTTAATAGTCTCCACCAAGGCCGTATCCACGGGGAGGTGGTTACGTGGTTAGCCCATTCTCTAAAGTTTTCCAATCGTAAAATGTAACAACAATACATAAAAACAAATTTCTGATGCGTTTTTAAAAGTTTTGTTTATTGTAACCCCCCCCCCACCAAAAAAAAAATCACAGATATTTATTTCTGAGAAAATGGCGTAATGGCAACCAGCTTTTATTTGATGCAAAAAATAGTTTGCTTTTTAATAAAAAGAAACTGAGAAGAATTAAAAAGTCTACCCTATATGTCCTATAGTTTCTCGAAGTTCAAGTATATTTTACATTTATTCAAAAACCTTGTTACAATACTTTCGGCCTTTCTATATCCTTTGGGTACATAATTTCATTTCAATATATTGATAATATTCCTTATAAATCTTTGCATCTTTTAATTCCAAAACTCTGTTCTACTTCATCTCATAGATTTTAAAAAGCAATTTCGTCTGTAACCAAGGCGACAAAGCGACGAAACCCTCCAAAGAATAACAAATTATGTATTAGAGAGGGGCGGAGGAAACTTTAATGTGATAATTTTGTTTCACTCTCTACTTTTCTTACTGGTTCCACAAGTAAGAAAGAGAGAGAAAAAAATCTAAGTATTGCGGATGCTTGAAATTTTTACTTTAGGATTACTACATTGTATCGCAAACACACCTACTTAAGTTTCGATTTCCTATGTAGATGTTTGTAGATACTAAATATGATACTTTTTATGTAGATACTTCTTATGTAGATACTAAACTTCAAATGTAGATTGATTAAAAAATTTAATCCACAAAATAAGCTTTTCAAAGAAAAGTAAAGAACTGCATTAAACCAAAAATAAGCAAAAATAAAATCAAATAATCTACCAAGCGTAAAACTACCACAGATCAGCATCAATAAATTGATTACACCCAAAACGAACAGAAATTACAATAAATAGCCGAATCGAACTCAAAACAAGCAGAAAATAACATGAATAGGACTCACAACCCCTATACCTTCTCGAGGCCAGAACATAATTTGTCTATTACTGAAAAAAAAAATCTTAAATGTTTTCACTTTTATAACGTTCATGAATCAAAAATTATTTGGATACAAAGGAATAAATATCGGCATATTTAGTACACATAATATGTGTACTAAACTGACAGTGCACATTCATTTTTATTTTTTCAGTAAAGAGGAAATTGTGTTCTGGCCTTGAGATTAGTACTCAACTTGATACAATTAGCCATTGCTGTGACACTGTCGATATGTTCTTTTGATAACATATATATTCATATACCTTTGAAATTTTTATCTTAATGCTCTTAGCTTTACAAGTAGTTACAACAGAAGTAGTAGTTCGAGCAATAGTAACAGCAGTAGCAGAACTAGTAAATGTACTAGTGGTAGTAGTATTAGCAACAGTTTGCACATTGGTCAATTGATCTTCCCCTTAAGCATTCTCTGAGAGTTCCAACTGAATACCTAAATCAATTCTTATGATGATACGCTCTTTTGACATTTAAATGGACATAGCATCCGCATAGTGTCAGGATGTACATCTTGCCTTTAGGTTAGTTGTACATCCCTTTCATGGTGCCCCGGACGTTTCACCTTGACACGGTAAGCCATTCCAAAATATTGCTGATGTGCGCTTTTGACACCGTTTTCATCTTAATACTCTAAGCCTTATTAGCTGTTGCAATTGAAGCAGTAGTTGGAGTAGTTTATTAGCAGTAGTAGTATTAGTAAAAGTAGCAGTGGTAGTAGCGTTTTTAGTGGCATGCATATAGTAGGATACCTTTTTGTCAATTGATCTTCCCCTTTAAGTATTCTCTGAAAGTTCCAACTTAATAGCCAAATCCATTCTTGAGATATGCCCTTTTGACAAATATGTACGACATGCGTTGCCTTAACTGCACTAGTACCATAGAAGTACGGTAGTAGTAGCAGCAATATTGTAATATTATTATTAGTAGTAATAATAGTAGCAGCAATAATAATAACAGTAGTAGCTGGTACATTTTGCCTTTTGGTCAACTGAACATCCCACCCATGATGCCTCTGAAGTTTCTTCTTGCTACGATAAGCCGTTCCAAAAATATTGCTGATACGCCCGTATCAGCAATCTGTATGCACATAGTATGTTTTGATTTAGTTCAACCTTCCCTCAACGTTTCTTCAGATATTTATTTTTGTATTCTCAGCCTTGGTAGAACTTGCTACAGAAGTAGTAGTTCTAGTGAAATTAGTGGTAGTAGTAGTAGTTGCGGTAGTAGTAGAAACAGTGGTAGCTGTAGTAGTAGTAGCGTTCAAGTATTGCCTTTTTGGTCAATAGGTCATCTCCCTTATAAATTCCTGAAAGTTCCAAATTAATATACTCTCTCATTCCTGAATTACGCCCTTTTGACCACCCATATACACATAACATGTTTTGATTTAGTTCAGCATTCCCCTCAACATTCCCTGAAAGACTCATCTTAATACGCATCGTATGTTTGAAGGTAGAAGGTCAAACATGCATGCTTTTTCTCAATAGCATATACTATATGTATACAATGAGCAAATTCCCTAAATTACAGCCCTTGCCCTGAGGCCTTAGGAGGGGGTCGACATCCCTGAATTTATAATTACTGAACCTTTCAATAATGAATAGATTCTCAAAAGAGAGCTAGAACTTCCAATTTTCAACCAAATGAGCCTTTTTCTAAAGTTTATACAAGCATCCCTTCCATAAAAGCTTAAATATCCCCGGGGCATAATTTACAACCCTTGCCCCCTGACTCTGATAGTTTTTATTTACCCCAAAAGCCTTGTTATATGATCTTTGAAATATTTATAAATAAAATGGCTATCACGAAATTTCTATTGGATGTATTGCAGGAAAACACGACGTTTAGAGGGGGGGGGGTAGCTGCCCTCTGATCACTTTAACTCATAAGAAGGGTACTAGAGCTTTTTATTAACAATCCAATTATCCCTATCCAAAGTAGGTACGACCACCCTTTCTATAAAAGCCTTATATGCCCCCAGGGCATAACTTACAACCCTTGCCTTGAGGGCTGTGGGAGGGGGGTTGTCATTGTTAAACATGTAATTTCTGGACGCTTCAACTACGCTGAGCAAGTTGCTATCTCAAAATTTTGATTGGATATGCTTGAGGAAATGATAGTCGGGGGGGGGGGGGGGCTGGTCGCTCTCAAATCACCTTTTACATTAAAAAACGCACTATAACTTCCAATTTCAAATCAAATGGGCCCCATCTGAAGTTTATACGACCATATATTTCATGAAAAAAACCTTATATACCTCCAGGGCATAACTTACAACCCTTGCTACAGGGCTGGGGGGGGGGTTGTCAACCATGGAAACATTGTCATATGTTCTTTGGACTATTTTGAATAAAATGGCTATCTCACAATTTCAGTCAGATGCGTTTGGTGACAAGAGAGTCGGGGGGAGGGGGGCTAGTTGCCCTCCATCATTTTGATTCTTAAAAGGGAACTGAAACTTCTTCCAATTTCCAACCAATTGAGCCTCCTCTAAGGCTTATACAGCCATTTCTTCCATAAAACCTTAAATTTCCCCGTGGCATAACTTACAACCCTTGCCCCCAGGTTGTGGGGGTTTCTTTCAACCCCAAAAGCAATATTGAAAAATATCTTAATATTTCTATTAGATACATTTCGGGACAATACGACTTGTGTGTGTGAGGGGGGGGGGGGGATTAGCTACCGTCCGATTGCTTTTACTCTTTAAAAAGAGCACTAGAGCGTCTGATTACCAATCCAATGAGCTCCCTCCGAAATTTATATTACCATTCTTTCTATAAAAACCTTATACGTCCCCAGAGCATAACTTACGACCCTTGCCCTGAGGTCTGGGTGGATTTCTTATCCTCAAAAACATAATTTTCAGACCTTTCTGATACGCTGAACAAAATGACTATCTCAAGATTATGATTGCAAGAATTTGGGGAATTGATGGGCATGGGGGGGGAGGGAGGGGGGGAGGTAATTTGCCCTCTGATCACTTTTGACTAATAAAAAAACGCACTAGTCCTCTCAATTTCCAATCGATTGAGCGAGGGTGAGAGCGAGGAATGGGAGGGTGGGCGTGGGAGGGTGGGAGTGGAAGGGAAAGTAGTTGCCCTCCAATCACTTTCGACAATTAAAAAGGGCACTAATTTCCATTCGAATGAGCCTGTTTTTTGAAGTTTCTACGACAACGCCTTCTATAAAACCTTATATAACCCCATGGCATAACTTAAAACCCTTGCCCTGAGGGTTGTGGGGGAGTGTCCTCTTCAAAAAACATATTTTCTATCTGGAAATCAAACTAGCATACGCTGAACAAAATGGCTATCTCAAAATTTTGATTGGATGTGTCTGGGGGAATGATGGGCGTGGGGGGGGGGGGGCTAGTTGCCCTCCATCACTTTCGACTATTAAAAAGGCACTAGCACTTTGAATTTCCAATCGAATGAGCCTGTTTTGAAGTTTCTAAGTTTCTACGACAACGCCTTCTATAATAACCTTATATGCCCCCAGGGCATAACTTAAAACCCTTGCTCTGAGGGTTGTGGGGGAGTGTCCTCCTCAAAAACATATATCTATCTGGAAATCAACTATTCTGAACAAAATGGCTATCTCAAAACTTTGATTGGATATGTTTGGGGGAATAATGGGCTTGTGTGGGGGCCTAGTTGCCCTCCAATCACTTTCGACTATTAAAAAGGGCACTAGCCCTTTGAATTTCCAATCGAATGTGCCTGTTTTGAAGTTTCTACGACAACGCCTTCTATAAGAACCTTATATGCCCCCAAACTTAAAACCCTGGCATAACTTAAAACCCTTGCCCTGGGGTTGTGGGGGAGTGTCCTCCTCAAAAATATATTTTTCTATCTGGAAATCAACTAGCCTACGCTGAAAAAAAATGGCTATCTCAAAATTTAGATTGGATGTGTTTGGGGGAATTATGGGCGTGGGGGGGGGCTAGGTGCCCTCCAATGCCTTTCGACTATTAAAAAAGGGCCATAGCGCTTTGAATTTCCAATTTGATGAATGAGCCTGTTTTGAAGTTTCTACGACAACGCCTTCTATAAAAACCTTATACGCCCCCAGGACATAACTTAAAACCCTTCCCCTGAGGGTTGTGGGGGAGTGTCCTCCTCAAAAATATATTTTCTATCTCGAAATCAAATAAGCTGAAGAAAATGGCTATCTCAAAATTTTGATTTGATGTGTGTGTGGGGGAATGATGGGCGTGGGGGTACTTGCCCTCCAATCACTTTCGACTGTCAAAAGGGGCACTAGCCATTTGAATTTACAATTGAATGAGCCTTTTTTTGAAGTTTCTACGACAACGCCTTCTATTAAAAACCTTATAGGCCCCCCGGGCATGACTTAAAACCCTTGCCCTGAGGGTTGTTTGGGGGAGTGTCCTCGTCAAAAACATATTTTCTATCTGGAAAATCAATTACGCTTAACAAAATGGCTATCTCAAAAATTTGATTGGATATGTTTGGGGAAATGATGGTTGCGGGGGGGGGGGGGGGCTTGTTCCCCTCCAATCACTTTCGACTATTAAAAAGGGCACTAGCCACTCCAATTTCCAATCGAATGAGCTCTTTTCGAAGTTTCTACGACAACTCCTTCGATACGAAGTGCCCGGGTATGGAGAAGAAAAAACACATTGTGGCCACATCGTTCTTTACTTAGGCAGCGCTAGCACGATGTTTATGAAAAAGGGCAATACCCCTTTCAATTTCCAATCGAATGAGCCCTTTTTTGAATTTATACGAAAAAACTTTCTATAAAAACCTTATGTGCCCCTAGAATATAACTTAAACCCCTATCCCCAAGGGGCTCTAAGGGGGTTATCATCCTCAAAGACCTAATTTCCAAAACTATCATTTTCGTTTTGAACAAAAAGGATATATCAAAATTTTGATTGCATGTGTTTCGGGAAATGGTGGGCTTGAGAGGGGGGGCTAGTTGCTCTCCAATCACTTTCGAGTATTACAAAAGGGCACTAGCCCTTTGAATTTCCGATTGAATGGGCCATTTCTGAAGTTTCGACGACAACACTTTCAATAAAAATATTATACGACCCCGGGGCATAAATTACAACTCTTGCCCTGAGGACTGTTGGGGGAGTGTCCCCCTCAAAGACATAATTTTTTGATCATTCAACGACGTTGAACAAAATGGCTATCTCAAAATTTGATGGGATGTATTTGGGAAATGGTGGGCGTGGAAGGGGTGTTTAGTTGCCTTCCAATCAATTTCGACTATTAAAAAAGGGCACAAGCCATTCCAGTTTCCAATTGAATTAGCCCTTTTCGAAATTTTTACGACAACTCCCTCGATACGAAGTGCCCTGGTCTAAGACCAACCCGAAAATTAAATAATACATTGTGCCAACATCGTTCTTTACTTAGGCAGCGCTATTGCGCTGCCTATGATAGTAATAAGTGCTGCTATTTTACCCAAGTGCTTTACTCTGTATTGGACCACGGGAAAAAAAAATCAAGTTGTTTGGAAACTAAGATCACGCTGGAATTAATCCAAAAAATATCTTGAATGCGAAAAATATATTTAATTAAAGATTAATACAGCATGATTTTAATAAAAAAGTTTCTTATTGTGTAAAACTTAATGCTATCTCACGCTTAAGCCCACTTTTGTAAGAATTTTTTTTTTGTTTTTCGGATGTACCAAAATATTCAAAAAATAGGATCTGTGTTTCTTTTTCTGTAAATTGTATCCAAAAATTGCCCGTATTCTGAAAACCCCATGCATCGTTTTTTCTGCAAAACCTAGTGTGTTGGAATAAAAGGAAATACGCTTAGTATTGCATTCAAGTGATAGCTATGTCTACATTTTTAAATACTTTGGTTGGAAATTGAAAGCCAAGGTCAGTAAAGAGAAAACATTTGAGAAATCTTGACGACTATTTAATGGAAAACAAGGAGCAGTGGCTGTTGAGTTAATTAAATTAGTGAGAGTTTAGTAGGAAACTAACAATAGTAGTATCGTATCAATTACTTTCAAAAATACATGAAAAAAATACATTGAATTGCGCAAGAAAAACCCATGGCTGTGTCATTAAACTCAAGCGTGAACATTCTAAAAGTTGGCACACTAAAGTCGAAGTTTTTTTACTTGGCAATGTATAATGTAGTCAAGCATGTTTTGAGAGTTTGGTCATAATAATATAATTTAAAGCAACAGGTTTTTTTTCTGTTTTGTTGTCAATTGCAAAATGAATGTACGTCATGAATTCACGTGTACATTCTTAAAAAAAAAAACTGGTATGATATAAAGAACCACATTTTTTAATTGTTTGATTGACGTGTTTGGGGAGATTACGTTCCTTGGCACCTTTTCAGAGCATGTACTTACGGATACCTTTCCAAGCAAGATGGTTAAACATGCTTTTACAATCGGAAATGTTTGATTAACATTTGCAAAAAAAGGGGCAATGGGATTTGCGAATTGGAGGAGATGGGGTGATTGTGTACTGTATAATACACAAGTGATGTTTTGGAGAGTATTGTCAATTTAAAATAGTTTAGAAATAAAAAAAAATTAACAAGAAATGGCTGAAAAGTGTTTTGAGGGAGATGGGTTGCATGGAGGGTTGAGTTGCACGAGGGTTCAGTTAAAGGGGGTACAGTTACACGGGGGTTTAGTTAAATGGGGTCGAGTTGCACGAGGGTTCAGTAGCACGAGGGTTCAGCAGCACGGAGGTTCAGTTGTACGGGGTTTCGGTTATACAAGGGTTCAGTTACATGGGGGTTCAGTTGCACGGGGGTTTAGTTAAATGGGGCTTGAGTTGCACGGGAGTTGAGTTGCACGAGGGTTCAGTTGCACGGGGGGTTCAGTTACATGCGGATTCAGTTACACGGGGATTAGTTAAATGCGGTTGAGTTGCATAGTCTCGTTGGAAAAAATTGGAGTTCATACTTAAACAGTTCTATTAAGAGCTATGCTATGGAAATGGCTCATTTTTGAATCGAAACTATGCTTTTCTGACTGACGATACACATTTGAATCAGAAAATATATACAATTGAAACAGAGAAGTGTGTTTTGACGATATTTTCTAAAATTTCGTCTGAAAAATAGGAGTTCACGCTTAAAAAGTTCTATTAAGAGCTATTTTTATGGAAATGCTTTTACAATCGGAAATGTTTGATTAACATTTGCAAAAAAGGGGTAATGGGATTTGCGAATGGAGGAGATGGGGTGAGTGTGTACTGTATAATACACAAGTGATGTTTTGGAGAGTATTGTCAATTTAAAATAGTTTAGAAATAAAAAAAAATTAACAAGAAATGGCTGAAAAGTGTTTTGAGGGAGATGGGTTTATGGAGGGTTGAGTTGCACGAGGGTTCAGTTAAAGGGGGTACAGTTACACGGGGGTTAGTTAAATTGGGTCGAGTTGCACGAGGGTTCAGTAGCACGAGGGTTCAGTAGCACGGAGGTTCAGTTGTACGGGGTTTCGGTTATACAGGGGTTCAGTTACATGGGGGGTTCAGTTGCACGGGGGTTTAGTTAAATGGGTCTTGAGTTGCACGGGAGTTGAGTTGCACGAGGGTTCAGTTGCACGGGGGGTTCAGTTACATGCGGATTCAGCTACACGGGGATTAGTTAAATGCGGTTGAGTTGCATAGTCTCGTTGGAAAAAAATTGGAGTTCATACTTAAACAGTTCTATTAAAGCTATTGCTATGGAAATGGCTCATTTTTGAATCGAAACTATGCTTTTCTGACTGAAGATACACATTTGAATCAGAAATTGTATACAATTGAAACAGAGAAGTGTGTTTTGACGATATTTTCTATAATTTCGTCTGAAAACAAAGGAGTTCACGCTTAAAAAGTTCTATTAAGAGCTATTTTTATGGAAATGCTTTTACAATCGGAAATGTTTGATTAACATTTGCAAAACAGGGTTATGGGATTTGCGAATTGGAGGAGATGGGGTGATTGTGTACTGTATAATACACAAGTGATGTTTTGGAGAGTGTTGTCAATTTAAAATAGTTTAGAAATAAAAAAAAATTAACAAGAAATGGCTTAAAAAGTTTTTGAGGGAGATGGGTTGCATGGAGGGTTGAGTTGCACGAGGGTTGAGTTAAAGGGGGTACAGTTACACGGGGATTTAGTTAAATGGGGGTCGAGTTGCACGAGGGTTCAGTAGCACGAGGGTTCAGTAGCACGGGGGTACAGTTGTACGGGGTTTCGGTTATACAGGGGTTCAGTTACATGGGGGGGGGTTCAGTTGCACGGGGGTTTAGTTAAATGGGGATTGAGTTGCACGGGAGTTGAGTTGCACGAGGGTTCAGTTGCACGGGGACTTAGTTAAATGGGGCTTGAGTTGCATGGAGTGTGAGTTGCACGAGGGTTTAGTTGCATGGGGGTTCAGTTACATGGGGATTCAGTTACACACGGGGATTAGTTAAATGCGGTTGAGTTGCATAGTCTCGTTGGAAAAAAAATTGGAGTTCATACTTAAACAGTTCTATTAAGAGCTATTGCTATGGAAATGGTTCATTTTTGAATCGAAACTATGCTTTTCTGACTGAAGATACACATTTTGAATCAGAAAATGTGAAAATGTACACAATTGAAACAGAGAAGTGTGTTTTGACGATATTTTCTATAATTTCGTCTGAAAAATAGGAGTTCACGCTTAAAAAGTTCTATTAAGAGCTATTTTTATGGAAATGCTTTTACAATCGGAAATGTTGATTAACATTTGCAAAAAGGGGTAATGGGATTTGAGAATTGGAGGAGATGGGGTGATTGTGCACTGTATAATACACAAGCGATGTTTTGGAGAGTATTGTCAATTTAAAATAGTTTAGAAATAAAAAAAAATAACAAGAAATGGCTGAAAAGTGTTTTGAGGGAGATGGGTTGCATGGAGGGTTGAGTTGCACGAGGGTTCAGTTAAAGGGGGTACAGTTACGCGGGGGTTTAGTTAAATGGGGTCGAGTTGCACGAGGGTTTAGAAGTACGAGGGTTCAGTAGCACGGGGGTTCAGTTGTACCGGGTTTCGGTTATACAGGGGTTCAGTTACATAGGGGGTTCAGTTGCACGGGGGTTTAGTTAAATGGGGCTTGAGTTGCATGGGAGTTGAGTTGCACGAGTGTTCAGTTGTACGGGGGTTCAGTTACATGCGGATGCAGTTACACGGGGATTAGTTAAATGCGGTTTGAGTTGCATAGTCTCGTTGGAAAAAGTTGGAGTTCATACTTAAACAGATGGAAAAATGGTACTTGTTAAATGTTCGGGTAGACATACGACTAAGAAACGCTTCACTATAAATAAGGCTATCGTGTTTTTCCGAGCTTTCTAGGGCAGGGGTAACTATTTAGTTTAAATAATTCTAGGAGGAATTGAGTTTTGTGGTTGGTGTGGAAAAATGGTACTTGTTAAATATTCGGGTAACATACGACTAAGAAACGCCTCACTATAAATAATGCTATCGTGTTTTTCCGAACTTTCTAGGGCAGGGGTAAATATTTAATTTAAATAATTCTAGGAGGAATTGATTTTTGTGGGTGGTAGGGAAAAATGGTACTTGTAAAATATTCGGGTAAACATACGACTAAGAAACGCCTCACTATAAATAATGCTATCGTGTTTTTCCGAACTTTCTAGGGCAGGGGTAAATATTTAATTTAAATAATTCTAGGAGGAATTGATTTTTGTGGGTGGTAGGGAAAAATGGTACGTGTTAAATATTCAGGTAAACATTCGACTATAAATAAGGCTATTGTGTCTTTCCGAACTTTCTGTGAGAGGCGGGGGTAAGTATTTAGTTTAAATAATTCTAGGAGGAATTGAGTTTTGTAGCTGATGTGGAAAAATGGTACTTGTCAAATATTTGGGTAAACATACGACTAAGAAACGCTTCACTATAAATAAGGCTATTGTGTTTTTCTGAACTTTCTAGGGCGGGGGTAACTATTTAGTTTAAATTATTCTAGGAGGAATTGAGTTTTATGGATGGTATGGAAAAATGGTGCTTGTTAAATATTCGGGTAAACATACGACTAAGAAAACACTTCACTATAAATAAGGCTATCGTGTTTTTCCGAACTTTCTAGGGCGGGGGTAACTATTTAGTTTAAATATTCTAGGAGGAATTGAGTTTTGTGGCTGGTGTGGAAAAATGGTACTTATTAAATATTCGGGTAGACATACGACTAAGAAACGCTTCACTATAAATAAGGCTATTGTGTTTTTCTGAACTTTCTAGGGCGAGGGTAAGTATTTAGTTTAAATAATATCTAGAAACAGGTGACTTGAAATGCATCATTAGAAATAGTTTATTGCTAATGATACCTCCTCGACAGATTTTTTTTTTTGTATTTTATAGCTATTAGCCAAACGTTGCTCTGTGTTTGTCAAACCAACTAGTAAATATTTATCGGGGTTTTATTTTTTCTGTTCAATTATTTTCAGTGTAAGCCAATATAATTACCTCATTCTTTTATTCTAACTTAACTTGTAGGAATAGGACTTCTAGAATAAGGATTCATTCCCTCGACTAAATCAGTTTATTCATGTATAATGGTGAACAAAAGACTATTAATTCTTCGTATTCTTCTTCTTCTTATCTAGCTAAACGTTGCGCTGTGTTTGTCAAACCAACTAGTAAATATTTATCGGGCTTTTATTTTTTCCCGTTCAATTATTTTCAGTGTAAGCCAATATAATGCTAGGGGGAGTAAAAATGGTAGTTATTTAGTACCCGGTAAACAGCCAGTGACTTGATATGCTTCATTAGAAGTAGATTATTGCTAATGATACCTCCTCGACAGATATTTTTATGGCTCTAACAATTGTACTCTATGCTTGCCCAGAGACACGATGTGGCTTTCCCACTATTGCTCTATGGCCGGTTATCGACATTACCTAGTTTATTGCATGTATTAAATCAGTATTTTTTGCGCAGTGGAACGATAAACACATAAGTCATATCTTTAAAAAAAAGTGAAGATGGAGCATTTTAATAAAGTGTGTTCACATAACAAAGTTATTGTAGCATTGAATGCCGACAAGGAGAAGTATTTAAACTATGAAACAAGTACAAGTGGTAGCACTATTGGAAATGTATGCACGCATTGTCATGACAGTAAGGAATTAAATTTCTTTGGAATACCGAAAAATTCAGCTCTTATGTTGGTGGTTATGCGAGATTGAGATCTCCAGAGATGATTGCACTCAAAGAGAATGCCAACATAAAAATAATCGTTGATGATAGAGGACAACTCCTTGCTACTGTTGCAGGTAACACATTACCTACTGATACATCCAATCGTCACCTTTCGGGTATTAGCATTCAACGAAAGATCAATAAAAGAAAGGCCTACTCTTCTACTAATATCGTAAACCATATCTTGTCTACGTGTCGAAACTATTACCTGTGTAAAAATAATATGATAATAGACAGTGAAATTGCCAGAAAAATAAAAAGGGCATTGTCAGAAAAAATCACTATGGAATATAAAGATGAATCGATGAAAAACAAAGCACCAGCAAACGTTACTGCCATTGATCAAACAGTCAATGAACCAAATGATACCAAAGACGAGAAGCATATTGAGTCTGTTGATGTGACACCAGTAAAAATTGTGTATGACGCAAAAGGGAATAATGATTAATCTACTGATTACGAACTAAGAGAAGACAATAGCTATAATATCAAGAGAGAACATGGTGAACTATTTTATGGAACAGATTCAAAATGTCCAAAGTTAATCATCGATATTAATAATGTGTCATAATACATTTTTTGTATTAATATTCTACATAGCATTATTTCATTAAACATATATTATGCATTACATTGTTATGTGTTCATTATTTTTAGAGTAAGTTAGCATATCATACGTTTAGAATGTCTAATAAAACGTCGGAGATGTAAGAAAAGGAATTTGCATACATCTATTGTCAAACACATGGGATAACATTCACAAAATCTTCGTATCAGAATGAATAAATTATTTATCAGCATCCGTTGTTGGATATGTCATTATGAAAAAATTGTAAGTAAGTAAGTAACAAACTCTTTCTTGAATTCACCTCTTGGATACACAATACAGAAATTTCATTAAGGAAATTATGAAAAAAATTGTAAGTAAGTAACAAACTCTTTCTTGAAGTCACCTCTTGGATACACAATGCAGAAATTTCATTTAACAAATTATCAAAAAATTGTAAGTAATCTTTGTAACAAACTCTTTATTGAATTCAACTCTTGGATACACAATACAGAAATTTCATTAAGGAAATTATGAAAAAAATGTAAGTAAGTAACAAACTCTTTCTTGAAGTCACCTCTTGGATACACAACGCAGAAATTTCATTTAAGAAATTATCAAAAAATTGTAAGTAATTAGCAAATTCTTTCTTGAATTCGTCTCCTGGATAAATAAAAAAGACATTTCATTCAAGAAATTATGACAAAATTCTAAGTAAGTAACAAACTCTTTCTTGAAGTCACCTCTTGGACACACAATGCAGAAACTTCATTTAAGAAACTATGAAAAAATTGTAAGTAAGTAAGTAACAAATTCTTTCTTGAAGTCACCTCTTGGATACACAATACAGAAATTTCATTAAAGAAATTATGAAAAAATTGTAAGTAAGTAGCAAATTCTTTCTTGAATTCGCCTGCTGGATAAACAAAAAGACATTTCGTTCAAGAAATTATGACAAAATTCTAAGTAAGTAACAAACTCTTTATTGTTTTCACGTCTTAGATACACGATGTAGAAATTTCATTCAAGAAATTATAAAAAATTCTCATTAAGTAACAATTTATTTCTTGAAGTCCCCTCTTGGATACACAATACGGAAATTTCATTCGTGAAATTATGAAAATATTTGTAAGTAAGTAACAAAATCTTTATTGATTTCACCTCTTGGATACACAATACAGATACTTCATTCAAGAAATTATGAAAAAATCGCAAGTAAGTAACAAACTCTTTATTGTTTTCTCCTCTTGGATATACAATACGGAAATTTCATTCAATAAATTATGAAAAAATTGTAAGCAAGTAACAAACTCTTTCCTGAACTCACCTCTTGGACACACAATGCAGAAACTTCATTTAAGTAACTATGAAAAAATTGTAAGTAAGTAACAAATTCTTTCTTGAATTCCCCTCTTTGATAAACAAAAAAAGTCATTTCATTCAAGAAATTATGACAAAATTCTAAGTAAATAACAAACCCTTTCTTGAATTCGCCATTGGGATGCACAATACAGAAATTTATTCAGGAAATTATGAAAAAACATTGCAAACAAACTCTTTCTTGAGCTCGCTTCCTGGACAGACAATACAGCAATTTCACTCAAGAAATTATGAAAAAAATTGTAAGTAAGTAGCAAACTGTTTCTTGAATTCTCCTCCTGGATGCACAATACAGATATTTCAATCAATAAATTATAAAAAAAACTGTAAGTAAGTAACAAACTCTTTATTGAATACACCTCTTGGATACACAATACGGAAATTTCATTCAAGAAATTATGAGAAAATTCTAAGTAAGTAACAATCTCTTTCTTGAAGCCCTCTTGGATACGCAATACGATACGGAAATTTCATTCAAGAAATTAGGTGAAAATTCCAGGTAAGTAACAATCTCTTTCTCGAAGTCCCCGTTTGGATACACAATAACGGAAATTTCATTCAAGAAATTATAAAAAAAAAATTGAAAGTAAGAAACAAACTCTTTATTGATTTCAACTCTTGGATACAAAAAAAAGACATTTCATTCAAGAAATTATGACAAAATTCTAAGTAAGTAACAAACTCATTCTTGAATTCGCCGTTTACATGCACAATACAGAAATTTCATTCTAAGGGACCTCTACACGTGATTAAATACGTTTTGAAAAACTACATGCTATTTGCTTGCCTTTCCTTAGTACCTTTCCAAACGAGCGGGGATTCCCACTGGTTCCTACACATTGCAAAAAAGTGACCAGTACGAACGGGGATTCCCCACACAAGTTTTTTTTTTTCAACTCCACTTTTTCAACCAGACTGGTTTTTTTAGACAACACCCATTTTTGAGGGGCCAATCAGAGACAGCGGAGGTTGCTCAATATACGATAACTTGATTGGTGATTGGTTACACACCGCGACGGCACATACATAGTGAGAGAGACATGCAAAGTCGACATAGCTTTATTTCATTTTTTAAGGTTAATTTAGACGAGGTTACGTGCGCGCACGTAACCTCGTCTAAATTAACCTAAAAAAATGAAATAAAGCTATGTCGACTTTGCATGTCTCTCTCACTATGTATGTGCCGTCGCGGTGTGTAACCAATCACCAATCAAGTTATCGTATATTGAGCAACCTCCGCTGTCTCTGATTGGCCCCTCAAAAATGGGTGTTGTCTAAAAAACCAGTCTGGTTGAAAAAGTGGAGTTGAAAAAAAACTTGTGTGGGGAATCCCCGTTCGTACTGGTCACTTTTTTGCAATGTGTAGCAACCAGTGGGGAATCCCCGCTCGTTTGGAAAGGTACTAAGGAAGGCAAGCAAATAGCATGTAGTTTCAAAACGTATTTAATCACGTGTAGAGGTCCCTTAGAATGAAATTTCTGTATTGTGCATGCAAACGGCGGATTCAAGAATGAGTTTGTTACTTACTTAGAATTTTTTCATAATTTCTTGAATGAAATGTCTTTTTTTGTATCCAAGAGTTGAAATCAATAAAGAGTTTGTTTCTTACTTTCAATTTTTTTTTATAATTTCTTGAATGAAATTTCCGTATTGTGTATCCAAACGGGGACTTCGAGAAAGAGATTGTTACTTACCTGGAATTTTCTCATAATTTCTTGAATGAAATTTCCGTATCGTATTGCGTATCCAAGAGGGGGCTTCAAGAAAGAGATTTTTACTTACTTAGAATTTTCTCATAATTTCTTGAATGAAATTTCCGTATTGTGTATCCAAGAGGTGTATTCAAGAAAGAGTTTGTTACTTACTTACAATTTTTTTATAATTTATTGAATGAAATATCTGTATTGTGCATCCAGGAGGAGAATTCAAGAAACAGTTCGCTACTTACTTACAATTTTTTCATAATTTCTTGAGTGAAATTGCTGTATTGTCGGTCCAGGAAGCGAGTTCAAGAAAGAGTTTGTTTGCAATGTTTTTCATAATTTCCTGAATTAAATTTCTGTATTGTGCCTCCCAATGGCGAATTCAAGAAAGGGTTTGTTATTTACTTAGAATTTTGTCATAATTTCTTGAATGAAATGACTTTTTTTGTTTATCCAAGAGGGGAATTCAAGAAAGAATTTGTTACTTACTTACAATTTTTTCATAGTTACTTAAACGAAGTTTCTGCATTGTGTGTCCAAGAGGTGAGTTTAGGAAAGAGTTTGTTACTTGCTTACAATTTTTTCATTATTTATTGAATGAAATTCCGTATTGTATATCCAAGAGGAGAAAACAATAAAGAGTTTGTTACTTACTTGCGATTTTTTCATAATTTCATGAATGAAGTATCTGTATCGTGTATCCAAGAGGTGAAATCAATAAAGATTTTGTTACTTACTTACAAATATTTTCATAATTTCACGAATGAAATTTCCGTATTGTGTATCCAAGAGGGGACTTCAAGAAAGAAATTGTTACTTAATGAGAATTTTTTAATTTCTTGAATGAAATTTCTACATCGTGTATCTAAGACGTGAAAACAATAAAGATTTTGTTACTTACTTAGAATTTTGTCATAATTTCTTGAACGAAATGTCTTTTTGTTTATCCAGCAGGCGAATTCAAGAAAGAATTTGCTACTTACTTACAATTTTTTCATAATTTCTTTAATGAAATTTCTGTATTGTGTATCCAAGAGGTGACTTCAAGAAAGAATTTGTTACTTACTTACTTACAATTTTTCATAGTTTCTTAAATGAAGTTTCTGCATTGTGTGTCCAAGAGGTGACTTCAAGAAAGAGTTTGTTACTTACTTAGAATTTTGTCATAATTTCTTGAATGAAATGTCTTTTTTTATTTATCCAGGAGACGAATTCAAGAAAGAATTTGCTACTTACTTACAATTTTTGATAATTTCTTAAATGAAATTTCTGCATTGTGTATCCAAGAGGTGACTTCAAGAGAGAGTTTGTTACTTACTTACAATTTTTTTTTCATAATTTCCTTAATGAAATTTCTGTATTGTGTATCCAAGAGGTGAATTCAATAAAGAGTTTGTTACTTACTTACTTACAATTTTTTCATAAAGACATATCCAACAACTGATGCTGATAAATAATTTATTCATTCTGATACGAAGATTTTGTGAATGTTATCCCATGTGTTTGACAATAGATGTATGCAAATTCCTTTTCTTACATATCCGATGTTTTATTAGACATTCTAAACGTTTGATATGCTAGCTTACTCTAAAAATAATGAACACATAACAATGTAATGCATAATATATTTTTAATGAAATAATGCTATGTAGAATATTAATACAAAAAATATATTATGATACATTATTAATATCGATGATTAACTTTGGACATTTTGAATCTGTTCCATAAAATAGTTCACCATGTTCTCTCTTGATATTATAGCTATTGTCTTCTCTTAGTTCGTAATCAGTAGAATAATCATTATTCCATTTTGCGTCATACACAATTTTTACTGGTGTCACATCAACAGGCTCAATATGCTTTTCGTCTGTTGTATCATTTGGTTCATTGACTGTTTGATCAATGGCAGTAACGTTTGCTGGTACTTTGTTTTTCATCGATTCATCTTTATATTCCATAGTGATATTTTCTGACAATGCCCTTTTTATTTTTTGGCAATTTCACTGTCTATTATCATATTATTTTTACACAGGTAATAGTTTCGACACGTAGACAAGATATGGTTTACGATATTAGTAGAAGAGTAGGCCTTTCTTTTATTGATCTTTCGTTGAATGCTAATACCCGAAAGGTGACGATTGGATGTATCAGTAGGTAATGTGTTACCTGCAACAGTAGCAAGGAGTTGTCCTCTATCATCAACGATTATTTTTATGTTGGCATAAACTTTGAGTGCAATCATCTCTGGAGATCTCAATCTCGCATAACCACCAGCATAAGAGCTGAATTTTTTCGGTATTCCAAAGAAATTTAATTATTTACTGTCATGACAATGCATGCATACATTTCCAATAGTGCTACCACTTGTACTTGTTTCATAGTTTAAATACTTCTCCTTGTCGGCATTCAATGCTACAATAACCTTGTTATGTGAACACACTTTATTAAAATGCTCCATCTTCACTTTTTTTTAAAGATATGACTTATGTGTATATCGTTCTACTGCGTAAAAAATACTGATTTAATACATGCAATAAACTAGGCAGTGTCGATAACCGGCCATAGAGCAATAGTGGGAAAGCCACATCGTGTCTCTGGGCAAGCATAGAGTACAATTGTTAGAGCCATAAAAATATCCGTCGAGGAGGTATCATTATCAATAACCTACTTCTAATGAAGCA
This sequence comes from Artemia sinica, assembly GCA_027921565.1. Lineage (NCBI taxonomy): Eukaryota > Metazoa > Arthropoda > Branchiopoda > Anostraca > Artemiidae > Artemia > Artemia sinica. The sequence continues at coordinate 21,479,529 of CM051267.1, read as the reverse complement.
TATCAAGTCACCTGTTTACCGGGTACTAAATAACTACCATTTTTACTCCCCCTAGCATTATATTGGCTTACACTGAAAATAATTGAACGGGAAAAAATAAAAGCCCGATAAATATTTACTAGTTGGTGTGACAAAAACAGCGCAACGTTTAGCTAGATAAGAAGAAGAAGAATACAGAGAATTAATAGTCTTTTGTTCACTATTATACATGAATAAACGAATTTAGTCGAGGGAATGAATCCTTATTCTAGAAGTCCTATTCCTACAAGTTAAGTTAGAATAAAAAAATGAGGTAATTATATTGGCTTACACTGAAAATAATTGAACAGAAAAAATAAAACCCCGATAAATATTTACTAGTTGGTTTGACAAACACAGAGCAACGTTTGGCTAATAGCTATAAAATACAAAAAAAATATCTGTCGAGGAGGTATCATTAGCAATAAACTATTTCTAATGATGCATTTCAAGTCACCTGTTTCTAGAATTATTTAAACTAAATACTTACCCTCGCACTAGAAAGTTCAGAAAAACACAATAGCCTTATTTATAGTGAAGCGTTTCTTAGTCGTATGTCTACCCGAATATTAACAAGTATCATTTTTCCACACAAGCCACAAAACTCAATTCCTCCTAGAATTATTTAAACTAAATAGTTACCCCCGCCCTAGAAAGTTTGGAAAAACACGATAGCCTTATTTAAAGTGAAGTGTTTCTTAGTCGTATGTTTACCCGAATATTTAACAAGTACCATTTTTCCATACCATCCATAAAACTCAATTCCTCCTAGAATTATTTAAACTAAATAGTTACCCCCCGCCCTAGAAAGTTCAGAAAAACACAATAGCCTTATTTATAGTGAAGCGTTTCTTAGTCGTATGTTTACCCAAATATTTAACAAGTACCATTTTTCCACATCAGCCACAAAACTCAATTCCTCCTAGAATTATTTAAACTAAATACTTACCCCCCGCCTCTCACAGAAAGTTCGGAAAGACACAATAGCCTTATTTATAGTCAAATGTTTACCTGAATATTTAACACTTACCACTTTTCCCTACCACCCACCAAAATCAATTCCTCCTAGAATTATTTAAACTAAATATTTACCCCTGCCCTAGAAAGTTCGGAAAAACACGATAGCCTTATTTATAGTGAGGCGTTTCTTAGTCGTATGTTTACCCGAATATTTAACAAGTACCATTTTTCCATACCATCCATAAAACTCAATTCCTCCTAGAATTATTTAAACTAAATAGTTACCCCCGCCCTAGAAAGTTCGGAAAAACACGATAGCCTTATTTATAGTGAAGCGTTTCTTAGTCGTATGTCTACCCGAATATTTAACAAGTACCATTTTTCCATACCATCCATAAAACTCAATTCCTCCTAGAATTATTTAAACTAGATACTTACCCTCGCCCTAGAAAGTTCAGAAAAACACGATAGCCTTATTTATAGTGAAGCATTTCTTAGTCGTATGTCTACCCGAATATTTAACAAGCACCATTTTTCCACACCAGCCACAAAACTCAATTCCTCCTAGAAATATTTAAACTAAATAGTTACCCCCGCCCTAGAAAGTTCGGAAAAACACGATAGCCTTATTTATAGTGAAGCGTTTCTTAGTCGTATGTCTACCCGAATATTTAACAAGTACCATTTTTCTTCTGTTTAAGTATGAACTCCAACTTTTTCCAACGAGACTATGCAACTCAACCGCATTTAACTAATCCCCGTGTAACTGAATCTGCATGTAACTCAACCCCCGTGCAACTGAACCCTCATGCAACTCAACTCCCATGCAACTCAAGCCCCATTTAACTAAACCCCTGTGCAACTGAACCCCCATGTAACTGAACCCCTGTATAACTGAAACCCCGTACAACTGAACCCCCGTGATACTGAACCCTCGTACTACTAAACCCTCGTGCAACTCGACCCCATTTAACTAAACCCCCGTGTAACTCTACCCCCTTTAACTGAACCCTCGAGCAACTCAACCCTCCATGCAACCCATCTCCCTCAAAACACTTTTCAGCCATTTCTTGTTAAATATTTTTTTATTTCTAAACTATTTTAAATTGACAATACTCTCCAAAACATCACTTGTGTATTACACAGTACACAATCACCCCATCTCCTCCAATTCGCAAATCCCATTACCCCTTTTTTGCAAATGTTAGTCAAACATTTCCGATTGTAAAAGTATTTCCATAAAAATAGCTCTTAATAGAACTTTTTAAGCGTGAACTCCTATTTTTCAGACGAAATTATAGAAAATATCGTCAAAACACACTTCTCTGTTTCAATTGTGTACATTTTCACATATTCTGATTCAAATGTGTATCTTCAGTCAGAAAAGCATAGTTTCGATTCAAAAATGAACCATTTCCATAGCAATAGCTCTTAATAGAACTGTTTAAGTATGAACTCCAATTTTTTCCAACGAGACTATGCAACTCAACCGCATTTAACTAATCCCCGTGTAACTGAATCCCCATGTAACTGAACCCCCGTGCAACTGAACCCTCGTGCAACTCAACTCCCGTGCAACTCAAGCCCCATTTAACTAAACCCCCGTGCAACTGAACCCCCCATGTAACTGAACCCCTGTATAACCGAAACCCCGTACAACTGAACCGCCGTGCTACTGAACCCTCGTGCTACTGAACCCTCGTGCAACTCGACCCCCATTTAACTAAACCCCCGTGTAACTGTACCCCCTTTAACTGAACCCTCGTGCAACTCAACCCTCCATGCAACCCATCTCCCTCAAAACACTTTTCAGCCATTTCTTGTTAAATTTTTGTTATTTCTAAACTATTTTAAATTGACAATACTCTCCAAAACATCACTTGTGTATTATACAGTACAAAATCATCCCATCTCCTCCAATTTGCAAATCCCATTACCCCTTTTTTGCAAATGTAATCAAACATTTCCGATTGTAAAAGCATTTTCATAAAAAATAGCTCTTAATAGAACTTTTTAAGCGTGAACTCCTATTTTTCAGACGAAATTATAGAAAATATCGTCAAAACACACTTCTCTGTTTCAATTGTATACATTTTCACATTTTCTGATTCAAATGTGTATCTTCAGTCAGAAAAGCATAGTTTCGATTCAAAAATGAGCCATTTCCATAGCAATAGCTCTTAATAGAACTGTTTAAGTATGAACTCCAATTTTTTCCAACGAGACTATGCAACTCAACCGCATTTAACTAATCCCCGTGTAACTGAATCCGCATGTAACTGAACCTCCCGTGCAACTGAACCCTCGTGCAACTCAACGCCCGTGCAACTCAAGCCCCATTTAACTAAACCCCGTGCAACTGGACCCCCATGTAACTGAACCCCTGTATAACCAAAACCCCGTACAACTGAACCTCCGTGCTACTGAACCCTCGTGCTACTGAACCCTCGTGCAACTCGACGCCATTTAACTAAACCCCCGTGTAACTGTACCCCCTTTAACTGAACCCTCGTGCAACTCAACCCTCCATGCAACCCATCTCCCTCAAAACACTTTTCAGCCATTTCTTGTTAAATTTTTTGTATTTCTAAACTATTTTAAATTGACAATACTCTCCAAAACATCACTTGTGTATTATACAGTACACAATCACCCCATCTCCTCCAATTCGCAAATCCCATTACCCCTTTTTTTGCAAATGTTAATAAAACATTTCCGATTGTAAAAGCATGTTTAACCATCTTGCTTGGAAAGGTATCCATAAGTACATGCTCTGAAAAGGTGCCAAGGAACGTAATCTCCCCAAACACGTCAATCAAACAATTAAAAAATGTGGGTTCTTTATATCATACCAGTTTTTTTTTAAGAATGTACACGTGAATTCATGACGTACATTCATTGTGCAATTGACAACAAAAACAGAAAAAAAAACCTGTTTGCTTAAATTATATTATCATGACCAAACTCTCAAAACATGCTTGACTATATTATACATTGCCAAGTTTAAAAAACCTCGACTTTAGTGTGCCAACTTTTAGAATGTTCACGCGTGAGTTTAATGACACAACCATGGGTTTTTTCTTGCGCGATTCAATGTATTTTTTCATGTATTTTTGAAAATAATTGATACGATACTACTAACAATACTCCTGTAAACACAAACTAAACAAAGTTTTAAAGAAAATAATATTTTTTAATTATTTTATGAAGTGTCGTTTTTATGACAATTTTTCTAACTTTACTAGCTAAAAACAGATGGGATTACATGTACATGAGGCTCAATAATATTTGTTTATGGATTTTGTAGAGATGATTTCAATATGGAAGACATTCGAGCCACTTTATAATATATCATTTAATCCTATTAACTTCTCATGAAAACTGAATTGTGGTAGCTTCATAAGCGCCATGTTTTGTACGGCCTGCGTCTGAAAGACATACTTTTGTTTAAGTTAAGACAAAAAATATTTATTTCTGACTTTTCCAAAGAATACCTTTTTTTTCAGAAACCATACTTAATATATTTCAGCTAGCTAAAATATTCATTATATAATAATACGGATAAATACAGTACAACCATCTGCAAAATGGGTATAATATACTCGACTCGTTTAAAATGAAACCAATTTTTTAGACTAAAGTTGTGCCTGGGCTCAGTGTACCCAAAATATTTTATTAAAATACATTTTAATTAAATCAAATACAATTAGGATTATATTCGAGTACATTGACTTGATTATAGCAAAGAAAAGACGGAAACCACGGGAAAATATTTTCATAACTATAACATTTATTTTGCATAGATTTATGACTGACCATGTTCACAGGACTTAGAGCTTCGCCTCTGTGAGCTTCGCCTACTGGGAAAGCCCACTGGAATTGCAATGCATTGGGGATGACCGAGATTTTTCAGTTGACGGACATTTCAACTTGTGACTTTGAACTTCTCATCAGAAAGTCAACTTTCATTATTTTGCTTCTTTGACTTTAACATTTTAGAAGAGTTGACGATTAGAAATGAATCAGCACTTGAAATAAAATTTGTATTTTAATGAATTGTCGTGTCTGAGATTCGAACCTAAGTCACCGCAGGCACAGGAAAGTGTGTTCACCGCTACGCTACCAAGTCTTGTATACTACTACTACTAAAACTAATAACTAACCGCAGCATTAAGCCACCTGAGGCCAAAACAGCTACGCACGCTCCCCCTCCTTCCCCAATCTATTCAAAGCCTCCCTTTTACACCCTCCCAGGAAGCTGCCGGTTCCCAGTCTTGTATAAGTGTGTTTGTTTTATAAATTTTATTTTACTCAATCACCCGTTAGTGTTGTTTTGTTATACAGCGGACGGGAGGGGGGGGGGGGTATAAAAGATGGAAAATTTTGATGTTGTATTATTACGCTGTCATTGCGCTGTCCAAATACTAATAAAATTTGGAAATAATTGAAAATTAGGAAGTGGACGAAAAAGGGCTAGTATATTTACCAAATTTACGTGAAAGACAGGTTGGTGAGTCAAGGAAAACGAGTTAAAATAATGGAAAAAAAAAAACTTACAAAGTGTAAAGGTACATCTCGTCGAGTGTTGAATGCCATTGCAACCACCAAAGGTGTGTGAGTAGCACCGTATACCAGCAAAAACAGCTAAATTTGTTTGAACAAGAGCGTCGTCAAAATTCGGTTTCCCCAGTCGATGCAATGGAGATAATGCTTTTTCTGACTTTACTTTAAAAATCGTAGAAATGCCAAATACTAGCCCCATAACCATAGGAAGAAGAATAATGAGTCCAGCTAGCTAAAATGGTAGATAATGATAACAGTTATTTATTTGAAATGACTACTTATAAGACAGAGTATTCTATTGGACTTGCAAAGAAAAAGTCTTGATGAAGGGATAGGTTTTCAAGGATCTAACGGCTTCTGGTCAATGCTAAAAACTTGCAAAATTATGGAGCGAATGGGCGTTTAAAACATAAGAACTATCTTGGGACGACAAAGAAGTTCCTTCCACGCAAAAATAAGAATATTTTGCAACATTCAGCAGCCCCCCTCCCAAACACAAGCAAAAACATCTCATTTTGTTTGCGTCATTTGTGTATGTCAGGCAAACCTTTGGGTATCAATTATAAAAAGAAAGTGTAAACAACAACAATTTTTGATGCAGATTTTTGTAGTCGTTGAAAAAAAAGGCCGGCAAATTAACAATGCATTGTATATTATTATTACTTGGGTTTCGCTATAACACTAAAAATATATAAACAGGAACCTCCCATATAACCTCTGACGTGTTTTGTAAAACTTTTCACGTGCGAGTAGCACAACATATCATTGTGCAAAAAAACGAAAGGGTGTCTGTACCTCTTTTCTGACAATGAGAGTTTACAATCTGAAGAGGTTTGCAAAAATGTTTCTTATACAATAAAAGTGCGTCTTTATAATATTGAATAGCTTTGGCGAAATTTAAGAATTTCGATTGGGGGAGCAAGAGGGGGTCCACACATGGGGGGACTGAGATAACCTTCAGAGGATAGGGGGGTATTGGGGGAACCACCACCGTAAAACTCATAAGCCTTAATAATCATAAGCCTTAACGAGCTTTTAAACTGTCTAAAAACTCATTTTGGAGAATTATTTAATAATAGATGCCAAACACCAATCAATAAAAGTAAAGGTATTGTGGGCAATCTAACGGTCTTGTGTCAATCTTAAATTCTTGGTCAACATGATGCCTGAGACTCTAGACAGGTATGCCTTTCCAAAAACTAACATGACAAGTATGTGTCCAATAAAAGTGTCATGCATACTCCCGCCATTTACCCGTGCAGCCCCAGCCATTTAAACATTTGCCTCTCAATTACTTGAACTATCTGTCTTAGCTTTTCTCTCTCTACAATTAGCCATGTCAGTAGAAAGGCTTATTCACATACGATGAATACAAGATCATTGACCTCCAACGATGTAGAATACAGGGGGGACAAGATGACAGCCAATCAGAGGGCTACAATATGTGTACGAACAAGACCACGCCCCTTTCTAGGCCAATCATGGGAGTCGGAAATACTAACGAGAAGTGATGCAACAAATACAGAGGGGAATGATTATGGCTTCACTTAGGGGGTGAAATGAAGCATTTAGATTGTAGTGTATATGTGATATCTAATTTAAAATTCTTTAGGCTTAGAGATAAATTCTGGAATTATTATTATTATTTCGAAGCCTTTATAACGCAACTTGGCATAAATGTTAGAATAACAACACTAGTATCAATCTTTAGAAACGGTTAACGATGACAAGAAGATTTTGTAACTTAACTTGGCTTTACTTCACGGTTGTGTTCGGTATAATACGCAAACACCAATCGAGCAGTGTTGCCAATATAAAATATGCTTTAGCAATGAAGTATGATAAAAAATTGAAACTAATAAAGTTGTAGATGCCGAGAAAAGAATTTTAATATGGAAATTCAGAAACAATCCTTAGAAATCCTTAGAAATCAACTAGTGAGATGGTTATGGATTTGAACCATCAAGGACCGCAGCCACCAATGACCCTACCAACCAAGGGTCTCAACCTCCAAGGGTCCTCCCTCCATCAAACCTCCAAGGGTCCCCTCAATCCTATTTTTTGGGGGCATCCCCCCCCCTATTTTTTATACTTTTTTTGAATTTTATTTGGAACTTTTTTTAACATGGTAATTTTTTTAAACTTTTTTTTTACATGTCTTAGAATGACATGAAACATACTTAAATCATAAAAAGTTCACATTTAATACTTTCCGAATTCAAAATGAGAGTGATATAGATATTTTTGTCGTCACTTCTACTATTAGAAAAATAATGTTTGTAGTAGCACTTTTTTTGGACTAAATTTTTTGGACTTAGAATTTTTTTTTTATAAATCTTAAAATGACATGAAATATGCTTGCGGCTGTACCAATCGTACACTATGCTTCCTCATTGACACGAAGTGGCTTATCCTGTGATACTCTATGACTGATTATCGACACCACACGGATGTACCATTTGAGAACTAAAGTTCCATCAGACAGCAATATAGCAGATTATAACATGGATCAAAGTGTAGAGTTAGAAATACCATTTTATTGTGAGTGTGCTATTTGTAATGGCGACTATCATGACTTCAGTAATTCGTATGAGAGTAATGCAGCAAATTTAGAAATCATGGGAAATGAAATAGAAGATGACAATCTATGTGAAATGAGAAGGAGAATCTTTGATGAAATGGTGAGAAAAAGGGTAGGCTCATAGTTTCTGCAATGGAAGACAGTGGCAATTATCACAAGAAACAATATGGACAATGGTCATACTCTCCATTACAAGGAAGATCAGAAGCACAGGGAATCGCTCACAAAAAGGAGGTATGATATAGCAGAAAAGAAAGATATAAAGAAGAGACAAAGACAAGATGGATATATTCTACAGAAGGCATCGTACTCATGGGAGAGTACGATGAATTATTTTATGATGCAGATTCAAAATATCTAAAGTTCTTCAATAAAGTTAATAATGTATAATAATATGTGAAACATTTTTGTATTAATATTCTACATGTCATTACTTCATTAAAAATATACTATACATTACTTTGTTATATTTACATTATTTTAGAGCAAGCTACCACCACAAACGCTTAGAATATCTATTAAGAAGTTGGAGATATATGATATTAACAAACATGTAATGTTTTACAAGCTAAGTTACGTAACAATTTTCATGTTTCATACATTGTTTTAAGTTCTGGAAATTAGGAGTTGCGTAAAAATTTCCATTTTTTATTTGCATGCAAAAAACACCGAGGGTTTTATGACTCCTCCCCACAATGAGTTTTTTTGGGTTTTATGGCTCTCCCCAAGCAATGAATTCAGATGGTTTTAGGACTCCTCCCCCTAGTCTTAAGTCTTTCTAGCCTTGAGCAAAGATATAAAAGTCTGACGAAGTACTTCTTTGCTCAAATATTACATTTATAGCCTCCAGAATGATAGGTCTATATGGCACAAAATTTATTGGTTTGAAAAAATCATCCTGTGGTGTTATATTTGAAAGTGCATTTTTATTATTGTCAATGGAACTTGAAGGAATTGACTGTTATCATTGTATGGTGAACTATAACTTGTTTGATTATGATAAGAGCTTATGGACTACTACATTACGCCATATAAACAGACTGGGATTCTACGATAGAGTGATTACACCATATAATAAAAGTGGTCAAGAACTGAAAAATGTTTAGGAAGAAGTCAGTGAAATTTGCAAATTTTTCGGGTTTGAAGCACTTTTTGTAAAGGGTAATGTACCTACAGATAAAGTTTTAATTCGAAACTGCGATTCTAGGATTCCACTTTTCAATTTAGAAGAATTTAAGTATCCTAAATTTGAATGGACGTATCACCATCCTGACAAGGAGGTTAGGTTCTTTGCACAGTGGTTACCTACGGGCATACCTGATCGTGATAAGTGCATAAGACAGGGTAAGAAGTATTCTATATCATGGAATCCTCGTCTGTGGATGTTTAACAGTGAACTTTAAGTATTACTTTTGTGTAAATATGTATTTTTTCAAAATCTTTTTAATATGTTTAAGGAATAAATATCTTAAGCCTCAACCATCTTTATTCTTTAGAATAGTTCATCGCCATGAAATTGTACTTTCAGATTCAGCATTTCAGGGAACACACTTTCAGGTTCAGCATGTTGAAGAATCCTAAATGCTCATCCCTAAAAAAGGTAAGTTAACCCTAAAAGGTTAAAGAATTTATCTAAAATTACACTTTCAGATGCAACATGTCGGAGAAGTCGTACATTACTTTTCAACTTCATGTATATCCCAACACCAAATTTTCGCAATGAAAAAGAAATATGTTACAGATCAATTCTAATTTTTTCCATGAAAATGGAAAGGTTCCATTTCAGTTCTAAATTTTCTCAAAGACATAAATATTTAAAGTTCTGTTCTAAATTTTTCCATAGAAGATGGAAAAGGTATACTATGATTGTGAATATTTTCCATGTGATAAAAAGTTTCACTTTAGTTCTAAATTTTCTTTATTCTAGGTCCGATTTTTCTCAAAGAGATGAAAACCCATTGAAGTTCTGTTCCAAATTTTTCATAGAAGATAGAAAAAAAAAATTTACTTTGATCGTGTATATTCGCCATGAAGATAAGGAGCTCCACTTTAATTCTGAGCTTTCTCGAAGAAGGGCGAAAATGTTCAAGTTCTCTTCTAAATTTTCTCAAAGAAGAGAAAAATTTAGCTCAATTCTGAATTTTACCAAATAAAATGAAAAAAAAAGATTCCACTTCAGTTCTTAATTTCTCAAAATACATAAAAATTTAAAATTCTGTTCTAAATATATCCGTAGAAGATAGGAAAAGTTACGAAGTTCCCATTCCTTTAAATCTTTCTTTATGACGTCCTCCCACCCCAGACGGGGACGAACTGCTTTCCGTTTAGCCCTATATGGTTGGCCGAAAAGGACAACCTTCGGCAATCTGTCATCCTTCATCCGCACAACGTGCCATAGCCACCTTAACCTTTCTTTCATTATAGGCCTAGAGAGCGGTATTAAACCACATTTTTCGTATAGCCTATTGTTTGAAATACGGTCAGTCGACCGGGTACCCAGAACAATCCTTAAGCAATTTCTCTGGAAAACATATAGCCAATCTTCATCCGCTTTAGTTTCACTTTAATTCTAAACTTTCTTAATTTCAGTTCTGATTTTTCTCACAGAGATGAAAAAATTTAAAGTTCCGTTGCAAATTTTTCATAGAAGATAGAGAAAAATTATACTTTGATCATGAATATTCGTCATGACAATAAGGAGCGCCACTTTAATAATTCTGAGTTTTCTTCTGAATTTTCTTAAAGAAGAGAAAAAGTTAGCTCAATTCTGAATTTTACCAAAGAAAATGAAAAAAAGCTTCCACTTCAGTTCATATTTCTCAAAAGACGTAAAAAAATTTAAAGTTCTGTTCTAAATTTTTCCGTAGAAGATAGGAAAAGCTAAACTATGATTGTGAATATTTTCAACGAAGGTAAAAATTTCACTTTGATTCTCAATTTTCTCAATGAAGTGAAGAAAAGTTCAAGTTCTCTTCTGAATTTTCTCAATGAAAAAGAAATTATTTAGAGATCAATTCTAATTTTTTCCATGAAAATAATAAGGTTCCACTTCAGTTCTGATTTTTCTCAAAGAGATGAAAAATTTAAAGATCTGTTCCAAATTTTTCGTAGAAGATAAAAAAATGTTACACTTTGATCATGAATATTAGCCAGGAATATAAGGGGCTCCACTTTAATTCTGAGTTTTCTCAAAGAGTGCAAAAATATTCAAGTTGTCTTCTGAATTTTCTTAAAGAAGAGAAAAAGTTAGCTCAATTCTGAATTTAAACCAAAGAAAATGAAAAAAAAGCTTCCACTTCAGTTCTTAATTTCTCAAAGACATAAAAAATTTAAAGTTCTGTTCTAAATTTTTCCGTAGATTATAGGAAAGGTTATACTATTATTGTGAATATTTTCCATGAAGATAAAAAGTTTCACTTTAATTCTAAATTTTCTCAATGAAGTGAAGAAAAGTTCAAGTTGCCTTATGAATTTTCTCAATGAAAAAGAAATTAGTTTTCTCAGTGAATTTTCTCAGTGATGAAAAAATTGAAAGACCTGTTCTAAATAGTTACAGATCAATTCTAATTTTTTCCATGAAAATAAAAAGGTTCCATTTCATTTCTGATTTTTCTCAAAGAGAAGAAAAAATTGTAAGATCAGTTCTAAGTTTTTGCGTAGAAGATAGAAAAAGTTATACCTTAGTTGTGAATATTTTCCAAAAAGACAAAAAGTTCCACTTTAATTCTAAATTTTCTCAATGAAGTGAAGAAAAGTTCAAGTTCTATTCTAATTTTCCCAAGAAAATAAAAAGGTTCCACATCAGTTCTGATTTTTCTCGAAGAGATGAAAAAAATTTTAAGTTCTGTTCTAAATTTTACCGTAGATACTTCAATTCCGAATTTTTCCTCCAAGATGAGAAAAAGTTCTGCTTTAATTCTATATTTTCTCAAAGAAGTGAAGAAAAGTTCAAGTTCTCCTCTGAATGTTTTCCCAGAGAAAAGAAAAGGTTCCACTTTAATTCTAAGTTTTCAGAACGAAGTGAGGAAAAGTTCAAGTTCTCTTCTGAATTTTCTCAAAGAAAAGCAAAAAAGTTATAGTCCAATTCTATTCTTTCCAAAGAAAATAAAAAAATCTTTGACTTTTTTATTAAAATTCTAAGCGTTTGACATACTAACGTATCCTAAAATAATAGAAATATTACAAAGTAATGCCTAAAATATTTTTATTGAAATAACAACATGTAGAATATTAACATAAAAATATTTTACATCCATTATTATACAATATTAATATTATTGAGCAATTTAGGACATTTTGAATCTGTTCCATAAAAGAAATCATCATGATCTCTCCTGACACTAGGATTACTCGCTTCTCTTAATTCATAACCACTAGAATAATCATTATTCCATGTTGAGTCATATACAATTTTTTCTGGGATGTCACATACAGGTTCAATATACGTTTCATACTTGGTATTATTTGATTCACTGACGATATGATATCTGATCTAAATAGCTACAGATTAATTCTAATTTTTTCCATGAAAATAAAAAAGGTTCCACTTACGTCCTGATTTTTCTCAAAGAGATGAAAAAATTGAAAGATCAGTTCTAAATTTTTGCGTAGAAGATAGAAAAAGTTATGCCTTAGCTGTGAATATTTTCCATGAAGATAAAAAGTTCCACTTTAATTCTAAATTTTCTCAATAAAGTGAAGAAAAATTCAAGTTGTCTTCTAATTTTTTCCAAGAAAATAAAAAGGTTCCACTTCAGTTCTGATTTTTCTCAAAGAGATGCAAATTTTTTTTAAGTTCTGTTCTAAATTTTACCGTAGATACTTCGATTCTGAGTTTTTCCTCCAAGAAGAGAAAAAGTTCTGTTTTAATTCTATATTTTCTCAAAGAAGTGAAGAAAAGTTCAAGTTCTCTTCTGAATGTTTTTCCAGAGAAGAGAAAAGGTTCCACTCTAAATTTGAATTTTCACAACGAAGTGAAGAAAATGTCTAGTTCTCTTCTGAATTTTCTCAAGAAAAGAAAAAAGTTATAGTCCAATTCTAATTTTTTCCAAAGAAAATAAAAAATCTCCTACTTTTAATAAATATTCTAAGCGTTTGACATACTAACGTATCCTAAAATAATAGAAATATAACAAAGTTATGCATAAAATATTTTTATTGAAATAACAACATGTAGAAAATTAAAAAAAAACATATTAAAAAATATTATTACATATTATTAATATTATTGAGCAATTTTGGACATTTTTAATCTGTTCCATAAAATAAATCATCATGTTCTCTCTTGATACTAGAGTTACTCGCTTCTCTTAGTTCATAACCACTAGAATAATCATTATTCCATTTTGAGTCATATACAATTTTTACTGGGATGTAACATACAGGTTCAATACACGTTAAATCCTTGGTATTATTTGATTCATTGACCATATCATTGGTAGTAATAATGTTCACTTGTGCTTTATTCTCCATTAATTTATCTTTATGTTCATTAGTGATATTGTCTGCCAATGCTCTTTTTATTTTGACAACGATTTCATTTCTATTGTCACATTATTTTTACAGAGGTAACAGTTCTGGCACGTTTACAAGATATGATTTATGATGTTGGTGCAGCAGTATGCATGTCTTCTATTTCTCTTTGCTTTCATTCGAATGCTAACACCGGAAAGATGACGATAAGATCTATCAACTGGTAACATGTTACCCTAACCATTAGCTAGAAGTTGCCCCTCTTCATCAACTATTATTTTTATGTTGGCATTCTCTTTGAGTACTTACTTCTCTGGAAATGATACTTTCATATATCCACCATTTACATGATGGAAATTCTTGGGCACTCAAAAGGAATTTAACACCTCACTGTCATGACAAGGTAGGTATACATTCCCAATAAGATCTCCACTACTAGTTTTTTCATAGTTCCAATATATCTCTTTGTCAGCATTCAAGGCAACAATGACTTGACCATGTGTAAACACTTTCCTCGAATAATTTATTTTCACGTCCTTTTTTTATAAATATGATGTCGCTGTTTATCCCTCCAATGGGTGAAAATTATTTTCGACATAACACCTTTAAATTAGGTGTTGTTTCCTTAGACCACACTGCCGTTCTAAGACGAACCAATAAACTTCCAAATGGGGATAAATCCATATATTTAGACAGCGAAAAAACAGGTACAAAAGTCCAGATATTTCGGTCACACATACAGCAACCGTCTTCAGTAGAATTAACTGATTTCTACGGTGAAAATTACTGATTTAATACATGCTAAAAGCCAGATAGTCTCGATAACCAACCACGGAGTACCACTGGGAAAGCTGCTTCCGATGTAAGAACAAGCATAGAGTACGTTTGGTACAGCCGCAAGCATACATAGTGAGAGAGACATGCAAAGTCGACATAGCTTTATTTCATTTTTATTGTTAATTTAGACTAGGTTGCGTGGGGGCACGTAACGTAGTCTAGATTAACCTTAAAAATGAAATAAAAGTTATACTATGATTGTTAATATTTTCTATGAAGATAAAAAGTTTCACTTTAATTCTAAATTTTCTTAATTTCAGTTCCGATTTTTCTCAAAGAGATCTAAAGTTTTGTTCCAAATTTTTCGTAGAAAAATAGAACAAAGTTACACTTTGATCGTGAATATTCGCCATGACGATAAGGAGCTGCACTTTAATTCTGAGTTTTCTCGAAGAAGTGCAAAAATGTTCAAGTTCTCTTCTGAACTTTCTTAAAAAGAGAAAAAGTTAGCTGAATTCTGAATTTTACCAAAGAAAATGAAAAAAAAGCTTCCACTTCAGTTCTTAATTTCTCAAAATACATAAAAAATTTAAAATTCGGTTCTAAATGTATCCGTAGAGATAGGAAAAGTTATACTATGATTGTGAATATTTTCCCTGAAGATAAAAATTTTCGCTTTAATTCTAAATTTTCTCAATAAAGTGAAGAAAAGTTCAAGTTCTCTTCTATATTTTCTCAATGAAAAAGAAATTAGTTACAGATCAATTCTAATTTTTTCCATGAAAATAAAAAGGTTCCACTTCAGTTCTGAATTTTCTCAGAGATGAAAAATTGAATGATCTGTTCTAAATAGTTACAGATCAATTCTAGTTTTTTCCATGAAAATAAAAAGGTTCCACTTCAGTTCTGATTTTTCTCAAAGATATGAAAAAATTGAAAGATTATTTCTAAATTTTTGCGTAGAAGATAGAAAAAGCTATACCTTAGTTGTGAATATTTTCCATGAAGATAAGAATTTCCAATTTAATTCTAAATTTTCTCTATTAAGTGAAGAAAAGACCAAATTCTCTTCTAATTTTTCCAAGAAAATAAAAGGTTCCACTTCAGTTCTGATTTTTCTCAAAGGTATAAAAAAATTAAAGTTCTGTTCTAAATTAAAGCTAAAAAATATAAAGCTAAAAAAAATAAAGCTAAAAATAAAACGAAAAAATTAGAATTGATCTGTAACTATTTAGAAACTATATTAGTAACTATTTAGAACAGATCTTTCAATATTTTCATCTCTGAGAAAATTCTGAACTGAAGTGGAACCTTTTTATTTTCATGGAAAAAACTAGAATTGATCTGTAACTAATTTATTTTTCATTGAGAAAATTCAGAAGAGAACTTGAACTTTTCTTCACTTCATTGAGAAAATTTTAAATTAAAGTAAAACTTTTTATCTTCATGGAAAATTTTCACAATAATAGTATAACTTTTCCTATCTTCTACGGAGAAATTTAAAACATAACTTTAAGCTTTTTATGTCTTTTGAAAAATTAAGAACTGAAGTGTAAGCTTTTTTTCATTTTCTTTGATAAAATTCAGAATTGAGCTAACTTTTTCTCTTTTTTATGAAAATTCAGAAGAGAACTTGAACAGTTTTGCTCTTCTTCGATAAACCTCAGAATTAAAGTGTAGCTAATTATCGTCATGGCGAATATTCACGATCAAAGTATAACTTTTTTCTATCTTCTACGAAAAATTTGGAACAGAACTTTAAATTTTTTCATCTCTTTGAGAAAAATCGGAACTGAAATTGAGAAAATTTAGAACTAAGGTGAAACTTTTTATCTTCATAGAAAATATTCACAATCTTAGTATAGCTTTTATTTCATTTTTAAGGTTAATTTAGACTAGGTTACGTGCGCCCACGTAACCAAGTCTAAATTAACCTTAAAAGTGAAATAAAACTATGTCGACTTTGCATGTCTCTCTCACTATGTAGGCTTGCGGTTGTACCAAACGTACTCTATGCTTGCTCTTACATCGGAAGTGGCTTTCCCAGTGAAACTCCATGGTCAGTTGTCAAGACTAGTCTAGAGGTTACATTGCGCCCACGTAACCAAGTCTAAATTAACCTTAAAAGTCGACTTGCAAAAATGTCGACTTTGCATGTCTCTCACTATGTAGGCTTGCGGTTGTACCAAACGTACTCTATGCTTGCTCTTACATCGGAAGTGGCTTTCCCAGTGAAACTCCATGGTCAGTTGTCAAGACTATCTAGTTTATAGCATGTATTAAATAAATAATTTTCACCCATTGGAGGGATAAACACCGACATCATATTTAAAAAAGAAGTAAAAATGAATTATTCGAGGAAAGTGTGTACACATGATAAAGTTATCGTTGCCGTGAATGCTGACAAAGAGATATGTTTGAACTATGAAACAAGTAGTTTTGGAGATCTTATTGGGAATGTATGACTACGTTGTCATGACAGTGAGGAGCTAATTCCTTTGGAGTACCAAAGAATTTCCATCATGCAAATGGTGGATATATGAAAGTGTCATTTCCAGAGAAGTTAGTAATCAAATAGAATGCCAACATAAAACTAATAGTTGATGAAGAAGGGCAACTTCTAGCTATTGGTTCTTGTAACATGTTACCCGTTGATAGATCTTATCGTCATCTTACCGGTGTTAGCATTTGAATGAAAGCAAAGGGAAATAGAAGACATGCACACTGCTGCTTCAACATCATAAATCATATCTTTTCAACGTGCCAGAACTGTTACCTCTGTAAAAATAATGTGATAATAGACAATGCAATTGTCGTCAAAATAAAAAGAGCATTGGCAGACAATATCACCAATAAATATAAAAATAAATTAATGGAGAATAAAGCACAAGTGAACATTATTACTACCAATGATCATATGGTCAATGGATCAAATAATAACAAGGATTTAAAGTGTATTGAACCTGTATATGACATCCCAGTAAAAACTGTATATGACTCAAAATGGAATAATGATTATTCTAGTGGTTTTGAACTAAGAGAAGCGAATAACTCTAGTATCAAGAGAGAACATGATGATTTATCCTACGGATCAGATTTAAAATACCAAAGTTGCTCAAGAATATTAAAAAATGTATAATAATGTATGTAACATATTTTTATGTTAATATTCTACATGTTTTATTTCAATAAAAGAATTTTATGCATTACTTTGTTATATTTCTATTATTTGGGATACGTTAGCAAGTCTAACGCTTAGAATGTTTATTAAAAAGTCGGAAATTTTTTATTTTCTTTGGAAAAAATTATAATTGGACTATAACTTTTTTCTTTTCTTTGAGAAAATTCAGAAGAAAACTTGAGCTTTTCTTCACTTCGTTCTTAAAACTCAGAATTAAAGTGGAACCTTTTCTCTTCTCCGGAAAAACATTCAGAAGAGAACTTGAACTTTTCTTCACTTCTTTGAGAAAATATAGATTAAAGCAGAAATTTTTCTCTTCTTAGAGGAAAAATTTAGAATCGAAGTATCTACGATAAAATTTAGAACAGACGTTTAATTTTTTTCATCTCTTTGAGAAAAATCCGAACTGAAGTGGATCCTTTTATTTTCTTGGAAAAATTAGAAGAGACCTTTATTTTTTCTTCACTTTATTGAGAAAAATTAGAATTAAATGGAACAATTTATCTTCAAGGAAAATATTCACAACTAAGGTTTAACTTTTTCTATCTTCTACGCAAAAATTTAGAACTGATCTTTCAATTTTTTCATCTCTTTGAGAAAAATCAGGACTGAAGTGGAACCTTTTAATTTTCATGGAAAAAACTAGAATTGATATGTAGCTATTTAGGACAGATCTTTCAATTTTTTCACCTCTGAGAAAATTAAGAACTGAAGTGGAACCTTTTTTATTTTCATGGAAAAAATAGAATTGATCTGTAACAAATTTCTTTTTCATTGAGAAGAATTAGAAGAGACCTTGAACTTTTCTTCACTTCATTTAGAAAATATAGAATGAAAGTGAAACTTTTTATCTTCATGGAAAATATTCCCAATCATAGTATAACTTTTCCTATCGTCTAAGGAAAAATTTAGGACAGAACTTTAAATTTTTTGTCTTTTGACAAATTAAGCGCTAAAGTGGAAGCTTTTTTTTCATTTTCTTTGTTAAAATTCAGAATTGAGCTAACTTTTTATCTTCTTTAAGAAAATTCCGAAGAGAACTTGAACATTTTTGCACATCGTCGAGAAAACTCAGAATTAGGTGTAGCTCCTTATCGTCATGGTGAATATTCGCGATCAAAGTATAACTTTTTTCTATCTTCTACGAAAAATGTGGAACAGAACTTTAAATTTTTCATCTCTTTGAGAAAAATCGGAATTAAAATTAAGAAAATTTAGAATTAAAGTGAAACTTTTTATCTTCATAGAAAATATTTACAATCATAGTATAACCTTTCCTATCTTCTGTGGAAAAATTTAGAACAGAACTTTAATTTTTTATGTCTTTAAGAAATTAAGAACTGAAGTGGAAACTTTTTTTCATTTTCTTTGGTAAAATTCAGAATTGAGCTAACTTTTTATCTTCTTTAAGAAAATTCAGAAGAGAACTTGAACATTTTTGACCTTCTTCGAGAAAACTCGGAATTAAAGTGTAACTCCTTATCGTCATGGCGAATATTCATGAGCAAAGTATAACTTCTTCTATCTTATTGCATGTCTATCTTATTACTCAATGGTTAGACTACCTAGTTTATTGCATGTATTAAATCAGTAATTTTCACCCATTGGGGGGATGAAAACCGACATCATATTTAAAAAAAAGAAGTGAAAATGAATTATTCGAGGAAAGTGTGTACACATGATAAAGTCATGGTTGCCTTGAATGCTGAAAAAGAGATATATTTAAACTGTGAAACAAGTAGTAGTGGAGATCTTATTGGGAATGTATGCCTACGTTGTCATTACAGTGAGGAGTTAAATTTTTTTGGAGTACCCAAGAATTTCCATCATGCAAATGGTGGATATATGAAAGTATCATTTCCAGAGTAGTACTCAAAGAGAATGTCAACATAAAAATAATAGTTGAGGAAGAGGGGCAACTTCTAGCTAACGGTTCTGGTAACATGTTATCAGTTGATAGATCTGATCGTCATCTTTCCTGTGTTAGCATTCAAATGAAAGCAAAGGGTAATAGAAGACATGCATACTGCTGCCCCAACATCATAAATTGTATCTTGTCAACGTGCCAGAACTGTTACCTCTGTAAAAATAATGTGTTAATAGACAATGAAATTGCTGTCAAAATAAAAAGAGCATTGGTAGACAATATCACAAATGAATAAATGAGATAAATTAATGGAGAATAAAGCAAAAGTGAACATTATTACTACAAATGAGCATATGGTCGATGAATCAAATAATACCCAGGATTTAACGTGTATTGAACCTGTATGTGACATCCCAGTAAAAACTGTATATGACTCAAAATGGAATAATGATTATTCTAGTGATTATGAACTAAGAGAAGCGAGTGACTCCAGTATCAAGAGAAAACATGATTATTTATTTTAAGGAACAGATTTAAAATGTCCAAAGTTGATCAATAATATTAATAATATACAATAATGTATTTAACATTTTTTTATGTTAATATTCTACATGTTTTATTTCAATAAAAGTATTTTATCCATTCCTTTGTTACATTTCTATTATTTTAGGATACGTTAGCATGTCTAACGCTTAAAATGTTTATTTAAAAAGTCGGAGATTTTTTTTTCTTTGCAAAAAATAGAATTGGACTATAACTTTTTTCTTTGCTTTGAGAAAATTCAGAAGAGAACTTGAACTTTTCTTCACTTCTTCGAGAAAATATAGAATTAAAGCAGGAATTTTTCTCTTCTTAGAGGAAAAATTCAGAATCGTAGTATCTACGATAAAATTTAGAACAGAACTTTATATTTTTTCATCTCTTTGAGAAAAATCAGGACTGAAGTGGAACCTTTTATTTTCTTGGAAAAATTAGAAGAGAACTTGATCTTTTCTTCACTTCATTGAGAAAATTTAGAATTAAAGTGGAACTTTTTATCGTCATTGAATATATTCACAACTAAGGTATAACTTTTTCTATCTTCTACGCAAAAATTTAGAACTGATCTTTCAATTTTTTCATCTCTTTGAGAAAAATCAGGACTGAAGTGGAACCTTTTTATTTTCATGGAAGAAACTAGAATTGATTTGTAACTATTTAGAACAGATCTTTCAATTTTTTCATCTCTGAGAAAATTCAGAACTGAAGGGGAACCTTTTTATTTTCATGGAAAAAATAGAATTGATCTGTAACTAATTTCTTTTTCATTGAGAAAAATCAGAAGAGAATTTGAACTTTTCTCCACTTTATTTAGAAAATTTACAGTTAAAGTGAAACTTTTTATCTTCATGGAAAATATTTCCAATCATAGTATAACTTTTCCTATCTTCTACGGAAAAATTTAGGACAGAACTTTAAATTTTTTTATGTCCTTTGAGAAATTAAGAATTAAAGTGGAAGCTTTTTTTTCATTTTCTTCTGTAAATTTCAGAATTGAGCTAACTTTTTCTCTTCTTTAAGAAAATTCATTAGAGAACTTGAACAGTTTTGCACTTCTTCGAGAAAACTCAAAATTAAAGTATAGCTTCTTATCGTCGTGTCGAATACTCACGATCAAAATATAACTTTTTTCTACCTTCTACGAAAAATTTGGAACAGAACTTTAAATTTTTTCATCTCTTTGAGAAAATCGGAACTGAAATTAAGAAAATTTAGAATAAAAGTGAAACTTTTTATCTTCATAGAAAATATTCACAATCATAGTATAACTTTTCCTATCTTCTATGGAAAAACTTAGAACAGAACTTTATGTCTTTGAGAAATTAAGAACTGAATTGGAAGCTTTTTTTCATTTTCTTTGGTAAAATTCAGAATTGAGCTAAATTTTCTCTTCTTGAAAAAAATTCAGAAGAGAACTTGAACATTTTTGCACTTCTTCAAGAAAACTCAGAATTAAAGTGGAGCTCCTTATATTCATGGCTAATATTTACGATCAAAGTATAACTTTTTCTATCTTCTATGAAAAATTTTGGAACAGAACTTTAAATTTTTTATCTCTTTGAGAAAAATTGGAACTGAAGTGGAACCTTTTTATTTTCGTGGAAAAATTTAGAATTGATCTGTAACTAATTCCTTTTCATTGAGAAAATTCAGAAGATAACTTGAACTTTTCTTCCCTTCATTGAGAAAATTTAGAATTAAAGTGAAACTTTTTATCTTCATGGAAAATATTCTCAATCATAGTATAACTTTTCATATCTTACACGGAAAAATTTAGAACAGAACTTAATATTCTTATGTCCTTTGAGAAATTATGAATTAAAGTCGAAGCTTTTTTTTTCATTTTCTTTGGTAAAATTCAGAATTGAGCTAACTTTTTCTCTTCTTTAAGAAAATTCAGAAGAGAACTTGAACATGTTTACACTTCTTCGAGAAAACTCTGAATTATAGTGGCGCTCCTTATCGTCATGGCGAATATTCACAATTAAAGTATAACTTTTTTTCTATCTTCTTTGTAAAATTTGGAACAGAACTTTAAATTTTTTCATCTCTTTGAGAAAAATTGGAACTGAAATTTAGAAAATTTAGAATTAAAGTGAAATTTTTATCTTTATGGAAAATATTCACAATCATAGTAAAGCTTTTATCTTCTACGGAAAAGTTTTGAACTGAACTTTAAATTTTTTATGTCTTTGAGAATTTAAGAACTGAAGTGGAAGCTTTTTTTTCATTTTCTTTGGTAAAATTCAGAATTGAGCTAACTTTTTCTCCTCTTTAAGAAAATTCAGAAGAGAACTTGAACATTTTTGCACTTCTTCGAGAAAACTTAGAATTAAAATGGAGCTCCTTATCTTCATGGCAAATATTCACGATCAAAGTATAACTTTTTTCTATCTTATACGAAAAATTTGGAACAGAACTTTAGATTTTTTCATCTCTTTGAAAAAAATCAGAACTGAAATTTAGAAAATTAGAATTAAAGTGAAACTTTTCATCTTCATGGAAAATATTCACAATAATAGTATAACTTTTCCTATCTTCTACGGAAAAATTTAGAACAGAACTTTAATTTTTTTTTTGTGTTTGAGAAATTCAGAACTGAAGTGGAACCTTTTTATTTTCATGGAAAAAAATTAGAATTGATCTGTAACATATTTCTTTTTCATGGCGAAAATTTGGTGCTGGGATATACATGAAGTTTAAAAGTAATGTACGATTTCTCCGACATGTTGGATCTGAAAGTGTAATTTCAGAGAAATTCGTTAACCTTTTAGGGTTAACTTACCCTTTTAGGGATGAGCATTTAGGGTTCTCCAGCATGCTGAATCTGAAAGTGTGTTCCCTGACATGCTGAATCTGAAAGTATAATTTCATTGCGATGAACTATTCTAAAGAATAAAGACAGTTGAGGCTTAAGATATTTATTGCTTAAACATTTTTAAAAAATTTTGAAAAAATAAATATTTACATAAAAGTAATACTTAAATTTCACTGTTAAACATCCACAGACGTGGATTCCGTGATATAGAATACTTTTTACCATGTCTTATGCACTTATGACGATCAGGTATGTCCCTAGGTAACCACTGTGCGAAGAACCTAACCTCCTCGTCAGGATGGTTATAAGTCCCTTCAAATTTAGGACACTTAAGTTCTTCTAAATTTAAAAGTGGAATCATAGGATCGCAGCTTCGAATTAAAACTTTATCTGTAGGTACATTACCCTTTACATAATGTGCTTCAACCCCGAAAAATTTGCAAATTTCACTGACTTCTTCCTAAACATTTTTCAGTTCTTGACCACTTTTATTATATTGTGTAATCACTCTATCGTAGAATCCCAGTCTGTCGATATGCCGTAATGTAGTACTCCATAAGCTCTTATCATAATCAAACAATTTATAGTACACCATCCAATGATAACAGTCAATTTCTTTAAGTTCCATTGACAATAATAAAAATACACATTCAAATATAATGCCACAGGATGATTTTTTCAAACCAATTAATTCTGTGTCATATAGTCCTATCATTCTGGAGGCTATTAATGTAATACTTAAGCAGAGAAGTACTTCGTCAAACTTTTATATCTTTGCTCGAGTTTAGAAAGACTTAAGACTAAGGAGAAGAGTCCTAAAATCATCTGAATTCATTGTGGGGATGAGTCATAGAACTCTAGGTTTCTTTTGCATGCAAATGGAAATTGTTACATAACTCCTAATTTCCAGAACTTAAAACAATGTATGAAACATGAAAATTGTTACGTAACTTAGCTTTTAAAATATTACATGTTTGTTAATATCATATATCTCCCGCTTTTTAATAGATACTAATAGACAACTATTTAGACAACTATATATAATAATAGACAACATTTTAAGTGTTTGTGGTGGTAGCGTGCTCTAAAATTATGGAACTATAACAAAGTAATGTATAGTATATTTTTAATGAAGTAATGACATGTAGAGTATTAATATAAAAATATATTTCATATATTGTTATACATTATTAACTTTATGGAAGAACTTTAGACATTCTGAATCTGCATCATAAAATAATTCATCGTGCCCTCTAATGATAGTGCCCTCTGTAGACATATCCATCTTGTCTTTGTCTCTCCTTTATATCTTTCTTTTCTGCTATATCAAACCTCCTTTTGTGAGCTTCCCTGTGCTCCTGATCTTCCTTGTAATGGAGAGGATGACCATTGTCTATATTGTTTCTTGTGATAATTGTCACTCTCTTCAATTGCAGAAACTGATGAGCTAAAAATTCTCCTTCTCATTTCACATAGATTGTCATCTTCTATTACATTTCCCATGATTTCTAAATTTGCTGCATTACTCTCATACGAACTACTGAAGTCATGATAGTGGCCCTTACAAATTGCACACTCACAATAAAATGATATTTCTAACTCTACACTTTGATCCATGTTATAATCTGCTATGTTGTTGTTTGATGTAACTTTAGTTCTCAAAGAGGAAATCCGAATGGTGTCGATAATCGGCCATAGAGTACCACAGGGAAGCCACGTCGTGTCTATGAGGAAGCATAGTGTACTATTGGTACAGCCGCAAGCATATTTCGTGTCATTTTAAGGTTTACAAAAAAATTTCTAAGTCCAATAAAATTCAGTCCAAAAAAAGTGCTACTACAAACATTATTTTTCTAATAGTAAAAGTCACGACAAAAATATCTATATCATTCTCATTTTGAATTCGAAAAATATTAAATGTGAATTTTAATGTTATAAGGATGTTTCTTGTCATTTTTTTTATATCATATTTGCAATCTTTTCTCAGGGTGTCATATGTATTTTCGAGAATACAGTTGACAAGAGCCACTTTATACGCGGCGTCGAATTTGATAGTGGGGGAGAGTTTCGTCCAAAAATCACTTGTTTTATTCAAATCTTTGTAGAGAGGATCGGAAACATTGGACATTAATGTCACATAGAAATCATTGGGCATTGTTAATGTCTTCAACTGCACCCCAAGAATCAAAATCAGAGTTGTATCCTAGCCAACGAACAAGCAACTTTCTCTTGCTCCTGTGAGTACGACTCTTTAAATATCCTTTCTATTTGATAAATTTCACTACTGTTTCTAACTTTTTGTAGTTAGTATTCATAAAAACGCCGAGAATCTCATCATCTTTGGTGTCTCGCAGCCGATTTGTTGTGGGTTCAGTGTCTGGGATTCTGGACACTTTAAAAAGTTCAGTGCTCCATAAATAATTCCTCTTTTCAAAAATTGGTGGTTCTATTAATTCGGACAGTATCGCCAACATTAAATTTCTTCACAATTTTTTTTCACTGGAATATTGCTTTAGAAAAGGATCAAATGTATTTTTTAATGCAATGGACTTCCCGAGGGCTAACATTGGATAGGGATCGATGTGGTCGTTGGTAATATATTTGTATGATTTTACCTAAATCATGAATAAAAGCAGCAGTAATATTCAGCGTGTAATAACTTGAAATTAATAGACGAATCGTTCTTATCAATGTTTAGCCAATGCAGCCTTTATCGGACTGTGACTATGATAGAGCTTTGTATTATATTTAAATAGAACCTTTTGCACATGAGGATTAACAAATTCACTACCGCGATCCGATTGAATTTTTCTATAGCAATCTTGTTCAAGAATACTTTCTAAAGCCTGAGCAACTTCAACATCTCTCTTTGATTGCAGTGGAATCGCATATGCATAGCGACTAAAGATACTGATTGCCACTAGAATATATTTGTAGGGTGTATTGTGACGCTGTTGAATCGCGTCTAGAGCTAAAAGATCAGTTTTCATTATATGCAGAGGGAAAAAGGCTTTAGTTTGTCGATATTGTTCACCACGAAGCCTAAGATTCCGATGCAGAGTGTGACTCGGTTCATTTTCTAGATTCTCTTTTGTATTTTTTAATATGCTGTCTCATATGTCAGAGGTAACTTTAGAAAGCGTCGTGGGGGAACTTAGACTTCCCACTTTACCAATATTTTCATAGACCTGTTTTAAAACTTCATCCATTTTGTACGCAAACACGTAGTGTAATGTCCACTCACCTTTTGCACTCAGAAGGGAGGTGCTTGTGACGATAAGTTGATATCAATCCGTATTCGCTTTTGTCTAATCATCGTTGGGTGTTATCAAATCATTGCTGTTGCTACTAGGAGTGCTAGTATTTTCCAAGATTGATTTAAGATCTTCTTCCTCTTCTTCTTTTTAAAATGGTGTTGTTGTTAGAGGACTAACACCCTCTACTATGTTCTCTTAATTTTTTTTTATAATTTTCCTATTACTAATAAGACTTTTGGAGAAGTTTGATGCATTTAGAAAGGTGTATAGATTATTGTCAAACGATAAAAGTCCTTTACAATTCGTAACCATATCACAAATTAAATCAAGTAAAATATAACTTTTTCCCCTGAATTATGATTCGTTTCCCTGTGTTATCAACTTGAACTTGATAATCACCATCACTTTACAACATGAGATATGTTAATGCTCTTTTAGTCTGTTCTTGATAGGTCACTTTCAATAGGTTTCCAATTGATGTCACTATGGAATTAAATTCCTTCTCCTTTGATTGCGCAGCAGAATCTTGAGGAGATGTTTGCTGTTTAGGGGGATCTGTGATGGTGATGGATCTCTCACGATAAGGTCTATTTTTGTCCACACGACACAAAGCATCTTGAAGTAAGACTAGCTTTTTATCATCGGGCAATATAATCATCATTAATAAATTTGCTTAGATTACCTTCAAAGTGTTCCACGGGTGAAAGGACAAGTTCTATTGGAGTCAATTTATAGGGTTTAGCCATCTAGAGAAAACTGTTTACAAGTCCTGCAATTATTGGCAGTAAAAGTGTAAAAAAGCTACTTCCCACTTGAAGGAGCCTTTTTCTTTAAAAAATTTTTCCTTTGTTTTTGCAAGCCAAGGCACGTGCAGTGGAACGACGTTGCTTTGTCTGTTGTCTAGCACCTTTTGGCAAGTGTACATTGCCCTCGATTAAATTTAAACAAAGTTCAGATATTAGATTAATAAATTCTTTGTCAACGCCATGTTTGAGTATGGCTTGCCTGAGTGGTGGTTTTGAAGTGCCTAGAACGGAAAATAAACGTCTATTTTTGTATAGTTTCCTCAATGACATGATGGCAACTAATAACGTTTTCTACTGTTCACCGGAAAATATACAGTAATTTCTTTGTCGAAAATATCTGTGACTACACATAGATCCTCGGGTGTATTGTGATTAAGATCTAGCAAAATGTATCCATAGGGGTTATTTTGTCGCCTGTTTGTACGCTGAAAGTAGAAATTAGGGAACACCTGGATATATTTGCTTATTGAGAGTTATTAGAGAACTTGAATCACGAACAACTCGGTAGATAATATAGATGGTGCAGGTCAAAGCAAGGGTTCTCATACACTTGCTCCGACGACACAGATTGTGTAGAAGTAGGGTTATGGAAATGTGTTCATGATGAGAGGGAACGGTAAGCAGTTGTAGCATTTCTTGTGAGAACTTTTCAATCGATTCAGCTAAATCATCAAAAATTAGCCATGAGTTTGACTCAATACTACTGAAAACATCAAGTCACTTTATGAATTGTATTGGCATGGACGTGGCAGTGGCAATAGCTTTTATTTGATCGTAGGACTCTTGCCAAACACTATAGCAATAGTAAATTTTCTTTGGTTTTTTTTTCCAAAAGCATTGTATTACAATTTTTAATTATTTTAGCTAAAAGTGTCATTTTCCCTGACATTGACGGGCCACACAGAAACGATCTGAATGGTGTTTTAAAATGATACATACTGCTGCTGCTGACAACAGTTGGACTATACAATTAACTGTAAACCATACTTGTCTAATGAATATATAATAATTTTCCCTTAGATCTACCTATTCAATAACAAGAACAAGGAAAGTATATTTTTTTCCTTTATTAACAAAAACAACTTAAAATACAGCACGAATAGCAATATTTTTTATTTATTACCAAAAAAACTTAAGTACAGCACGAAGAGCCAACACTATTTGTACAACAATAGCAACATCAACAACAATATTTTTCACTTATTGACAAAAAACATTTTAAAATACAGCATGAACAATAGCCGCACAGTTGAACCGATTTCTAGACCAAGAAGAGAAAATGAGAATCCCCCAAGGGCCCCCCTAAGGCCACCCCACTCCGGGGCTAAAGGCCAGGGCCGAAGGCCGGCTGCGGATAGGGCCCCTCTAGGGCCGTGCGGAAAGAAAAAAAACAAACTCTTTATACAATACGCGCAGCTGCAAAATGATGATGACAGTTGATAAATTGATGTTGTCTCCCCACCCACCAAGTACTATTTGAATTTAAGTTAACTTGTCCAGACCGAGTTGGTTTCGATAGTCCACACATTCAACTCGATCTGAAATTCGATAGTGGCCGTGGGGGAGTACTTTTACACCATTCTCGAGCACATAGACCTTGTCGGAGATACATGACATGGCATTATTTCCACTCTAACAGTATAGTTCCTATACTGTAGAGAGCGAATTGCTAGCACTTTGTCTCTTGGCACTAGCCAGCTATCTAAACAGTTTCTGTAGACACTAATGTCGAAATTATTTTTTTACAAAGTGTGTAGGCACCCCTTTGCACGCCTGTTTTATAGCCTTGTCGTTTGTTTCCACACAGTAAACTTTAGGACCGGGGAAAACCCCTTTGGATATTAAATAACTCCCCGTCTCCAATTTTAACATTAATAGTTGATTGGGTGCCTGGCGTTTCACTAGCTCTGGATAGAGGGACTCATTCCAGTTGGTGTAGTCCATCCGCGAGCTGATGTGCACCCCATTTTCCAAATCATTTAATAAATCCCCGGTTTTAACTTTTAACAACAGAGAATCTGTGTCCCCATAGTAAAATTGAACCTCCCCCTCCCTTGGCCATCGTAGTTTGCACACATTGTAAAAGAACGACAACATGAGTTTTTTGGGAATTTCAAGTACTGAACTATCTCCACCAATATTCTTATTCAGAACAACATTTCTGTTTTTTTTTTGTGTAGAAGTACCATATTCGGCTCTATGCTCGTGAATGTTGTAAAATTGGGATCGGCAATTATTCGGAAACATTCTTTGGGACATGTTACCACGTCACAACGTGATCTGTTTCATACGCTTTCACACATTTTTCCAAAATCTGAATTTAAAATAAGTTTGTACATTTCTTTTTCGACTTTACTTTTTGCCTGTGAGCGAATCCTGACAAAGGTGTCAATACACGTTTTCAAGTAGGGTTTCTGATCAAATTGCAGGGCCCTGTGTATTTTTGTGACCCTGAAACTATTGCTCACAATCCACCGCAATAGGACGTGGTGAACAACAATATCCTGTTTCGGGTCCAGATCTACAATTCATTTCTGTTTGGAGGGGGGTCCAATGCATGCCCATATTTTCGATCGAAGACCAATTTTATGGGATCATTGACTCCTTGGTCACAGTTCTATTCACGTAAGGAAATACAAAATATTTTACTATATCGTAAAGTTCCACTGGTATGTGTCCGTTAATTTAAAAGAACCACCCTTGTGGACCATTTTCCTCGACTGTGTGAATGTCGAGGATGTCAAAAGGATTTTCAAGCCATTTGTAATTGCAACATGGTAAACAGTAGTGAAACATTGCCGAGGGGTACAATGAGTTCATGTCAAGAAAAACTGCATTAGATTTTACACCAGTGTCTTGTCCAGTTGGATCCGTTGTTAGGACGCGATCCCCATGAAAAACATATCCCCCTCTCATCGATCTTTCTACCAATAGGTGTTGATCAACATCGGTGATCAACCCTATTTCCTCCCTACTAATTTTTAAAATTAAGTCCATGACGAGGTGCGGTGTTGAAAAATAATAGCCAATGTCTAGCCCGAACTCTGAATAAATTTGATCTGTTTTTTTGCAGACAATATTCAAAAGAGTTAACACATCACTGGCCAAGTACATTCTACAATAGTCCCAACCACTTTTACAATTACCCTTTGCCCAAACCCTCTTAGCAAATTCATATTCCTCGTCAGTGCATTCACTATTGGTATGTGACTATAGAATGCATCAATGGCAGGGAGTTTTTCCTCACTTAACCGTGCGCCAGAGCAGTAATAGTCATATGCATATATGCCTTTACAGGTCAGTAAGTCATACATTTCACTGTCTGAAAAGCGCTCTTTAAGCAGAGGGAAATTATCAAAATTGTCACTTTTCTGAACTTGAATGAGTTGACTGAGAGCCTTGGGGAAAAAACTATATGAATCTAAAAACGGATTTTATTCCAGCACGTATGACCATTATCCACTGCCTGCCATTTCAACTCTAAGAGCACTAGCTTCTCAGCAGATTTGGGAATAATATTGTAGGTAAATGATTTATTTACCCATGGACTATCTACTCCCACTCCCTCTCTGTGCACTCCCTCTCCAGCACGTGCCAAAGCTGGTAAAATAAATTTCAAATCATAATTGGAATCGTGAATGAAACCGCTATAAAAAACTGCTGGCTTACATTCACATTGCACGATTGGTGTGCTTCACCACGAAAATTAATACCCCCTGAAGATATTTCCTGCCACAAGTGATTATGGTCCCTGACTTTCCCCTTCCCCTCTATAGTCTTTTTCCTCTCAGTCCATTTCCCCTTAGTCCCCTCTGACTGTCAATGTCAATATCAGAAGGTATATCGTCTAAATTAACTCTACCACAACACTCCCCTATGAATTTACCGTATCTTTCGAGATCTTGTTCGTCGATAGCTGGTATTTCAGTGACCTGATTGTCACAAAACTCCATTGGCGGTTCATTTTGGATCATTTCATGACTTGTTTCTTCAGTTTGGTGAGAAGGTAGTGTGTGTGAATCCGATGTAACCTGTAAAGAAAATAGCTTATTTTCAAAGTGTCTAAATCACCCTATTTTAAAATTGGGTTATTAGCGAACTATATTTTCTAAATATTCAAAACATGTGTTTAAAAAACACGCTTAGTAGTAGTAGTAGTAGTAGTAGTAGTAGTAGTAGTAGCAATGTCACTATCTGTGCACACATAGTATCATTTGGTTAATTCACTGTTCCCCACTCTAACTACTCTATATATCTGAAAGTTCCAATTTAATAGCCACCCTATATGCATTAGTGATATAACATATTTACAATCTAAACGATACATAGTAGATATTGATTTTGTTCAAACAACCCCAAAAAATTTCATATTAATACTCTTTATCTGCTTTGGAAAAAAACGGGGTCTTGGTTTCAAAGGGGTAGTCTAACTCCTTCAGGTCATCTCCTGAAAATAGCTTATTTTCAATGTGTACAAACCAACCTACTTTGACCCTAGAATCACATCCGTTAATGCAAGTCTGTTATTTTCAAGATTTTCCGGAACATATGATAAAAAGAGACCGTTAAGTCCATATCTCTTATCGAATCTTTTATAACGCATCTTGACATCCATATGTTAAATGATAAAAGGTACAATCCTTGCCCTTCAAATTCACTTGCGAGACAAATCATTAGCAGAAATGAAATAAAATTAAAAAACTTACATTAAGATTTACAACTTGCATATGAAGGGATGTAGGGGCCAAATTAACTTCACTGGCATGGAGCCCTGGTCTTGAAAGCCCCAGCAACGCTTAATAGGGGGTAGACGGCAGCAACGTCACAGCCATATATATGCGGGGTACACTGAGCTGAAGGTCTTGGCCAACGACCACACTGGACAACTGATTCCCTCACAGGAGTTTTATCAGTGGTTCACGCCCTCTTGTTGGATGGGGGATATTGCTCAAAATTGTCCTTAACAAGAAATTAAATTATAGTTTTTCATTTAGAGAAAAACCGGGAATTATGGGGTAGGGGGTAAATTGTCAAATTTAGATAGTTTCGTAGGCTACAAACCCATAGCATAACGTTCGAAATGTTTTAAATCTAGAAATATAGGTATGAAAGCAAGTTCCCACTAATTAGACGTATAATTAGATAAAAAAGATCGTTAACCCAGCAAATAGGCCTAAAATTTGCGATCAGAGGTAAAAATTCTAGCCAATTTACACTTAGTATTGACTTCATGCAACCCCGCTCCCCTAAATTAAAGACATTGCTTTCTAGACATTGCTTTCATTGCTTCCTAATACTATGAAAGTTAAAAACCATAGGTTTCACGCCCCCCTGAGAATATATGAGAAACTTTATCGAAAGAAAGGTATTAATTTTGCAAATAATTCGTTTCCCTCTCTTCCATACATTTTAGAATTATGTGAACCCACAAGCTTAATCCTTTCCTTGTCTAGCTGACACCCTTGTTTTGCTAATTTAGATGTAACACGCGCGAAGGTTGTTTACAAAACCACCCCTATTGAGATGTATTCAATTACAGTTTTGTTTAAATCGCTAGTGTGAAGATTTGATGGTTTTAACGCATGATTTGAAAATTGTACTTTTTGAGTAAAAGAATAACTTCAATTGAAAGAATTAATTGGTGATGAATGGTGGAAGGAGGGGCTACATAGTGGAAAAACGAGAATATTTTGAAACAAAGTATAAAGATTTTTTTTTTTTGGGGGGGGGGAGGGTATCCTGAATTTGAATATATTGGAGGGGGCGGGGGGACTACAAAAAATGATTTTATTTGGAAAAAAACCAAAGACAATTTACTAAACATAATTCATATTATAAATTTGTGTAGCTAAAACTTCTAAATCCACAGTATTCGTTGTTTGCTCCATTATGTCTTGAAATGATATGTTACTTTAACCACAAAGCGTGTTCATTATAAACAAAATCTCAAGGCTGAATTGCGATGTAAGAGAAACCTTACGTAAATCAATTGACATAGAAAGAGACACTTTATCCTGTCCCGTTAGACTCACTCTTATCAGAAAATGATGTAAACTTCTGTTTTTACCTTCTGAGCCTCTGATTGGCCTAGAAAGAGACACGTGATCTTGTCCCGTTAGACTCGCTCTTATCTGGCAATAAAAAAACTCCCATCTGTACCTTCTGAGCCTCTGATTGATCTAGAAAAAGACACGTGGTCCTTTCCCGTTAGACTCGCTCTTATCTGGCAATGTTGTAAACTTCTGTTCGGAT
The DNA here is from genome assembly GCA_027921565.1 of Artemia sinica. Taxonomy (NCBI): domain Eukaryota; kingdom Metazoa; phylum Arthropoda; class Branchiopoda; order Anostraca; family Artemiidae; genus Artemia; species Artemia sinica. The sequence continues at coordinate 21,446,437 of CM051267.1, read as the reverse complement.
TGGATAGGCACAGAAACATCAAACAACATAACCATGAAACAACATCAATCTACATAACCAACAAACAATATAACCATCAAACAGGCCTAGAAAGAGACACGTGATCTTGTACAGTTAGATTGGTTATAGATTGCAGCAGCGGTGCCCTTCACGACCTTCTGATGCACTCCTAGGCACAGACAGGTAAGCTATCTTCTCAAGATTGGTTACGGCCTGCTTTAAGAGTCATTCGTTCAAAATCTTTGTTATTGTCACATATGCCTCAGAAGAGTCTTTGAAGAACTCATAATATATGAGTTCTTTGATAAGCTAAGAGACTCGGCTATATATTTTCATGGCAGGACATTCTGATCCTTTACTGGCGATTTAAACACCTACGTCAGTAGCCGTGAAGACGACAATAAAGGATTTTTATCCAAAACTGGATTCAATAATAGGTGCGAGCTAGGGAGAGGACTTGTGGAGTTTGCTCAACAGCACATCTAAGTCTTAGTCAATACCCTGTTGAAGCACGTACTAATGCACAGGATTACCTGGAAATCCAGAGATAGGAAGACACAATCTCAACTTGACTAAATTACAATATCTTAACGTTAGAGAAGCTCTAGAAAATAGCCCTGAAACTAACAGCGCAAAAAGAAGTTATTCCACGAAAAAGACACTATGACACCTTGAAGACAAATACAATCCTGTAACTATTCTGAGCAGTGCTTTCTAATCGCTTCAGCATTCTGGCTATGGAAGATTCCGGTTGGTCAGTGATTAATATCGAGGACGAATGAAGATTAATCAAAGATCATAGGCAAGAACGATGTTGACACAATGTTTTATTTGTTTTTTTTTCTTAGACCAGGGTACTTCATATCAGAGGAGTTGTCATAGAAATTTCGAAAAAGGATCATTCGATTAAAAATTGAAAGAACTAGTGGCCTTTTAACAGTCGAAACTGATTAAAGAGCAACTAAACCTTCCACGCCCACCATTTCCCCAAACACATCCAATCAAAATTTTAAGATAGCTATTTTATTCATCGTAGTTGAAAGGTCAGTGAATTATGTCTTTCAGGATGGCAACCCTCCGCTGCCCTCAGGACGAGGGATGTAAGTTATGCCCTGGGGGCTTATAAGTTTTTTTTTTATAGAAAGCGTTGTCGTAGAAACTTAAAAAAAATGCTCATCAAATTGGAAATTGAGAGTGCTAATGCCCTTCTTAATATTAGGAAGTGATAGGAGGGTAAATACCCCCTCACGCCCATCATTTCCCCAAAAACTTCCAACACCCCCCCTCCTATATCTCTCAGGGAAAGGATCGTAAGCTATGCCCTGGGGATATATAAGGTTTTATAGAAAGTGTGGTCATATAAACTTTGAAGAGGACTCATTTGATTGGTAATCAGAAGCTCAAGTGCTCTTTTTAAGACTCAAAGTGATCAGAGGACTGCTAACCCCTCCTCCCCCCCCAAACACACGTCGTATTGTCCTGAAATGCTTCTAGTAGAAATTTTCAGATAACCATTTTATTTAAAATAGTCCTAATGTCATATAACACGGCTTTGGGGGTTGAAACAAACCCCAAGAGCCTAGGGATAAGTGTTCCAAGTTATGCCACGGGGGCATTTAAGGTTTTTATGGAAAGGATGGTTGTATCAAATTTGGAGGAAGCTCATTTGGTTTAAAAACGGAAGTTCTAGTTTCCTTTCAAGAGTCATAAGTGATGGAGGGCATGTAGCCCCCCCCCCCCCGACTATTTCTCTTTTCACCAAAAAAATCTGATTGAAATTGTGAGATAGCAATTTTGCTCAAAATAGTTCAAAGAAAATATAACAATGTCTCTATGGTTGACACAACCCCCCAGCTCCCTGACGGTAGGGTCGAATGTCATGCCCTGCGGCAATATAAGGTTTTAACGGAATGAGTGGTCGTATAAACTTCAGATGTGGCTCATTTGATTTGGAATTGGAAGATATAGGGCCCATTTTAAGAGTTAAATCGATTATAGAAGTAGTAAGCTATCTAGTACTTTGACAAGTGATTGCGTAATATGTCTTACCACAGACATGCATCTATATACCCGACAAGTGATTGATTAATATGCTTTACCATGGTCGTTCATCTTTTACTAGAACATGCTTTTTTCTAGGTTCAATAGCCAAAACTTGACTTCCTCATATCGCAAATTCAAAGATGGTCTTTTTGTAAAAATACTGGTTTTCACCTGGAGGGCAAATAGTCATGTTTTGTTCACTATAAATAAAGATGGAATTACTCTTTCTGGATTAGTTGAAAAAAAAGAACTTAAAATAGCCCATTTATAGTTAAATTTATTCATTTTCCAATGGAGAACTCTAAAAGAATCGTGATGGTACGTAGATACATATTATTCTTGAATTGTCATAAAAATGCAGACCCTTTTCATATAGTTACATATTAATATTCTGAATAAATATCAAACGCTCATAATACTCAAAATTGTATGTTTTTTTTATTTCTTTATGTATCGTATTTAAAATATGTATTATGATACTCATTCAGATATAGGCTATCTGGTTTAAAATGCTTTTTTAAGTATTTCTCAGAAATATCACACTTTTAAGACTAGATTCTCTGCCGTCTGGCTTTCAGCGAACTTAGCAATTATCAATGCAAAATTCAAGCGCTTTGTACCAGCTGTTCAGGTATATTGACTAAACGGAGTTCTTAACTAGCTTGCGAAATAACTAATACGTTCGTAATTGAAAAAGACGTACCATTTTCTCTTTTATAGTTTGTTAGGGTTTGGTATTGTGGAGTTGAGGGGGCAGCGCTCCTCATTAACATTCTGAATAAATAATAGACGAAATAAATGATCAAAATTGTGTTATTTTTTTCATACATCGTATTAAAAATATATCTTGTTTAGGCTCCATCTAGGACTGTCGTTCTTTTTTCTATGTGTTTTAAGATGATTGAAATTTAGGCCTATAGGGTTATAAGTTACATAGTGAAAAAACTTAAAATAATTTTTATTCTAGGACACTGATGATCAAACCCCCGACCAAAAGCGAATGAAGTTACATTTCGCCCCTGACAACACTGACAGGCACCTAATGCAATCTTTGAACTCGATGAGGCCAACTGTAAATCCATTACGCATCCCGTTCAGATGGACAAGGGGTTTTTAATGACCTCCCTGCAATTTCTAACGTAATTCCATTTATCAAATAACCCCTATATTTTTATTTAGGCTTATAAAACACTCACAATTTTGCAAATTACTTTTTTATACAAGTTGCGTATTATTTAACTTTCAAGCCTTGATTAGTCATAGATGGCTTACATGTGTCAAAGTTTAAAAAAATAATCCAAAAAGCCGATCAGCGTGCATCTGGACCAGCTGGAATGGTTCTAGGTATAGTAAGCCTTGCATTCAAACCCGTCTTAGATTCTGGATTTATGTACGCAAGAGAGACATATTTTACATTGGAATTTAAGGAAAATTGATATTTTTCATTCGCGCGTTTTTTTAAAAAACTAACGTTAAAAAACTCTAGTTTTACAATTAAGAGACAAAAAGGGGAAGATATTCTGAAACTATTACAATAATTTAGTAAATCGTTTCCTTCTATGATTAGGGTTAATAAGACTCTTTCGAGGTTTACTTGTAAACAATATACTATACAGGAAAACCTGCCTTAAGGCACTTGCCATGAAATCTATTTAGTGGTGATTTTAATTAACCAAACTCAACGAAACGAATGTTGTTTGCTCCGTTAATAATTTCTAGTCAGCTAGTTGTATGCGCGCGTGTGTATTTACTCAAGAGCTAATTGATGAAGAAAAAAAAAAATCAATCATATAGGGCTTTAACTTTGATATATGACTTTAGGTACTTATTTAGTAACCGGTAAACATGTGACTAGAAGTGCATTGAAATGCTTTAGGAAATAGGACTGTTGTTCTTTTTTCTATGTGTTTTAAGATGATTGAAATTTAGGCCTATAAGGTTATAAGTTACCTAGTGAAAAACTGAAATTAATTTTATTCTGGGACACTGATGATCAAACCCCCGACCAATAGCGAACGAAGTTAGATGTCGCCCCTGACAACACTGACAGGTACCTAATACAATGTTTGAACTCGATGAGGCCAACAGTAATCCGTTACGCATCCCGTTCAGATACACAAGGGGTTTCTAATGACCTACCTGCAATTTCTAACGTAAGTCCATTTATCAAATGACCCCATATTTTTATTTAGGTTTTTAACACACTCACAATTTTGCAAATTCCTTTTTAACACAAGTTGCATATAATTTAACTTTCAAGCCTTGAATAGTCATAGGTGGCCTCCATGTGGCATAGTTAAAAAAAAATAATAGTAGAAACCAGATTAGCTTGCTTGTATTTACTCAAGGGGCTAATTATTGAAGAAAAAAGAGTACTGGGCGTGAAAGAAAAATAGGTTATCGCTTCCTAGTGAGGTAATGGCAACTCCATGACAGATATTTTGTTTATCGTACTTCCATTTATTTTATTGGCATTAGCCAAAAAACCTTATGTTGTGTATGCCTACCAACTAGTAAATATGTATCGGGGTTTTTTCTGCTCAATTATTTTCAGTGAAATTAATATCATAAAAAATGGCAAAATATCAAATTTATAGAGCTCTCTTTGGCTACTTTACACGGGTGAAGTGGGCATGTATTTAGCCGATATAATGCTAGAAGGGAAATTAAGTTTTGACGAGGTGAAAAATTTTCACAGTTTTTTATGTTAAAAAATAGTGGATATTTCACATGTAAAATAAACCCTGTTTTTTATAGATTGAGATCTGCCAATTACCGCCACTATCAGCAGCTCAAGAAGCACTTATATGCAGTGAACCTGTGGCAATCATTACACCACCAGTGAAGTTTTAGAGATGCTGATGATACTTTAGTTCTTGATAATATGGAGTAGGAAAGTGGCTTTCTAAATGATTGTTTTGGGGATATGGCCAGCCTAGACGATTTAAGTTTTGATATAGATATGGTTTTGGACCCAGAATGGACAAGAAGGTTTATGAATGAGTATTTGGGTGATGTTAGCACAAGTGCATCTAAACCGGGTTCTCATAAAGAAATTCCGTTACAGGACAATACAGGCTGGCTAGATCAATTATTCCCAAATAACCTGGAAGGCATACTAAGTGAATAGGGTGATTCTATACCATGGGTAACTAATGCAATTCAACAGACTAGGGGTGGTGCTATTGATGATTCTATAATACCCCCCACCATTGAGGTTAACGATAGTAGTAATAGTAGTGAAACATTGCCCCTATAAACATTTACACTTCCAGATTTTTTCCTTTCTAACTCTGCCTTGCACCATACAAATGTCTACTGCGCAAAATTCGGTGACCCCTTTAACTCCTTAATGTCAGGGGATATAATAACACACACCCTGGATATTACTCATTTATATGTTAACAGCATTCGAGCCCTTCTTGAATAACAGATGCGGGTGTGGGGAGGGAGGTACAGTTTAAAAGTATCAAGCGCACTAAAAAAAATGTCTAAATGAAAATGCGAGCGAGCTCTCTTCAAAATACTTGCATAAAGAGATGTTAGCAATTCGCCCGAATTTATCAAATTATGAGAAGGTTTTTTTAGATTGGGTAAGTAGCATTGTGACTAAACTAGATAATTATAACGAGGGGGGTAGTTGGTCGATTGTTACCAATGAAAATAAAAAAAAAGCTTTCATTTCAGTTCTTAATTTCTCAAAGACATAAAAAATTCAAAGTTCTGTTCCAAATTTTTCAGTAGAAGATAGGAAAAGTTATATTATGATTGTGATTATTTTCCATGAAGGTGAAAATTTTCACTTTAATTCTTAATTTTCTTGAATTCAGTTCCGATTTTTCTCAAAGAGATGAAAAAATTTCAAGCTCTGTTCCAAATTTTTCATAGAAGATAGAAAAAGTTATACTTTGATCGTGAATATTCGCCATGAAGATAAGGAGCTCCACATTAATTTTGTGTTTTCTCGAAGAAGTGTGCAACATGTTCAAGTGCTGTTCTGAATTTTCTTAAAGAAGAGAAACAAAGTTAGCTCAATTCTGAATTTTACCAATGAAAATGAAAAAAGCTTCCATTTCAGTTCTTAATTTCTCAAAGACATAGAAAAATTCAAAGTTCAGTTCTAAATTTTTCCGTAGAAGATAGGAAAAGTTATACTATAATTGTGATTATTTTCCATGAAGATAAAAAGTTTCACTTTAATTCTAAATTTTCTTAAATTCAGTTCCGATTTTTCTCAAAGAGATGAAAAAAATTAAAGTTCTGTTCCAAATTTTTCACAGAAGTTAGAAAAAGCTTTACTTTAATCGTGAATATTCGCCATGAAGATAAGGAGCTCCACTTTAATTCTGAATTTTCTCGAAGAAGTGCAAAATGTTCAAGTTTTCTTCTGAATTTTCTTAAAGAAGAGAAAAAAAGTTAGCTCAATTCTGAAATTTACCAATGAAAATGAAAAAAAAGCTTCCACTTCAGTTCTTAATTTCTCCAAGACATAAAAAATTTAAAGCTCAGTTCTAAATTTTCCCGTAGAAGATAGGAAAAGTTAAACTATGATTGTGATTATTTTTCATGAAGATAAAAAGTTTCACTTTAATTCTAAATTTTGTTAAATTCAGTCCGATTTTTCTCAAAGAGAAGAAAAAATTTAAAGTTCTGTTCCAAATTTTCCATAGAAGATAGAATAAGTTATACATTAATCGTGAATATTCGCCATGAAGATAAGGAGCTCCACTTTAATTCTGAGTTTTCCTGAAGAAGTGCAAAATGCGCGAGTTCTCTTCTGAATTTTCTTAAAGAAGAGAAAAAAATTAGCTTAATTCTGAATTTTACCAATGAAAATGAAAAAAAAGCTTCCATTTCAGTTCTTAATTTCTCAAAGACATAAAAAATTTAAAGTTCTGTTCAAAATTTTTCCGTAGAAGATGGGAAAATTTATACTATGATTGTGATTATTTTCCATGAAGATAAAAAGATTCACTTTAATTCTAAATTTTGTTAAATTCAGTTCCGATTTTTCTCAAAGAGATGAAAAAATTTAAAGTTCTGTTCTAAATTTTTCATAGACGATAGAAAAAGTTATACTTTGATCGTGAATATCCGCCATGAAGATGAAGAGCTCCACATTAATTCTGAGTTTTCTCGAAGAAGTGCAAAATGTTCAAGTTCTCTTCTGAATTTTCTTAAAGTAGAGAAAAAAGCTAGCTCAATTCTGAATTTTACCAATGAAAATGAAAAAAAAGCTTCCACTTCAGTTCTTAATTTCTCAAAAACATAAAAAATTTTAAAGTTCAATTCTAAATTTTTCTGTAGAAGATAGGAAAAGTTATACTATGATTGTGATTATTTTCCATGAAGATAAAAAGTTTCACTTTAATTCTAAATTTTCTTAAATTCAGTTCCGATTTTTCTCAAAGAGATGAAAAAATTTAAATTTCTGTTCCAAATTTTTCATAGAAGATAGAAAAAGTTATACTTTGATCGTGAATATTCGCCATGAAGATAAGGAGCTCCACTTTAATTCTGAGTTTTCTCGAAGAAGTGCAAAATGTTCAAGTTCTCTTCTGAATTTTTTTAAGAAGAGAAAAAAGTTAGCTCAATTCTGAATTTTACCAATGAAAATAAAAAAAGCTTCTATTTCAGTTCTTAATTTCTCAAAGACATAAAAACTTTAAAGTTCTGTTCTAAATTTTTTCGTAGAAGATAGGAAAAGTTATATTATGATTGTGATTATTTTTCATGAAGATGAAAATTTTCACTTTAATTCTAAATTTTCTTGAATTCAGTTCCGATTTTTCTCAAAGAGATGAAAAAATTTCAAGCTCTGTTCCAAATTTTTCATAGAAGATAGAAAAAGTTATACTTTGATTGTGAATATTCGCCATGAAGATAAGGAGCTCCACTTTAATTCTGAGTTTTCTCGAAGAATTGCAAAAATGTTCAAGTTCTCTTCTGAATTTCTTAAAGAAGAGAAAAAGTTAGCTCAATTCTGAATTTTACCAAAGAAAATGAAAAAAAGCTTCCGCTTTAGTTCTTAATTTCTCAAAGACATAAAAAATTTAAAGTTCAGTTCTAAACTTTTCCGTAGAAGATAGGAAAAGCTTTACTATGATTGTGAATATTTTCCATGAAGATAAAAAGTTTCACTTTAATTCTAAATATTCTAAATTTCAGTTCCAATTTTTCTCAAAGAGATGAAAAAATTTTAAAGTTCTGTTCCAAATTTTTCATAGAAGATAGAAAAACTTATACATCGATCGTGAATATTCGCCATGAAGATAAGGAGCTCCACTTTAATTCTGAGTTTTCTCGAGTTAGGTTAGGTATAAATAAATATTAATAAATAAATAGAAACATTTTCTCCGTGTTTAAGTTAGGTTATGTTAGGTTATCTTATCATGAGTGCTCATGATAAGCTAACCTAACCTAACTTAAACATGGAGAAATGTTTCTATTTATTTATCAATATTTATTTTACCTATCCTAACCTAACCTATAGTTTTGGAGGTTAGATAAACGAGCTTGAAAGATTGTCTTTAATAATAGAACGACGCACTCATTTTCTAATTTAAAAATTTGAGGGGTAAATCCATAAGACAAAGGAGCTAAAATTTAATTTAAAATTTAGAACAGAACTTTAAATTTTTCATCTCTTTGAGAAAAAAACAAAACAGAAGTGGAACTTTTTTATTTTCTTGGAAAAATTAGAAGAGAACTTGAATATTTTGCACTTCATTGAGAAATTTTGGAATGAAAGTGGAACTTTTTATCTTCATGGTGAATATTCACGATCAAAGTATAACTTTTTTCTATCTTCTACGAAAAATTTGGAACAGAACTTAAAAATTTTTCATCTCTTTGAGAAAAATTGGAACTGAATTTAAGAAAATTTAGAATTAAAGTGAAACTTTTTATCTTCATGGAAAATAATCACAATCATAGTACAATTTGTCCTATCTTCTACGGAAACATTTAGAACTGAACCTTAAATTTTTTATGTCTTTGAGAAATGAAGAACTGTAGTGGAAGCCTTTTTTCATTTTCATTGGTAAATTTCAGAATTGAGCTAACTCTTTCTTTTCTTTAAGAAAATTCCGAAGAGCACTTGAACATTTTGCACTTCTTCAAGAAAACTCAGAATTAAAGTGGAGCTCCTTATCTTCATGGTGAATATTCACGATCAAAGTATAACTTTTTTCTATCTTCTAAGAAAAATTTGGAACAGAACTTTAAATTTTTTATGCCTTTGAGAAACTAAGAACTGCAATGGAAGTTTTTTTTCATTTTCATTGGTAAAATTCAGAATTGAGCCAGCTTTTTTCTCTTCTTTAAGGAAATTCAGAAGAGAACTTGAACATTTTGCACTTCTTCGAGAAAACTCAGAATTAAAGTGGAGCTCCTTATCTTAATGGTGAATATTCAAGATCCAAGTATAACTTTTTCCATCTTCTATGAAAAATTTGGAACAGAACTTTCAATTTTTTCTTCTCTTTGAGAAAAATTGGAACTGAATTTAAGAAAATTTAGAATTAAAGTGAAACTTTTTATCCTCATGGAAAATAATCACAATCATAGTATAACTTTTCCTATCTTCTACGGAAAAATTTAGAACAGAACTTTAAATTTCTTATGTCATTTAGAAATTAGAACTGAAATGGAAGCTTTTTTTCATTTTCATTGGTAAAATTAAGAACTGAGCTAACTTTTTTCTCTTCTTTAAGACAATTCAGAAGAGAACTTGAACATTTTGCACTTCTTCGAGAAAACTCAGAATTAAAGTTGAGCTCCTTATCTTCTTGGCGAATATTCACGATCAAAGTGTAACTTTTTCTATCTTCTATGAAAAATTTGGAACAGAACTTTAAATTTTTTCATCTCTTTGAGAAAAATCGGAACTGAATTTAAGAAAATTTAGAATTAAAGTGAAACTTTTTATCTTCATGGAAAATAATCACAATCATAGCATAACTTTTCCTATCTTCTACGGAAAAATTTAGAACTGAACTTTAAATTTTTTATGTCTTTGAGAAATTAAGAACTGAAGTGGAAGCTTTTTTCATTTTCATTGGTAAATTTCAGAATTGAGCTGACTTTTTTTCTCTTCTTTAAGAAAATTCAGAAGAGAACTTGAACATGTTGCACTTCTTCGAGAAAAAAAGAATTAAATTCGAGATCCTTATCTTCATGGCGAATATTCACGATCAAAGTATAACTTTTTCTATCTTCTATGAAAAATTTGGAACAGAGCTTCAAATTTTTTTCATCTCTTTGAGAAAAATCGGAACTGAATTTAAGAAAATTTTGAATTAAAGTGAAACTTTTTATCTTCATGGAAAATAATCACAATCATAGCATAACTTTTCCTATCTTCTACAGAAAAAGTTAGAACTGAACTTTAAATTTTTTATGTCTTTGAGAAATTAAGAACTGTAATGGAAGCTTTTTTTTTCATTGGTAAAGTTCAGAATTGAGCAAGCTTTTATTCTGATCTTTAAGAAAATTCAGAAGAGCACTTGAACATTTTGCACTTTTTCGAGAAAACTCAGAATTAAAGTGAAACTTTTTATCTTCATTGAAAATAACTACAATCATAGTATAACTTTTCCTATCTTCTACGGAAAAATTTAAAACTGAACTTTAAATTTTTTATGTCTTTGAGAAATTAAGAACTGAAGTGGAAGCTTTTTTCATTTTCATTGGTAAATTTCAGAATTGAGCTAAAATTTTGTCTCTTCTTTAAGAAAATTCAGAAGAGAACTTGAACATTTTGCACTTCTTCGAGAAAACTCAGAATTAAAGTGGAGCTCCTTATCTTCATAAAGAATATTCACGATCAAAGTATAACTTGTCCTATCTTCTATGAAAAATTTGGAACAGAACTTTAAATTTTTTCATCTCTTTGAGAAAAATCGGAACTGAAAAGTAAAGTTGTGGGTGAAAAAGATGAGTACTTCAACTTGTAAAATTGGTTTAGGAAGGATATTAAGAAAAGAACTTTTTCTGAAAAGATATAATAAAGCCTTTTGAAAAGTATTGCTTGATGTAGGGGTATGCAAAAGCCGTAAAGAAAATTTGTGGGTGAAAAAGATGAGTACTTCAAGTTGTAAAATTGGTTTAGGAAGGATATTAAGAAAATAACTTGTTCTGAAAAGATATAATAAAGCCTTTTGAAAAGTATTGCTTGATGTCAGGGTATGTAAAAAAATTCGTAAAGTAAAGTTGTGGTGACAAGGATGAGTACTTCAACTTGTAAAATTGGTTTAGGAGGGACATTACGTAAAGAACTTGTTCTGAAAAGATATAATAAAGCCTTTTGAAAGTATTGTTTGGTGTTGGGGTGTGCAAAAAGCCATAAAGTAAAGTTGTGGGTGAAAAGGATGAGTACTTCAAGTTGTAAAATTGGTTTAGGAGGGACATTAAGAAAGGAACTTGTTCTGAAAAGATATAAAAACGCCTTTTGAAACTATTGCTTGGTGTCGGGGTATTCAAAACGAAAATAACTTGTTCTTAAAAGATATAATAAAGCCTTTTGAAAGTATTGCTTGGTGTTGGGGTATGTAAAAAGCCGTAAAGTAAAGTTGTGGGTGGAAAGGATGAGTACTTCAAGTTGTAAAATTTGTTTAGGAAGGACATTATGTAAAGAACTTGTTCTGAAAAGATATAATAGAGCCTTTTGAAAGTATTGCTTGATGTTGGGGTACTCAAAAAGCCATAAAGTAAAGTTGTCGTGAAAAGGATGAGTACTTCAAGTTGTAAAATTGATTTAGGAAAGGACATTAGGGAAAGAACTTGTTATGAAAAGATATAATAGAGCCTTTTGAAAGTACTGCATGATGTTGGGGTATTCAAAAAAGCCGTAAAGTAAAGTTTTGGGTGAAAAAGATGAGTACTTCAAGATGTAAAATTGGTTTAGGAAGGACATTACGTAAAGAACTTGTTCTGAAAAGATATAATAAAGCCTTTTGAAAGTATTGCTTTTTGTGTTGGGGTATGTAAAAACCGTAAAGTAAAGTTGTGGGTGGAAAGGATGAGTACTTCAAGTTGTAAAATTTGTTTAGGAAGGACATTATGTAAAGAACTTGTTCTGAAAAGATATAATAGAGCCTTTTGAAAGTATTGCTTGATGTTGGGACATTCAAAAAGCCATAAAGTAAAGTTGTGGTGAAAAGGATGAGTACTTCAAGTTTTAAAATTGATTTAGGAAAGGACATTAGGGAAAGAACTTGTTCTGAAAAGATATAATAGAGCCTTTTGAAAGTACTGCATGATGTTGGGGTATTCAAAAAAGCCGTAAAGTAAAATTATGGGTGAAAAAGATGAGTACTTCAAGTTGTAAAATTGGTTTAGGAAGGACATTACGTAAAGAACTTGTTCTAAAAAGATATAATAAAGCCTTTGAAAAGTATTGCTTGGTGTTGGGGTATGCAAAAAGCCGTAAAGTAAAGTTGTGGGTGAAAAAGATGAGTACTTCAAGTGTAAAATTGGTTTAGGAAGGACATTACGTAAAGAACTTGTTCTGAAAAGATATAATAGAGCCTTTTTGAAAAGTATTGCTTGATGTTGGGGTATGCAAAAAGTCGTAAAGTAAAGTTGTGGTGAAAAGGATGAGTACTTCAAGTTGTAAAACTGGTTTAGGAAAGGACATTACGTAAAGAACTTGTTCTGAAAAGATATAATAAAGCCTTTTGAAAATTATTGTTTGATGTTGGGGTGTGGAAAAAGTCGTAAAGTAAAGTTGTGGGTGAAAAAGATGAGTACTTCAATTTGTAAAATTGGTTTAGGAAGGAGAGTACGTAAAGAACTTGTTCTGAAAAGATATAATAAAGCCTTTTGAAAAGTATTGCTTGATGTTCGTGTGTGCAAAAAGTCGTAAAGTAAAGTTGTGGTTGAAAAGGATGAGTACTTCACCTTGTAAAATGGGTTTAAGAGGAGTATTAAGAAAGGAACTTGTTCTCTGAAAAGATATAATAAAGCCTTTTGAAATGTGGGGGGCCCCTTCTGTGTCTCAAGTGCACAAAAAAAGTAAAAAAAAGACCCGGAGGGCCTTTGGGGGCCCGGGGAGGGGCATTTGGGGGCCCGGGGGGCCTTTGGGGTCTGGGGGCCCAGAGGCCCTTTGGGGGCCCGGGGGGATTGGGCCCTTTGGGGTTGGGGTAGGGGACCTCACAACACTGTTCAAATGGAGCTTGTGTATTATACCGACCACGGAGTTTCACCCAAATCATCTTCTAAAATGTCTCAAACTGTTTCGCATAAATCATCTTCTAAAATATCTCAAACTGTTTCGCCTAAATCATCTTGTAAAATGTCTCAAACGGTTTCGCCCAAATAATCCCCTGAAAGTAATTTCTGCGTGTTCTTTTGTTTTGGCATCCCTGCGCTGTCACATTTGATATTCCCATGAAAAAATTCCCGCGTTAATCTCTTCATCTCTAATGTGTTCCAAGCTACACTATTAAGGTTTCGAAAGAATATTAATTCCAGCATTTATCACTAAGCCTAATGACCAGAGAAGCCATATTTAAAAAATAGAATATTAATTTATTTCTGTCACTAAAGACCATTTATCTCTGAGACCTAAAGACCAAAGAAGCCATATTGTTTCTTAATTCCCCTTTCGTGGATCAATAATTCCCCTCGATTAGGCAAATCCATTTCTCAGAAATCTAGTTCCCTTAGGTGTCATTGACCCGTTAGTGGATCGATAATCCACGAATAATTATAACCTGTCAGCTTTAGACTCAATTATAGATGGCAGCACATGTGTTCTCGTAGTATCTATTGGGGCCTCCCTACTGCTGAATAGATTAATTTGGAATTTTCAGGAAATGATAAGGGAGATGATCAATTGACCAAAAAGGCAATATTTGCACGCTACTACAACTACAACTTCTGCTGCTTCTACTGCTACCAAAAGTACTATTATTACTACCCCTACTATCACTAATGCTACTACTTTTTTTAACGAGCAATACTAAGGCTGAGGATATTGAAAAAAAATATCGGAGGAATCGTTAAGGGGAAAGTTGAACTAAATCAAAACATAATATTTGTATACAGATTCCTGATATGGGCGCATCAGCAATGTTTTTGGAACAGCTTATTAAACAGTTCGTGGTAATGAAATGTAAGTAAGGAGCGACCCGGCTCAATAGTAACCGAAACTCTAAAAACCGGAATTTTGATACCCATAGATACATCAATAGAATCACATTTTTATTCTGATTTCAAATTTATAAGTTTCATTAAGTTTAGTCCCATCAAAAGTTAACCGCCTGAGAAAATTTGCCTTATTTTCGGAAAAAGGGGAAAATGCCCCCTAAAAGTCATAGAACTTTAATGAAAATACACCATCGGATTCAGCGTATCGGAGAACCTTACTGTAGAAGTTTCAAGGTCCTATCTGCAAAACTGTGGAATTTTATATCTTTTTTTGTCAGAAGAAAGATCACGGATGCGTGGTTATTTTTTTTAAATTTATTTATTATTAATTTTTTTATATTTCCCTAGGGGTGATCGTATCGATCCAGTAGTCCTAGAATATCGTAAAAGGGCTTATTTCAACGGAAATCAAAAGTTCTAGTGCCCTTTTAAGTGACCAAAAAAGTGTAGGGCAACTTGGGCCCCTCCCACGCTCATTTTTTCCCCGAAGTCACCCAATCAAAATTATGAGATAGCCATTTTGTTGAGCATAGTCGAAAATCTAATAAATATGTCTTTAAGAATGACTGAATCCCCCACAGTTCCCGTTGGAAGGGCTGCAAGTTATGAACTTTGCCCATTGTTTACATATAGTATTGTTTAATGGGAAGTATAAGGACTTTTCAGGAGGGATTTTTTCTGTTTGGGAGGGGGGTTTAAGGGAGGGGTTACGGGGGAGGATTCTTCCATGGATGACGTTTCTTTGGGGGAAGGGACATTTCTATGAAGGGGGAGCCGAATTTCCCATCATTATTTAAAAAAACGATCAGAAATTAAATTAAAAAACAAGTTTTTTCAACTGAAAGTAAGAAGCAACATTAAAACTTAAACAAACAGAAATTAATACGTATATGAGGGGGTTCGCCCCCTAGTCAATACCTCGCCCTTTTCGCTGAAATTTTTTTGTACTTTCAAAAGAGCTATCTATTCTAACTAACCGGCCTTTGTGATTCAGGGGTTTGTGATTCGAACAAAATTCGAACTTTAGCGTAAAGAGTGAGGTATTAACTAGGGTGGCAAACTCCCTAATATACGTAAGAAAAACATACAAATATAGAAGTTTGCTACGTAAGTTAATTCGTAAGTTACGTCATAACAATATTTCAAGGAAACCATTTAGCTAAAAAAAGTAAAATTAATAAGCAAATTTTGTTTTAATTATTCATATACGGTGAGCCAAAATCAAAGCTGCATTAAATCAAAAACGTTCAGAAATTAAATAAAAAAACTAATTTTTTTAACTGAAAGTAAGGAGCAACATTAAAACTTAAAACGAACAGAATATAGGAAGGGGCTGTCCCCTCCTCATCGCTTGCTCTTTACGCTAAGAAATAGCTGTATAGTTGATTTTTTTTTTTCTATACAAAAGTACTTTTTTCTAATAATTTTTGATACTCAGTCAACAGTTAATGGTGTTATGAACCTGCTAGTAGTATCTATGTCTCTGAAAATTCCTTTTCTTACATCTCTGACATTTTAACAAACATTCTAAACGTTTGACTTGCTAGCGTACCCTAACAATAATGGTAATATAACAAACTAATTCATAAAATATTTTTATTGTAATAACATCATGTTGAATATTAACATAAGAATATGTTACATAAATTATTATACATTATTAATATCATTGAGAAACTTAGCAGAAATAATATAAATACGACAAACGGGTGTATGGCCAGTAAATGTAAACGAAGACAAAAAACGAATATTTCGTCCGTATCAAATAAGGCGTCACCAGCGTAGACAAAAAAACTAAAATTAAAAAATGTACATACAACTAAAACAGACTCACCTAAAAATATAATATACAATTGATTAAAATTTACAATTTGAAGCTACCTTCGTGAAACCACATCACAAAAGTAACTGCGTTTTGTCTACATTTTTTAGTTTTAGTTTATTATTTTTGTCTACGCTGAAGATGCCTTGTTTGAAACGGGCGAAATATTCGTTTTTTTTTCTTCGTTTTTATTTACTGTCCATAGACCCGTTTGTCGTATTTATATTTTTTTTCTGTCATGACTGGCCAGTTCAGCTTTAGATATTTTATTCATTGAAGAACTTAAGACATTTTGAATCTGCTCCATAAAATTTTTCATCATGTTCTCTCTTGATAGTGTAGCTACTCTCTTCTCTAAATTCGTAACCAGTAGAACAATCATTATTCCATTTTGAGTCATACACAATTTTTACTGGGATGTAAACTACAGGTTCAATATGTGTTTCATCTTTGATATTATAAGGTTTATTTGGTATTTGATCAATAGTAGTAAATAATATTCACTTGCGCCTTATTTTCCATCCATTTATCTTTACATTCATCAGTGATACTGTCTGCCAATGTCCTTTTTATTTTGCTAGCGATTTCACTGTCTATTTTCACATTGTTTTTACACAGGTAACAGTTTTGGCACGTAGACAAGACATGATTTATTAAATTAGTGCAGCAGTTGGCCTTTCTTTTCCCCTTTGCTTCCAATTGAATAGTAATACCAGAACCATGGCAATAGGATCTATCAACAGGTAACGTGTTACCAGAACCAGTAGAAAGAAGTTGACCATCTTCATCAACTATTATTTTTATGTTGGCATTCTCTTTTCGCAGTATCATCTCTGTTGCTCTCACTCTAGAATATCCACCATCATTTTTTTTGTATGGTTTCGGTAGTCCAAAGAAACTTAGCTTTTCGCTGTCATGACCACGCACAAATACATTTCCAATAAGATATCCATTCATGCTTGTTTCATAGTTCAAATATAAATAATTGTCAGAATTCAACGCAACAATGATTTTATCATGTGTACACACTTTCTTTGAATAATTCATATTCACTTTTTTTTCTAAATACGATGCAGGTTTTTATCCTTCAAATTTGTGAAAATTAGTGATTTAATACATGCATTAGACTATGTAGTGTCGATAACCTGCCATAGAATACCACTGGGACAGCCGCATAGTGTCTATGAGCAACCATAAAGTATCATTGATACAGCCGCATAACAAATAAATAAAAACCTATTTCTATTTGTGTATTGATCAATTTCTCAGACTCCAACTAATTATTTGTACCAACTAATTATTTGTAACCTAGAAAAGATGTTGATAAAGATTTTAATCACTCTGTTACTAAGATTTTGTCAATGTTATCCTATGTACCCGACAAATGATGTTATTAAAGAAAGGAATTTTCAGAGACATAGATACTACTAGCAGGCTCATAACACCCTTAACTGTTAACTGACCATAAAAATTAATAAAAAAAGTACTTTTGCATAGAAAAAATTCAACTACATAGATACTTCTTAGCATCCGAGGGATCCTACAACATTTCACAAAATCGAGAGATGATTTAATGACTCTGATACTTAGATTTTGATAACTTATCAAAATCGACAAAGGATGTTGATAAAAATTTATTCGCTCTGATACTTATATTTTGTCAGTGTTATCCTAAGTACCCGACAAAGGATGTTGATAAAGGATTTATTCACTCTGATATTTAGATTTTGTCAAATTCATCCTATGTATCCGACAAAGGATGTTGACATAAAATTTACTCACTCTGATAGTTAGATTTTGTCAATGTTATCCTATGTATCCGACAAAAGGATGTTGATAAAGAATTAATTCACTCTGATACTTAAATTTTGTCAATGTTATCCTATGTATCCGACAAAGGATGTTGATAAAGAATTTATTCACTCTGATATTTAAATTTTGTCAATCCTATCCTATGTATCTGTCAAAGGATGTTGCTAATGAATTTATTCACTCTGATACTTAGATTTTGATAATGTTATCCGAGGAATCCGAAAAGGGGTTATGGTAAAGGATTTATTCACTCTGATACTTAGATGCTGATAATGTATTTATTCACTTTGATACTTAGATTTGTTCAATAATATCTGACGTAACCAACTAAGGATGTTGATAAGGGATTAGTTCACTCTGATACTTAGATTTTTTCATTGTTATCCTATGTATCCAACAAAGGATTTTGATAAAGAATTTATTCATTCTGATACTTAGATTTTGTCAATTTTATCATATATATCCGACAAAGGATGTTTATAATGAATTTATTCACTCTGGTACTTAGATTTTGTCAATGTTATCCTATGTAGCCGACAAAGGATGTTGATAAAGAATTTAACCACTCTGATACCTATATTTTGATTATGTTACCCGTGGTATCCCACAAAAGATGTCGGTAATGAATTTTTTTCGCTCTGAAACTTAGATTTTGTGAATGCTATCCGATGTATGGGATAAAAGATGTTGATAATGTATTTATTCACTCTGATACTTAGATTTTGTCAATTTATCTGACGTATCCAACAAAGGATGTTGATAAAGAATTGGTTCACTCTGATACTTAGATTTTGTCAATGTTATCCTATGTATCAAACAGTTCGTGGTAATGAACTGTAAGTAAGCAGTGACCCAGCTCAATGGTAACCGAAACAATGGTAACCAAAAATGGGTTTTGGATGCCAATAGACACAAATAACCAACAAAGAAAAAATCTTAGTGAAAAAAAAAACAAACGAGACTGCGGCCAGTGGTGAGAAAAGAAACGACAAATGCAAAACAACACGGATATTTCACCTGTATCCAAATAAAGCGTCTTCAGCACGAAAGAAACAGAAGAGGAACAAGATAAAAAAAAACAAGCAAAAACAAAAAAATACAGTAAAACCACCACCAAAAAAATATACAATTGGCGCAAGCTGATCCACGTAGGGAAAAGAGGCTATTATAGAGTTACTTCAGTGAGAACACCAGAGTAACTGAAGTTACCCTGGTGTTCTCACTGAAGTAACTCTATGATAGCATCTTTTCCCTACGTGAATCAGTTTGCGCCAATAGTATATTTTTTTTTGGTGGTTGGTTTTATTGTTTTTTTTAGCTTGTTTTTTTTATCCTGTTCCTCTTCTGTTTCTTTCGTGCTGAAGACGCCTTGTTTGGATACAGGCGAAATATCCGCGTTATTTTGCATTTGTCGTTTCTTTTCTCTCCACTGGCCGCAGTCTCGTTTGTTGTTTTTTTTCACTGAGATTTTTGTCTTCGTTGATTTTTTGTCATGGCTGGCCAGTTCGGCTTAAGATCTTTCATTCACCAATAGATACATCCAAAGAATCACATTTTAATGCTGATTTCAAATATATAAGTTTCATCAAGTTTATATATCGAACTTCTATATTCATATATTTTTAATATATGGTTAAAATATATTTTAACCCCCTAATATTAGGGGGTTCACCCCCTAGGCAATACCTCAATCTTTAAACCAAAGATTTTCGTTACTTTATTAAGAGCTATTTATTCTAAATAACGGCCATTGTGATTAAAGGGTCATTTTTAAAGAATTAGAACCCAATTCAAACTTTCGCTTAAAGACCGAGATATTCACTAGGGGGAGAACCCCCGAATATAAAATATATGAATATAGAAGTTCGTTACGTAAGTTAATTTGTAAGTTACGTATATTTATTACTAATAAAAACGTTCGTAAATAAAATTAAACAAGTTTCGAGAAAGCCATTTAACCAAATAAAAGTAAAATTAATATGAAAATTTTGTTTTAATTATTCATGTACGGTGAGCCAAAATCAAACCCTGCATTAATTCAAAAACGTTCAAAAATAAAACAAAAAACTAGTTTTTTTAACTGAAAGTAAGGAAAGACGTTAAAACTTAAAACGAACAGAAATTATTCTGTATATGAAAGGGGCTGTCCACTCCTCAACGCCTCGCTCTTTACGCTAAAGTTTGAATTTCTCAAAACTCTATTTTTTTAACAATAAAAAACTTTAGCGTAAAAAGCAAGGCGTTGAGGAGGGGATAGCCCCTGTCATATATCGAATAATTTCTGTTCGTTTTAAGTTTTAACGTCGTTCCTTACTTTCAGTTAAAAAAAACTTGTTTTTTATTTAATCCCACAAAGGATGTTGATAAAGGATTTATTCACGCTGATACTTAGATTTTGTCAATGTTATCCTATGTATCCGACAAAGGATGTTGATAAAGAACTTATTCGCTCTTGTACTTAAATTTTGTCAATGTTATGCTATGTATCCGAAAAATGATGTTGATAAAGAATTTCATCACTCTGATACTTAGATTTTGTCAATCTTATTCTATGTAGCCGGCAAAAAGATGTTGATAAAGAATTTAACCGCTCTGATACTTTGATTTTGATAATGTTACCGTGGTATCCACAAAGGATGTTGGTAAAAGATTTATTCACTCTGAAACTTAGATTTTGTGAATGCTATCCGATGTATTGGTTAAAAGATGTTGATAATGAATTTATTCACTCTGATACTTAGATTTAGTCAATGTTATCTGACGCATCCAACAAAGGATGTTGATAAAGGATTATGATAAAGAATTTATCACTCTGATGCTTAGATTTTGCCAACGTTATTCTATATAGCCGACAAAGGATGTTGATAAAGAATTTAATCAGTCTGATATTTAGATTTTGTCATTGTTATCCAATGTAGACGACAAATGATGTAATTAAAGAATTTAATCACTCTGATACTTTAATTTTGATAATGTTATCCGACGTCTTCGATAAAGGATGTTGGTAAAGGATTTATTCACTCTGATACTTAGATTTTAATGTTATTCTATGTAGCCGACAAAGGATGTTGATAAAGAATTTAATCAGTCTGATATTTAGATTTTGTCATTGTTATCCAATGTAGACGACAAATGATGTAGTTAAAGAATTTAATCACTCTGATACTTTAATTTTGATAATGTTATCCGACGTCTTCGATAAAGGATGTTGGTAAAGGATTTATTCACTCTGATACTTAGATTTTAATAATGTTATCCAATATATCAGATAGAAGATGTTGATAATGAATTTATTCACTCTGATACTTAGATTTCCATAAGATTTATCCCTTAGTTGATAGGAAATTAATATTTCAAACCTTCATCTCTTTTAAATAATCAGTTTCAGAACTTTAAAATATTTATTCTCAAGGCATCCCCAAAATAAAAAAATAATACATATCTCTTAATAGAGTTAGCATTCCCTGAGATTTATATCTGATAGTTGATGAGAAATTAATATTTTAAGCCTTCATCTCTTTTAAATAATCAGTTTCAGAAATTTAAAATAATTATTCTCAAAACATACCTCCATAACTAAAAATAATATGTATCTCTTAATGGAGTTAGCATTCCTTGAGATTTATCCCATAGCTGATAAGCAATTAATATTTTAAGCCTTAATCTCTTTTAAATAATCAGTTTCAGAAATTTCAAATAATTATTCTCAAAACATACCACCAAAATGCAAAATAATATGTATCTCTTAATGGAGTTAGTATTCCCTGAGATTTATCCCATAGTTGATAAGCAATTAATATTTTAGCCTTCATCTCTTTTAAATAATCAGTTTCAAAAATTTAAAATAATTATTCTCAATACATACCTCCAAAATAAAAAATAATATGTATCTCTTCATGGAGTTAGCATTCCCTGAGATTTATCCCATAGTTGATAAGCAATTAATATTTTAAGCCTTCATATATTTTGAATAATCAGTTTCAAAAATTTAAAATAATTATTCTCAAGGCATCCCTCCAAAATAAAAAATAATATGTATATCTAAATAGAGTTAGCATTCCCTGAGATTTATACCTCATAGTTGATAAGCATTTAATATTTTAAGCCTTCATCTCTTTTAAATAATCAGTGTAAGAAATTTTAAATAATGATTCTCAATACATATATCCAAAAAAAATTAATATGTATCTCTTAATGGAGTTAGCATTCCCTGAGATTTATATCTCGTAGTTAATAAGCAATTAATATTTTAAGCCTTCATCTCTTTTAAATGATCATTTTCAGAAATTTAAAATAATTATTCTCAATACATACCTCCAAAATAAAAAATGATATGTATCTCTTAATAGAGTTAGCATTCCCTGAGATTTGTATCTCATAGTTGATAAGCAATTAATATTTTAAGCCTTCATCTCTTATAAATAATTAGTTTCAGAAATTTAAAATAATTATTCTCAAGGCATCCCTCCAAAATAAAAAATAATATGTATCTCTTAATGGAGTTAGCATTCTATAAGATTTATATCTCATAGTTGATAAGCAATTAATATTTTAAGCCTTCATCTCTTAAATAATCAGTTTCAGAAATTTAAAATAATTATTCTCAATACATACCTCCAAAATAAATAATAATATGTATTTTTTAATGGAGTTAACATTCCCTGAGATTTATCCCTTAGTTGATAAGCAATTACTATATTTTAAGCCTTCATCTCTTTTAAATAATTAGTTTCAGAAATTTAAAAAAATAACTATTCTCAAGGCATCCCTCCAAAATAAAAAATAATATGTATCTCTTAATAGAGTTAGCATTCCCTGAGATTTATAGCTCATAGTTGATAAGCAATTAATATTTTAAGCCTTCATCTCTTTTAAATAATCAGTTTCAGAAATTTCAAATAATTATTCTCAAAACATACCTCCAAAATGCAAAATAATATGTATCTCTTAATGGAGTTAGCATTCTATAAGATTTATATCTCATAGTTGATAAGCAATTAATATTTTAAGCCTTCATCTCTTAAATAATCAGTTTCAGAAATTTAAAATAATTATTCTCAATACATACCTCCAAAATAAATAATAATATGTATTTCTTAATGGAGTTAACATTCCCTGAGATTTATCCCTTAGTTGATAAGCAATTACTATATTTTAAGCCTTCATCTCTTTTAAATAATCAGTTTCAGAAATTTAAAAAAATAACTATTCTCAAGGCATCCCTCCAAAATAAAAAATAATATGTATCTCTTAATAGAGTTAGCATTCCCTGAGATTTATAGCTCATAGTTGATAAGCAATTAATATTTTAAGCCTTCATCTCTTAAATAATCAGTTTCAGAAATTTAAAATAATTATTCTCAATACATACCTCCAAAATAAATAATAATATGTATTTCTTAATGGAGTTAACATTCCCTGAGATTTATCCCTTAGTTGATAAGCAATTACTATATTTTAAGCCTTCATCTCTTTTAAATAATCAGTTTCAGAAATTTAAAAAAATAACTATTCTCAAGGCATCCCTCCAAAATAAAAAATAATATGTATCTCTTAATAGAGTTAGCATTCCCTGAGATTTATAGCTCATAGTTGATAAGCAATTAATATTTTAATTCTTCATCTCTTTTAAATAATCAGTTTCAGAAATTTCAAATAATTATTCTCAAAACATACCTCCAAAATGCAAAATAATATGTATCTCTTAATGGAGTTAGCATTCCCTGAGATTTATCCCATAGTTGATAAGCAATTAATATTTTAAGCCTTCATCTCTTTTAAATAATCAGTTTCAGAAATTTAAAATAATTATTCTCAAGGCATCCCTCCAAAATAAAAAATAATATGTATCTCTTAATAGAGTTAGCATTCATTTATATCTCATAGTTGATAAGCAATTAATATTTAAGCCTTCATCTCTTAAATAATCAGTTTCAGAAATTTAAAATAATTATTCTCAATACATACCTCCAAAATAAATAATAATATGTTTTCTTAATGGAGTTAACATTCCCTGAGATTTATCCCTTAGTTGATAAGCAATTACTATATTTTAAGCCTTCATCTCTTTTAAATAATCAGTTTCAGAAATTTAAAAAAATAACTATTCTCAAGGCATCCCTCCAAAATAAAAAATAATATGTATCTCTTAATAGAGTTAGCATTCCCTGAGATTTATAGCTCATAGTTGATAAGCAATTAATATTTTAAGCCTTCATCTCTTAAATAATCAGTTTCAGAAATTTAAAATAATTATTCTCAATACATACCTCCAAAATAAATAATAATATGTATTTCTTAATGGAGTTAACATTCCCTGAGATTTATCCCTTAGTTGATAAGCAATTACTATATTTTAAGCCTTCATCTCTTTTAAATAATCAGTTTCAGAAATTTAAAAAAATAACTATTCTCAAGGCATCCCTCCAAAATAAAAAATAATATGTATCTCTTAATAGAGTTAGCATTCCCTGAGATTTATAGCTCATAGTTGATAAGCAATTAATATTTTAAGCCTTCATCTCTTTTAAATAATCAGTTTCAGAAATTTCAAATAATTATTCTCAAAACATACCTCCAAAATGCAAAATAATATGTATCTCTTAATGGAGTTAGCATTCTATAAGATTTATATCTCATAGTTGATAAGCAATTAATATTTTAAGCCTTCATCTCTTAAATAATCAGTTTCAGAAATTTAAAATAATTATTCTCAATACATACCTCCAAAATAAATACTAATATGTATTTCTTAATGGTGTTAATATTCCCTGTGATTTATCCCTTAGTTGATAAGCAATTACTATATTTTAAGCCTTCATCTCTTTTAAATAATCAGTTTCAGAAATTTAAAAAAATAACTATTCTCAAGGCATCCCTCCAAAATAAAAAATAATATGTATCTCTTAATAGAGTTAGCATTCCCTGAGATTTATAGCTCATAGTTGATAAGCAATTAATATTTTAAGCCTTCATCTCTTTTAAATAATCAGTTTCAGAAATTTCAAATAATTATTCTCAAAATATACCTCCAAAATGCAAAATAATATGTATCTCTTAATGGAGTTAGCATTCCCTGAGATTTATCCCATAGTTGATAAGCAATTAATATTTTAAGCCTTCATCTCTTTTAAATAATCAGTTTCAGAAATTTAAAATAATTATTCTCAAGGCATCCCTCCAAAATAAAAAATAATATGTATCTCTTAATAGAGTTAGCATTCATTTATATCTCATAGTTGATAAGCAATTAATTTTTTAAGCCTTCATCTCTTTTAAATAATCAGTTTCAGAAATTTAAATAATTATTCTCAATACATACCTCCAAAATAAAAAATAAAATGTATCTCTTAATAGATGTACTTGTCTATTATAGCGACCACAGCCGAGAAGTAAAGCTAGGTCAAGTCACATGTCTCAATCTGTTTCACCCCAAATAATCCTCTAAAATGTATTAAACTGTTCCGCCCAAATAATGTCCTAAAGTGTCTCAAACTGTTTCGCTCAAATAATCCCCTAAAATATCAATTAATCTCTGACAATTCCTTTGCTCTGGCAACTGTGCACTGATACATTTAAATTCCCATGAAGCCTATTGATTTTTCTGTCATTAATTCTTACACAATCGAAGCTCTATAAGTTCAGCGTAATTCATTGTCTGTATCAATTACACATCATCATATTAGGTAAATTTAAGTTAATGATTCCTAGAAATCTGCTCTGATGTAACACCAGGTCTGATTCAATCTGCTTGTGGCTGTGAAGTCACTTAGCTTAGTATCTTCTGTGATTTTCCTTAGAAAATAGGCGTTTGATCTTGCATAGTTAGTATTCTAGCCCTCTGATTGGCCTAGAAATGGTCGTGTAACCTTGTATAGTTAGAAATTAGAGAGGGCTACCTGCTGTAGTTTTACTACTGCTGTGACTTTTATTACAACTATACCTAAGGGTGTGAAGGCGAAATTTTCAGAGAATGTTTCTGAAAATTACAGTTGTACGGATAACAGCCTGCCATTCATATGCAGGTCGTCAAAAGGGCATATCAACAATTAAAACTTACAACGCTTGTTGTGGGGGATGTTAAACTAACCAAAAGACAATATTTGTATCATATTACTACTGCTTCTACTCCTACAACTACTACTACTGCTACTATTATTATTACTGCTGCTACTACTACTGCTACTAAAGCTAAGACTACTACTATTAACTCTACTCCTAATGCTATTACTATAACTACTGGTGCTACTGCTTTTGCTAATAAACCTAAGGGTATTAAGGCAAACATTTTGGGCAATATTGAAATTTTGTTAAAATAAATTGAAACACACTATGCCCACATAGGCTGTTAAGAGAACGTATGTGCAGTACCGACCGGTTGATGTCATTAAATTAAGAATTTCATTGTGTGTTAAGAATTTCATACTGCATCTAATGCTACTGCTGCTACTGCATCTATTGCTACTTCACAGGCTAGGGGTATTAAGGTGAAGTATTCAAGTAATATTTAGGCGTATGCTGAACTAAATCAAAACGAACTATAATCATGTAGATTGACAATAGGGTAACAAAGTAATATAACAATAACGGCTTACATTATTAAGCTAGACTTTTCAGGGTAAGCTTCGATAGATTTTGAACTAGCCAGAAGACATACTTTTGATACTACTTCTACGGTTACTGTAACTAATGACACTAAGGGCATTAAGTTGAAAAGTTTAGGGGGAAATCAATTAAACAAAAAAACTATGCGCATGCAAGTGTTACAAGAGCCTATAAGTAATATCTTAGGCAGCACTGCTCTACCATAGCTAGTAATATCATTGATATTTTAAAGGAGCTAATCTCATTGGCAATTCAAAGTTCTAGTGCCCTTTTTAAGAGTCAGAAGTGATTGGAGGGCAATCAGCCCTCCGCTATAGCTCATAATTTTAAAAACATTTCCAATCAAAATTTAAGATAGCCGTTTTGTTACGCATAGCTGATCGGTCTTGTAACTGTATCTCTAGGGCGATTGCGTTGGTCAACCCTACCGTTATGCAATTTGACCATTATATTTAGAAACTAAATGTTGCCTTCGCATCAAATCAAAGAGCACTGTGTGTATGCTGATTGCCAATAAGACATCTCAGCAATATCCCAAGAACGGCTGAGGGTATTTTGTTCAAACTTTCGGGGCTACTTCCATTAGTATTTCTGCTCTTAAAATATAACTAAGTCAAAAGGGTGTAAGTTTATACAAGCTGTAAAAGAGCACAGATAGATTATTTTGCAAATGGTATTAAATTTTATTTTTCAGGTCAGTTGGAGGGGGTATAAAACAAAATTAAACACTACTATTTGTGTCCAGATTTTTAAAAGAGTGTACGTTGTTAAAAATTGTTGAAAAATTTTCTCCAGCATATATATATCAGGCCAAACTATAAATTCTTAAAGAAAATAGAAAAGATTTAAACTATTATTTTCTTTTTCCCTGAAAAGACTATATCAATATAAAACGAACAGAACTTAATTAAAAAAAAAAAAACTTTTTCCATAAAATAAGTTTTTCAAAGAAAAGTAAAGAACTCAATTAAAACAAAAATGAGTAAATAATAGAATCAAATATTGTACCAAACGTAGAACTACCACAAATCAGCATCGATAAATAAATGAAACCAAAAACGAACAGAAATTACAATAAATAACCGAGTCAAACTCAAAACGAGGCAAAAATTAACATGATTAGGGCTCAAAACCCCTATGCCTTCCCAAGGCCAGAAAATAATTTGCACTTTCCTGAAGAAACTAAATGTTTTCACTTTTATAACTTTAATAAATCAAATTTTATTAACAACATTTTAAGGAATAAATATCAGCATATGTACATTAAACTGACAATGCACATTCATTTGTTGTTTTTTTCCCGTTAAGTCCAAATTATGTTCTGACTTTGGGAAGGCATTGGGGTTTTGAGCCTTACTCAAGTTAATTTCTGCTCGTTTTGAGTTGGACTCGGTTATTTATTGTAATTTCTGTTCGTTTTGGGTTTCATTTTTTTTTTTATCGATGTTGATTTGTGGTAGTGTTACGCTTGGTAGATTATTTGATTCTATTTTTGCCCATTTTCGGTTTAATGGAGTTCCTTACTTTTCGTTGAAAAACTTATTTTGTAGAAACATGTTTTTTAATTAATAAAATAAAAGAGGCAGTCGAAAAGATTATTGGGAGAAGAAAGCTCTTCACGCTGACACCGATACCCAAACATAAGGCCAAACGTAAGCAATCAACAACGGTAGTCTTTATCGGTTTTATGGCTGTATTCAACTTGGCTGTCCGTTTTGTAATTTGGATCGCAATGTTTAAAAATGGAGGACCACCAAAAATCGTTCAACTAATCCAGGCATACTACAAACACGCACGAGCCTGCTTTAATTTCAAGCTGTCGTCTTGTTTAGAATTCGATGTAAGACAAGGTTGTATCTTCTCCCCAGAGCTATTCAACTTTGCAATGGACTGAATTTTGAGGAAAGCTATGCAAGGCTGTGCTGAAATTAACGTAAGCCCCGATTTCAATGTCACCAATTTGTACTACGCGGACAAAGTATTGCTCCTAGGCAGTTCTCATCTTCAAACACAGGATATGCTCCAGAGATTGTCTTTAGCAGCTGTTCTCATGGGGTTGAAGATCAGTATTGAGAAGATAAAAGCGGTGACTAACGATGAATCTCATTCAACTCTAATGCTGAATCACTGCCAGATCGAGCTAGTCGATAAATTTAAATACCCAGGCTGAATAATAAACATTAAGGTGGACGAAGTGATGAAATTAGTACCAGCATATCAGTAGCCTCCTCTATTTTTTCACGACAAAAGGAGGAGGAGGAGGAGGAAAATTAATATTAAGACTAAAAGCCATGTGTATGAATCCCTTGTCTGCCCTGTCCTGCTATACGGATGCGAAACATAGCCAATAAAAGTATTGGAAACTCAGGCTCTGATTTTGTTCGGCAATAAGTGCAAAAGGCACACACGGAAATTATTTCCGTCAGTCTCGAATAAAACAATAATACAACCTTTCGAACAGAAGTTTATTCTGGAAACCATCATTCGAAGCCACCATCTCTCCTGGCTTCGCCATGCCTATTGCAGGCCTGAAAATTCCTTTTTTTCAGGGGCACTTGGGTGCAACCCACTCCGACGCTGGAAAAAAAACCTCCTAACCTAGTTCAATTTTATGTTTTGACAACAAAAACAAAAAAAAAAAAAGAAAAAATACAATAGGCAAACACATAAACAAGTTTCTCACCAATTGTAGCTTGTAGGTTTGCTTAACAAAATACAATATTTTCCAAATTACTGAGAGGGTAACTGCTCCGATCTCCCCACTCCCAAAAAAAAAAATATTCTGCATATGCTTAAAAGGTCCTTATATCTTTGATTGCTTTTCAGCAATTAATTGAATTTTAATATTTTAGGTAGCCTAGCTAAATCGAAGTTCTTTCCTTTTTTTCTTTGCATACTAAATTAAAAGCAGATCTACATTTTTTCTGCCATACACTATAATTTTTGACAGAAATTTTCTATAGAAGAAAAAGACAAAGTATATATATATATATATATATATATATATATATATATATATATATATATATATATATATATATATATATATATATATATATATATATATATATATATATATATATATATATATATATATATATATATATATATATATATATATATATATATATATATATATATATATATATATATATATATATATATATATATATATATATATATATATATATATATAAATGTTCCCAAAAAATGCTTTAAAATCTTCCTTTCACTCACCTTCACAATCCTGAAGTAGTTTTTATATACCCTTTGACATTAGGCACATGGATATTTTTGAGAATTAACATAGGAAAAATCCTTGTTTATGGCAAAACAAAGGATTGTTATGTCACAAATTTATCTAAGGCTATTTTTGGCGTTCTTGACATCCTTAACTTACATTGCATGATATAGGAAATGCTGCAAATAGCTGTTAATCATGCATTCACGGATAGGAGAAAAACAAATCCCGCAGTTAGTGGGAAATAGGATTGTATTCAACTCTTTGGGCTATTAGGATATCACTAGGGATTTTTGGATATGCATAAAGCTAAAGGGGAAAGATTCTAAATTAAATAAAAGAAAAGTACTTTGTTGTGTACCGTGGCGTGACTCTCTGCTTTTAAAAGCGATCGAAACAAGCTTAATGATCTGGATAAATATTTTGTTCAATGTTAAATAAGGCTGGTAATTTTCAAACACAGTTCGTGGTAACTAGAAAACTAAAAAAAAATAATTTTGGTAACAATATATATATCGGCAGAACTTACTTTCCATGATGATTCCAAATATACAAAATTGCATGATGATTAAAGGGTAACCTCGAGGAAAGTCATATCGTCAATTAAGCATACCACAGAATCCTAAAAGTAAGGGTTCAAGCTCATATCTCTAGAAATGCGAAAAATGGCATTTTCCCCGGGGGGATGGTCACGATTAGAAACTCAGGGGTCGTAGAAAATCAGGGGAGGGCCCACTTTGACAGGATTAAAAGACCTATTTAAAATTAATAAAAGATATCCCCAAAGAAAAGTGAGGATTTCTGCCATTTTCTGGCGGAAAACAACAATTTTGGTAGGGAAAGCGAAAAAAAGCTATTAAATGAAAATTCTGAGAATAGCCAATAGATTTAGAACTAAAGAAAAACTATTTATATAGCCTCCAATTTTAGAGGTAATTACACCGCGCGGTTGTATACTGTCCATAAGATAACCGGTTATTATTAACAATTATTTTAATCTTGATTTGAAAGAGTTGATTCATTTAAGCTTAATGTTGATTTATGTAGAGTAGTGTATCGTTTTGCACCAGCTATTACTAGGGAGTTCAGTGGATTTTCCCCTTCTATGTGTATGCATATTTGGAAAGGGGGCTTGAAAAATCAAAATTACGTTGTTAACATAAATTTTCTAACTTTATTGGGACTGGAACAAAAATGATATTTATATGATTATCTGTTATCAGAGTTAGTAGAAGATTCTAAATATGTTTAAATAATTAATTCCAAATTTAAACACCAAAGTATAACCATAATAAAAAAAAGAAGTAAACATGGACCCTAATGTCACGGAGAAAAAATTTTGCGTATTTGCATATAGAAATCTGAAACCTCCAGAAAGAGGGTTTGTTAACATGGTACCGGTGAATTTTCATCGTGATCACCAGCTTTTTGGGAAAATTTTCGTCCTTTTTCTAAAATAAACGTATTTTTTACACTAATTTCTTTCATTGGTAACTATAAACTTAACGAATTTTACATATTTAGAATACCCATGAAAAGCAGATGCTTTTGATGAATCGTAATTTGGAAATTAAAAAAAAAAAACCTAGGACCTAACCTGAAGGACCAAAACCCAAAATCCAAACGTATAAAGTACATATCTTACAAAAATGCTGAACTTCCATCAAATTCGACAAATAAAAAGTTTCTAAGCTTGATGGTTGCAGATTTGCAGATCTAATATTGCCATATAGAAAACTTAGAGTTGCCAAACACTAAACGCTAAGTACATGTTTCAAAAATGCAGCCTGATTTCTGCCGAACAAGGTTTTTAAAAATTAGGAGCTATCACATTACGAAGCTAATGCTAATATTGAATGTACAAGTCCAAAGCATAACAAATCGAGTAGGCCTATACATATAATAATGATCGACAAGGGACACCTTATTGAAAAATAGAGCTGTGAGAAATATTTCAAACTTTAAATTTAAAAGGCACAAAATTGGACATTTGGACGGATGCTCAAACAATTTCCACCATCCTCATCCCCAACTTTGCTCATATAAGCTTGTTCATATTATTATTTTTTCTATTTAATGAAAAGTAAAAAGTGGATATGAGACTTTACACGAATAGAAATTCGCTTATATTAGATGTCAAGCCTAAAAGGAGCTGTAATCGCTATAACTAAAAATTAAACTAAAATGACCAACAATTAAAATGGACAACAAAGCCAATCTTAAAATATATATAAATTACAGCAAATGAGAATAGTGTTGCCAAAAAACTAGTAACCAATCAGTTACGTGCACTGTTTAAAAAAAAAACTGATTTTCGTCTATGATTTCTTTCTTTTAAATCCTGTCTTTCCTGACGTGTAAAAAAACAAAACAAAAAATTGCTAAACAAAACTCTCAATTTAATCTATCTAGGCTACTTAGCGGTAATTAAAATCAGTTCTTCTAACAGGGCTTGGCCTTTTTATCCAATGTAAGGGCAGTAGTTTGCCAATTTCGGTACCCAAGAATTTCAAAAGCTTTCTAAAATCGGCGACGCTGATTGCCATTTTTGTTTCCATGAAAATGATTAATAATTTAGAAACGGTTATACAAGGAAGAAATAAGTCATTAATATAAATAGAGGACAACTGGGAACAAATCTTTGCTGATGTGCTACTTCCACCTCCTTTCTACAAGACCAAAAACGTAAAATGATAAGAACTTTGAAAACAATTGTGTTTTTTTATATCCACGGTTATTAAAAGCAAGAAAAAAACAGGGAAAAGTTTACCCTTGGAACCAGATTAAAAAAGTCGTTGCAGCTGAAAACTAAAGTAATTGATTCAATTTCCAAGGAGCACACAGAGTTCCTTAAATTCAGGGAGATAGTATCATATTCTATTTTATTTACTGTTTTTTGTACCACACCGGAATCGGAGTAGTCGGAATTATAATCCCAACTTAGACGCCTTTTGGTCACGATATCGGAAGACAACGACCCTGATTTTAAAAGGTAAAAAGCACCGTCGCGCGTACTAAGACGTGATTCTATGAAGGGCTTCTAGTTAGTTACGAGCACAAACATTCTAGACTTTTAGGAGGCTATGGGCAGATAATATTTGTGGTCCATTTCTATTTTAATTTTTGTTCGTTTATAGCATTATTTCAAGGTTTTCAATCATTTTTTCAGTCTTTGTTTTATTAAAAAATTCACTAACAAGTTATTTTCTAAGCGTTTTTAAACTCATATTCAGAAGTTTCCTAAACATGAAGGAAGCCCCCTTAAAATTCTGCTCCTTGCACCAAAGTTTAACTTTTGCACGAGAATGCTACGTCAACGAAAATAACCCATGAAACGTTATACCCTTTAAACATCTATTTTTACTGGAGGATTCGTATTGACAGTCAGTAAA
Source organism: Artemia sinica (assembly GCA_027921565.1). Lineage (NCBI taxonomy): Eukaryota > Metazoa > Arthropoda > Branchiopoda > Anostraca > Artemiidae > Artemia > Artemia sinica. The sequence goes on along the minus strand of CM051267.1, from coordinate 21,413,370 downwards.
TGATGTTTCGGGTCAATCTGAGTTTTCAAAAGAAGAGTGGTTCATTGGACTTACCCCTATCAGTCTTTGTGAAGGTAAGCTTTTGAATTTAATCTTTCATTTTTTTTTTTATAAAGATAACTATGTAGTAAAAAAGGAGTCATAACACCCTCAGGGTTCAACTTTAACGCCAAGTCTATATGTATTGTCCCAAGCGATAGGAGGATCGGGGATAAATCCCTGTAGATATATTCTAAGGACATCTCCAAAGAAGATAAAAAAAACCTGAGACTAAGAATGCAATCTTTTTGTGCCATAGTCACCCTTCCCCCGACGAACTATCAGTATAACCCTCCCCTGATATTAGTTTGTAACACATACATGTGTTTTAACTATCAAAAACACTCCATATATATTCTATATAATAATAACCGTTCATTTTGTATTGACTGTTTATACGCTTAAGGGCTCGGCAAGCGTAGCTGATCTTGTGAACCGATTTCAGCATCAGTGGACAAACGATAGCGGTAAGAAAAATTTGTTGAAAAAAAATTTATTACGCGAGGTTTTGAAAACAAAAAATCATGGACACAAATAGTCAACTTGAGTTTATTAATAGTTGCATGATTGATCTTAGCTTAGTTCTCAGTTTATTTCTCAGCTCAGTAGCGGGGTATTTCACCACAGACATCTCTGGCTGACTATTTATTTGCATCCCTATTTTTTTTGTGATGATCATGATGAAAATCGGCGCTGATTTTGTAAATCGGCATCGAAAACTAGAACATTTTTCAAGCTAAAATCGACGCCGATTTCTTTTAAAATCGGCGCTGATTTGGAAATCAGTTCCAAAATCAGCTACATATGCCCAGCCCTTTAGGGACGAATGTAACACCATATGGTTACACAGCCTAAAATATTGGGAGGCTATGCAAATCACTTTACAGTTGTTCTAAACCAATTAGATATGTTAGAGTTTCGACTCGATAGCATTTTGGTCTTAATAGAGCCAACCTTGCTGTTTTGCGCTACAAATCGTAGAAATTGTAGTAATATCTCTTTTTTACTTTAAAGGGGACAAGAAGCTTGATTTCCGTTCAAAAAATCTCCAACCAAATATCCTACGACCCCTGGTTCGACGCAATCACCCTTGTTACAAAAAAAAATGGAGCAGAAATAAACAAACTTTTGAACACTTATGACCAAGCTTTTCCGGAAAAATAAAACTTCTTTTGTTTTCGAATGTAGAGATGCTGTGTATCTTGAGAAATGAAATTCAGGTTAGAGATCAAATTTGAGGAAATATGATTCAAGAAGATTCGGAATTTGGAATGTCAAAACTATACACCCAGGCACCTCACTCATGACAGCACAATTTCTTCTAAATGATATGTACGGATTTTTTCTTAATGACACTTCATTTCCTTCAAAAAACAAAATACACTTCTAATTACGTTAATTTGCTTGTAAATATTGAACAAAATTTGATGCGCATAGTTTTTGGTTTTCAAAAGTCATTTCCCTTTTGTTGCGAAAGCTTCTTGAAGATATACAGTTTTGCCTGTGGACCCTGATGTTTAAATTCTAAAACATTATTCTACAGCACTTTATTGTCATCGTTTTCTCCTTTCTTCACGATTTCATGCTTTATCTACGGCACTTAAATTATGGTATAAATTTTGTTATGGAGAATCTGGAATAATAAGCTAAAAAAGGTCGAACCAATGTAAAAAAGGGCACCCGTAAACATTTGCCTGGGAGAGGCTCAAAGTTACTGTAAGGGAGAAGTTCTAGCTTGCACAAAACTCTAGAAGGAACAGAATTTTCATCCTAAAAATACTATTTTTTCCCTGAAAATCCTAACATTGGATCTTGATCTTGCAAGGAAAGAGAAATAAATATCCTGACGGATTTACTGGCACTTGTGATTACTAGCTTTATTCTTTCGGCTTCCTATCAAACAAATAGACTTAGAGCTTACTGCACTTGGAATATGCCATTTCCAACCAGTGGCAATTTTGCTATCAAATTCTATATCATGACAAACATCTGGAAGCTGTTTTAGAGCTAGGAATGCTGTCAGACAGCAGCCACTCGTGAGCCAGGTCGCCACAATTAATAATCCGAATCGACAAGATGTAAAGTACCTCCTAAAATTATAAAAATAACAAATAAAATAGCGTCCTACAAATTTAAAGCAGTTATACAGACTATATTCTGTCGTCACTGTTGCAATAGAGAGTACTGAAAAAACAGATACACCAGCCCGAAACTTAAAAGAACCAAACAAATGATGCTCAGGGCATCTTAAGCGTCTCATCGAATAACAGCACTAGGTGATGTTACTATAGCTAGGATCTATTACTCACACGGACTATGGAATTTAACATATCTCTACTTTTACTTATCAAACAGTTCGCAGTAACAAACTGCAAGTAAGGAGCGACTCGGCTCAATAGTAACCAAAACTCTAAATAACAGGATGTTGATAACAATAGATGCATAAAAAAATAGGCGTTTTATTCTGATTCCAAATATAAAAGATTCATTTTAAAATTTAATTTTACCTATCGAAAGCAACGAACCTGAGAAAATTTCCCTGATTTTTGAAAAAGGAGGGAAACATCCTTTAAAAGTCAAAGAATCTTATTGAAAATTACACCATCAAATTCTACTTATCAGAAAACTCTTCTGTAGAGTTTTCAAGCTCCCATCTTTAAAACTTGGAATTTAAAATTTTTTTGTCCGAAGAAAAATCACGAATGCGTGTTTATTTTATCTTTTTTTTTTTTTTTTTAGGAGAGGTGATCGTATAGAACCAATGTTCCTAGAAGATGAGAACAGGGTATATTTGAATGGCAACTAAAAATTATAATGCACTTTTCAAGTGACCAAAACTTGGAGGGAAACTAATCCTCCTCTCTCATACCTCCCCCCCCAAAGTTATCCAATCAAAATTCTGAGATAGCCTTTTTTTTTCATTATAGTTCGAAGATCCTATAACTATGTCATTAGGTATGGTATGCCCCCCCCCCCATAGCCTCCAAAGGAAGAGCCACAAGTTATGAAATTTGTCTATTGCTTAAATATTGTATTTGTTATTGGGAGGTATACAGACAATTTTCAGGAGGCGGGAAGTAATGGGGATGGATTTTCTACGAGGACAATTTTCCATTGAGATGTAAGTTTCTGGGGGTGGTCTTTCCAGGGGTAATTTTACACGGTGGAAATTTGCCAAAATTCATTTACGACGTTCGTTTTAATTGCCTTGCTTTCTCGCTTGCGACCCCATTTTCAGTGAAGCTGGAATGCTCTGGGGGATTTGTGCGTATGGGGAGGATTGCCCGTGGAAAAAATTATCTATGGAAGAATTATCATTAGGAAAAAAAATTGTATGGGGAAGATTTCTGCAGAAGAAACTTTCCTTCGGGGGAGGGCGGTTCTGAGAAAAATTTACATACAGAAGGAATTCCGCAACGACCTTAAAATGATCAGAAATTAAATAAAAAACTATTTTTTTTTTCAAATGAACTAAGTTAAAAAGTATTTTTCTGGTAGAATCGTCCGTAAAAAAAAAATTTGAGGGGAAATTTGCAACGAGGATAGAATTGACTGGGGGTAATTTCACGGGGGAGAAAGATTATACGTGGGGGGACTTTTTATGGAGGAGCCTTTTATTGGGAGTGGGACTGCCCCCTCTTCTACACACCACTCTTTAGGCTAAAGTTTGATCTTTTATCTCAATTCCTTAAGAATGATTTCTGAAACACAAGGGCCATTTAATCAGAATCAGAATTTTTTTTAATGTTACAAAAAAAAACTTTAGCGTGAGGAGCGGGGTATAGAGGAGGGAACAGCCCAACCTCACATACAGAGTAATTTGTGTTCGTTTTAAGTTTTAATGTTGTTCCTTAATTTCAGTAGAAATATTTTTTAATTAATGTATGGTACAGTCACTAATTTTAAGAGAAATATCCGTTCTGAAAAACAAGACAAAAAAGTCAGAAGAAAATTCCTATGGGTATACCGACAAAGGCTATAGTGTATAGTACTTGCAGACGCTAGATGACCAGAACTAGGTACCTCCACCATCGCAAAGAAAACTCTGATTCACGACTGCTGGCGTTTGTGGTGTTGGGCAGCTGTACTGTCACCTACCGGACATGCCCAAAGCCTGGTTTTATATTTTGTGTCGGGAAGTTAATATTTTTGCTCGCATGCGTGCATGTATCAATGAAAGGCACAAAATACTAGAGGACTGCAGAGAAACTAGGGTATAATTTCCCAAGAAAGCTGAAAACAGTAATACTAATTGGGAAAGGGGAAAGCACTGGTCTCCCCGATGGTTTTTGCTCCCCCCTAGATTTTAGAAAGTATGTCTTTTGGCGTATTCATTGAACAGACCGTTTTTTCGGTGTTTTTAATAGAGAAATAAACTAATACAAAAACTACCCCTTGCATTTAGAAAAATATATCCCCCCCTTCCCCCACATTCTCATGAGTTTTTGTACCACTGGTTAAAAAGAAAACTACTTATTAACGGTAAATCGTAGCTTTCGAAAAAGGTACTTGCTTAAATTTACAGAGCAGGGTGTGTGTTTTTTTCAAACTTTTATTGCCTATATTTCCCCGTTTCCAAGGATGCCTCTCCACTAAAGATAACTAACTATATTGCCCGCAAAAGAAAAAAATCTTTGTCACAAGACTTTCGTGACCTTCACAGTTTGTAAGTGTGTTCCTCCCAAAGAGTAGAAGACAACAAGTCTAACATACAGATTTTTGAAATCTCTATTAGCAAAATCGATAAAAATTCGCCTGTTTACAGGAATGTAAATGAATAAAAGGGAAAAGGAGGAGCTGTATTTTTCCTCCTACCCCACAATTTTCAAAGTTTCACCAAGACATAAATATAGCAATGAAAGCCGTGATAAAAAAGGAGAAATTGTTGACTTTAGATTCGGAAGCTTAGCAGAGTCATTGCATTATTTTACTTTTGCTGCCAAAATTCTTTTTAGGTAAATATACCTAGACAAATTTACGTTTTAAAGCAATCAAAATTCCTACGGATTTCACGCTATGTATCTATTTGGCCATAATAAGTCGTTCAGTTAAATTATACTAAGTGTAATCTTATACAAATATTGTAAACAAATTGTTCAAAAGTTAAAAATGCGGAATGAAGATTGATATTCAAACTCTGGCCAAACTAAAGCGGCTTTTTAGGAAAAGTTTACTAACTTAACTCCAAGATTTAAGAATTGCTCATCCAGAGATTCGATTTTGTTGTTGTTACTGACTTTTGGCATTTGACTTTTAAATAAAGTGACATATACTGAAGTTATATAAAATTAGAGCTAGAATCTAGAGAGCTGGAAATAGAGCTAGAGTCTACTTAGCAATGCCTTTGCTGTAGACAATGTATAGAGTGCGATGGGCAATTGATAAGCTTTAGGAGAAAGGTAAAACTATTGTAATATTTTAATTGAACACTGAGAACATACGTAGTCCTGTATGATCAAAAGCTATATGCCTTCTTCATCTCTAAATTCCCAAAAATTATACCAATGTTCATCACATGGAAATGCTCGCTTGGTCATATAGAGTAATGGAAGAGGGCTCATTTGCACCAAAGTTGCGAGTTCAAGTACCCGTTTTACGAGTTGAAAGTGATTGAAGGGTAGCATGATTCTCTCCTTACCTTTTATTCAATGTGCTGTCATGGTGAAGCGTAAAATGAGGCTGAAAATCAAAATAGTTATTCCGATACGAGTGACAGAAATACACATTTTCTATGTTTCCAAGGGGTACTGTTTCCCTTTTGACCAACCCTCACCCACCCCTCCACTCTTTAACGTATAAACTGACTTTTACCCCAAACTTCAAGAACTCTGGTTCTCACTAAAACCGAGCCTTTGGTATCAGGGTTGCTGTTCTTTGGGTCCTAAAATCGGGGTAACAGTTTGCTATTTTTGGGGCCCAAAGGCCCTTTTTGGACTAACAGGTATCTAAAGTCAGGATAGCATCTTACTAATTCTGGTACTCTGGGAAAAAAACAGATGGTGTTACAGCATCTTTTTATGATTAATGGCCTTATTGTTGCTAATTTCAGGACCAAAGACATCTAAAGTCAGGATAGCAGTTTGCTAATTCTGGTAGGGTTTATCAGAGAAACCTGTGTCTATATTAGGGGTCTCTTTCAGATTGAAGGGATATGAGGGGTTCATAGTTGCCTAGTATGAAATGATGATATTTTCTAAATGATAGAAAATACCGCTTTCCCGCTACACAATATTTTGGTCACTTTAAAAGGACTCCCAAACTTTTAATTTACATTAAAGTGAGCCCTCTCTCGATCTTCTATGATCATCATTTAGGTATCATTACTCCTGGAAAAAAAAGAAAACAAATGCATCCCGGATCTATCTTCTTAGATTTTTTTTTTAATTTCACATTTTGTAGATATGAACAAGGTTTTTCTTACCCATGAGTATGTAAACGCTCTCTTATAGGGGTGTGTAAAACCTCCACAGCAAGGCTTTCTCTAATATGCTGAGATGCGATTTTCACTAAGAGTACTTGCCTTTTTTGGAGTGTTTCCCCCATTTTACGAAGATCAAGCAAATTTTCTGAAGCTCATAGCGTCTATCATAGACAGCGCAATCGCGCTGCCTGAGTAAAGAACGATGTTGGCACAATCTATTATTTATTTTTTTTTTTCATACTAGGGCACTTCGCATCGAAGGAGTTGTCGTAGAAACTTCGAAAAGGGCTCATTCGATTTGAAATTGGAGTGGCTAGTGTCTTTTTTGATAGTCGAAAGTGATTGGAGGGCTAATACCCCCCCCCCCCCCCTTCACGCCCATCTTTCCCCCAAACGCATCCAATCAAAATTTTGAGATAGCCATTTTGTTCAGCGTAGTTAATTTCCAGATAGAAAATATATTTTTGAGGAGGACACTCCCCCATAACCCTCAGGGGAAGGGTTTTAATCTATGCCCTGGGGGCATATAAGAACGATGCTGGCACAATGTATTATTTAATATTTTTTTTTTTTCCTTTAGAGCAGGGCACTTCGTAACAAAGAAGTTGTCGTAAAAGCTTTGAAAAGGGCTCATATATTGGAAATTGGAGTGGCTTGTCCCATTTTTAATAGTCGAAAGTGATTTGAAGGCGACTAACACCCCTTCACGCACACCATTTCCCGAAACACATCCAATCAAAATTTTGAGATAGCCATTTTGTTTCACGTAGTTCAAAGTTCAGGAAATTATACCTTTGAGCAGGATACTCCTCCCACAGTCTTTAGGGCAAGGGTTATAAGCTATGCCCTGGGGGCATTTAAGGTGTTTATTGAATTCTTTGTCGTAGGAACTTGAAAAAGGGCTCATTCGATTGGAAATTCACAGGGCTAGTGCCCTTTTTAATAGTCGAAAGTGATTTGATGGTAACTAGCCCCCCTCTAACGCCCACCTTTTCCACAAACACATTCAATCAAAATTTTTATATAGCCATTTTATTAAACGTAGTTGACAGTTTTGGAAATTAGGTATTTAAGGATAACAACCCCTCCCCTCACAGGCCTCAGGGAAAGGGTTGTAAGTTATGCCCTGGGGGTATATAAGGTTTTCATTGAAAGCGTTGTCGTAGATACTTCAAAAGGGCCCATTCAATTGGAAATTGAAAGGGCTAGTGCCTTTTTTAGTAGCTGAAAGTGATTGAAGAGTGACTTACGCCCCTCTCAAGCCCACCATTTTGCCAAACATGTCCAATGAAATTTTTAGATATCCATTTTGTTCAACGTAGTAGAAAGTTTTGGAAATTAGCTCTTTAAGGGTGATAACCCCCTCAGAGCCCTCAGTGCAAGGGTTGTAAGTTATGCCCTGGGGGCATATAGGGTATATAGAAAGTTGTTGTAGAAATTTCAAAAAAGGCTCATTTGATTGGAAATTGAAATTTCCCTTAATAGTCAAAAGTGAGTGGAGAGTAATTAACCCCCCTCTCACGCCCACCATTTCTCCAAAAACATTCAATCAAAGTTTAGAGATAGCCGTTTTGTTCAACGTAGTTAAAAGTTTTGGAAATTATGTATTTAAGGATGAGGAACCCCCCAGAGCCCCCAGGGTAAAGGTTGTAAGTTATGCTCTGGGGGAATATAAGGTTTTTATAGATAGAGTTGGCGTAAAACTTTAAATGTGGCTCATTCAATTGGAAATTGAGAGGGCTAGTGCCCTTTTTGTTAGTCGAAAATGATTGGAGGGTAACTAACCCCCTCTCACGCCCACCATTTTGTTCAACGTCCATATAGCCATCCCTCTCACGTCCAGATAGCCATTTTGTTCAACGTAGTAAAAAGCTCCAGAAATTAGGTCTTTGAGATTGACCCCCCCCGGCCCCCAGGGCAAGGGTTGTAAGTTATGCCCTGGGGGTATATAGGGCTTTAATTGAAAGTGTTGTCGTAGAAACTTCAAAGGATTCATTTTATTGGAAATTGAAAGGGCTAGTGCCATTTTTAATACTTGAAAATGATTGGAGAGCGAGTAACGCCCCTCTCACGCCCACCATTTCCTGAAACACATCAGATCAAAATTTTGAGATAGCCATTTTATTTAACGTAGATGAAAGTTCTGGAAATTAGGTTTTAGAGGAAGACAACCACCCAAACAGCCCCTAGGGTAAGGGTTGTAATTTATGCCCTAGGGGCATATAAGGTATTTATAGAAAGCGTTGTCGTTTCAAAAAGGGCTCATTCGATTGGAAATCGAAAGGCCTAATACCATTTTTAATTGTCGAAAATGATTGGAAGGCTTGACATTTTTATAGTAAAGATCGATGTGGGTATAATGTATTATTTTGTTGTTGTTATTTAGACCAGGGCACTTCGTATCGAAGGAGTTGTCGTGGGAACTTCGAAAAGGGCTCATTCGATTGAAAATAGAAAGGGCTGATGCCCTTTTTAATAGTCGAAAGTGATTGGAGGGTAACTAATCCCCCTCCCACGCCCACCCTCCCATTTGCCCATTATGTTTAAAAACTAAATGTTGCCTTAAGATTAAATCGAAATTCACTGCGTTAATGCTAATTCCCAATAAGGCATCTCAGCAGTATCCCAAGAACGACTGAGGGTATTATGTTCAAAATTTCGGCTCTACTTCTGCTCTTAAAGTTTAACCAAATCAAAATAGCGTAAGTTTATCCAGGCTATCAACGAAAGTAAACAGATTTTTTTGTGAATGGTATCAAGTTTTCCATTTCAGGTCAACTAGAGGAGGTATGAAACAATATTAAACACTACTATTTGTGTCCAGATTTTTAAAAGGGTGTACGTTGTTAAAAATTGCTGAAAATTTTTCTCCAGCATACAAATAGCATGCCAAAATAAATAAAGTCTTAAAAAAACGAAAAGATTTAAAATATTATTTTCTTTTTCCCTGAAAAGACTATGTCAATATAAAACGAACAGAAAGTAATTAAAAAAGCTTTTTCCACAACATAAGTTTTTTTTTTTAAGAAAAGTAAAGAACTCCATTAAACAAAAAATGAGGAAACATAAAATCAAATAATCTACCAAGCGTGAAATTACCACAAATCAGCATCGATAAATAAATGAAACCCAAAACTAACAGAAATTACAATAAATAACTGAGTCCAACTCAAAAAAACAGAAATTAACACAAGTTGGGCTCAAAACCCCTATGCCTTCCCAAGGCCAGAACAAAATTTGCACTTTACTAAAAAAAAATACAGATGAATGCGCATTGTCAGTTTAATATACATATACTGATATTAAGTAATCAAAATGTTAATATTATGTGATTTATTAAAGTTATAAAAGTTAAAACATTTATATTTTTTCAGTAAAGTCAAATTTGTTTGACTTTATTTTTTAAAATTAAAAAATAATAGTAGATTAATTGATTTTATTTTTGCTTATTTTTTGTTTAATGGATTTCTTTACTTTTCTTTGAAAAACTTATTTTGTCGAAAAAGTTGGTTTAATTAATTCTATTCAATGTTGTTTTGTTTCCGTCTATTCCATATATTCTCCATGTATTTTGGAACATAGGTAGCAGGGCTGCATCCTGTGTTTTTCTTCGCGGGGTGGATTTTTTCCGGGTTTACAAACAAACTTTGAAATACGCATCAACAATTAGTTTATACAAATTTGCGTTACGTTTTTACGGGTTGGAAAAGAATTTAGGGATGGGGATCATTCAGTCCCCCCGAATACGACCGTAGAATATTCAAGAATCCCTTCTTTTCTTCATTCTTTTTATGTCTCTTAATTTTCCTTTGGCAGCTCAATTTTACATCAGGGGAGAATATCCACGTGGAATTTTTTGCAAGGATGGGGAGATTTTTCTTGGGAAATGTTCTGTGGTGAAATTTTTGGGGAAGGGGAATTTTCTGCAAGTGGATTTTTCCGGAGGAATACGCTCTACCCCATGTAAAACAGGGGTGTGCAAGAGGTACCCTTAATATGGTCCTAGGGTACCTGGGTATGCAAGTAGCTACGCAGACTTTAGTAAGCTTTGTGTCCTAAAATTAGAGAGCTGCTACCCTATTTCTAGATCCCAAGGAGTACCCGTGTACCTAAGGCCCAATTCTGGGAAGAATCCTCTTTAGATAAAATAATTTGATTGGAAAGTCAATGTGTTTCTTCTAAAAATACCAAAGACAATACTTTGAAGTCATAACTTGACTCATTTCGTAAAAGCTAAATTATAAGTTCATTCCACTTGTCCCTATTCTTTAGAACAGTGGTTCTCGAACTTATTTCGACACTTTGCCCCCTTTTTAACCACAATATCTTTTAGGAACCCCTCCTCAGTTATTGTACTAAGTAGTAATAAGTAATCTATAGCTAAAATATATAATAAATTGCCAGTTCTAGATTTAAATGATCGTTTTATTTTTTTTTATTGGCCGGCTACGTACTCCCTAAAAATTGTGGGGGTACGTTTACCACAGTTTGAGAAACCACTGCTTTAGAAGAAAGCTTAAGTCTCCCTAAAAGACTTAGTTGGGGTATAACTGAGATTAAAGTTCAGACGGCACAAATAGTTCCGGGTCAAACCAAAAGAATCGTTATATTAAAGTTATAAATTGTAAATATTTCCTCGCAAACTTCTGTTTATTTTTGACGGGGAAAGAAGTCTCGAGTCATAGTACAAAAATGGGCTTTGATATGCATCATATGCTGTAATTAACTTTTCCTGTATCAAATAATGGTGTATCAAATAATTTCCACGCAAACTTCTGTTTATTTTTTATGGGGAAAGAAGTCTTGAGTCATAGTACAAAAATGGGCTTTGATATGCATCATATGCGGTAATCAACTTTTCCTGTATTAAATAATGGTGTCTGAAGAATGACAATTTTTTTTTTCTTTTATTCTAGTAAGCCCTTTATTATGCACTGCTTTAAAACCTCTAAGTTTTATATTGTAATTTCTGAAAACCTTTTTATAACATGGAAAGTGTTCTTGTTTTGTACGGTTGTATCGCTCCATAGTCTTGGGACAATCTTACTTGCTTTATAAACTTACCTATAAGTTTCAGGTTCCAAAGCAACAAAAATGCGAGTATCAACACCAAGGAAACCCATACTTGGTCCAGAAACAAAGGCAGAAACGATGGTTATTGACCACTGTATCCGACATATTGGTCTCCAGTCCGACAAACCAGATAATAAGGCAATTATTGAGGACGGAACTGCTAATCCAGTTATCAACAGGTCGGCCAAGGCCACATTTACAATGAAACTGTTTCCTAGATAAGGGATATAATTAACTTGGAGAGAGTAATAAACCGAAAAGAAAAAAAGAAGATTAGCTAAAAGCAAAGCTAAAACATAAATACACATTCAGTTTCTGTTTGGTTCTACTCTGTATTAAAAATTGTATATGCCCAGGTATAGGTCCATTTCATATTGTGATTTGCAAACATGGATGTTTAACCAGTTCCAAAACCTGACTTTGCTGATTGTAGTGACGATTTTTTAGTGTTTATGTCAATATTGACACTGGTCAATGCCGTGACATCCGATTATGACTTTGGAGGTCATAGCCAATCAAATTTTTCTTAAATATCGTTTTTATTGGTTGGCTTTAACTGAATTTAGATCATTTGAACTTCCATGTTCACTGCATCAAGTTCTGGATACTAGCTAAGCTTATACACTGTTGCTAAGTTTTCAGCCAGAGGGGAGGTAAGGGTTTTGAAGCCTCTCCCGCCGAAATATTTTTCCGACTCGTAAAAACATAACAAAAAAGAATAAGAAAAAATTTGATGAGTTTGTTAAAGTTTTTTGTACCCCCACACCAAAAAAAACCTTTGTAACCACCCCCCCCCCCCAAAAAAAATAAATAAAACAATAATAATCCTGTATACGTCCCTGCCTGTTGCATACAGAAGTGATTCTTTTCTAAAAAGTCGTATCACAATTGGAAATTCAACACCATTCTTGAAAAGTATACATGTTTTTTTCAGCTTTTATGTTTCTACATTGGAATACTGGCCACGGATTTTTGGTAGAAACGCCAAATTTCGTTTGAGAAATATGTGTTTTGTTTAGAACAGTCATACTGTTACTTTTTACCATTCTGGACCTTCCTTAAATATTATTTAATGCTCTTGAATCAAAGAAGATAAAAATTGTCTATAATTGTGAAGTTTGGGCTGGAAAGGAACTGGAGAACCAAGGTATCAAGGGTCCCATGCTAGGCCATGGATTTCCAAACAGCCATACTAGCTTTGAATTTGTAATAAAAAAGTCAAATACCACTAAATACAAACTTAGGTGGAAATCACACACTATTGTATTTGCATTTAGCATTGTTACTTGGGTTTTTGCCAGCGGTCAAATAATTGCCCCTAGGAACCGAAGAACCAGTAATTGCCGTGAGGGCTGAGAGAAAAATGAAGAGGCAGTAGGAGAACCTGATTCTGAGAAACAGACAATTTTATCATAAAACTTAACACAAAAATGTGCCAGAAAACAACTGAGGAATTTATTGAAAAATTATTGAATATTTGAAGCTGCTTAATTGTACCACATTCATTCATAAGTTGAACAGAACTCATGAATAGTTCACTTCTTGTCCTAATAAAAAATTATGATGCCTCAAGGTCTTGCCTTCTCGTTTAAAAATATATTACTTGTTTTGTATTCAGTTAATATATAATCTAAAGAATATGTTTAATCTAACATGTTTTTCTCTGATATAATAATAAAACGGTATATTGCTAAGGTAAGAAGGAGTAGAAAACTTCAGCTTGAAGTTTAGCAAAGGGACAACTTAAAGGGAAATTACAATTAAAACAGACAGATCAGTTCTACATTGTAAACAGCAGAACTGCACCTTAAATCAATTAAAACCAACTATCCCAATTCAATAGCCTTTAATGTATCGAAACTCAATGTTTTCTCAAGACTGGACAAGATCCTAGTTTAGTTACCCACTAAGGTCAAATCAAATAATAAAAGGGGTATTTTTGAACTAAGAGTTTTTAACTCTTAGGCTATGGAAATAAATTATAAAGGATTAATTATAGATGAATTCCATATTGTGTAATCCCACAAAGTAGGGAGGAAGGAAGAGGGCGATTTTGAATTTTGACTTAGATAGTTTGTCAAGTTAGAAGGTAGAATTAGTGAGGAAGGGTGGTAGGGAGGTAGTGTGGTAGGGGGGATATGTGGTATGTGTATAATATGGAAACTGATATTAATTATAGATGAATTATACATTGTACAATAGTAGGGAGTGAGGTAGGGGACCACTTTAATTTTTGAATTAGATGGTTTGTTATATTGGAGGGTAGCAGTGAGGGAGGGTGGGAGGAAGGTAGCGTTGTAGGTGGGCATTTGTTTAATATGGAAATTAATATCGTTGAAAGAGTCTGGTTTGTTATTTGGCTGTTTTGCTACGCTTTTATTTTTCCTTCTAAGTTATTTTATTATTTATTATTATTTTGCAGTTGAGGCGGTGAGAAAAAATCACTAAGATTAGGAAAAAGTGAAGGTGAAGAGGTGATGCTGGGCAACGAGAAGATTGTCAAGTGGACGGCTTCACTTATTTAGGTAGCATTATTCGTCAACACAGTGGGTGCAATGAATATGTTAAAGGTAGGGTAGCCAAGGTCCAGATTGTTATTTCACAGTTGAAAAAAGTTTGAAAGAATTAAGAATATAAGTCTGCGAACCAAAATTAGAATATTGGAAGCTAAGTATGGTTCTGAAGCCTGGGCGCTCCGAAAAACGGAGGAGGATTTTCTAGATGTTTTACAGAGAAATTGCCTACGAGTTGATTTTGAGTACCCGACTGACCGACCGTATCTCAAACAATGAGCTGCACGGAAAATCAGTAGCGTAATTTCGTCAAAATCCGGGGGGAGGGGGCAAAGTTAGAGCTTATCTTCCCAAGTTAAATGAAAATGACAGTGAAAAATGAAAAATTAACCATATAGTACCATAAAGGCAAAGGTATTCTAATGAAAACTGATCTGTTTCTGTGGTTGCTTGAATTATGTAGGCCTATCTTAGTTTGGCGAGATTTTTTAATACACTAAATTTCAGCTGGAGGGGGGAGTTGCCCCCTACCCCATAGCAAATTATGCCCCTACGGAAAAGTCCCAATTTCTAGGGCTATAATGAGAGAAAGGTTGAAATGGTTAGGACATGTTCTGCAGATGAAGGATGACAAATTGCTAAAGATAGTCCTTGTCGGCCATCCGCCAAACAAAAAGCAAGTCGTTCCCGAATGGGGTGAGGGATGTTGTAAGGAAATATTTAAGGACAGTGGAAACTTCTTGGAAAAGTGAATTGAGGGAGGCTCTAAATAGATTGGGATGGAGGAGGAGCATGTGTAGCTGTGTTGGTCTCAGGCGGCTTGGTGCTGCAGTGAATTGTTATTAGTAGCAGTAGTAGTAGTAGTAGTAGTAGCAGGTGAATAGTTGATTTCCAGTTGCTCTTTTCTATGCTAAGAATTCCTTGGTGTCGTGCATGTGTGTGCATAGTTCTTTTCTTAAATATAAATATTAGGGTTTGTTCTTATTCAAATCGAAATCGAAGAGAAAAACTGGAAAATATTTCGCCAAAAATATAAAATTTATTTCTGAATTTCTTTTTTAAAAAGCTTCTTGAAAAAAAAAAACAGTTCAATTTGTAATTTTTTAAGATACTTTCGACTTAAAATCTGCTAGATAGCATTAATTTAGTTGCAATACAAATTCTTCAGGATTTCTTCGCCGTCTAGAATATAAACTTTCTGACAAAAAAAGGAAAAAAAAGAAGGAAAACAACAAAAACCTATTTTGGATTAGATACACCACCTATGGTTATCTCCCTGCTCTATCGATTGCCAATTTCTGTGGAATCACTGGAAGCATAGTTTTTTGTTTATCCTTATTGAAAACTGTGAATTCAAAGAGCAATTGCTAGAAACTTGATTATTTTTGGTTGCAGTAAATGCATTTCAATACTAGACAGCTTATATTTGCCTAAGCAATTTCAATGAGTATTCAGCACATCTTCCCTAATATTTTCATCTGTAATGAAAGTAACAACTGTCTTTGGAAAAAGCATTTTGAAAATCTATAATTTTAGCGAATAGACTAGAGAGGAAATGCAACTTATTTTGCCTTTTTGTAAAAGAGAATGAGTATTTCTAAAGAAGTATACTGCAATTCTCTTAATTCTCAACAAGTTTCATTTGTATTCCAAAGCAAAAGCGTTTTCCGGTAAAAGCGTTCTTCACTAGGCCATCTTTGTGCTGAGGTGTTTTAATCCATTTTATATGGAATTAAGTAAAAAAAAAAAAAAAAAATGTTTTTAACTGAAAGTAAGGAGCGACATTGAAACTTAGAACGAACAGAAGTTATCCCGTATATGAAAGGGGCTGTCCTCTCCTCAACGCCCCTCTCTTTGCGCTAAAGTTTGACTCTTTCTCAAAACTCTACTTTTTAAAACAATAAAAAACTTTAGCTTAAAGAGCTGGGCGTCGAGGAGGAGACAGCCCCTTCCATATACGAAATAATTTATGTTCGCTTTAAGTTTTAATGTTGCTCCTTACTTTCAGTTTAAAAAAATCTGTTTTTTGTTTATTTAATTTCATTTCGTTTTTTAATGCTTATAATGCTGGGAAACCCGGCGCTTTCTTCATTGCAATGTCCCTTCCCCCCCCATAAAATTTCCTCCATGGAAAGATCCTCTCACGTAACCATTACAAACAATTTTTGTGGAATCTCAAACAATTTTCTTTTACAGTATTCTGTGCGTAAACATTGGGTAAAGTTCATAACTTGCAGCCCTTCCCCCGGGAACTTTGGAGGATTAAGTCATCCTCAAAGACATAGTTGTTATACTTTTCAACCATGTTGAACAAAATGGCTATCTCAAAATTTTAATCGGGTGACTTTTGGAAAAAAAATAAGCGTGAGAGGGGGCCTAGTTGCCCTTCATTTTTTGGTTTCTTAAAAAGGGCACTAGAACTTCTAATTTTCGTTTGAATGAGCCCTCCTGCGATATTCTAGGACCACTGGGTCGATACGATCACCCCTGGAAAAAAAAAAACAAGTAAACACGCATCCGTGATCTTTCTTCTCGCAAAAATACAAAATTCTACTTTTTTGCACATAGGAGCTTGAAACATCTACAGTAGGGTTCTCTAATACATTGAATCTGATGGTATGATTTTTGTTAAGGGACTATGACTTTTTGGGAGTGTTTCCCCCTTTTTTGAAAATGAGGCAAATGTTCTCAGGCACCTGACTTTTGATTGATAAGATTAAACTTGATGAAACTTATATATTTGAAATTAGCATAAAAATCCAATTCTTTTGATGTATCTATTGGTATCAAAATTCCGTTTTTTAGAGTTTAGGTCACTGTTGAGCCGGGTCGCTCCTTACTTACAGTTCATTACCACGAACTGTTTGAAAAGATTATTTACAAAAGTATTTGCACATAGTTGGTATAACTGGGACCGCAAGTCAGGCTTACACACACATAAAAAAAAAAATAATAATAACATTGACATAAGCCTTTTAACATCTGGAGTAAACTCAAAAATGTTCTATTGTTTAGATTCAATTGTATACTATCTGGTTTATGATAACGTAGTAACTGTACTTGGATTTAATATTTTTATTCTGTCGTGACTTTTTATGCCACGATTTTTATTTTTCACTATTTTAGAAAAAACGAAATTTGCAGCACCTGCAAAGCAAATTATTTGCCACTACGTTTAGTAATAGTATGTTTTACAGTCAAAAATAGCTGAAAATACCCTGCTAGAATTTTTTTAAACTAAAATAAGGGCCGAAAATTTCTCTCTTATCAGGTTCCAATTTTCTTTTGCTCTGCCTATCAAAATAACGGGAAGCGTCGGATGATCTGCCTCCAAAAACGCATTGTACTCCCGGCCAAAGGGAGAAAAAAAATATCAGGAGTTCCTTATATTTCGCTACGCAGACCATTAGTCAACATGCAGAAATGTAAAGTTTTTTCTGCCTATCAACTGAGCACCAGATACTGCTATTTGACAGACATTTCAAGTTTTTTTTTTGTAAGTGTTGTCGGTATAAGAGAAATTGCTACAAGTTATTTAGGCCAATCAAACAGTTCGTGGTAACGAACTGTAAGTAAGGAGCGACCCGGCTCAATGGTAACCGAAACTCTAGAAAACGAGTTTTTGATACCAATAGATACATCAAAAGAATCAAATTTCAATGCTGATTTCAAATATATAATTTTCATCAAGTTTAGTGCTACCCATCAAAAGTTACGCGCCTGAGAAAATTTGGCTGATTTTCGAAAAAGGGGGAAAGACCCCCTAAAAGCTATAGAACCTTAATGAAAATCACACACTCATATTCAACGTATCAGAGAACCTTACTTTATAGGTTTCAAGCTCCTATCTACAAAAATGTGGAATTTTGCATTTTTTGCCAGAAGAAAGATCACGGATGCGTGTTTATTAGTTTTTTTTTTGTTTTTTTTTCCCAGGGGTGATCGTATCGACCCAGTGGTCCTAGAATATCGTGGGAGGGCTCATTGGAACGGAAATTAAAAGTTCTAGTGCCCTTTTTAAGTGACCAAAAAAATGGAGGGCAACTAGGCCCCCTCCCACGCTCATTTTTTTCCCAAAGTCACCCGATCAAAATTTTGAGATACCCATTTTGTTCAGCATGGTCGAAAATATGATAAATATGTCTTTTAGGATGACTTAATCCTCCGAAGTCCCCAGGGGGAGGGCTAAAAGTTATGAACTTTACCAAATGTTAACATATAGTATTGGTTATTGGGAAATATACAGAAGTTTTCAGGAGGGTTTTTTTCTGGTAGTGGGGGGGGGGGGGTGGGTCGGGGGTTATGTTGGAGGATCTGTCCATGAAGGAAGTTTTCATGGGGGAAGGAAATTGCCATGAAGGGGGTGCCGGACTTGCCAGCATTATTTATTGGTTATTGGGAAGTATACAGACATTTTCTGGAAGGATTTTTTTCTGGAGGGGGGGGGCTAGAGGAGGGGGTTACTCTGGAGAATCTTTCCAAGGAGAATGTTTCTTTGGGGTAAGGGACATTTCTATGAAGGGGGCGCCGGATTTCCAAGCATTATTTAAAAAACGATCAGAAATTAAATATAAAAAAAAACAAGTTTTTTCAACTGAAAGTAAGAAGCAACATTAGAACTTTAAACGAACAGAAATTATAACGTATGTGAGGGGGTTCTCCCCCAAGTCAATGCCTCGCTCTTTACGCTACAGTTTTTTTTAGTGCTTTCAAAAGAGCTATCTATTCTAATTAAACGGCCTTTGTGATTCAGGGGTTTGTGAATCAAATTTTTTTTTTAACTTTTAACAAAAAATGCGTGGTATTGACTAAGGGGAAACCCCCTCATATACGTAATAGCATATACGTAATAAAAAAAAAACAATAAAAAAAAAAAAGCGATACGGCTCAATAGTAATCGAAACTTTTAAAAACGGAATTTTGATGTCAATAAATGTATCAAAAGAATGTTTTTATAATGCTGATTCTAAATATATAAATTTTATTAAGTTTAGTATTACTCATCAAAGGCTACGAGCCTGAGAAAATTTACCCGATTTTTTAAAGAGGGGGGAAACATCACCTACAAGTGAAAGAATTTTAATGAAAATCACACCGTCAGATTCAGCGTATCAGAAAACCCTATTACATAGGTTTCAAGCTCATATCTGCAAAAATCTGCAACTTTGTATTTTTTGCCAGAAGAAAAATATACGAATATAGAAGTTAGTTACGTAAGTTAATTTGTAAATTACGTCATAACCAAATTTAGAGACACCCATTTAGCAAAAGAAAAGTAAAATTTTTATGCAAATTTTGTTTACTTATTCAATGACGGTGAGCCAAAATAAAAGCTGCATTAACTAAAAAACGATCAGAAATTAAATAAAAAAACACAAGTTTTTTAGACTGAAAGTAAGGAGCGACATTAAAACTTAAAACGAATAGAAATTATCCCTTATACGAAAGGGGCTGTCCCCTCCTCAACGCCTCGCTCTTTACGCTAAAGTTTGACTCTGTCTCACAACTTTATTTTTTAAAACAATGAAAAACTTTAGCGTAAAGAGCGAGGCGTTGAGGAGGGGACAGCCCCTTTAATATACGGAATAATTTCTGTTCGTTTTAAGTTTTAATGTCGCTCGCTCCTTACTTTCAGTTTAAAAAACTTGTTTTTTTTATTTATATATTTCTAAGAAACCTCTTTATTTGTTTGTGCGGAAAAACCTGTTCAATTTTATACCACAATAACTGGTTGTCAGAAAATCATTACAAAAGCTACTGAATAAGCCACGCCCAACCTTATTGCATTAAAAGAATTCCAAAAAAAAAACATTAAAAAAAAAACAAATGATTTCTTTCCTCAAAGGATTCCCTTGAATATCTTGTGAAAAGCTGGAATTTTTCAGGGAAAAGGATATATGATAGAGTTTCAAGATTGATTATTTTAACAAAAACAGTTTTTTGTGGCTTCTCAAATTGGCCTGGAGCAAAAAAACTGTGTTCGGCTAGCAATATATTTAGCATAAATCTGTAAAATACAATGAAAGAATCCGAATTGCAGCGTTTAATCATGCTTATTAGCTAAGTATACATTTCTCTTTGCCAGCAGGGAAAAAATATTGGAAAAGAAGAACTAAATTATGCCGTTGCTTATTGAATGGACTAGCTCTTTAAAGCGAAAGCACAGATTAGGAACCAAAAATACAAGTTACTGATTTCGATTTTATTATAGACTACAAATAGTGGAAAGAACGGTTAGAACGGTTAGACCTTTGAGCATTAAGATGCAAAAAAAAAATTTAAAAATTGGTTTTTGAAAATTTTTTAATCAATGCCCAGTATTTTCAATGTTTCAGGTATTAAGTCTATTAATTACGCAATTCAATTATGAATGAATGAGATTAAACTTCATGACGATATATTCTTAGGATTGATTTCAAGCTTACACAAATTATGTTTCCATACCAATGCAGCGAATAACTTTCAATTTTTTAATAATAATAATTTATGTTTTCCCTGTGCACATAACAAAAAATGCAGTGAAGATGAGTACAAAAAACCCACTGACAAAAATTTAAAAAAAACATAAGCAACTTTGGTTTTTAAGCACTCATTTATCATGTTCAAAATGCTATAAGACGTCGTAACATACAACACTAAGGACTTCATAAAAGACAAATCCGGAAAATTGACAATGCTATTGCAGCGGTTATCAAAGCTAGATTACAGGTCATCAATTTTGTAACAGATCCCTATAGCACCTAAAAAATAAACTTAAAAAAATAGGGGTTTTATTGGTCCTGTACCCGACATCAGATCTTGGACAGGCCTGGGAATGATTTGAAAAACGATTAGTAACTAAATTAAAAAACAAGTTTCTACAACTGAAGGCAAGGGACAACATTTATACCTTACACGAACATAAATTATTCTGTATATGAGGGTGGCTGCCCCCTTCTCAACTTCTTACCCTTTACGCTAAAGCTTGAATTTTATCAACATTCTTTAAGAACAACTGCTGAAACACAACTGGAATATTTTTTTTAAAGGCTTAAAAATTTAGCGTAACAAGCGAATAGTTGAGGAGGGGGTAGCCCCTCTCACATCAAGAATAATTTATGTTCCGTTTATGTTTCAATGTTGTTCCTTACCATCAGTTGTAGAAACTTGTTTTTTATTTTAGTTTCTGATGGTTTTTCAAATCATTCCCAGGCCTAACCAAGATATGATGTCGGGCAGCGTTCGGGAGTGCCTTTAATTTACCATCTAAGAGAAGATTATTGTCAGCATACGACAAGTGACTTCCGTAGATCCATGGCTGAGTGATGTTTTGGGGAAACTGTCGAGCGATCTCTGACTGCATTACCAAATATTGCAGGACTTAGGACAGAACCTCGGTTAACACCATAGCGTACTTGATAGGAATTACTAAAAGTATTTTGTAAACATGTCCGGATTTAAATGGTTTCTAAGGCCACAATCCCTACTGTAGATGTTTCAAGTTCCTATATACAAAAATTTTGAATTTTGCATTTTTGCCAGAAGAAAGATCACGGATGCGGGTTTTATTTTTTTTTCCCCCAGGGGTGATCGTATCAAAATAATAGTCCATGAAAACCGGGAGAGGGTGCATTCAAACTGAAATTAAAAGTTCTAGTGCCCTTTTTAAGTGACCAAAAAAATTGGAGGGCAGCTAGCCCTCCTCCCAAGCCCTTTTTCCCCAAAGTTATCCGATCAAAAGTTTGAGATAGTCATTTCCTTCAACATAGTTGAAAGATCCAATAACAATGTCCTTAGGGGTAACATGGCCCCCCCACAGTTCGTGGGGAGAGACATGTAATGAAACTTGCCCATTCTTTACGTATAGTATTTGTTATTGGGAAGTAGAGACATTTTTCAGGGGGTATTTTGTGCTTGATGCGGGTTTAAGAAGGGATAATTTTCCATGGGGAGGGAAATATCTGGGGGGTGAATTTTCCGGGGGAAATTTTACACTGGGGTGATTTGACAGAATTCCTATAAAAATGAATTTTTATTTGTCTTGCTGTCTCTTCGCCAACTCAATTTTGCATATGAAGATGTTCCGGGGGAGTTACCCGTGGGTTATTTTTAGCGTGTTTGGATTTCCAGGAAAAAAATTACAAGGAAGAGGGGATTTCTGGAGTGATCGAGAAAACAATTAGAACTTAAAGTCTTTCTCAAACGAAAGTATGCCAAGGAGAATTTTGTAGGCTGAATCGTTTGCAAGAAATTTTGCGGAGGAGGGATTTTGAGCAAGGATAGAATTGTCCGGAGGGAATTTTACTAGGGGGGAGGGGTATTTTACGTGGGAAGAAATTTCTAAGGAGGAGTTCCCGTGGGAAATATCATGAAATTTGAGCCAGGTTTATTGGGATTATTTGAAAAATGATCAGAAATTAAATTAATAAAACAAGTTTTTTGGCTGAAAGTAAGGAGCTACATTAAAACTCAAAACGAACAGAAACTAGTCGTATATGAAGGGGTTGCCCCCTCCTCAATACCTTGATCTTAACGCTAAAGTTTGACTGTTTGTCACAATTTCTTAAGAACGGCTTCTGAAGCACATGGATCGTTTAATTAGAATAGGAAGCTTTCTAAAAGTGCTAAAAGCTTTATTGTAAAGAGCGAGGTATTGCGGAGGAGGCAACCAGTCGCAAGTGCTTTTTCTTCCGAAGCACATGGATCATTTAATTAGAATAGGAAGCTTTTAGCACTTTATAAAAGTGCTAAAAGCTTTAGCGTATCGAGCCAGGTATTGAGGGGGGAGCAACCCCTTCATATAAGGAATAATTTTGTTAGTTTTGAGTTTTAATGTTGCTATATTTTTGAACTCAGGATCTTAGGGAAATATTCAAGAGTGTTCTTTAAAAGACATTTACGGGAAAAGAACCCAAAATTATGCAACCAAATAACTTGAGATGGGAAGTTTATAAGTGAACTACACTAGAATGGTGAGAATGTTGTACCTTCTTAAAATTCTGTGCCTCGCTTGCTGTGGAGGAAAGAAAAGGAAAAAAAAATGCCCTCGATGCAGAATATCGTAGTTCAAGCAACTTTTCATATTTTTCCAGCCAATGGATTTTCTTAGTTATTCAAGCCAAGGAGCTGTAAGTTTCCTACATAAAGTTTCGGACAAGGCGATTCTAATAGTATACTTTGTGTTGCGATTTGGCTTTGTGACCTATGATATTATATTACTTATTGTTTTAAAGCACAGGGATATTAGGTTTAAGACGGAATAAAAGCTTATGGTTGTTGAATTGTTATAGAAAAAGAACACTGATTATTGATCATGTAGACTGGAAACGAAGGACGACACCTCTGCGTCAAAAGTCGACCATAAAGGCATGGGAGATAAGAAAGTTTGTTTTAACATCCAATTTTAGGTATTTATCTTTCTTACAAGAAGAAGAACATTTTTAATTTAACCGTGCTTTAACTTAACTTCAAAAATAGCTTTGAAATCATGGTTTGATCCCTTTCAATGGCGAGGATTATATCAATGCTTACCTCTTCTTTTTAAGGGTTTCTTCATCAAAACCGTACTAATTAGAAAGACATTTCCAACTGAACCAATAGTCGATAAAGTAGAAAGAAGGACTAATTGACCGACCTTTGACCAAGATTCTGTATTATCCAATGCACTGGGATTATAGTTATCAGGGTAACTGGGGAGGTGAGAGACACGTGCTTCTGCAGAGATGCTACAATCCATTGAAGTTGGTAATTTTGGTTTGCCTAAAAAAAGTAAGAATACATATCATCAGTTCTGCTAAATTCAATTTCCGAATAGAAGCTATGAAAAATGTGCTCTCCGTCTTACCAAATGAATTTTAACTAGAATTTTCATTAGCCCAAATCCTTACAAGCCAATGCATTCTGATTTTTGACGGCAGAGGAAAATATTTAGAAAAAAAGTAGCCATTAATAACGCTTGAAAAGTTATCGCCTCTTTTGCAAGCAGACGAGGGTCCTTGAAAAGGATGAATAAATTCATTGCTAGAATTCGGATGATCCTGTGTCAATAATAAACTGGTACGCTTTTGGTAGGAGAGATCATAAATACATGATTATGACAGGTCATTGCAGTTATTTTGCAAACAAAATAAATCTGGTAATAGAAAACAAAAGTGAGATAATATAAATATTTTGCCTGTTAGGAGCTTAGATAAACACCAGTATGAAGGGGTGTCCCTTCGGGGGGAACCACCCTACCCCCCCCCAACTTTTTTTAAATTCTGTAAAACTTTCGCCGTGGGCTAAAATTTCGGCAGAAATTTTGCAAAATTGGCAGAAATTTAGCAAAATTCATGATTTCTGCAGAAAATTCGGCATAGGCTAAATCAGGTAACAATTCGGTAAAATTTACGAAGATCCCCCCACCCCCAATGAACTGAGGCTTGGGACGCTCCTGCCAGTGTAACAGTGGAAACTGCTAAATTTGCATAGTTTAATCATCTTAAATTGTTATTTATCTGTTTTTATCTGCAGCTTATGATATTTATCTAATTTAGACACGTAATTATGTACCTTTTTTGGGGTAGATGAATATATTACCATTGTTACCCACTTGAAGGGCTGTTAGCTTTCAAATTATTATACAAGAGGTGGTGCGTCGCGGAGCGGCGGAAGTTGACATAGGGGGGGTGGAGCGTGGTGGAACGCAACAATTTATGCTGAAAAGTAAAACAGCTGGGTAAAACATAGTGGCGTTATAGGGTACGATATAGAAAGAGAATCAACTCCGAATGATTTTGGATCTTAGGCTATACAAAAATAAACAACGTTCCTTTAAGACTTCTTTAGTTGAAATGTCATATTTTACAAAAAGATTACATTTTCACAGCCTATGCTATTTAGATCACATGTGGACGCCTGCTTGTTTACACCTCCTATTTATTTTGTCCTCTTCTAAGTAAAAAACATCTAATTAAATACTTCCTCAGAATAAAACTACCCAGGGATTTAGGAATAATACATAAACTCATAAACTAAAGCGTTCCCTAGCAATATTTGAATTTTCTTGATAACTTTTTATAACTCTCTTATTCAATCTTAACTATAATTTATTATTAGATTAATGAATTTCTGTTCATGGTTATGGATGGACACTTTTCTTTCTTTGTTAAAGCCTATTTCTATTTTCCATGAAACGGCCCGACAGTTAGTCCTGGAGTCAAATGGATCAATGACCAAACCAAATCTTACTTTAGAAAATTTGTTTTTACTATCGTGGTCTATTTTTGATTTTAAATGCCTTGATAATTATTTTTGATTTTAAGTGCCTGCTCTCTTGTTTCTGAACCAGCTTAAATACAGTTCTCCAGCCAGTTTTCAAACCCTTCGTATAGGCTCATTCGAAATATATAAGTATCATTAAGTTTAGTCTTACCCATCAAAGATTCAGCGTACCAGAGAACCCAACTGTGGAGGTTTCAAGCTCTTATTTGCAAAAATGTGGATTTTTTTTTTTACTAGGAGAAAGATCACGGATGCTTGTTTATTTGTTTTTTCCCCCCGGGGTGATGGTCGTATCGACCCAGTGGTCCTAGAATATTGGTAGAGGGCTCACTCGAACTGAAATTAAAAGTTCTAGTACTCTTTTTAAGTGACCAAAAAGATTGGAGGGCAACTAGGCCCCTTCCCATGCCCTTTTTTCTCAAAATCGTCTGATTAAAATTTTGAGATAGCTATTTCGTTCAGTATAATTCAAAGCCATGCCTTTGGAGGTAACATGACCCCCCACAGCCCCGGGAAAGGTCTTTAAGTTATAAAATTTGCCCGTTATTTATGTATAGTATTTGTTATTGGGAAGTATGCATAGCCTACATTTTTCGGGTAGGGGAGACAAATTTTCTGCTGGGGGGATTTTCCATGGAGAAAATTTTCCATGGGAAGACATTTTCCATGGGGTAAATTTTTCAGGGGAATTTTTGCATAGGGTGAATTTGCCAGAATTCCTATTTGAAATTATTCTTATGTATTGCTTTCTCTTTGCTGACTCAATTTTACGCGTGGAGATGTTAAGGGTAATTGTCCGGGGTAAATTTTTACCAAAATTGAATTGTCTAGAGGATATATCCTAGAAGATGAGGGATTTTTCCGTGGAGGTAGTGCCAGATTTCTTGGCACTATTAAAAAAACCATCAGAAATTAAATAAGAAAAAAAAATCAACTGAAAATAAGGAGCAACATTAAAACTTAAAACGAACAGAAACTATTAAGTATATGGGGGGGGGGGGGGTTGGCCCATCCTTAATACCTCGCTCTTTTATGCTAAAACCTGAACTTTGTCCCAATT
The DNA here is from genome assembly GCA_027921565.1 of Artemia sinica. Taxonomy (NCBI): domain Eukaryota; kingdom Metazoa; phylum Arthropoda; class Branchiopoda; order Anostraca; family Artemiidae; genus Artemia; species Artemia sinica. Next base: position 21,387,023 of record CM051267.1, on the reverse strand, counting down.
CTTTAAGAACGACTCCTGAAACACAAGGTTTGTTTAATTAGAACAATAAGAAGCTTTTTTAAGAGTACTAAAAACTTTAGCGTAAAGAGTGAGGTGTTGAGGAGGGGACAACCCCCCTCATATACGCAATAATTTCTGTTCGTTTTAAGTTTTAAAGTTGCTCCTTAGTTTCAGCTGAAAAAAACTTGTTTTTTCTATTTAATCAATATGAAACAATGTCACTCACTTTGAGTCTTCAAATGATCCGTGAAAGATTATTTAGATAAATTTGCTGGGTGTAATAACTGTCTTTCTTTACCACCTATAAACTTGTTGGATTTTTGTTTCTATCTTTACCGCCAATAAACTTGTTTGATTTTTTCTATCTTTCTGCCAATTCAACTAATGTAGCATATAACAGAAAATTTAGTGGTCGAAAATATTTGTGTTTTTTATGTATTTGTTATTTTCTTTTCTCAGTAATTGTTTCGCAAATGTTCGTAACACACCATTGTGCTTTTGGAAGGTAATTCAAAAGACTTTTATTTGTTGTTCGTGTTTAGATAAAGAGCCATTAGCCTTTAGGAACCTTCAAAAAACTAGAAAAAATATATTGCGGGGTTGGCAATTTACTTCAGAAAATTCAACTGGAGTTCGGGAGATGTGAAATAAAAGGGATAAAGCTTCAACGAAGCACAGCTGACTTCTTACGTATATCATACCTGAATGAAATCCTATTTTGTCACATTGTTGCAAAATTATGACTAATTTTTGAATAAAAATTGATAGAATGCAAGAGCCGGGATAGAAATAAATCGCACATTTCTGATCCGTTTTCAAACTGTTCGTAGTAACGAACTGTAAGTAGGGAAAGAATGGGGCTAATAGTAACCGAAACTCTAAAAATACAAATTTTTGGTAACAACTGATACTCAACAGAACTGAATTTTTATGCTGATTCCAAATGAATAAATTACATTAAGTTTAATACTATCCATCAAAAGCTAAGAGCCTCAAAAAACTAGGCTGTATTAAAAAAAAAAAAAAAAAAAAAAAAAAAAAAAAAAAAAAAAAAAAAAAAAAAAAAAAAAAAAAAAAAAAAAAAAAATATCGGGAACAGAGACCATAAAAGGCATTTGATCTTAATGAAAACCACACCTTTAAATTCCACCTTTGAACACCTTTAAATTTTTTTCATCTCATATATTTTAAAAGATTCATATAAAATCCTTTTTTCCCCTCAAATACAAAACAAACTTTCATCATTTTTTTCTTTTTTAACTGCACTTTTTTAACCACACTGAGCTTGGCGTGCATAATTGAGGTATAGGTCACATTTTTGAGCAAGTTTCTATGATCTGTTTTAACTGCTCCACAACAACGTTCGAAAATGAGAGGGTTAAAAGGTTCTGGACAATGCCATGTTAGAGAACCTCTGAGTACACATTTGTGTTTTTATAGAAGCCATGTGACGCCAAAAATCACAGAAATCTGTTACATTTGGAAGATCAAAAAGCAGGAAATTCCACCATTTTCTACTATCTTATTTCCATCTCACGACGGTGCACTATATGTCTGTATCTGTATCTGTAGAAGGCCAATTGCTCCTATGTCCAAAGCTTTCGTAGAGTCAAGGATTTCGCACAATGTAAACAGTTCGTCCTCAAACGAGAATCGCTGCTTGATTTGCTTCCCCGCCTTCACATATAACTTACGACCACATTCATAGACGACTTTCACGTCACGTTCATCTGCTTTCGTACTCGGATTTGACAGCAAGGTGTGAAGAGACTTGTGAGCTGCCATTCCCAAGCACACATCTTCAGCTGGAAGTAATTCACTTGCTTTGTCAGGGTTGGGATTCAATGGCGAGGTTGATCTAGCGTAGCTATTCTTTATGAAATTCATGGTCAGTTGTATCAGAAGTATCTCCACCTCTACTTTTATTTTGTGAACCAAAGGTTTTTCGCTTTAGAAAAGAAGATTAAAATCTATAAAAAGCTCCAGCACATTGAGCTCTCGAACTCAGGATGAATCTGAAGCAATGGTTTCTTTAGGGCTTGTGATTACTTATATTTCGAACTCCTTATTGCAGAACAAAAATGCAACAGCAAGGTGTTTTTTTGACAGCCACGTCAGTTGTTTCATCAATAATGAGAGAAAAAGACGTCATTCTCAACTGGTCACACAAATTTTCATTGTAGTACGTTCTAAGGCTTCTCTGAACACATTTTTCATAGTCTTCTTGCTCAGCCTGACTTTTCTACAACATCCTTGTGTGACAAACTTTTCACAAAATGTACAAGCGTTTCTAAAAATGACAAAGGAAGATTCTTCGACAATGAAAACAGTAAACTTGGCTTTTAGACTTTCTTCTTGGTTCTGTCTGTGGTAAGGAGATAACAAATTCTTGTGGTGAGCTTCCTCGAAGCCACTAGTTTCCTAACATTTTCACTGTACTTTGCACTCTTTCCATGTCTTTGGAGTTTGAATCTACCACATAACAAGGACTGACTGCAAAAAGAACAGAACACCTTTTCATCCGAAGTATTGTCCTTAGCAAGCTACTCTTCAAACTCAGGGACTTGCAGCCAGCTGCACCTGAATTTGGCCTTTTTTCCATTACCCCTTCGTTGTCGGGAAGTGCCTCCTTTCTTCTCCCCTTCTCTTTCACTTTTCTTCACCACTAGGATTGTCAATGTCAGTTTCAGAAGATGATGAGCTGTCCAACATGAAGGTGCTTCCTGCAATCAGACTTAATAAGGCGAAACGTAGTAATTGTGTTACAGCAAAGGATCTTAAAGGAAAACTCTAGCATTGGAAATCAAATTCGTGAAAGGCCAAGGTCTTAGGAATCATTTACCGAGGTCACGAGCTGACGTACAAAAAAAAGAATTGACATATCCTGGGTTTTGTTTGTCCAAGCTTGTAAGTTATACCGGCTCTAAGCAAGTAATATCCTCAACTCAAGTGGAGGATTACATGGTTATTTCACCCTAGAACATGCTAAAAAATCCGGTCTGAATCATACAAGTATTGTAAAAATATTAACTTACTAATTTATTTATTAAATTAAAATATAAAATTACTTCAGAGTAGAATACTAATTCTTTTTGCTGCAATATTAGTTACTCAAACTATAGCTCAATTTGAAAAAGAAGTTTACTTCAGAGATGAGAGATCTGAGAAGATTTTTCCTGCTCAAGGTAGACATTGCAAAGCTTTACCATGAGCTATTTGAACCATATTTTTACTTTTCTTTCTTGACCAACCAAAATATAATACTGATGTAGTATAAAGTCATACAGATGCCTTTTTTTAGTTTTCTTCATTTATATATTGTTAAGGTTAATTTAGGAATTTATAAACCATCAGCTGAACACAAGTATCATTCAAGTATCACTTACTCTATCTCGTAGCTTAGTTTCATAGTTTAACAAAGACAAGAGCATCATTATTAATACAGACCTTATTACTACAATCTATTGTAGATGACGCACAAAAAGTCAGATAGAAGGCATTTTATTGTCCAAACTATATTACGAAAGCAAAAAAAGTCATTCACTTGACTTTTTTCATACTAGTCTTCAATAGAACAAATGAAGTTTATACGACAACGCCTTCAATAAAAGCCTTATATGCCCCCAGGGCATAACTTAAAACCCTTGCCCTAAGGGTTGTGGGGGAGTGTCCTCCTCAAAAACATATTTTCTATCTGGAAATCAACTACGCTGAACAAAATGGCTATCTCACAATTTCGATTGGATGTGTTTGGGGGAATGATGGGCGTGGGGGGGGGGGCTAGTTGCCCTCCAATCACTTTCGACTATTAAAAAGGGCACTACCCCTTTGAATTTCCAATCGAATGAGCCTGTTTTGAAGTTTCTACGACAACGCCTTCTATAAAAACCTTATATGCCCCCAGGGCATAACTTAAAACCTTGCCCTGAGGGTTGTGGGGGAGTGTCCTCCTCAAAAACACATTTCCTACCTGGAAATCAACTACGCTGGACAAAATGGCTATCTCAAAATTTCGATTGGATGTGTTTGGGGGAATGATTGGCGTGAGGGGGGGGGGCTAGTTGTCCTCCAATTACTTTCGACTATGAAAAAGGGCACTAGAACTCGCGATTTCCAATCGAATGAGCACCTTGTGAGGTCTCTATGACGACCCCTTCTATATGAAGGGCCCTGCTTTAAAGAAAAAAAAAATAAACTGTACATTGTGTCAACATTGATCTTATATGCCCTCAGAGCATAACTTAAAACCCTTGCCCCGAGGGTTGTGGGGGAGTGTCCTCCTCAAAAAGATATTTTCTATCTGGAAATCAACTACGCTGAACAAAAGGGCTATCTCAAAATGTTGATTGGATGTGTTTGGGGGAATGATGGGCGTGGGGGGGGGGGCTAGTTGCCCTCAAATCACTTTCGACTATTCAAGAGGGCACTAGCAACTCCAATTTCCAATCGAATGAGCCCTTTTCCAAGTTTTTACGACAACTCCTTCGATACGAAGTGCCGGGTATGGAAAAAAAAAAAAAAAAAAAAGCACATTGTGCCCACATCGTTCTTTACTTATTACTTCAATAGTCAAATGTTGCCACCTTGATGTTCCTTTAGTAAAAGATTCAAGACTTCATCAATGCAATATAAATTTTTGCTACTTTACTGGAAAACATTTTGTGTGATATGGAAGATTGTAGCTGGAATGAAATAGTAAATCTTGAGATTTTAGTGGGCCCAGACCCAAATTGTTTTATTTCGTTTTGGTGGGTTATTTTTTCACATTTAGGACCTATCTCCTGCACTCTCCTGCTCTCCTGCACTTTGTTGACAATTGGAAGTCAAGTTATTTGATCTTTATTTTCTAATCTTAGAATGGCAAAAAGTCTCACCTTAACTTTCCTAAGATTAGATCCCAAATTGGCAGCAGCAGCAATGACAGACACATGTACAAATTTTTTTCCTTCTCCAGTAGAAAAAAATCTAGAGCAATTAAAAATCGGACAAATATCAGTTTTTTTTTTTTTTAGTCTGATACGGTTATTTTTTTCCGACAAGAGGGCCAAAAATCCGACAATATCGAAAAAAATCCGACATTGGGGAAGACATTGGTTTATTTGTTTTTTTTCTTTATTTTTTTCCTAAGGGATGATCGATCGGCCCAGTGGACCTAGAATGTCGGGAGAGGCTCATTCTAACGGAAATAAAAATTTATTTGGCCCTTTTTAAGTGACCAAAAAAATTGGAGGGCAACCAGGCACCCTCCCACGCCACTTTTTATCCAAAATCGTCCGATCAAAATTTTGAGATAGCGATTTTGTTCAGTATAGTTGAAAGGCCCGATAACTATGTCTTTGGAGAAAACATGACCCCTCACAGGATTTTGCACGGGGAGAATTTTCCGCGGAGAGGGAAGTTTCTAGGGGATGAACTTTTCAGGGGAAATTTTACACTGGAGGAATTTGCCAGAATTCCTATACGAAATTTCTTTATATATTTCTTTATATATGCCACACGATATCCACACGAAATGGTAAATTTTCACCAAGATTGAATTGTCCAGAGGATATTTCCGTGCGGAAGGGGATTTTTACATGGAAGTGGAGCCAGATATCCTGGTATTTTTTTTTTTTGTTTTGTTTTTTTTTTTTTGAAAAAACGATCAGCAATTAAAAAAAAACAAGTTTTTTTTTCAAATCAAAGTAAACAGCAACATTAAAACTTAAAACGAACAGAAATTATTACGTATATGAGGGGCTTGCCCCCTCCTTAACACCTCACTCTTTACGCTAAAGTTTAATTTTGTCCCAATTTTTTAAAAACTAATCCTGAAACACAAGGGTCGAATTAGAACAATTAGTAACTTTAATTAGAACAATAAGTAACTTTTCTTAAAGTGCTGAAAAACTTTAGCGCGAAGAGCTAGGTGTTGAGGAGGGAACAATCCTCGTCATATTCGTAATGATTTCTGTTCGTTTTAAGTTTTAACATTGCTCTTTACTTTCAGTTGAAAAAAATTGTTTTTTCATCTAATTTTTACAGAATGATAGTATTGAACCCATGGGCCAACGAGATTCAGAGAGGACTCATTCGAATCGAAATTAAAAGAACTAGTGCCCTTTTTAAATGACCAAAAAGATTTCGCGGCTGAAAGTGGTGTGTTTTGCTATTTCTTGGCACCAAATTAAAATTTTTCCCCAAAGAGCACCAAGTTGCTATCGATGAAACTTCTGAGATAACCAATTGACTTAAAAGTGCGATAAATGTTTACTATGGATATTTATCTTAAGCCTTGATTTAACTAAGCTGGTTCACTATATTTTTTAAAGAAATTATGTTTAGTGGTGTATAATTATACATGAACTAATATGTATGAGGGGTTTTTGGTAATTTTGTAGGTGAGGGTAGGGGGCAGATGTTTTAAAGGGTGCATTTTAATCACCAATTATTGTCGTGAATTTTGACGAAATATTCTAATTTTGTCCCAAATTTTAATTAACATCAAACATTTTAATTCTTAAACTGAAAAAGTAGGCGCCACCAACCAATTTACAACCATCAATATGTACAATTTAACACAATTTTTGTCAACATTCTATAAGAACAATTGCTGAAACACAAGGACTGTAGAACTGGAGTAAAAAGTCTTTTTTAAAGCACTAAAAACTGTAGCGTATCGCGCGAGGATTTGAGAAGGGGGCTGCCCCTCTCATATACAGAATAGTTTCTGTTCCTTTTAAGTTTTAATGTTGTTCCTTACTTTCTGTGGGGAAACTTGTTTTTTATTAATTTGGAAACAAAAACGATATAACACAGCCAGAATTAAACTTATTTTAATTCTTATTTTAATTAGATTTAAACTTATATTTAATTCTTAAACTGAAAAAGAAGGCGCTACCAACCAATTTACAACCATCAATATGCACAATTTAACACAATTTTGTCAACATTCTATAAGAACAATTGCTGAAACACACAAGGACTGTAGAACTGGAGTAAAAAGTCTTTTTTAAAGCACTAAAAACTGTAGCGTATCGCGCGAGGATTTGAGAAGGAGGCTGCCCCTCTCATATACAGAATAGTTTCTGTTCCTTTTAAGTTTTAATGCTGTTCCTTACTTTCTGTGGGGAAACTTGTTTTTTATTAATTTGGAAACAAAAACGATATAACACAGCCAGAATTAAACTTATTTTCTCGAAAAATCGATAAACATAATCTCAATAGCGTCGTATGATGCACCAGTTATGTGCCTCGCACCAAGAAAAAGTGAAACAGAATCTGTATTTTTTTTGGAGAAAACTTCTGTATTCCATGTTTTCATCAAGTCAATCTACTACTACTACTACTAGCAACTCACCGAAGCACCAAGCCGACTGAGGCCAACACAGCTATGCACTTTCCTTCTCCGTCCCAATCTTTTCAAAGCCTCCATTTTTACACCCTCCCACGAAGTCCTCCAGCCCAGACGAGGATGGCCTGCTTTCCGTTTAGCCCTAGACAGTTGGCCGAAAAAAAAAAATCTTTGGTAGTCTGTCTTCCTTTATCCGCACAACGTGCCCTAGCCACTTCAACCTTTCTTTCATTATAGCCCTAGAGAGCGGTATTGAACTATGTTTTTTTACATCCCATTGTTTGGAATATGGTAGGTCAGCCGGGTATCCAGAACAATCCTTAAGCAATTTCTCTGGAAAACACCTAGCAAATCTTCATCTGCTTTTCGGAGCGCCCATGCTTCAGAGCCATATTTGACCACTGTCATCACTCTAGCTTCTAATATTCTAATCTTAGTTAGATGACTTATCTTTGTATTCTTCCAAACTTTTTTTTAACTGTGTAAAAACACCCTGAGCCTTGGCTAATCTACTTTAAACATCTCCAGTGCTCCCACCATCTTTACTAATAACACTTCCAAGGTAAGTGAAGCTGCCCACCTGATCAATCTTTTGATTACCCAGCGTCACGTTTTCATCTTCACTTATTCCTAGCCTTAGTGACTTAGTCTTTTAAACATTGATTTTCAAACCTATCCTAGCACCCTGAACTTGCAAAACCTCTAAAAGTTCATTCATTTTGCTCATACTTTCATCTAGGATGCTTAAATCATCAGCATAATCTTATTCCAGGAGACTTTTTCCTCCCCATTTGATTCCGTGGTCTGCCATTGCCTTTCCTGTGCTCCTTAAGACAAAGTCCATCAAAAGAATCCATGTAAAGGGGGATAGAACACAACCCTGCGTAACTCCTGATTTAATGCAAAACCAACAGCTAGCCTCATTTCTTTCCTTAACCGCAGCAGTGTTATTCTTGTACATGACACTAATCACTTTAATTTATTTGTCTGGTATACCATACAAAGATAAAACCTTTACTAAAGCTCTTCTATCAAAAGAATCGAACGCTTGCTCATAATCTATAAAACTGAGGACCAAAGGTGTTTGACAACTCTGGCACTTCGCAATTATTAACCTAAGAGTGAAAATTTGCTCGACACATCCTCTACCTATTCTAAAACCGCACAGTTCTTCTCTTAAAACTTTGTCTACGGCATCTCCCAGTCTAATTAAATAAAAAAAAAAACAAGTTTTTTTTTAACTGAAAGTAAGGAACGACTTTAAAACTTAAAACGAACAGAAATTATTCTGTATATGAAAGGGGCTGTCCCCTCCTCAACGCCTCGCTCTTTAGGCTAAAGTTTTTTATTGTTTAAAAAAAATAAGAGTTGTGAGAAAGCCAAACTTTAGCGTAAAGAGTGAGGCGTTGAGGACGGGACATCCCCTTTCATATACGGAATAATTTCTGTTCGTTTTGTGTTTTAAAGTCGTTCCTTACTTTCAGTTAAAAAAACTTGTTTTTTTTATTTAATTTTTGAACGTTTTTGAATTAATGCAGGTTTTGATTTTGGCTCACCTTACATGAATAATTAAAACAAAATTTGCATATTAATTTTACTTTTATTTGGTTAAATGGCTTTCACGAAACTTGTTTAATTTTATTTACGAACGTTTTTATTAGTAATAAATATACGTAACTTACGAATTAACTTACGTAACGAACTTCTATATTCATATATTTTTAATACGTATATTAGGGGGCTCGTCCCCTAGTCAATACCTCGCTCTTTAAGCTAAAGTTCGAATTTTGTTCCAATTCTTTAAAAATAACCCCTTAATCACAGAGGCCGTTATTTAGAATAAATAGCTCTTATGAAAGTACTAAAAAAAATCTTTGGCTTAAAGAGCAAAGTATTTACTAGAGGGTGAACCCAATCATACACGTAATATTTTCTGTTCGTTTTAAGTTTTGATGTTACTTCTTATTTTCAGTTGGAAAACTTGTTTTTTTTTATATTTAATTTCTTATCTTTTTTTTAAATAATGCTGGGAATCCGGTGCCCCCTTCATAGCAATGTCTCTTAACCCATGAAAACTTCCTTCATGGAAAGATCTTCCCAAATAACCTCCGACCCACCCACACCCCGCTACTACCATAAAAAAATCCCTCCTAAAAACCTCTGTATACTTTCTAATAACCAATGCTATATGTTAGCGTTGGGTAACGTTCATAACTTTCAGCCCTCCTCCCGGGGATTTCGGGGGATTAAGTCATCCTAAAGGACATACTTATCATATTTTCAACCATGCTGAACAAAATTGCTATCTCAAAATTTTGATGAGGTGACTTTGGGAAAAAATGAGCGTGGGGGGGCCTAGTTGCCCTCCATTCTTTTTGGTGACTTAAAAAGGGCACTAGAACTTTTAATTTCCGTTCCAATTAGTCCTCCCACGATATTCTATGACCACTGGGTCAATACGATCACCCCTGGAAAAAAAAGAAAAAAAAAAAAAAAAAAAAAAAACACGCATCAGTGATCTTTCTTCTGGCAAAAAATGCAAAATTCCACATTTTTATAGATAGGCGCTTGAAACCTCTACAGTAGGGTTCTATGTACGCTGAATATGATGGTGTGATTTTCATTCAGATTCTATAACTTTTAGGGGGTCTTTCCCCCTTTTTTCGAAAATCAGCCAAATTTTCTCAGGTGCGTAACTTTTGATAGGTAGAAATAAACTTGATGAAAGTTATATATTTGAATTCAGAATGGAAATTTGATTCTTTTGATGCATCTTTTGGTATCAAAAACCCGTTTTCTAGAGTTTCGGTTACCATTGAGCCGGGTCGCTCCTTTCGTTACCACGAACTGTTTGAAAAGTATCATATTACTAAGTAATTTGCTACCTACAGAGACCAGACTAATGCCTCGATAATTACCACACTCACTCTTATTACCTTTCTTATATAGTAGTTTAATTATGGTTTTCCTAAAATCGGTAGGTACTTCCCCTTTATCAAAAATCATATTCATAATCTTCAGTAACTTATTTCTAGCCTCAGAGCCACCATATTTAAGAAACTCATTTACCACCCTATCAGCACCTGGAGCCTTATTATTTTTTAATCTTTTGAGTACTGTCGCTGATTTTTTCCTCTTGAAACAAATCTTCCTTTACATCCAAGGTATCGCAAACCTTTTCATTTTCCTCTAGTGGGAGGAAATAGGATAATTTTGATATAAGATACTACATATAAGATAAATAACAATAGTCATAGGCAGCGCAATAGCTTTGCCTAAATAAAGAGTGATATGGCTTCAATGCATGATTTTTTTTTGGTTTCTGACCAGGCCGCTTCGTATGGAAGGACTTTCGTAGAAAATTCAGTGGGGGCTCATTCGACTGGAACCTGAAATTCCTAGTCCGCTTTTCAAGTGTCAAAAGCGACTGGTGTTACCAACCCCCTATCACGTTCTTTTTAACTACCCAGCCCCCATCAACCTGAAGGGCTATCATGCCTCCGAGAATAATATGAGCCCCACAGTCCTTGGGGCAAGGGCTGTAAATTGTGGGAAGTGACCAACTGTTTACATACAGGTTTTATCACAGACAACGGCCCAGCGTTTTAATACCAGGGTCACTTCAACTGGAGGAAGTGATCGTAGAAATTTCAGGGTGCTTTCATTAAATTGGAAATTGAAATTCCTAGGCCTCTTTATGCGGTAGAACACCGATAGGAGGGTGATCGGTTCTCCTCTCTTGCCCTTTTTACGAACCGACCACTCAATAACCTCTAAGGACATTCTATAAAGTTTTTAGAGAGTACTGTTTTGAAAGATATTTTGTTTAAAATACTCAAAAGGTCTAATAAAGGTGCCTGCGGGATGACATAACCCAGGAGGCTCTTGGAAAGGGCCTAAATAATGCAAAATAGCATTTGATGAAATGAACATTTTTTTTTAGAGGCAATGCTCTAGCTTTGCCTGCAGTAAAGGGCATAGGTCTTCAATGCATCATTTATTCTGTTTTTTCACCGTCACTTCATATGTAAGGAGTAGCCATAGAAACTATGGTAGCGGCTCAATCAATCGGGATTCAAAAGTTTACAACACTTTAAAAGAGCCAACAGTGATTGGAAGGCAGCCAAAACCACTACCTTGCCTGTTTTTGCTACTAAATACTCCCTAGCCTCCAAAGACGCTCCATATAGGCTCCAAATCGGCCGTATCCATGAAATGCGTTTTATTGGAGCTTTTCTACACTTGTAGGTCCTGCAAGAATTTAACAATATGTACAGATTATTGGTATTCATCTCAGACTTCACTGAAGCTTAATTGCAGACATATTAAAGACTTATAAGGTAAATTTAGAATGTCTAAGTATCTGTTTAAACCTCAGACACATCTGCTATTCCCCCTTGCTACCGCTGTTTTAGGTATGTTCGCTTACTGTTTCTGTTTCTGCATCTTCATTTAAAAAATCATTGCCCCAACCCCTCTAAGTTTTTGTACCGTAAATGGACTCCAATACTTAGAGAACTAGTTGCAGCCCATATAATTAATGATTAGTGCATAGCACAGAGGCACAATTTCTCCAAAATCCAAGGGGGGGGGGGGAGTTGGGACCAGTTATCCCAAATGAACATAAAATGACAGTGAAAACTCAAAAACGAGCCATATAGTACCATAAAGGTAAAGATTTACCAAAGAAAACTGACCGTTAATGTGGATACTTGAATTATGCAGGCTTATTTTAGTTTTGATAAGATTTCTGAAGAAAATAATATAATTGAATACACACTTTACATATTTGCACTTTTTATATAACTGGAAAGTAGATATTACTTGTTCTAGACCACAGACCCACCAACTGTTGCAACGTGGGATTCATGCATCAGCACTGTTGAGTGTATTCATTAAGTGTAAATCGTCGAGCCTCAAAATTTTCCGACAAATTATTTTTACCTGCCCAAATTCTGAATGGACATTAGACCCTCCCTCCTTCCCTCATGATTGAGTAACTTATCAATAAAGTTTGGAGCACTTATTACAATCTAAACATTAGAAACTTCTGACGATTGGTGCAGACACGTACGCGGGATTTTTTTGGTGATTTGAATAAGTAGTGCCCATAAATTTGGGAAATTTAGGACTTGAGGGGACCCCATGCCACGAGGCCTCCTTCAGAGTATGTTCCTGAGTTGGGGTTGGGATTTACTCTACGAGTGTGCCTTAACAGAGTTGTCAAGACATATATAACTAGTTCCCAATAGCGAAATACTATTGTCAGTCGGTAATTGGAATGGGAAGATCCTTTTTGGTAATTTTGAGTACGTGCTCAGAAAGTGGGCAAGGCAAAAGTGTTTCTAGAAAAAAAAATTCAGTGCATTTTTATGTGGCCATGTTCCTTTTCTACTGTAAACGAAACTAAGAAGAGATGAACAAGACGAAAAAGATTATATTTTTCAAACTAATTTCTAATTCCACAGATACATTCCTCCATTTTAATAAAGGTTCAACTAATTGTCTTTCATCCTTTCATCAAGCCTTAGTATTTAATAAATCCTAGCGTCTCAAGTTTCTAGCGTTTAATGACACAGAGTACTAGTGTCTTCAAATCCGAAATATCTCTAGCATCCGACGGGAATTTAATAAGTAAATGGATCCATGATCTTCTCTTTTTAAGTTTTATTGGTATCTATAATCTATTTATTCCACTTTTGTTTTATCCGCCAATAAGGTTTGAATAGAGCTTGTCCCTTGAGGGGGAGTCTCAAACAGTAAATCAATACATCTCACATCTAAGTTCACATTGTCCGGATTTGTATGGTAACTTAAAAAAAAAAAAATATTATGTGATTGTTATTATTAAAGGCCAGTTTGTACATATCCTTAAGCAGTAAAACTTACCTCAAAGGAAAAATATGACCCAGTAAGAGAGATGGACATGGAAAAATGTTAATTTCACAGAGAAACGGACGCATTCTTTAATTCAAAATTTCAATTTCGATTTTCATCCATAAACTTTTTCTCTAGTTTCTGTACACTTTCATAGCAATAACCAATAAAAACTTTTCCTGTGGATATTTAGCAGGTATTTTCAAGTATGTATTGAAGATTATCCTAAAAAAAAAAAAAAAAATGGCTAAATAGAACTATTATGTGCAGAAACTCTGATCAGCCAGATTTTAGATCAATACAATTAGAGCAATTAAATATTTTTCTTTGCCGCGTAAACTTTTCTGGGGGAAGATATTAGAACCATACCAGGTATGCTGTTAAGTCCGAAATCACAAATCCCAGACACCAAAGCAGGAAGGCCTAATTTAGGGTCTACTTAAGTTGATCGAATCAGTGATTAAACTTGCCTATTCAAGCATACACAGTTCAACTATTAGTTAACGTATTTATTCAAGCAATTCGACTCCAATGATTTCCAGTTGAATCACAAACATTTATCAATTAACACTGGTAAGAAACTCATTAGAAAATATGCCAAGTGGTCAGAAATGCTGTTTCCACAGCAGCAATTTTCTGGAAGAGTTAAATTTAGACTAAATTTGTATTCTTTGCTGTAAAATACGGCTCAGCTAACGAACAACTTGTAAGGGCTAACTCTGACGCCTAATCCAGACTCTGAGGGGTTGATCAGATTTTGTATCCTATTAATCTGATTTCCGGAATACTTCAGGAAACTCGTTGTATACCAGTAAGCCATAAAAAATGTACATATTCTTAAGGTTGACTGAAGTCGAACAAACACGAGTCTCGAAGCACAACCTAAGTCTATATTACATGTAAAGGTTAATAGTTTTGGCTGGCAAGATTGGAAAATCAATTGCAATAAACAGCCAGTAATAGTTCCATGACGACTATATTCTTGGGAGAAAACTGATTACTCTTCGATTACTCTGTAACGAAAAATCATCAGAATTTCCTGAAATTATGCAGTTATACGATGGATCGAGCCTATATCTGAACCAAAGTATTGCAAATCCCATGGCACTTGTACGATGTTACATTTCTATCGAAGGATCATCCACTTTCCACCCCCTGGTGTACATCTGGGGGCACCACGGGTGCCATACAGTTCTGCCACGTGTGGAACAGCTTCGTTATCCATGGGACAGTCCGCACAACGCTTGGCATAGGTCCACTACGCTCGACCAACTTTCGTCACGCTTGGGAGAGATACATATTGTACATATTTTACGAAAGTCAGTAACTCCTCGATCTCCGTGCCGAGTAGGGCATTACAAAATTACTTGCAGATAGATATAGTTGTATAGATATACTGCGAATCTATACTGCAAATATATATACATATATATACATATACATATATATATATATATATATATATATATATATATATATATATATATATATGTGTGTGTGTGTGTGTACACTTTTTAAGAAGTAATCTGTTTAAAGTATTTGCAACTAAGTACCAACTCAAAATTATTTCAAGTCCGACAATAAATGTTCGAAATGTTTGCATTAAACAAAAAAGGTTCATGATATCTTTTGTATTAAAAACCGGATATTGTGAACTTTGAAAGCATTTTATTATTATTTTTTTTAAGTTGGGCGCATTGGAACTTGTACCTGTAGTAAAAAAATTTCTTCACACTTACCATTGTAAAAAATTTTACAGAAGAATTTGACTTCCAAATTCTCTTCTTTTCGTTTTTTATGAAAATCTCTGAGTGCGATAACAAAAAAAAAATAATAAAAAAATACAGTGTAAGCTGAGTTTGCTCGAAAAAAGCACTTAACGGTCATTAGAATTCTTTTGCTACTTTCAAGCGCATGATCACTTTGTTTAAGTACAAGTCTGCAAGAGTTACACGCCCCAGGGTCTGAGATTTTATAGTAGTTGAACCCTTGAAAGCACAACATGGAAGTAATTATACTTCGATTTTTGTTATAATGCGAAATTGTATTGTATGCTTGCTAGTAAATAATTAAAATATTTTTTATCTTTTTCTTTAAAGGCATAAACCAAAAAACTGTGTTTTAACTCTGACAAAGTTCAAACTTTGGAGATACCATTACGGTTTTTTAAAATTTAGAAACGTAGTATTCGTAGAAAAACTTTAAAAACTTAGATCATTAGAAAGTTCTAATATGATCTTCTTTCACAACTTTAAATGAAAGTATCAAACAGTTCGTGGTAACGAACTGTAAGAAAGGGAGCGACCCGGCTCAATAGTAACCGAAACTCTAATAAAAGGAATTTTGACACCAATAGATACATCAAATAAATGAGATTTTTATGCTGATTCCAAATATATAAGTTTCATAAAGTTTAGTTATACCCATTAAAAGTTACGCGCCTGGGAAAATTTGTCTTATTTTAGGAAAAAGGGGGAAACACCCCCTACAAATCATAGAACCTTAATTGAAACCACACCATCAGATTAAGCGTATCAGAAAACCCTACTATAGATGTTTCAAGCTCCTATCTGCAGAAATTTGGTATTTTGTATGTTTTGCCAGAACAAGTATCACGGATGCGTGTTAATTTTTTTTTTTGTTTTGTTTTTTTTTTTTTTTCCCCAGGGGTGATTGTATCGACCCAGTGGTCCTAGATTATCGCAGGAGGGCTCATTCGAACGGAAATAAAAGTTATAGTGCACTTTCTAAGTGACCAAAAAATGGAGGGCAACTAGACCCCCTCCCACGCTCATTTTTTCCCAAAGTCACATGATCAAAATTTCGAGATAGCCATTTTGTTCATCATGGTCGACAAATATAATAACTATGTCTCTGAGGATGACTTAATTCCCCACAGTCCTCAGGGGAAGGGCTGCAAGTTATGAACTTTGTCCAATGTTTACATGTAGTATTGGTTATTGGGAAGTATACACACGTTTTCAGGGGGGATGTTTTCTGGTAAGGGGGGGGGGGGGGTGGATCGGGGTATACGTGGGAGAATCTTTCCATGGAGGAGGTTTTCATGGGGGAAGGGACATTGCTATGGAGGTGGTGCTGGATTTCCCAGCATTATTTAAAAAAAGATCAGAAATTAACTAAAAAAAAGCAAACTAATTATCAAGTGAAAACTTTTCAGCTGAAAACTTTTCAACATCAAAACTTAAAACGAACAGAATCTATTACGTATATGATTGGGTTCGCTCCCTAGTCAATACCTCGCTCTTTACGCTAAAGCTTTTTCAGTACTTTCATATGAGCTATTAATTCTAATTAACGACATTTGTGATTAAGGGCTCATTCTTAAAGAATTGGAAATAATTCGAACTTTTGCATAAAGAGCGAGGTATTGACTAGGGGGCGGATCCCCCTAGTATACGTATTAAAAATATACGGATATAGAAGTTCGTTACGTAAGTTAATTCGTAAGTTACATATACTTATTACTAATAAAACATTCGTTAATAAAATTAAACAACTTTCGAGAAAGCCATTTAGCCAAAAAAAGAAAAATTAATATGGAAATTTAGTTTCAATTATTCATGTACGGTAAGCCAAAATCAAAACCTGCATTAATTTAAAAATGTTCAGAAATTACATTAAAAAAAGTTTGTTTTAACTGAAAGTAAGGAGCGACATTAAAACTTAAAACGAGCAGAAATTATTCCGTATATGAAAGGGGCTGTCCCCTACTGAACGCCTCACTCTTTACGCTAAAGTTTGACTCTTTCTCAAAACTATTTTTTAAAACAACAAAAAACTTTAGCGTAAAGAGCGAGGCGTTGAGGAGGGCACAGCCCCTTTCATATACGGAATAATTTCTGTTCGTTTTAAGTTTTAATATCGCTCCTTACTTTTAGTTAAAATAAACTTGTTTTTTGTTATTTAATTTTTTTGAAGGTAGTAAAAGAATGTAATGGTTGTTTATAAAGAGAAAAGACAATAGAGAGGATTTACGTAAAATGTTTGAAATTAGCTAAAGGTATCGAAGTTGCTATAAATTGTTATTTGAAAATTGCAATTACTTATATAAATTACTGAAACTTCTAAATTACTGAAAATATAAGTTACTGAAAATTAAATTCAATGGCAAATAATTTCAGCTCATTAAGGTACTTCAAATGCATGGAAAAACAGATTAAATCGACATTAGTTGTGCATGTACCTAGTTAAAAGAAAACATTAAAAAGGAGGATGTATATGTGAACCTTATCATGCTCTAGTATGTATTAGAGGAGAGACTATTGGCTCCATCACTATCCACAAATTTTCCTGCGTTTCCCTTGATTTCCTAGAAAGAAAAACCGGACTCTTACAAATCTCTCTAGCAATTAATGTTAACGAAAATCTATAATTTTTTGGATCTGAGAGCATTAGCTTCTGAAAGATTTTAAAGAACACAGCTTTCATTTTGTAAAAACGGGGAAAACCCCGAGAAATTTTGGGAAATAAAAACACTGACGCATCCAGCTGTGATGGTGACAGGTGTGTGTTTTTTCTGGTTGGTATCTTATAAACGTCAAAATACGTGCTGAAGCACAAAATAATATACACAAAAGAAATGCTCGTGAACATTTTTTCGAAGACACAGACGAGATACTTTTGGTCGATTTTCAATAACCAAGTTCGAGAAAACTTTTTACAATTGGTGTGAACATTACATCAAACAGTTCGTGGTAACGAACTGTAAGTAAGGAGCGACCCGGCTCAATGGTAACCGAAACTCTAGAAAACGGTATTTTGATACAAATAGATACATCAAAAGAATCAGATTTTAATGCCGATTTCAAATATATAAGTTTCATTAAGTTTAATTGTACCCATCAAAAGTTAGGCGCCTGAGAAAATTTGGCTGATTTTTGAAAAAAGGAGGAAAGACCCCCTAAAAGTTATAGAACCTTAATGAAAATCACACCATCATATTCAGCGTATCAGAGAACCCTACTGTAGAGGTTTCAAGCTCCCATCTACAAAAATGTGGAATTTTGCATTTTTTGCCAGAAGAAAGATCACGGGTGCGTGTTTATTTGTTTTTGTTGTTTTTTTTTTTCCCCAGGGGTGATCGTATCGACCCAGTTGTCCTAGAATATCGTGGGAGGGCTCATTGGAATGGAAATTAAAAGTTCTAGTGCCCTTTTTAAGTGACCAAAAAAAATGGAGGGCAACTAGGCTCCCTCCCACGCTCATTTTTTTTCCCAAAGTCACCTGATCAAAATTTTGAGATAGCCATTTTGTTCAGCATGCTCGAAAATATAATAAGTATGTCTTTTAGGATGACTTAATCCCCCGAAATTTCCGGGGGGAGGGCTGAAAGTTATGAACTTTACCCAATGTTAACATATAGTATTGGTTATTTGGAAGTATACAGACGTTTTCAGGGGAGATTTTTCCTGGTAGTGGGGGGGGGGTGGTTTGGGGGTTATGTGGGAGGATCTTTCCATGAAGGAAGTTTTCATGGGGGAAGGGACATTGCTATGAAGGGGACGCCGGACTTCCCAGCATTATTTAAAGCAAGATCAGAAATTTAATATAAAAAAACAACTATTTCAACTGCAATAGCAGCAACATCGAAACTTCAAACGAACAGAAAATATTACATATATGATTGGGTTCACCCCGTAGTCAATACCTCGCTCTTTAAGCCAAAGATTTTTTAGTACTTTCATAAGAGCTATTTATTCTAATTAACGGCCTTTGTGATTAAGCGGTCATTTTAAAGAATTGGAACAAAATTCGAACTTTCGCTTAAAGAGCAAGGTATTGACTAGGGGGCGAACCCCCTAATGAACAAATGAAAAATATATGAATATAGAAGTTCGTTACGTAAGTTAATTCGTAAGTTACGTATATTTATTACTAATAAAAACGTTCGTAAATATAATTAAACAAGTTTCGAGAAAGCCATTTAACTAAATAAAAGTAAATTAATATGAAAATTTTGTTTTAATTATTCATGTACGGTGAGCCAAGATCAAAACCTGTATTTATTCAAAAACGTTCAAAAATTAAATAAAAAAAACAAGTTTTTTAAACTGAAAGTAAGGAGCGACAATAAAACTTAAAACGAACAGAAATTATTCCGTATATGAAAGGGGCTGTCCCCTCCTCAACGCCTCGCTCTTTACGCTAAAGTTTGACTCTGTCTCACAACTTTATTTTTTAAAACAATAAAAAACTTTAGCGTAAAGAGCGAGGCGTTGAGGAGGGGACAGCCCCTTTCATATACGGAATAATTTCTGTTCGTTTTAAGTTTTATTGTCGCTCCTTACTTTCAGTTTAAAAAACTTGTTTTTTTTATTTTTGTCATCCAAACATGAATGCTCTTTGTTGGTTTCAGATGGCTGGTGTTTGAACTATAGAAAAAGTAAATAAATAGAAACCTAATCTATACGCAGATTGTGAATCTCGATTTCAACAAGGTGTTACACAACAATCGTTCTATTAATTAATTTAAAAGAACAGGTTTTTTCAACTGAAAGTAAAGAGCAAAACTAGAACTTAAAACGAACATAAATAATTCCGTATATGAGGAGGCCTCATCATTCTTTCGCTCTTCATGCGAAAGTTTTTTAGAACTTTTAAAAAAGCTTCTTATTCCAGTTAAATAGCCTTTTTGTTTCAGGAGTCGCTATTAAAGAACTGGGACAAAAAGTAAAGCTTTAGCGTAGAGAGCAAGGTTTTGAGGAGGGTTAACCACCCTTATATAGGGAATAATTTATGTTCGTTTTAAGTTCTAATGTTGCTCCTTACTTTCAATTGAAAAGAAAACTGTTTTTCATTTAATCTGTGATCATTTTTCAAATAATCCCGGGATATCCGGCCCCCTTCAATAGAAAATTCCCACCCCACGTGAAAATTTCCTCCCACGTAAATTCCCCTGGTATAAAATTTGCCCTGGAAATTTCATCCCCGGAAACTTCCCTCCACGGAAAATTCTCCTGCGGAAAATCTCCTTAGCAGAAAATTCCCTTAGCAGAAAATACTCCCTCCCCCAAAAATGCCGTTTTTTTAGAGTTTTAGTTACTATTGAGCCGAGTCGCTCTTTACTTACACTTCATTACCACGAGTTGTTTGAAAATGTATCTATCAATCCTCTTTCCTTAAATGGATTTTTTATATGTTTTTGTTTTTTTGCCCCTGGAACTGCACGGATATATTTTTGGGGGCTTTTGAGCGTTTTGGATTTTTTTTTTGTGGGATTGTATTAGCATTAAACTGCTCTCTGAACGATTTGTGCTTTACCGGGGATACTTGAACTAGTCATTTGCGACCAAACGATCCCTACCCATAGTTTTCTACGACCTTATACTTGATATGACTAAGCTGAAGAAAAGAACATCACGGAGGTAGGGGGTAATTCATGAAAATGTACAGAGAGGCAAGATGCATTTTTTTATATCAGGGGGGGGGCAAGTTTTTTGCTTGTTCGATTTTTCCATCATATTTCTTCAATATCTGACGGGGGAGAGTGGAAAAATTTGGATGGGAAATAGCCCCCTCCCAACATTGACACGTCTGTATGGGTGACATCTTGCTATTTATTGCTCTTTATTCAATGCTATCAATATGACCATGATAATGATTAGACACTTTAAACACAATAAACAAGAATAAGATTAGACTAGGGGTTTAACATGGTCCATTGGAACTCTTCTCATGACCAAGACTGAACGAGAGGAGACTATGTGTTTATCAACGCAACGAACAGGGATTCTAGCATCCAAGGATTAATTGCAGGAACAGATATTAAGAAAAAAAAAATTAATTTACGTATTTGCTGTGCGAGTTCTCGTTAAGTTACAGAGGGATCACAAATCTCAGAAGCCTACTATCACAAAATCACTTTGGTGTTAAGTTAATACAGTTTAATCACGAGGCTGCCACTGCATTTTTGTGAAGCACATGCGTTCTGTAAACCAAAATTCGAAGAATTCCTTTAAATAAAAAAAAATACCCTACTAAATAGACTGAAAAGTATGTCATCAGATATTCACATATTCCGTCTAAATCGCTTCTTTATGAGGTATTAGATTCGGCTTTATTTATGAAACTAAGAAAAACAAGTTTTTCAACTGAAAGTGAGGAGCAATATTCAAACTTAAAACGAACAAAAATGATTACATATGTGAGGGGGGTTGCCCTTTTCTTAATACCTCACTCTTCACGCTAAGTTTTATTGTACTTTTTAAAAAGAATTGGGACAAAAAAAATCAAACTTTAGCGCAAGGAGCGAGCTATTAAGAAGGGGACAATCCCCTCACATAAGTAATGATTGATGTTAGTTTTAAGTTTTAATGTTGCTCCTTACTTTTAGTTAAAAAAAAATGTTTTTTTATGTCTTACCGGGAAGTAGGGCTCCTCCTCCGCAGAAAAGATCCTCTAGACAATTCAATCCCAGCTAAAATTTACCCCGTAAAATTACCATTAATATCTCCACATGTAAAATTGAGTCAGCAAAGTGAGTAAGACGAATAAAAATAATTTTGTATAGAATTTCTGGCAAATTCCCTCTGTGTAAAATTTCCCCTAAAAAGTTTATAGCCTGAAAACTTCCGTCCCCATTGAAAACTATCACCTTAGAAAATCTCACCCGCAGAAAACCCCCCCCCCTCCCAAATATTCGTAAACTTACCAATAACAAATACTATACATAAAACAATGGGCAAATTTCATGACTTACAGATCTTTTTCTAGGGACTGTGGGAGGTCATGTTATCCCCAGAGGCATTGTTACTGAGCTTTTCAACTATGCTGAACAAAATGTTTATCTTAAAATTTTTATGGGACAACTTAGAGGAAAAAAGAGGATGGGAGGGGGCTAGGTGCCCTCCAATCTTTTTGTCACTTAAGAAAGGCATTAGAATTTTAATTTCTGTTCGAATGAGGCCTCGATATTCTAGGAATATTGGTTTTATACGATCACCCCTGGGGAAAACAAAAAAGAAACAAACAGAAAAACAAGCACGCATCCGTGGTCTTTCTTCTGGCAAAAAATACGAAATTCCACTTCTTTGCAGATGGGAGCTTGAAACTTTTTTAAACACAGTCAGCCAACATTGAGGCTCGCAAAATAATTTTTAAGAGATCGAGTTCTCCTAAGAAGAAGAAATTCATAGAATAACACTCTTTACAATATAAACTTTAATTAACTCAATTTTTATACACATATATATATATATATATATATATATATATATATATATATATATATATATATATATATATATATATATATATAATTTCACAATACTCACTGCTAGTGCCTCTAGGAGCGTCTTATCTTGACAGATTATCATGGTTGCAGTAGTAGCTGCAACCTAGTAAAGAGCTAACAATAGCCCATAGTGACCAAAAGTTAAAAAACGTGTTTTGACAAAATTTGCCAAGTGAAAAAAATTGCCATTCAATACTGATTCAGAAATGGTAATTGCTATTTTGGTTCATCTTAAAAGTAAAAGCTTATTGTGAAAAGAAATATACAGTGATTTCGAAAAAAAAAACCTGAAACCCCCTCAATAACGGCGTCAAATCAAAATGAAAAGTGTACCATTGGAATCCACATGGTCAAAAATCTTGCAAAGGAAAATTACAGTCCCCCCCCCACCTTGAATAACAAGGAAAATCGCTTATTTGTATGAGCGGCACTGATCTGTCTCCATCTTTTTTTCAGTTTTTTTTCCAGGGCTAGCGGATTACCAGAATATCATAGAGAGATGTTTAATGGCATTCAAAAGCTATTTCTCATATCTACGTGATTTTTATAAATTCCGCGCCTGCAAATGCCAAATGGCCCAGGAAATAGGATTTTATGTGTCATTTCTCAAGGGTGGAGCTAACGGGCTACCAGAATATCGTAGACAGATGTTTAATAGCTCATATACAAGCTATTGCTTAC
Organism: Artemia sinica; assembly: GCA_027921565.1. NCBI lineage: Eukaryota > Metazoa > Arthropoda > Branchiopoda > Anostraca > Artemiidae > Artemia > Artemia sinica. The sequence continues at coordinate 21,363,879 of CM051267.1, read as the reverse complement.
ATCTACGTTCTACCTATAAATTCCACCATCTGCAAGTTCCAAATGGTACTAAAACGACAAATTTGGTGTCATGTCTCAAGTGGAGAAGCTGGGGCTAGTGGGCTGCCAAAACTTCTTAGAGTGATGTTTAATGACCCATTTGGAAGCTACAGCTCATATCTACGTGCTTTTTATCAGTTCTACCATCCGTAAATACGATATAGCACTAAAAACAACACTTATGGTGCCACTTCTTAAGTGGCAAGCTTAGAAGAATAAAATCGGTATCACTGTAATAACTATGGTCCAAAACCCTTAACTGCAGGTTAACAAGATCACCTCCCGTATACTCCCCATCAAAGCCCCCTTAGTATGTTACGGAATTATGGTCCTAAAAACACCATAGAACAGTGGTTCAGTTAGTAGAAGGCTAAGGTTCAAGTCAGAATGTCAAGCGTTCGATTTCTGCTTGAGAATTTTTTTCAATCATGGTTCTGTCCCTTTTATATGATTATTTTTCTGATAATTTACTAATTTTTTTCCAAATGTGATGCACTTATATTTTAAACTTGTCAAGCATTCTGATTCACAAGGGAGTTGAGGTCATCCAGTTCATGATTTGCAACTACACTCTTAGTAGATCATTAAACCCATGCCCCAGCCCCTTTCCACTTAGGGGTTGGAGAAGTGTAGGCAAGTGGTTTTGGAACCACTTTAAGTTGCATGTTAGATGGAGGATTATTCATTGTTATAATTACTTATTCAATAGCTAATTTTGGAGACCATACTGCCTTTCCATGACGATAAAATAAAAGTTCAAAATAGGAATGAAATCCTTTTTATTAGACAGTGTATAGAAATTCACAAAAATACCAGTTACATATACAGATATTTCGGTCACATATACAGTGACCGTCATCAGTAGTAAAACTAAACTAAAATAATTTAAAAAAAAAGTTTACATACGAAATCAATTAAAACTGCATATTGTTTAATTCTCTAATTCTTTCAAACAGTTCGTGGTAACGAACTGTAAGTAAGGAGCGACCCGGCTCAATGGTAACCAAAACTCTAGAAAATGGGTTTTTGATACCAATAGATACATCAAAAGAATCAGATTTCAATGCTGATTTCAAATATATAACTTTCATCAAGTTTAGTGCTACCCATCAAAAGTTACGCGCCTGAGATAGTTTGGCTGATTTTCAAAAAAGGGGGAAAGACCCCCTAAAAGCTATAGAACCTTAATGAAAATCACACCATCATATTCAGCGTATCAGAGAACCCTACTGTAGAGGTTTCAAGCTCCTATCTACAAAAATGTGGAATTTTGTATTTTTTACCAGAAGAAAGATCACGGATGCGTGTTTATTTTTTTTTCCCAGGGGTGATCGTATCGACCCAGTGGTCCTAGAATATCGTGGGAGGGCTCATTGGAACGGAAATTAAAAGTTCTAGCGCCCTTTTTAAGTTACAAAAAAATGGAGGGCAACTAGGCCCCCTCCCACGCTCATTTTTTTTCCCAAAGTCACCCGATCAAAATTTTGAGATAGCCATTTTGTTCAGCATGGTCGAAAATACGATAACTATGTCTTTTAGGATGACTTAATCCCCCGAAGTCCCCGGGGGGAGGGCTAAAAGTTATGAACTTTACCCAATGTTAACATATAGCATTGGTTATTGGGAAGTATACAGACGTTTTCAGGAGGGTTTTTTTCTGGTAGTGGGGGGGGGGGGTCGGGGGTTATGTTGGAGGATCTGTCCATGAAGGAAATTTTCATAGGGGAATGGAAATTGCCATGAAGGGGGCGCCGGACTTGCCAGCATTATTTATTGGTTATTGGGAAGTATACAGACATTTTCAGGAAGGATTTTTTTTCTGGAGGGTGGGGGCTGGAAGAGGGGGTTACTCGGGAGAATATTTCCGTGAAGGATGTTTCTTTGGCGTAGGGGACATTTCTATGAAGGGGGCGCCGGATTTCCAAGCATTATTTAAAAAACGATCAGAAATTAAATTAAAAAAAAAAAGTTTTTTTCAACTGAAAATAAGAAGCAATATTAGAACTTAAAACGAACAGAAATTATAACGTATATGAGGGGGTTCTCCCCCAAGTTAATACCTCGCTCTTTACGCTACAGTTTTTTCTAGTGCTTTCAAAAGAGCTATCTATTCTAACTAAACGGCCTTTGTGATTCAGGGGTTTGTGAATTATTTTTTTTTTTTAACTTTTAACGTAAAGAGCGTGGTATTGACTAAGGGGTAACCCCCTCATATACGTAATAACATATACGTAATAAAAAAACAACAAAAAAAACAAGCGATACGGCTCAATAGTGATCGAAACTTTTAAAAACGGAATTTTGATGTCAATAAATGTATCAAAAGAATGGGTTTAAAATGCTGATTCTAAATATATAAATTTTATTAAGTTTAGTATTACTCATCAAAGGCTACGAGCCTGAGAAAATTTACCCGATTTTTTAAAGAGGGGGGAAACATCCCCTACAAGTGAAAGAATTTTAATGAAAATCACAGCGGCAGATTCAGTGTATCAGAAAACCCTATTACATAGGTTTCAAGCTCATATCTGCAAAAATCTCCAACTTTGTATTTTTTGCCAGAAGAAAAAATATACGAATATAGAAGTTAGTTACGTAAGTTAATTTGTAAATTACGTCATAACCAAATTTAGAAACATCCATTTAGCAAAAGAAAAGTAAAATTTTTATTCAAATTTTGTTTACTTATTCAATGACGGTGAGCCAAAATAAAAACTGCATTAACTAAAAAACGATCAGAAATTAAATAAAAAAAAACAAGTTTTTTAACTGAAAGTAAGGAGCGACATTAAAACTTAAAACGAACAGAAATTATTCCGTATATGAAAGGGGCTGTCCCCTCCTCAACGCTTCGCTCTTTACGCTAAAGTTTCACTCTGTTTCATAACTTTATTTTTTAAAACAATAAAAAACTTTAGCGTAAAGAGCGAAGCGTTGAGGAGGGGACAGCCCCTTTCATATACGGAATAATTTCTGTTCGTTTTAAGTTTTAATGTCGCTCCTTACTTTCAGTTTAAAAAACTTGTTTTTTTTATTTAATTCAAAGCAAAGGCGGAAGCTAGCCTCTTTGACCGTCTTGGATTCGGTTCAGCCCAAATTCATCTTTGGTAATAAATTAAATAAAAAAAAAACAAACAAGTTTTTTAAGCGACATTAAAACTTAAAACGAACAGAAATTATTCCGTATATGAAAGGGGCTGTGATCGTTTTTTAAATAATGCTTGGAAATCCGGCGCCCCCTTCATAGAAATGTCCCCTACGCCAAAGAAACATCCTCCACGGAAAGATTCTCCCGAGTAACCCGCTCTTCCAGCCCCACCCTCCAGAAAAAAATCCTTCCTGAAAATGTCTGTATACTTCCCAATAACCAATAAATAATACTGGCAAGTCCGGCGCCCCCTTCATGGCAATTTCCCTTCCCCCATGAAAATTTCCTTCATGGACAGATCCTCCAACATAACCCCCCCCCCACTACCAGAAAAAAACCCTCCTGAAAACGTCTGTATACTTCCCAATAACCAATACTATATGTTACTATTGGGTAAAGTTCATAACTTTTAGCCCTCCCCCCGGGGACTTCGGGGGACTAAGTCATCCTAAAAGACATAGTTATCATATTTTCGACCATGCTGAACAAAATGGCTATCTCAAAATTTTGGTCGGGTGACTTTGGGAAAAAAATGAGCGTGGGAGGGGGCCTAGTTGCCCTCCATTTTTTTTGGTCACTGAAAAAGGGCACTAGAACTTTTAATTTCCGTTCCAATGAGCCCTCCCACGATATTCTAGGACCACTGGGTCGATACGATCACCCCTGGGGAAAAAAAAAGAAAACAAATAAACACGCATCCGTGATCTTTCTTTTGGCAAAAAACACAAAAAATTCCACATTTTGTAGATAGGAGCTTGAAACCTCTACAGTAGGGTTCTATGATACGCTGAATATGATGGTGTGATTTTCATTAAGGTTCTATAGCTTTCAGGGGGTCTTTCCCCCTTTTTTTGAAAATCAGCCAAATTTTCTCAGGCGCGTAACTTTTGATGGGTAGCACTAAACTTGATGAAAGTAATATATTTGAAATCAGCAGTGAAATCTGATTCTTTTGATGTATCTATTGGTATCAAAAACCCGTTTTCTAGAGTTTCGGTAACCATTGAGCCGGGTCGCTCCTTACTTACAGTTCGTTACCACGAACTGTTTGATTACCAAAGATACAGTACAGCCTAAATTTCACCTGTGTCCCGGTTCAAAGCAATATTCTTGAATAAGATTTTCTTTATTTCAAAAGTGTCACGAAAAATTTTGCTTTAAACCCCGATACCTAGAAATCAAAGAGACATTCTCGAACAAAATAAAATGGTCTGGAAAATTGAAAATATGTTCTGAAAGGCCTGAAGTAAAATCTTCAGACTTAGAATCTTGCTTTAAAGCCGAAAAAATATAATCTTTATGCTGTAATAATCTCATTTCCAAATTCTGGTTAGTACGTCCGACATGTTAGCTTCCGCAAGTACATGGGACCTGATAAACCCTATTTTGTTGCCCCAATGAAGCTAGATCGTTCCCAGAATTTAGAAAACTATTCAAAGTATTATTACTCTTTAAAGCTACCCATAGACCATTACTCAGCAAAAATCGTTTAAGTTTTTCACTTATCCCGGGTACAAATGGTAGGGAACAAAAAACATCCTTTTCCCGAGTTGTCTCCAAGACTTCCTTAGAAATCTCTAGAAACCTTTTTCTTCTTTTTGAAAAAGTCTGGTTAATTAACCACTCTGGATACATGTTGCTTATTAGTATTTTTCTTAGAAAAGACAACTCCTCAAAAAATTTTGGGGGGCAAATACTAAAGATCCGGTCAGCTAAAGAAATGATCAAACCAACTTTTACTTGGCTAGTTTGACCAAAACTATAAGACAAAAATCTACTGTTATTTGTCGGTTTTCTGTAAATTTTAAAATCCAGACTATTTTCATTTTTTAAAAGAAGAACATCAAGAAAAGGAAGTTTCCCATTCTCAAGGAAGTATATGGATGACATAATTTCAGTATGGGATTATATGGAGGAGGAATTAAAAGGATTGTTGGAACATCTTAATTGTTTGGGGGGGATTTAAAGTTTACTATTGAATTAGAAGAGAATTCTTCCAGAAAAACAATCTGTGGATTGTGACAGTTACATCCATAATTAGGCTTCAAATTTAATCTTGATTTGGCATGAGCCTCCTTTTTCTGGAAAGGAAACGAAAGTGAAAATGAAAGTTAGGATCTGCTGGCGAAACCGTCACCGTCAGTGCTCAGTGATCATTTTGAGCTTGAACTGACTCTGAGTGAAAGCAACAGAGGCGAAAACTTTAACAATGAAAAGATTAGAACACTATTTTTCTGCTAAGAACTGTAAAAACAGAACCGAGTTTACAGATGGAAACTCACATGTTGGTACCGAAACAGGAAAGATAAACGGACAACCGAGTACTTGTAGTTTTAGCGGTAATGTTCGAACTAGTGATGTAAATGAAAAAGCAAATGACCAAGATAGCCCTAGTAGCAGCAATGTGTCTAGTGTAGCTCCTACAGTCAGTGTCAGCGATGTAGGTAGTAATAGTACTACGAAGGGCAGAACATTTCAAGCTAGTTGGACTGAAAAGTACCACTGGTTACGATTTAGCACGACTAAGAATGGTGCTGTGTGTGTACAGTCTGCACAGAAGCAGTGAATATGAAAATGTCCCTTGCAAAGACTTTTCGCGATAAAGACTCCTTTGACACATTCGTAACGAAAGGGTTCAGCAACTGGAAAAAGGCGTTTGATCGCTTTAAGTCGCACGAAGCTTCGGCATTTCACAAAGCACCTATCGCAACCACAGACTCTTTGCACCAAGGTAATGACGTGAGTCAACAGGTAAGTGCACAACACAAGCAAGGATCAGATGACTCTCTCAAAGCTCTGAAGCTCATATTCTTATCTTTGAAGTACCTTGTCTACCAAGGAATACCTATAAGAGGTAAGCAAGAAGAGTCTTCGAACTTCCGACGCCTTCTTGAACTAAGGGCAAATGATGTTCCAGTTTTAGAAAAGTGGCTTGTCAGACCAGAAAAGTACAAGTGGTTGTCACCTAGCATTCAAAATGAAATATTAGAGGATATGTGACATGCTACGCTTAGACTCCTCATAGATCAAGTGAAAGGGTAAAAGTATTTTGGAGTGATGCTTGACGAAACCGCTAATGTTTCCTGTAAAAGAACAGATTTTCGTTTGCCTTAGATCTGTTGATGACAACCTTGACATAAGCGAAACGCTTTTTGGATTTTATGCAACTGAAAACGCAAAGAGTGAAACACTTTTTAAGTGCTTGATGGATGCCCTTTTTTGTTTCGGTCTTTCGTTACAAAATTGTCGTGGACAATGCTACCACGGCGCTGCTAACATGTCTGGGAGCGAAAGGGGTCTACAGTCTCTGGTGAAGGGCCAAGAGGGAAGAGCCTAATATGTACATTGCCGTGCCCACAGTCTGAACCTGGTTGCTTAGGATGCGGTGGAAACTAACATCAAGAGGAATGCTTTGAAGATTGTCCAGAGATTTATCGATTCTGTTAGAGGTTCCCCAAAACGGTTGTCAAGTTTCAACAGCGTAAAGCAGGATGAAGGGGTGGCACTCCGACCATTCTGTCTAACTAGGTGGATCTTAAGAAAGCCCTCCATCATGGCAATCACTATCAATTACTCCGAAATAATCTAACAGCTTGAGGACTTCAGCAGTCAACCAGAAAACCGTAAACAGACAGCCGAAGCTGATACATTTCTTGAGACCTTTACCAACTTTGATACATTCTTCAAGCTAGAAATTCTTCGCATTATCTTTACCGCAGTAAAAGAATCCAATACTGCACTTCAAAGAGCGCAGCTCCACTTCAGAGTGGCAGAGGAAATAATTGATTGCCTCCGTAAGGTCTTGGAAGGTATGAGGAATGAACATCGCTTTTAACTGCTATGGGAGGCAGCTGTCTCATGTGTAAACATTCTGGGTCTCAATGAACCAAAGCTCCCGAGAAAACACAAAGTTCGCAGTCGTTTTGATGGAAGCGGTGCTCAATTATCATCCGTCTAAGCCTGAAGATACTTATCACCAAGTTTTTTATGAAGCTATCGATTGTGTACTGATGGGTTTGACTACAAGATTGGAACCAAGCCAAACAACTCAACATTTCTCTAAAGTTGAAGAGTTCGTCATAGGTGTATCTGACGTTTTGTATGTGCAAAATTTCCATAAAGATGATCTCGAGGACTACGCCCAGTTGCGGCTGCACCGAGACATGCTCCTTAATCAAGCTAAAGCGAACAAAAAGATGATCCAGAAATTTGATGCTGTTTTCAGTTTTTATAAAGAAAATGATTCCCTTGCCAAATTTGCTCACCAGATGGTGAAGCTAATTAGGATAGAGATCGTAATTCGAAAAGATCGTTTTCAGGCCTCCAAAGGCTAAAAACATATCTTCGGTTAACCATGACCCAGGAAAGATTGAATCATTTAGCTGTTTTGTCAGTGCACAGGGAAGTCCTAGAAAGCTTAGACCTCAACAAACTCAAAGACGAGTTCATCAAGCGAGCTCAAGTTCAGATGAATACGTTTTCTCTATCCCATTAGATGTAGCATGCGTTAAAACTTAGAAATGAAGGAACTCTTTGTATCCGACCGACCCGTAGCATTGGTGAGTACCAATTATTCACGGCTTAAAGTCGAGGGGAAATTTTTGCACCTTGGGACAGGTTCAGTCTAAACAGAAATATTTCACAAATTAACGGCAAGATTTTATACATATAGTAATTTTAATCTTATGCTAAAAGCATCTAGCTATTATCAGAAGAGGGCCAAAGAAGCCTTTAATAAAGTGTTAAAATTTTAAACTTTTGCTTTTATTCTTGCTCGAGGAGTCTCGATGTTGTACTTCAGATTTTTGTTTAGACACAAACAACATTTTTTTTTCTTTTACCTCATCTCCGATAAAAAAAAAAAACTTCCCCGCTTCTAACCCGAAACTCTGTTGTAAATTTAAAAAACTTACGAGATAAAACAACATGTCAAAATGCACGTGCCATCTGACCCACATCTCCCCTAAGGCAAACACAGCTTTTATGTTGCTTTGTTTTTGGTGCAAGGGTTGCCCCCCGCCGGAGAAATCAAAACTAAACAAATATGAATGGATCTTTGAACATACAATGGGTTTGCAACATTCATTATTACAATGGATTTTTCAATATTACCTCCTTCAATGTCAAATCACTTTTCCAGGTAATGTTTCCATCCTTTTAGACTATTTTTACAGAAATCAAGAGATCCCTTTAATCTTTTAAAATGTCTTCAAGTACAACTCCTTCACAGTCATAGAAAACGGTTGACATTATCTTGTTGACAAAAATTTCACATATTTTGGAATGCCCCTAGTATAATTGTAATTTGTGGTACCGGGAAAATAAGTTGGGACCCAGGAATTAAAATTGAATTGTGGGAGCGATGAACATGCAAAGCTGTATTGGCCATTAAAGATAAATAGAAACTTCTTTGTTTTGAAGTCAGTTTATGCGTTATAATTTCACGAACTTTATGATAGATATGGAAATTATGCTAAGGTTTGGAAAACCTTGAAAAGCTTCTTTAGAAAAATTAGTTACTTCTAGAATACTAAGGATGAAATGCCTAGTGTGCAGTTCATTTTGAATATAGAAGAGCGCATGGTTTGTTGCTAGTTCAATAAAATTCGGAACTATACTGGATGAATCAGGAAGATTTAACCTATAAACCTTTAGTAAGCCTTATGTGATGAAAGGCTTGACACCTAAATAGTCTCCGTGAGACAGAAAAGCTGATAAACTTTTCCAGAGTCGTAATATTCTCACTTCTTGGTGATAGTCTATCATCCTAGAGCAGACCTAAGGCAGACAGTCAAAGAATAAGGATAATTTAGATAGTCTATCAGTTCTATGAGCCATTTGAACGCAATTAGAGTCCAAAAATAGCTCAAACATTCATGACCGACCATGTCCACAGAATTTGCAAGCGAGTGGGTGACTGAGATTCCTAATTAACAAAGTTTTTATTTAGGAACTGGCAAATGTTAACTAAAGAGAAGTTTTTCTGAGGAAAGTAAAGAGCGAAATTGGGACGTAAAACGAACAGAAATTATTACTTCACAGTCTATCTAACATATATCAATAAAACTAGTACAAATAAATCAATTTATGATATTTCCCTGTGTTTGTAGGATTAAGAAAAAATGACACTTTACTGAAAACACAAAAGCCAAGTAAAAAAAGGGTATTGATTGAGGAGTCAAAAGTAAGTACGTAGCCTCAAAACAACAAACTAATCTGCATTGCTTCTCATAGTCTTACGCCAGCTGTGATATCATTAACTTTCAGTGTAAATTTTCTTAAAAATTTATTACAGCTGGTCTTACCAGTTATAATACCAATATTGAGTAATATAAAACTTTGAATTGTAAAAAAAAACACGCTCTCGTATTACTCAAAATCGAGAAGAAATAAACTATAACATGAACTCTGAAAATATGGTTATTCTCTCCATTAATTAGTTAAATAACTCCATTAAAAAAAAAAAAATAAATAACTCCATTAAACCAAAAATGAACAAATTAAAATCAAATAATCTACCAAGCATACAACTACCACAAATCAATATAAATAAATAAATGAAACCCAAAACGAACAGAAATCAAAATAAATAACAGAGTCAAACTCAAAACGAGCAGAAATTAATTCGATTAGGGTTCAAAACCCCTATGCTTTCTTAAAGCCAGAATATAATTTGTACTTTACTGAAAAAAATTCAAATGAATGTGTATTGTCAGTTTAATATACATTTGCTGATATTTACTCCTTACAATCTTGATTAATTTTTGATTTCTTAAAGTTATAAAAGTGAAAACATTAAAAAAAATCAAATGAATGTGCATTGACGGGGCCACAATTAGTGATAAGGAAAGAGTTAAAAAGAGATGGGCAGAACATTTTAAGAATTTGCTAAACCGAAATAGAGTTGCGGGAAAGATATAGAGGAAAATGAAAAAGTTTGAGATGCCTTGGTTGTGAAGGAAGGCTTGTTTTGCGAGGAAAGATTAGCGACAGAGCTAAAAAGATTAAAAAATAATAAGCCTCCAGGTCCTGATAGTATGGTAAATGAGTTTCTTAAATCTGGTGGCTCTGAGGTTAGAAATAAGTTAGGCCTAATGGAATTTATGAATATGATTTTTGAAAAAGGGGATGTACCTAGCGATTTTAGGAAAACCTTAATTAAGCCACTTTATAAGAAAGGTGATAAGATAAGAGTGAGTGTGGTAATTATCGAGGCATTAGTCTAGTCTCTGTAGGTAGCAAATTACTTAGTAATATGATACTTTTTAGACTAATAGATGCTGAAGACAAAGCTTTAAGAGAAGAACAGTGTGGTTTTAGAAAAGGTACAGGATGTGTCGACCAAATTTTCATTCTTTGGTTAATGATTGAGAAGTGCCTGAATTGTCAAACACCTTTGGTCCTCAGTTTATATAGATTATGAGCAAGCGTTTGATTCTGCTGATAGAAGAGCTTTAGCATAGGTCTTATCCTTGTATGGTATACCACACAAATACATTAAAGTGATTAGTGCTATGTACCAGAATAACACTGCTACGGTTAAGGTAGGAAATGAGGTTAGCAGCTGGTTTTGTATTAAATCAGGAAATAAGCAGGGTTTTGTTCTATCCCCCTTTATATCGATTATTTTGATGGACTTTGTCTTAAGGAGTACAGGAAAGGCAATGGGACACCACGGAATCAAATGGGGAAGAAAAGGTCTCCTGGACTTAGATTATGCAGATGATTTAAGCATCCTAGATGAAAGTTTGAGCAAAATGAATGAAGTCTGAGAGGTTTTGCGAGTTCAGGGTGCTAGAATAGGTTTGAAAATTAATGTCAAGAAGACTACGTCACTAAGGCTAGGAATAAATGAAGATGAAAAGTTGACGCTGGGTAACAAAAACATTGATCAGGTGGGCAGCTTCACTAACCTTGGTAGCATTATTAGTAACGGCGGTGGGAGCAGTGAAGATGTTAAAAGTAGAATAGACAAGGCTCAGGGTGTTCTATCAAAATTAAAAAAAAAGCTTGGAAGAATAGGAAGATAAGTCTGCAAAGCATGATTAGAATATTAGAAGCTACATTTATGACAGTGGTCAAATATGGCTCTGAAGCATGGGCGCTCCGAAAAGCGGACGAAGATTTGCTAAAGGTTTTCCAGAGTGTCCTTTTTAATAGTCGAAAGTGATTGGAGTGCAACTAGCCCGCCCCCCCCCCACACGCCCACCATTTTTCCCAAACACATACAATCAAAATTTATAGATAGCCATTTTGTTCAGCGTAGTTGATTTTCAGATAGAAAATATATTTTTGAGGAGGACACTCCCCAACAACCCTCAGGGCAAGGGTTTTAAGTTATACCCTGGGGGCATATAAGGTTTTTATAGAAGGTATTGTCGTAGAAACTTCAAAAAAAGACTCATTCGATTGGAAAGTGGAGTGGCTAGTGACCTTTTTAATAGTCAAAAGTGATTGGAGGGCAACTAGAACCCCCCCCCCCCCCTCCGACACCCATCATTCCCCCAAACACATCCAATCAAAATTTTAAGATATTCATTTTGTTCAGTGTATTTGATTTCCAGATAGAAAATATGTTTTTGAGGAGGACACTCCCCCACAACGTTCAGGGCAAGGGTTTTAAGATATGACCTGGGGGCATATAAGGATTTTATAGAAGGCGTTGTCGTATAAACTTCTAAAAAGGCTCATTTGATTGGAAATTCAAATGGATAGTGCCCTTTTTAATAGTCGAAAGTGATTGGAGGACACCTAGCCCCCCCCCCCACGCCCATCATTCCCCAAAAACATCCGATCAAAATTTTGAGATAGCCATTTTGTTCAGCGTAGTTGATTTCAAGGTAGAAAATATATTTTTGAGGAGGACAATCCCCCACAACCCTCAGGGCAAGGGTTTTTAAGTTATGCCCTGGGGGCATATAAGGTTTTTATAGAAGGCGGTGTCGTAGAAACTTCAAAAAAGGCTCATTCGATTGGCAATTCAAAGTGCTAGTGCCTTTTTTAATAGTCGAAAGTGATTTGAGGGCAACTAACCCCCCTCTCATGCCCACCTTTTCCCCAAACACATCCAATCAAAATTTTGAGACAGCCATTTTATTAAACGTAGTTTTAAGTTCTGGAAATTAGGTCTTTGAGGATGACAACTCCGCCACAGCCCTCACGGCAAGAGTTCTAATTTAAGAATTCTCCGAATCCCTCCATTATTTCTTATGAAAGGGATGCTTGTATAAACTTTGGAGAGGTCTGATTTGACTGAAAGTTGAAAGTTCTTGTTCACTTTTTAAGAGTCAAAAGAGATTGGAGGGTGACTAGCCCCCCCTCTCCTCCAAGCCCTAAATGCATCAGATAAAATTTTTTAGATAGACATTTTGTTAAAATAGTTCAAAGTACTGATAATGAAAAACTCCGGTGTCGACACAGCCCACCAGGGCCCGGGGGTAGGCGTTGTAAGTTATGCCCTGGGGCATAACTTATTAAAGGGGGTTTTTAACTTACGGGAAGGTGTTTTGTGTGGGAAGAACACATAGGAAATCTATTATGATTATCCAATTATAAGGTTAAAATACATACTCTGAGATAGATGTAAAATTGCTTTGGCACACAAAATCCTATTAAGGTCAATTCCAAACAGTCGTGATCCCTTTGTGTCAGCAAGTGAAATGGTCTAAACCCTCTTATTGGAGCTATTTTTTCAATCCATTCATTGTTGTCAATCGCTGTCCACAAGTTAGGCAAGCTGTCTATTGTTCATATATAAGGTTTTTATCAAAGAGGTAATCGTATAGACTTTGAAAAAAGCCTCATTCGATTTAAATTGAAAGTTCTAGATCCGTTTTTAAAGTCAAGAATAATCGGACAGTAAGCACCCCCCCCCCCATGCCATAAAAACTTGAAACTTTTTGTAATCAAAAACGAACAAAAATTAATTAAAAAAAAACTTTCCAAAAAATAAGTTTTTCACAGAAAAGTAAAGGCCATTTTAAACTTAAGCTCAGGAGACACAAATACCTGTTAAAATTCAAACTCAAAACGACCAGATATTACTATTAAAGAATAAATGAAACCCAAAACGAACAGAAATTAAATAAACAATCATAGCAAAAACATACAATAAGTAATAATATAAATGAATAAATAGATCTTAAAGCGAGTAATGCTTAGATTGAATATGAAAATCAAGCTTAAAACGAAAACAAATATTTTGCTATTAAAGTATAAATGAAACTTAAAACGAACAGAAATTAAATAGCAATCAATGCGAACAAACATACAATATATATTAATGTAAATGAATAAATAAATCTTAAAACGAGTAAAACTTAAATTGAATATGCAAATCAAGTTTGAATTGAATAAAAATAACTACAAACAAGAGTTGGGTATCGCCTCACTGCAGAAGCCTAAAACCCACTGCGTCATTGGCGCTTTACTCAAAACGAATTATATTACAAATGTTTTCTTTTGTACTTAATATTGAAAATAAATGTTAAAATTACAGTAAAATTTTGAACTGCTGAGCTTTTAGCAATAATATCATTATGCACAAATATTCATTTTAATTTATTAGTTCTTTTCAAGATTAGTCAATACAAATATAGTTTCACTACAAACAAAATTTGGATACTGCCCCCTTCTTTAACTGTAAAAACCTAAAGCCTTCTGCGTCATTGGTGCTTCACTGGAAACGAATTACTCGTATATTACAAATTTATTATTTTCCAGTTCTTACAGCATTGAAAATGAAAATAAAATTAGAGTGAAAAAAAATCTTGAACTGATGGATCTTTCAACAATTAATATCATTATATATCTAATATTCAATTTGATTTTGTTTATTCTTTCCAAGACTGTTCAAGACTCATAAAGTTTTGCCATTTTTTTAACTCTGCCATTTTTTCTAACTAATCATGTTGGTTTGTTATGAAAACATTTTATGGATTCTAGGCATTTCTATTTGAGCGGAAAACTGCACCTCAAACTTTGTGGAACATGCATTTTCTTGCATGAAACACCAAAATATAATAAAATGTCAAGTTTCGGAGTGTTCCACCACTCGCAAGCAAGTGCCATTGGTACTTTTGAATCCGCATGGTCAATTTAGAGGGGTGGAGGGTAGGCTAATTCCCGTAGCAGCCCCATTCCGTCGTGGTATGATTCACACTTTCAACACCTGGCGTCCGGACTATCATATAAATCTACCAAGCATACAATTACCCCAAATCAGTATCAATAAATAAATGAAACCCAAAACGAACAAATATTAAAATAAATATTAGAGTCAAACTCAAAACGAGCATAAATTAACATGAGTAGGGTTCAAAACCCCTATGCTTTCTAAAAGCCAGAATATAATTTGTACTTTACTGAAAAAAAAATTCAAATGGGTTTACTGAAAAAAAATGTGCATTGTCAATTTAATATACATATACTGATATTTATTCCCTAAAATCTTAATTAATGAAAGAATTATTTTCAGTAAAGCGCCAATGACGCAGTAGGTTTAGGCTTCTGCAGTGAGACGATACCCAAACTCTTGTTTGTAGTTATTTTTATTCGATTCAAACTTGATTTGCATATTCAATTTAAGTTTCACTCGTTTTAAGGTTTATTTATTCATTTACATTAATATATATTGTATGTTTGTTCGCATTGATTATTATTTAATTTTGTTCGTTTTAAGTTTCATTTATACTTTAATAGCAAAATATTTGTTTTCGTTTTAAGCTTGATTTTCATATTCAATCTAAGCATTACTCGCTTTAAGATCTATTTATTCATTTATATTATTACTTGTTGTATGTTTTTTGCTATGATTGTTTATTTAATTTCTGTTCGTTTTGGGTTTCATTTATTCTTTAATAGTAATTTCTGGTCGTTTTGAGTTTGAATTTTAACAGGTATTTGTATCTCCTGAGCTTAAGTTTAAAATGGCCTTTACTTTTCTTTGAAAAACTTATTTTTCGGAAAGTTTTTTTTTTAATTAATCAGCATAAAAAGTCAATTCTTTTTATATATTTATTGGTATCAATCCGTTTTTTAGAGTTTCGATTACAATTGAGCCGGGTCGCTCCTTACAGTTGGTTACCACGAACTGTTAAAAACAAAAATAAGATTCACCCAAACGTTCGCTTTTCCCAGGCTTCCTACAGATCACTTCGACTAAATGGACGAGGTAGTGCGATGTTGAAATGGATCGAAAGTGGCTATGGTAGTGGTGAGGCACACACAGATAAATCTTATAACTCTAAATCCAATAGAAATAAAAAAAAACTGGTTCTAATCGTCGAAAGTCAGTTTGTTACCACTTATTTAATCGAGATTTTACGTCAAATCTTCCAGCAATCAGGAAACTTGCCAGCTTTTGTGATTTCATTAAAGGTATCGGCAAAAGGCATTGACAATTTATCAGGACAAACCAACACAATAGGGGTGTCTAGGGGACAAATGCAAAAATCTCTCATCTTCCGAACTTTGTTTGGACCGCCCAAAGCTGAAATAACAAGAAATGAAAGGGAACTACGAACTCGGAGGTAATAAACACAGTGTGAAGGGGATATTTTGTACAATAAAACTAGAATGGTTGATAAGATCAATAGCTGTTTTAATTGGGGACGGAGGATGTCCGCTAAATGGAAAATCAAGATTACTTGAATTTTTACTCTAATGGTTCTTATCTTATTGCGCTACTATTTTGAGTCACTAGGACAAAGACCTTTAACACTGTTTTTGGTACTTGAGCATTATATCAACCACACTGTTGTTCTTGATCTGTTGTAAAACCAGTTTCTCTGTGTGCACTCGGAGATAGTTAGCTTAGCCTAAGTGAGATAAAATTCTATGCAGGCATATTTTAATTAAATATTTAGTATATAGAGCTGCTTAGGTTAGGTATTTAATTTGATGTGTTCTGGGTGGCCTGTTTTCCATAATTCTCTGCTGTAGTTTCCACAGTTTTGTTACTGATGTGTTATATTTTTATCCTATATTGGTAAACCATTATGATTAGTCTAAATCCACTTCTTGAATGGGGCGGATATTATACGTAAAGTACCCTGTTTTTTTCATGATAAAAGAAAGGACTTTCCTTACTTGTTTCCCAATATTTCAGACAAAATATTTGCTTCAACAAAACACCCTTTAATCTCTTTTCAAGAACATAAGAAATTCCCCTGTTATTTTGTAGGCACCCTGAATTCTTCAAAAAATGGTGACTAAAACGAGAATTTACGGGATAGGATATTGAACAGTTCGGAAGCATATACAGTTAAATACGGGCATTCTTGATATATCTGCCCATATCTCCTATCAGGGTCGTACCGATTTTTTTTTTGGGGGGGGGAGTTCCATAAGGACTATTTTTGGGGGGGTGGGGGGGTACAAAAAACTTTAAAAAAACGCATCAAAAATTTGTTAATATTCGTTTTTGTTACGTTTTTACGAGTCGTACATGCATATCAGGCGGGAGCCCCCCAACCCTCTCCCTGGATATGGCCTTGTCTCCTATATCTCCTTATATCTTGTAGATGGATCATGAATACGAGTACCTTCATCATTTCACCTAATCTTTTCAGGCTAGACATATTTGATGACTTAATGCTTCTTGAGATTTATTAACGTCCAAATGACTCTCGACATTTTTGGCTGCACTCCTGAATGCAAAGGGTAACTGCACTAATGTCTTTTTTTTAATCCCTTAAATGTTGGCAAAAACAAAGTAACTCAAGTCCACGATTCGGTTTAATTCCAATGATTGTACGGATGAAAACTTTCGCTAATGAACCTTGAACATAAACTAATTAGTAACTATTTTTCAAATAATGCTAAGGTTAAATGAAGTTGCTTGGACCGATAAAGGGGATGAAATCGGAGGTAGCAATCAAGGTAAATTTGCGGCAGTCACTCACAGTTTGGACGAGTTTCAAGTTGATAACGATTTTGAGAACCTGAGAACAATTTAGAGATGATCCCTGACAACTATTAAATACAAATTTTTAACTGAAAGTAAGGAGTGACATTAAAACTTACAACGAACAGACATTATTCCGTATATGAAAGGGGCGGTCCCCTCCTCAAGGCCTCGCTTTTTACGCTAAAGTTTTTTATTGTTTAAAAAAATTAAGTTGTGAGATAGAGTCAAACTTTAGCGTAAAGAGCGAGGCGTTGAGGAGGGGACAGCCTCTTTCATATACGGAATAATTTCAGTTCGTTTTAAGTTTTGATGTCGCTCCTTAATTTCAGTTAAAAAAAACTTATTTTTTTTATTTAGTTTCTGAACGTTTTTGAATTAATGCAGCTTTGATTTTGGCTCACCGTACATCAATATTTAAAATGACATTTGCATATTAATCTTACTTTTTTTTTTGGCTAAATGGCTTTCTCAAAATATTGTTCTGACGTAACTTACAAATTAACTTGCCTAACGAACTTCTATATACGTATGTTTTTATTACGTATATTAATGATTTTTGCCCCCTAGTCAATACCTTGCTCATTGCGCTAAAGTTCGAATTTTGTTCGAATCACAAACCACTGAATCTCAAAGGTCGGTTAATTAGAATAGATAACTATTTTGAAAGTACTAAAAAAAAAACTTTAGCGTAAAGATCAAGGTATTGACTAGGGGTTGAACCTTCTCATGTACGTTTAACTTGTACGCTAACTTAGCCTAAAGGCCATTAACTTGTTATTTTTTGGGGGTCGTCCTAAAGGCATATTTTATGCCAATGAAAAATTGTGTGTATAAAACACCTTTTATATACTGCATGTCGTTATTGCAATACTGTTATGTACATTTTTTTAGCTCTTTAAATGTAGATGAAACTAACGCCATTTACGTGAAAAATTTTTTTTTTCATGATTAAGGCTCTAAGGTGTAGTCAGCCAAAGGGTGCACGTACTGCCCACAACCCACCAAAATATTACCATGCCCAGCCGGTGGGGCGTGCACTTCACTTTGGGAATGTCTAAAGCATTACTGCTTAGAATTTGACCGCGTCGAATTGTTTTATGATCAACTTAGTTATGTAATTCATTTATTTGAAAACATGTATACGACTACAATCAAACACTTCGTGGCAAGGAGCTGTAAGTATGGAGAGAAACGGTCAAATAGTAACCAACATTTTAAAAAGTGAGATTTTCGTAGCAATAGATGCACCAGAAGAATTGGCTTTCAGAGTTGATTCCAAATGTATAAAATCCAGTATGTCTAATGGCATTAAACTTACTGAATTTTATACATTTGGAATCAACTTAAACATTAAATTAATGCTACCCATCAAAAGTTACGAGCCTGAGAAAATTGGTCTGATTTAAAAAAAAAAGAATCTTGGTATTCACAAAAATTTGAGGGATCTTGAAGAAAATTGCACCATTGCATTCTTCAAATCAGAGAATAGTACTAAAGAGCTTTCAAGCTCCTCTCCACAAATGTGTAGTGTTTTATCTTTTTGTCGGAAGAAAGATCACGGATGCGAGTTTTTTTATGTTTTTTTATTTTCCCGAGGATGATCGTATAGAGTGAATGCTCCTAGAAGATCTGGAGGGGGCTCGTGTAGAGGAAAATAAAAAGTTTTAGGGTCTTTTTAAGTCACCAAAAAAATTGCCTCCCATGTCAAATTCTCCTCAAAGTCATCTTATTAATTTTTTTTACTTCACCATTTGATTCAGTATAGTTGATAATAACTACGACTTTGGGGAGGACACAATCCCCAATGTCCCTGGGGGAGGGACTGTAAGTTACGCAATTTGACAATTGCTCACATGTAGTATTTGTTATTGGGAAATATAGAAATTTATTTTGGAGGAGGGGTTGATTTTCTTGGAGAGGAAAGTTTCTGGGGGAGATTTCAGGTTAAATTTGCACGGGGGGGGGGGCTCTTGGTATGGTTTCAAAAAGGTCATAAATTAAATAAAAAACTAGCTTTTTCAACAAAAAGTAAAGAGAGACATTAAAAAGTAAAACAAACAGAAATTATTCCGTATATGAGGGGGAACTACCCCTTCTTTTGGTGCAAAAAAAATTGGTTCGTTTAAAAAAAATTGTTGAAAACTCTTTGGCTTCGTAGAAGTTATTTTTATCTATGTTTTTATTTTATTTTTATTTACTGTTTTGGAGTCTATTTAATCTACTTAATTAATTTAGTTTATTTATTCTATTTTTTCTATAGTTTTCATTTTATCTATATTTTCTGTTCTTCTCCTTTTGCTCTTCTGTCTGTGAGTAAGTGATCATTTTAAATTTTCTTTTGTTTATCATCTCTGAGTAAGTAACTAATTTGTCTTCCCCCTTCTTTACACGCTAATGAGCCTTTGGAGGAAAAAATAACATGTAATATTGTATGTATATTTAATAAAGAATATATCTTATCTTGAATATACCCTCTCTACGCTAAAGTTTGACTTTTGGTCACAATTCTTCAAGAAAGACCGCTGAAACACAATGGCCGTTGAATTTGAATGAGAAGTAGTTTAAAGAACTTTAAGACTCTAGCGTCAAGAGCGAGGGCTGAGGAAGGTTCAGCCCCCCTCATACACAGATTAATTTCTTTCTGCTATAAGTCTTAATCTTGCTGTTTACTTTCAGGTGAAAAAGTTGTTTTCTAACTTAATCAAACAGTTCGTGGTAACAAACTGTAATAAGGAGCGACTCGGCGCAATAGTAACGGAAACTCTAAAAACCAGAATTTTTATAACAAAGATACATCAAAAGATTTAAATTTTATGCTGATTCCAAACACACAAGATTCATTAAGTTTAATGTTACCATTCAAAAGCTAAGACCCAGAGAAAATTTGCCTGTTTTTGAAAAAGGGGGAAACATCTCCTAAAAGTCAGAGAATGTAATTGAAAATCACACCATCAGATTCGACTTATTAGAAAACCCTACTATAGAGGTTTTCAGCTTCCATCATCAAAAATTAGAATTTTGTGTTTTTCGCCAGAAGAAAGATCATGGATGCGTGTTTATTTTTATTTATTTTATTTATTTTTTTTTTGTTCTTCCCAGGGGTGATCGTATCTAACAAATAGTCTTGAAGTTCTTGTTTGGCATCTGACCTGTAAACATCTGTTTTGCTTTTAAGCCGGATTAAATTTAGAATAAATTACAGTGGACAGTTTCGCAATAAGTGAATTAATTCGTTTCGCTGTATTCACGTTTTGTGAAAAGAAAAAGGACTTGCTGTGGCTTAGTTATTTTGTTAATAATTGGATGCTATGCTGTTTCGGATGTAAGAAAACGGTGGAAAAAAAAAACGTCGCAGGCCTCCACGGTCCACTGGGCCACCCTGCAAGAGCGGTGATTGCCAACGCCATCCGTGGCCCTGCCCACTACAAGATAAGTCTCATTTTGGTTTTTCATTTTTAATTTTGGTTTTTCCTTCTCACACTAATCATGACGTCTTTCAAGCAATTCGATCTTGCACTGGCGAAATTTGCAGGCTATCCATTGTGGCCTGTACGAATTCTGAAGATTACGAAAAATGATGGAAAGCGAACTAACTATTTGATCTTTTGTTACGGGGATCATAACGAGCAAATTGTTTCTGAGAATAATCTTGTATCCTACAAGGATAATATTCAAGAGGCTTCTACTAAAACTGCGAAGAATGTGAAACACGCATTTGAGGAACTTGAGCGTTTTCCCGACATTTACAGGTCTATTTCAAAAGCGTTTGCGGCACTAAAAGTACCAGATCGAGCTGCCGCGCTGCCCGGTTCACAGTCTGCTTTATTTGCACGAATTTCCGCTACAGAACAGGAGCTAGAGAAAACAAGGGAATCTATAGTTACAGAGATAACTCGTCAGGTTTCTGCCAAGTGTGGCTCGAATGCGAAATCTGGTCTTAAAGATACAGCTGAGACTATAATTAGCGAGTTATATAAGTCTGTGTCACTAGAGTTCAACCCCATATTAGACTGTATCGAACGTGAGTTGAAAATGTATAGAATGCAAACCCGTAATCTGGAGAATCGAATTGAAAAAAATCGAAGTCAAGCTAGACGATATTGATCAAGAAAATATGTTGGACAGTCTTGTTTTCAACGGTCTGAAGCAAAAGCCAGGAGTTGACCTTAAAACGACTATGCTCAGTGTCCTTTCGACACGGATGGGTGTTACTGGTATATCTTCTGGTGAATTATCAAGTGTTTTCCGGTTTAGAATGAATGGGCCTCATACCACCAGTGACAAAGTTGCCCCAGTTTTAGTGCGATTTGTTAGTAAAGAAGTTGCTCGAAAAGTGTTCTTACAGAAGTCTAAACTAGCTGGGTCTGGAATCTTTGTGTCGGAATCCCTTACAAAGCGACGTCGCGACCTGCTAAATGTATAAGGAGAGGACTCATGGTTGAATGGAAATTAAAAGTTCAAGCGGCCTTTTTAAGTGACCAAAAAGACTGGAAGGCAACTACCCCCCCCCTCCCACACCCTTTTTTTCCCCAGAGTTGTTTGATCAAAATTGTTAGACAACCATTATGTTCGGCATGGTACACAGGTCCTTGGATATGACAAGACCTCCTACAGACCCCGGGAAAAGGGTTACAAGTTAAAAAGTCGTCCATTGTTCACATATAGTAGCCTATTTGTTATTGGGAAGTATACAGACATTTTTCAGGGGGGAATTTTCGAAGGGGAGAATCTATTGTTAGGAGAAGAGAGGAAGTTTCCCTTGGTGAAATTTCCTGGGGAAATATACGAAAATTGTTTTATTTTACTTTCTCTTTGGTTACTTAACTTTTCATATGGGGATGTTCTGGGGGAATTGTCTGGGGGAAAATATTCCGTAGGGTCGGACTTCCTTCGTCAATTTTACTTTGGAGGGGGGTGGGGCTAGGCGTTATTCCACGGAAGAAATCCTCCATGGGAATCACCAAGAGAAATTTTACATGGTGAAATTTTCCGCGGGAGAAGCTTTCCATAGGGGTAGGGGGATTTACGGCGAAAATATTCCACAAAGGGGAAATTTCTGGCATAACTTGAAAAAATGATCAGAAATATAATAAATAACCAGTCTTATTTCAAATGAAAGTATGCTGAAATTGAAAATTCTTCCTGCTATGAAAGTAAGATTCAGGCGGAAAGCTTCTGCAAGAAATCTTCTGGGGGAATTTGTTTTGAGGATGCAATTGTTTGGGGTTGATTTCTAGGGGGCGAAGACTTTATGCAGGAGGAAACTTTCCACGGAGGAAGTCAGTCTATGCATTTATTATATGATTGGTGGTGATGCGGGGAGGGGGGGGGGGGTATAGTAGTGTCCTAGTAGTGACCAAGTTGATTCAGGTTATGTTTGATGAATTAAAATAAACATCGGAAACATTTTGGGCAAAAAGGTGGGATATGTCATCTTGTAGCATCTGTGTGGAGATTAACCACATTTTTCCATGGAAAAATCTTGCCAGAAAATTTTATCCCAGCTGAAATTTCCCCTGGACAAGTCCACCGTATAATTCTCTCCATATGCAAAATTGTGCATCGAAAGAGGAAGAAAGACAAATAAAAAAAATTCTGTAGAGAAATTCAGGGTAATTCTTCCCTAAATTTTTCTTCTCTTAAAATTACCCCAAAGTAATTCCCCCCTCCGCGGAAAATTCCCCCGCAAAAATATCAAATGCCTATGTTTTCCAATAACAGATAGGCCTACTATCTGTAAGCAATGGACAAATTACAAAACTTAAAAAGGCACTCAAAGTTCTACTATGGGGTTCTCTGATTGTTTTGTAGTTAGGGAGGGAGAGAGATACCTCAAAGGTTGTATTTTAATGCCAGAGCATCCCAGCTTTCACTGAGCCTGCAGATAAATACAGAATTAGCTCTAAGGAAGAGAGGAGGGGAGGATGGAGGTAGAAATTAATGTTTAATCCTCGGGACCGTAACCAAAAAACTTTTTGGAAGGGGTGTGTGTGCAAAAATCTTTAAAAAAACGCATAAAAATGTGAAACTGATCTTTAATCAATCTTGATTTATGGTAATATTTCTGGTCTACGCTGTTGTTACGAAAATAAGGAGTAACATTAAACTCCAACAAAACGAGCCGAATTTATTTCGTATAGGAGGGGGACTGTCCCTTCCTCCTCCCCACCTCACATCATGGTTGCAAAAACTTTGGAGGTTGCTCATTATGTCAGAAAGTTGATAGTTCTAGTTTTTTTTTATAACTTGAAAGTGATTGGTGACCATCCAGCCACGAGGGGTATTTTCTGGGGGGAGGGGATATTTTTCACAGGAGTTATTTTTCGCGGGGGAGGTGTTTTTCAGGGGATATTTTCCGCGGGGGGGTATTTTCCGGGGGCGTATTTTCTAGGGGGTGGTATTTTCTGCAGGGGGTATTTTCCGGGGGTATATTTTGTTTTTAGGATATGCTATTTTCAAATTCTTGGTGAATTAACAGCTTAAATCTAAGGTAAAGCAACGAAATTAAAGTGTTTAATTCGCAAGACTTTTTCTAGCAAAGCCAACCGAAAGCTGCTACAGCACTTGAAATTGTCCGGGTAAAGTAAATTTAAGTCTCACTTCTGTATTCATAGCAATATCTACGCATTTTAATTATGCATCTTTTATAAGCTAATTTCGGCTTATTTACAAATTTGATTTCTATTTAAACAGAAATCATACCATTTTAATATATTTATATGTTATGCAGAAGACGCTAATGCCAAATTTGGATTTTCGAATAGGAAAAAGTCTCTTATCCTCGGAAGGTATCCGTTCTATTTCATCGACGATTAAGTTACGACATGAAAATTAATGACGACTCGAAACAGCCATGGAAACTGAAATATATGGAAATCTCATAACTCATGTTCAAGGCGAAACCTTTAAGGATGTACTTTTTTAAACCTAAAGATTAATAGGTTGAAACTTTTTTATCCTCACATCATTATTTTACTAATTGTTCTTCCCAAGACAATCCATCTTGGTAACAGCGCACCATAACTATAATTCACCAAACATCAGTTTGCTGCAACGACATTATGGTTGCAGCGGCAGCTGCAACCTAGTAAAGAGCGAACCACAGCCCATAGTGATCAAAAGTTGAAAAAACTTGTTTTAAAAAAATAACTGTCTTGTGAGAAAAAATTGCCATCTGACACTGAATCAGGAATGGTAACTATTCTTTCGGTTAATCTTAGAAGTAAAAGTTTATTCTGAAAAGAAATTTATGGTAATTTTGAAAAAGAGCCTAAAACCCCTTGAAAATGGCGTCAAATCAAAATAAAAGTGCACCATCGGAATCAGCATGGTCCAAAACCTTTTGAAGGATAATTACAGTCCCCCACCTTGAACACCAAGGAAAATGATTTTTTTGCATGGGTAGCCCTGATCTGTCTCCTTTTTTTTCTAGCCGGGCTAAGGGGTGACCAGAGCATCATAGGGAAGTGTGTAGTAGCTCATTCGAAAGGAAATTAAATTTTTAAGTGCCCATTTTAAGTTACCAAAAAGATTGGAGGGCAAATAGCCCCCCTTCCTACATTCCCCTCGCCCCAAACTAGTCCTATAAAAATTTTAAGATAGCCATTTTGTTTAACATAGTTCAAAAGTCCAATATATATGATTTTGATGATGATATGGCCCTTCATAGTCCCTGGGGAGGGTCTGTATGTGGTATCGGTCGTATCGATATCTCGCATATCGGTATCGGGCGTATTGGTATTACATGTATCGTAATGGGAATATCGGTATCGGTATTCGCTGTTGTTTTTCTTCCGTCATTTTCTAGGATTATTTTTTTAAGCATTTCCTGGCAAGGTATCATGGTTGCAGCGGCAGCTGCAACCTAGTAAAGAACGAAAGACGCGTGAGTAAAGAGCGATAAAAACGCGTTTTGAAAAAAAAAAACTGCCTAGCGAAAAAAGGTCCCATCTGACACTGACTCAGGAGTGTTAACTATTATTTCGGTTCGTCTTAAAAGTAAAAGTTTATTGCGAAAAGAAATTAATGGTGATTTTCGAAAAAAAGCCTCAAACCCTTCAAAATGGCGTCAGATTAAAATGAAAAGTGTACCATTGGAATCAACATGGTCGAAAACCTTGTACAGGGAAGTTACAGTCCCCCTCCTTGAACAACAGGGAAAATCACTTTTTTACATCGGTAGCACTGATCTGTCTCCCGTTTTTTTTTTCAACAGGCCTAGCGGGCTACCAGAACATCATAGAGAGATTTTTTAATGGCTCATTCAAAAGCTATTTCTCATATCTACGTGCTTTTATAAATTCTGTCATATGCAAGTGTCTTATGGCACTAAATAGCACTTTTTGTGCTATTTCTTAAGGGGTGGCACTAGCAGGCTACCAGAAACATCGTTGACAGATCTTTTATAGCCCATACACAATGTATTATTATGATTTTTTTTCCATGCCAGGGCACTTCGTATCGAAGGAATTGTCGTAAAAAAACTTCGAAAAGGGCTTATTCGATTAGAAATTGGAGTGGCTAGTGCCCTTTTTAATAGTCGAAATGGATTGGAGGGCAACTAGCCCCTCCCCCACGCCCATCATTCCCCCAAACACATTCAATCAAAATTTTGAGAGAGCCATTTTGTTCAGCAGTAGTAATCAAGGTTCAATTTTGCTTACACATATAGCAATTTCCATGTTATTTGCTTACACATATAGCAATTTCCATGTTATTTGCGTACACATATAGGAATTTCTACATTATTCTATAGAAGCTCTTCACCTAATCAAAGAGATTCAGAGCTCCCTCACATGACCTTCTGGATTCTATGGAAGCTATAGCAATTTCTATGTTATTCTGAGCCTTGTATACACCTTTTCAAAGAGAGTGAGTATAAACTTGATTGGTGATTGGGATTTGAATAAAAGGAATAGCTTTCACTACAATTCATATTAGTAAGAGAATTGAATTCAAAGAGAATAGTTTTTTTGCGAGGATATTAGTAGAGAAAAATGAGTGGTGCATTTACATTATTGGAGATTAATGATGGAGCTGACAACAGCAGCAGCGATATACGAGTACCCAATGTGGCTGTGGAAATAACCACTGGTTGTAGACTATGTCTTGAATGGGACACTATGTATGCTAGATACGTGATATCATTAAGCAAATTTAAGCAGGAGGAGCAGCTATGTTTTGCTGGAAAAGTGAATATTCTCCATATAAATAAACTTCGGTCAGCATTAGATGTCCTATCGAAATATATTGATGAGAACAAAATGCATCAGTGATTATTATTATTGTAATTATGTTCAATAAAATGTGTTCTAAAATCAATGATATTTTTTTTTTCTTTCTATAGTAGACTAGCGTATATTTTTTAGAGTAGAAAAAATTCTGGTTAGTCTGTAGTTGGTTGTGAGAGAGTTAGGACTCTAAAAAATGGATAGATTCGAGAAAGAGAGAATCATGGGGAATCTAGTTCTTATGGAAAAAACGTTTGATTCTAGATGACAATTTTCTAGAGCTGTCTATTCAAAGGAAGATATTTTCTCGGGGAATGCTTGTCGATATAATGAAAACTGATTCTCCATCATTAGACTATTGTATGAAGCTTCTACGTCGTGGTCCAAATGCATTTACACAATTTATTGATATATTGATCACAACACAGCAAAATGATATTGTGGATATGCTTTTAAACATTAGTTTAGAAATTTAGGATTTTTTTTTCATGAGAAAGATGGTGCTCGAGGATGATTTACTCCTCTCTCTCTCTCTCTATCTCAGACAATTTTTTGTTGTTGCTAGCTCAGTTTCATTGTGGCAGTGAGAGTGTCAACACATGACAAAATGTTCCATACATGTCCGTTATGTATGTACACACAGGGCTGCTGGTCATCATGTGAGAATTGCACAATGATTGATGAGTATGATGAAAAGTGTAGATTATGCAACCCGTGTAAATTGCATAGAGGATATGCAGTACAAATTAAAGGTTGTAATTCCTGTCTTGAAAATGTGTGTGACTCTCATCCTAGAGGTCACCTATGCTCCAATTGTCATTATGATAAATGTAATCAGTGGGAGAATACATATCCCGGTATGATTGGAAAGAATCCTAACCGTGATTTTAGTCTATTGCTACGAGATTGGTATCGTCGTGGTTTTAGATTGTTCTGGGAGGAGGAACCGGGTCAGCGATTCAACTGTTGGAACAACAAAAGAATATGATTTCTACGTCATCGTTGTGAAGACAATGGGTGTTATGATTATAAGCCCACTGATTTTTATTTGGCTGTGACGGAATGTGATTCGACACTTGAGGACACTGTTTGTGAAATTGCTTCAAATAAGCAAATTGAAACATGTGAATTCTATAGAATGAATGAGAATAGTATCATTGACTATACAAAGAGATATGACAAGAGTGAAGTGACGCTCTACTGTAGAAAATGTGACCCTGACATTGCGGTACATCAGGATCAGTACACTGTGAATTCAGATAATCTACCTGCACTAGTTGTTGTCGACAAATATCTAGTAGTGGATGAAATCTAAAGAGTAGAAAAGTCGTTTTATCATGTATATAATTTTTTTTTATTAATAAACAATTTCACATACATCTTTAGAACATTTTATTCTTAGGGCACTAAAATCAATATTAAATACACTTGTAAGTATATTCTCCACTAGAAAGTCATTCAATCGAGGTAAGTCAACGTAGATGTTGAGAAACTGCTTGTAGGTGTAGCCACGACATCTGAACATGAAAAAGAGTAGTGCATGAAAGCCACATGTCTTAGTCGTTAAATCCTGTACTCTTCGTTGATTTTGAATAATGGTTTTCCCACTGCTTTCAATAAAGTTGCTGATGTATGGAGCGTAGAATTTATACGATAGGCCAAGAGGATCAAAAAATTCAATATTCTTCGCTGTTTGGAAGATGCATAGCCAATGACCGGTCTTCAAAGTCGATGGACTGCTATTAACAATGATTAGGGTATTGTTAACACTTGGAATTTTTTCAATGAAGTCCGAAGGTATGCAATAGGACTTGTACTGGGACATGTATGGATCCATACTAAATACATTGATTATTTGGTTTGTGTGTTCATGGTGCGAGGTCTAGTAGAACACTGCCGTCGGGTGTGATTTCCCAATAGGTTTCAAATTGACTCAGTGATATTAGCGTGATACTCTCAGTCTGAGCATCGGCAAATGTACACTCTAAACGTACATTCCCTGTTCGTACTATACTCATATCCTGTGTGCCTGACAAGTCCAAAACAATAACCCCATGATTTTTTGAAAACATTGAATCGGTTATTCCATTTTCAAATAGTTGAGAGTCATGATCTAGGGATTGCATGGTCAACTCGTACAGGGTTCTATAGGATTTTTTTTGTCAAATGATAGAGTGTACAGTGGAATACCATTCACTTTGCACACAAGGCTAGATAGACCGAAAAAATTAAAATCATGGGGGGATTCAGTCCAGGATCCAACGGCACTGCCACTCTTCACAAAGGCCAAAGCCAATTTTGATGGGATTTCTCCATTGATAAATGATGAATCGCTATAGCTACGAGAGCCGGTGGCAGTGTGACGTTGATTGGTGATTGTATGGGGGACAAGAAGTTTAATGTTGTTACCATTGGCTCTTAGCTTTTCCACTGCCAATGCAACAGAGCTCATAACCTGTTGTTTTCGGACGTGGAGAATTGCCGATGTGATAATGACATTTGCATCGGGTGCTGCAGGAAGTGTTTTTCTCAAAATGAAATTCAATGGTGCCATCTGTAACTTTATGTCAATCTTGACATTGGGGGGTAACCATTGGGATATATTGAATATCTCATGATTTAATTTCCCAACTAGATGATACTCTTGGGTCACTGCAGTAGTCAACTCACCATCAGTATCAACACCTGATCGATATTCATAGCCTAATGATTGTCCTCTCAACTCCTTGTGAGCCTTTGGCGTCATCATCATAAATTGTATATAGCTTGCATAATTTGATAAATTATTGCTAGTGCTCACCAATGTTCCATTAATAAATACATTAATTTGTTTGAATAGGTTTTGTAGAATGCAGTTTTCATAGGAGGAACCATCGCCAGCATTTGGAGTTGTATTATCTGACTTTTTCTTCACCGCAACATTTAAATCAATAAATGTTGACGACAAATCAATGAAATAGTCTTCATTGGAAAATATTTGAAAGTGTATATTTTCCGAGAGGGGTTGTTGGGGATGAAATTGTTCATAGTAGCCATACTTGACACTGACATCAACATTTTCAGCATTGAATAGATTCAATGAGGAACTGATTGATGGATATGATTCCTTGTGGGGGAGATAAGTCATCTTAAGAGAAGAAATCCTTCTTTGATCTAACAATCTTTTTCTTTTTCTTCTTCTTCTGCTTATTGGCCTTCGTTGTTTTATTCCTCAAAGTCCTTGTTGATGTCCTTTGCTTCCCGCCTGGGTGGAGACTGATGAGTGAATGACGCGAACGCATCCTTTTCAATCCCTCCCCATTTTGTCGAGATTTTAGTTGCTCACCAACGGCTCTTGCTGAAGATCTAATATTTTCCTTAACACTCTCCTTGAAATTCTTGCCCGACCCCCAGTCCTGTAGTGTGGAGGCAGCAAAATTTGATGCAGCAGGTACAAGATATTTTCTGGCAAGGGGTAATGCAGAACGAAATAGCCTAGCAAACCAGCTACCAAGACCATAGCCAGACATTGTAGTACGACCCTTGTAGTAGTCCAATCCATTGCCTAATTGACGTGGACTCAAAGCACCAACGTAACAATCGATATCGGGACAGACAAATGGAATTCTTCTATTGTTCTTTTTTTTTTAAATTTTCCAGTTTTGTAGCCTTCAGCCTTCAAGCCTTCAATTTCAAGCCATCAAGCCTTCAATTTCATGGAAAATAGTAATACACAATAAATCATTTGACTCGCTGCAAAACTCTTCAAAAGCTTCCCAGTACAGAAGAGATATAACTTCAAGAACTAAGGTATGAGCAGCAAGGGCTTTACGATACGGTTTTCCACTCAATTCTTTCTTTGCGGTTTCTTTTAGTTGATTTCCAGCCCCATAAAGAAGCTCTTCTAAACCATAGCATGTCATATGGCCAATTGAACCCGTAATGTTCAATAAAATACTGAGACTAAAATAAATCAAAATATGGTTGAGATTCTGCTGAATCATTCGACACATTCATAAGCTGCATTGGCAACACTCTACAAAGAAGCCGGATTGCAAAAAAGTCTGAAACGGATCCTTCTGATTAAATGGCAACTAACAAAATATCAAAATTTTCCTGTCCTCTGCATATTTTGCTTTAAGGAAATCTTACCATAATTTCCTGGCTGAAGATGACAGGGAAGGATTTTTCCATTTTTTGAATTTTTTTGGAAATTCAATTTTTGAAATTTCTATTTATTCACCATTTTCACCCGTAAAACTTACCGTCAGTAACTATATCTCTTGGATCGGGCTCAATTCAAGTAGCAGTAGCAGTCTCCTGCATAGTAATGCACAGATTCTTATTAGTTTGTCAGAGTTTTTCTATTCAGTTAAGTCACAGAGATGCACCTAGACAGGCGTATTCGTACTGGATAACTGCCCATGGTTATCCGAGCAAAAAATTGGGTCACTCCACGTCTTAAGTAATAGTTTAAAAACGACAAGGTTTATATAGTTTTTAGATCATTCATTTGTAGAATGATTAATTTCCTACCTAGTGAATTAAAAAAAAATACACTTTATAAAGGCAAATTTTCAAGATGGATCAAATTTTTTCCCAAAACGCTGTAAATTATGGCATACTTTAGTTGATTTTTAAAGATTACAATAGAACAGCAAGGGACAAAGAAATTTTGGGAAAATAATTTGAACTTTAATAATTTCCTTTAATTTGACTAATAATTAAGCAGTTTGGAATTTATTATTAATTTTAAGGTAATTTTTGTCAGTTGAGATCGAGTTTTAGGGAATTTGAAGAAATGGGGATGTAGCACCCATTTGACGACTATACAACATTGATATTCGTATTCAGCATAATTGATTACATGAGATTGCATTCTCAAACCAATGTCACGCAATAATATTATATAATAAATGGCGGTATTTTCGTGGCCCAGTTCAAAAATTGCCCTTCAAATTGGACAATTTCTTTAAAAAAAAAATCCTAAGGAAAATTATGGAGAAATGGGATGCTAAAGTTTCCCCAAAAAATGGTCTTTATTGGTTCCATAGTTTACTGATTGCAAATCTGCGGTAAAAATAGCAGCATAGGAATCCAAAATCGAAAAAAAAAAACATTGAGTGCCAATTTCAAGTGGTGTTTCACTTCGATTAAAGTAGTATTTAATAGTTTAGTATTTCTGGTTTCAAATCTGACGTTAAAATTCCATTGTAGAGGTACAAGACCAACAAGTGCTAGCTGCGGATATCACAAATGATGTTTGATTTTCATCAAAGCCGATATCTAAGGCTTTCTCAGTTTGTCCATTACAAATCTAGGGCTGATAATTGCCAATCGAAGGCTAATATTGCAAATAAAAGTCCAAAGTCAAAAGACAGTAAGTATATTTCACAAATGGTATCTTGTTTTTTAAAATAAATTGATATATAAAAGACACTTATGCTTGTTTATTGCAAATATGAGGCTAATATAGCATTATAAAAGTCCAAAAATCAAGATACGGTAGGTGAACATGTCGTAAACGGTGCTTCATTAAAAACATATTTGGTTTATATGTTTATGTAACATATTTATATTGGTTTATATGTATTTGGTTTATATTTGGTAAACATATTTGGTTTATTTGATATAAAACATATATCGAGATCTCTAATCTTCCGGATTAAATATATAAAATTAACATTGCCATTTGGAGGTAAAAAAAAAATATATAAGGCTCATGAAATGACAAGCGTTAAAACAATCTAGAAGGCGGTTCGGTCGTAAATTGCAAAAGGCACTAACTAAGTTACTCAAACAATATTCGATCCGATACTGTTTTTTAAGCATTTTGAACTTTTTTACAGTTTGCGGATAATATTCCAATGTATTCACCTAGACTACTTAAAAATGGCTAGCCGCTATCCAACACTTTCCAAAATAACTACTCATACTGAAATTGTAGCAGGACCATTCTTACCACTGATACTCCTATGACGGCTACTTCTGCCGCAACTTCTAGTATCATGTCTCTACTATTAATTAATATTAACAATAAATATCAATAACACTCATTAGTCACTTATTAGTCACTATTATTGCTACTACTATTTAAAACAAATTACCAATCTGAAAACAAACACAAATTTACTTACTTTTAAACCCATTCCTTTCAAAAATATAGGAAAAAAAATGAGGATTTAGAATTCTTTCGTAGATTAAATAAAAACGCTTGTGTAAAATGTTTTAAATTCGTTATACGAATTTAAATTCACTATTATATAAAAACGTTATTGTTTTCTTACTGTTAATTCCTTTCCTTTCGAATATGTTGACACATCCGTTGATAGAATATGAGAAAAAATTTAAACCTTCTATTTAGTTTTAATGAAGCGCAAATGGAACTCAAAGCTTTTTGGGGGGTCTAAGGTTCTTTAATGTCCAAGTTATCTTTTCAAATTTCTATTGAAATCTAGTTCCATTGTTAATTGCAATTCCTGAAATCTTAAGTAAACTGATTCCTACTCGTTATTTTAAGTTCACTCTGTCTTTATGTAAAAAATTAAGATTCTTAGATACAATTTTAATTTAACCTCCCAGGCTGAATTTACTGTTTACAGCAAGTCTTAGTTGGATGTGTTCTGCACAGTTCGCCCATCTAACCAGGCTTGATGTCTGGCACAAGAATAAGCCTTGTATTCCGATTTCTGTTAGAAATAATGTAATTTCACTTTTTCTTCTAGAATAATGGCTTTTGTAGCTAGGAAAATATAACGTTCAAGAGCCATCCAATAAAAGCAAACAAGAAGGTTCAATCTTGGTTCCAATTTACTTGCTATTGCTGTATCTATCTAGCATAGATAGGACACTAGCCCAAAGTGACAAATTTATACAGGGAACAAATAAGGAATTTTATTTTTCTGAAATACTCCCACTAATAAAGGGGATAATAATTAAGAGGTGTAAGTTGTCTAGACCAATTATATACTAAAGGCCTAACAAAGATGAGACAAAGTTTATATGCCTATGTGGTCATAAGTTTTGAGCTTTGCTTTGCCTATAAGGGCAAATTAAGCTAATTGAGGGAAAAAAACGGATAGTCGTTTCTTAAAAGAACATTCATTTGCATGTGCAGTTATTGTTTAATATATGGTCTGGAGTTGAGCTTTAGCGACAAGTAGCCGACCATCTATTCTGCGTAAACATTAAGGACCATAGATGTTTGGTAGAAGATGAAGCAAAATGTAAAAGAAAAATAGCATCAATCATCTTGATAAAAAGATGCTGTACTAACTTTTATACCCCCCTCCCCCCAAGAAAAATAACCGTCTATTGGCAACTCTGAATTCAAGATCTATGTTTATAATCAATTTTAAAAAATATTGCAAATGATATCCGATTGCAGCTATCGGTATGTCTATTTGGTTCTGTGTTGAAAAAAAAAGACAGATGAAGAGCCAGAAGTGCAAGCTCTTACTTTTGAATTATTTGAATTGCTCATTAGCTCTATATTTTGAAAGGTTGTAGCAGTAATCCTTGCGTAGTTGTAATCTATGTATAAGCTTTTTTAAGTACGAAGGACAATAGTTTGCTATAAAGTTTATTAAAACGTAAGTTAAAAACTTAAAAAAAAGAAAGCACTTTAAAGCCCAAATGCCCTAGGAAGTAAAAAATTCAGCTACCTGAAAAATTGAAGTTAGCAATTCCTAATAATTATAAGTGATCATAGCCATATCTTAGTGGTCTTAAAAAAAGATATACAGTCGTATAAAGGTTCTTCGACAGTCATTAAGTACATCGTGACCACCCTATGCTTCTATTATTAGTCTTGTAATTTTTAAATCTTTCCTAGTATCTAGAGTTTTTTACTTTTTAGGGCATTTGGAAGTAAGAGAGTTTTCTTTCTCAAGTTTTATTTTCTTAACTTTCGAAGCTTAATATCGACTGTTCTAGCAGTTAAGGGATTCAATGCCTTAAAGGATCACCCTAACTCCTCCCCTTACAAAATTTTATCTAGTTTATATAGCCAAACTATTTAGAACTGACTGGGCAGTCTTGCAGTAACTAATAGAGCTTGGATAAGAGATCCGATAAACGACAGAAAGGTAAAAGACGACGCCAACTTTCCCGAAAGTCTCAGAAAAACCATTCAACTTCTCCTATTTTATGCAGGAGATATAAGTTTACAGTTTTGTAACTAGTAACTTGTAACTTTTGTAACAACTTTTGTAAGTTGTAACTTGCATTATTAGAAAGTGTAAATTTTGTTTTTCGATTAAACGGAGAAGAAATTTCTTTTTAAAGTTCAGGAAAGGACAGTTCCTAAAAATGTTCTAGCATACCTGCAAGAAAAATAGAAAAAAATCGGCTCTAAGGATTATTTGAGTAATCAAAATGCCTTGGGAGTTCCCTGTGGTGCTACTACTTTGATTGAAAACGTTACCGACATGTGCGACATAAAATTTAATTGTCTTTTCGATCAAGTTGTCTTGTCAAAGTGGCTAGTCCCCTGCCCGAATTTGCTAATGGGCCCTTTGTCTTTGAAATGGTAAGCCAACTATGAGGCTCGAAATTTTTTTTTTAAGGTATCGACAACGGTTTTCTGGGGAAAGTAAATGGCAAACTAAAAACTTAAGAACGAGCAGAATTTTGTATATATAATGTTTTAACCCATAACGGGCAGAGACTGCCCGTCATTTTAAGATTTAATCTTGTTCCTTACTTCCAGTTGAAAAAATTGGTTTTTCCATTTAATTTCTGACTGTTCTTCAAATACCACTACTACTACTAACAACTCACCGCAGCACCAAGCCACCTGAGGCCAGCACAGCTACGCACGCTCCTCCTCCATCCCAATCTATTCAAAGCCTCCCTTTTTACACCCTCCCACGAAGTTCCCATTTCCTTTAAATCTTTCTTTATGACGTCCTCCCACCCCAGACGGGGACGAACTGCTTTCCGTTTAGCCCTAGATGGTTGTCCGAAAAGAACAATCTTCGGCAATCTGTCATCCTTCATCCGCACAACGTGCCCTAACCACCTCAACCTTTCTTTCATTATAGCCTAGAGAGCGGTATTGAACCACATTTTTCGTATAGCCTATTGTTTGAAATACGGTCAGTCAGCCGGGTACCCAGAACAATCCTTAAGCAATTTCTCTGGAAAACATCTAGCAAATCTTCATCCGCTTTTCGGAGCGTCCATGCTTCAGAGCCATATTTGACCACTGTCATCACTGTAGCTTCTAATATTCTAATCTTGGTTTGCAGACTTATCTTCCTATTCTCCAGACTTTTTTTTAACTGTGAAAAAACACCCTGAGCCTTGGATATTCTATTTTTAACATCTTCACTGCTCCCACCATCTTTAGTAATAATACTACCAAGGTAAGTGAAGCTGCCCACCTGATCAATCTTTTCATTACCCAACGTCACCTTTTCATCTTCACTTATTCCTAGCCTTAGTGACTTAGTCTTCCTAACATTAATTTTCAAACCAATTCTAGCACCCTGAACTCGCAAAAACCTCTAAAACTTCATTCATTTTGCTCACACTTTCATCTAGGATGCTTAACTTGCAGTCCTTTCCCCGGTGACTACAGGGGGCCACGTCATCCCCAAAGACATATTCATTGGACTTCTCAACTGTGCTAAATTAAATGGCTTTCTCATAATTTTGATAGGATGTCTTTGGGAGGAAAGGGGCGTTGGAGGGGGCTAGTTGCCCTCCAGTATTTTTGGTCACGGAAAAATGACAGTAGAATTTTGAACTTCCGTTCATTTTTGACTTCTAGGTGAGTCCTCTCCTGATCATCTAGGACTATAGGCTCGATATCATCACCCCTGGGAAAAACAAGAAATGAATAAAGACGAATCCTTTTCTTCTGGCAAAAAAAATTCAAAAATTCCAATATTTTTCACATAGGAGCTTGGAACCTCTACAGCAGGGTTTTTAATATGCTATATATGACAGTGTGATTTCGATTAAGATCCCTTGAGTTTTTAGGGTCTTTTCCCCCTTTTCGAAAAATCAGGGAATTTTTTCAGGCACGTAGATTTTGATGGGTAAAATCAAACTTAATGAGTTTTGTATATTTAGAATTAGCAGAAAAAGACAACTCTCTTGATGTATCTATTGTTCTCAAAATTCCATTTTCTAGAGTTTCAGTTTCTACTGGCCGAGTCACTTCTTACATACAGTTCATTACCACGAACTGTTTTAAACCTAAATAAAACCTAAATACACGAATAGTGAGCATAATAAATAATGAAGAGAAACATAAAACGAAAATAAATTACCACAAGGAGAGCTGTGTTGCCGCCCCGGAGACTGCATAAAAAGCAGAAATAATATACGAACTCCACAGAACACTAAATTAGATTGCTTAAACTAAAAACTAATAATTGCCCTAGGACTTCCAAATTTTGATCGAATTAGCCCTTTCGAATGTTGATTTAGTTTAACTATCTATTCCTAAGTCGATTCTTTCTATACGGAGTGGCTAAGAAAAAAAAGGTTCACTTAGGAATATTCCCATTGCTTGCAAAGAAGTACACTATTCTGTGTGTAAAGGTAAAGTGGTGTGAGTGTTAAACACAACTGCCAACTTGGTGCCAACCAAGTGCCAACTTGGTGACCTGAAATCAAACGGATTACATATCCGTGCATGACTTTGATTCTAATACGGTGTAACATGCCCGCCTTTCCCCCAAACAATTTATCTATGAAGAACGGGCTAATTGGATATAATTGTATTCCCTTGCCCTAGGGACGCGATTTATGAAGTTTCCTTAAGGCCTGTATTTGAGGAGACTTTAATTGTTCTGATTAAAATTGCTTTGTTGGAAAGTTGACCCAATACCATTTGTGGCTAAGATGGGTATTAAGGGAAAATGGCGTTTTGAAACGCCCCATCGGAGAGTAGGTTGCCCACCAAGTCTCCCCTCTTGAAAAAATGATGGTCAGTACTAATCATAGTCAGTTCCAAATAGTAGGCGGTAATAATGCAATCGCATTACTTTAGTAAAGAGCGATATGTCTCCAAATTAGTATCAACAATAGTAGAAGGTCGTGGAAACGCTCGTTAGATCATAATTTTTGGGCAATGGAGCGTGATTAAGGGCCAAAACCGATTAAAGGGTAGTCTTGCACCCTTCAACAACCTTTGTCCTCTAGAGTAAAGCCTGAGTCCCAGATGT
>CM051267.1:21313894-21321394 GCA_027921565.1 Artemia sinica | reverse complement strand
GGCGTAGGGGGGCTAGTTGCCATCCAATCATGTCGACTATTAAAAAGGGCACTAGCCCTTTTAATTTCCAATCGAATGAGCCTTTTTGGAAGTTTCTACGACAACGCCTTCTATAAAAACCTTATATGCCCCCCAGGGCATAACTTAAAACCCTTGCCCTGAGGGTTGGGGGGGAGTGTCCTCCTCAAAAACATATTTTCTATCTGAAAATCTACTACGCTGAACAAAATGGCTATCTCAAAATTTTGATTGGATGTATTTTGGGCAAAGATGGGCGTGGGGGGGGGGCTAGTTGCCCTCCAATCACTTTTTGACTATTAAAAAGGGTACTAGCCCTTCAAATTTCCAATCGAATGAGCCTGTTTTGAAGTTTCTACGACAACGAGTTCTATAAAAACCTCAAATTTTGATTGGATGTGTTTGGCGGAATGACGGGCGTGGGAGGGGGAGGGCTAGTTGCCCTCCAATCACTTTCGACTATTAAAAAGGGCACTAGCCACCCCAATTTCCAATCGAATGAGCCCTTTTCGAAGTTTCTACGACATTCCCTTCGATACGAAGTGCCTGTCGAAGAAAAAAAAGACATTGTGGCTACATCGTTCTTTACTTAGGCATGAATGAGCTCTTTTGAAGTTTCTACGACAACGCTTTCAGTACAAACTTTATATGCCCCCGGGGCATAACTTACAACCCTTGCACTGAAAGCTCTGAGGGGGTTATCATCCTAAAAGACAAAATTTCTAGAACTTTCAACTACGTTGAACACAAAATGGATATCTCAAAATTTTAATTCGATGTGTTTGGGAAAATGGTGGGCATGAGAGGGGCGTCAGTCGCGATTCAATCACTTTCAACAATTAAAAAAGGCACTAGCCCTTTTAATTTCCAATTGAATGAGCCCTTTTGAAGTTTCTACGATTAGGCCTCAGTGCCCTGAGGGTTGTGGGGGAGTGTTCTCCCCTACAAAATATGTTTTAAGGAGTTCCCTCCTCAAACACATATTTTCTATCTGGAAATCAACTACGCTGAACAAAATGGCTATCTCAAAATTTTGATTGTATTTGTTTGGGAGAAAGATGGGCGTGGGGGGGTAGTTGAGCTCCAATCACTTTCTACAATTAAAACGGGTACTAGCCCTTCGAATTTCCAATCTAATGAGGTTGTTTTGAAGTTTCTACGACAACACCTTCTATAAAACCTTATATGCCCCCAAGGCATTACTTAAAACCCTTGCCCTGAGGGTTGTGGGGGAGCGTCCTCCTCAAAAACATATTTTCAATCTGGAAATCAACTACGCTGAACAAATTGGCTATCTCAAAATTTTGATTGGGTGTGTTTGGGGAATGATGGGCATGGGGGGGGGCTAGTTGCCCTCCAATCACTTTTGACTATTAAAAAGGGCACTAGCCACTCTAATTTCCAATCGAATGAGCCCTTTTCGAAGTTTCTACGACAACGTCTTCGATACAAAGAGCCCGGGTAAGAAGAAGAAAAAAAAAAACCAAAAACGCATTGTGCCCACATGGTTCTCCAACCCTCCAATCACCTTCGACTATTAAAAAGGGCAAACGCACTTTGAATTTCCAATTGAATGAGCCTGTTTGAATGTTCTGCGACAACGCCTTCTATAAAAGCCTTATATGCCCCCATGGTATAACTTAAAACCCTTGCCCTGAGGGTTGTGGGGGAATGTCCTCCTCAAAAACATATTTTTCTATCTGGAACTCAACTACGCAGAAACAAAATGGCTATCTCACAATTTTGATTGGATGTGTTGGGGGGAATGATGGGTGTGGGGGGCAGGTGTCCGTCCAATCACTTTCGACTATTAAAAGGGGCACTAGCCCTTTGAATTTCCAATCGAATGAGCCTGTTTTGAAGTTTCTACGACACCGCCTTCTATACAAACCTTATATGCCCCCAGAGCATAACTTAAAACCCTTGCCCTGAGGGTTGTGGGGAACTTTCTTCCTCAAAAATACAGTTTCTCTCTTTAAATCAACTACGCTGAACAAAATGGCCACCTCAAAATTTTGATTGGATGTGTTTGGGGGAATGATGGGCATTGGGGGGGGCTAGTTGCCCTCTAATCACTTTCGACCATTAAAAGGGCACTAGCCCTTTGAATTTCCAATCGAAAGAGCCTGTTTTGAAGTTTCTACGACAACGCCCTCTATAAAAACCTTATATGCCCCCAGGGTATAACTTAAAACCCTTGCCCTGACGGTTGTGGGGGAACATCCTCCTCAAAAACATATTTTCTACCTGGAAATCAACTACGCAGAACAAAATGGCTATCGCACAATTTTGATTGGATGTGTTGGGAGGAATGATTGGCGTGGGGGGGCTATTTGCCCTCCAATCACTTTCGACTATTGAAAAGGGCACTAGCCCTTTGAATTTTCCAATCGAATGAGCCTGTTTTGAAGTTTCTACGACAACGCCTTCTATAAAAACCTTATATGCCCCCAGGGCATAACGTAAAACCCTTGCCCTGAAGGTTGTGGGGGAGTTTCCTCCTCAAAAACACATTCTCTATCTTGAAATCAATTTCGCTGAACAAAATGGCTATCTCAAAATGTCGATTGGATATGTTTGGGGGAATGATTAGAGTGAGGGGGGGGCTAGTTGCCCTCCAATCAATTTCAACTATTAAAAAGGGCACTAGCACTCTCGATTTCTATTCGAATGAGCTCTTTTGAAGTCTCTACGACGACCCCTTCTATATGAAGCGCAAAGAAAAAATAATAAAAAACTGTATATTGTGTCAACATTGATCTTATATGCCCTCAAGGCATAACTTAAAACCCTTGCCCTCAGGGTTGTGGGGGAGTGTCCTCCTCAAAAAGATATTTTCTATCTGGAAATCAACTACGCTGAACAAAATGGCTATCTCAAAATTTTGATTGGATGTGTTTGGGGGAATGACAGGCGTGGGGAGGGGGATAGTTGCCCTCCAATCACTTTCGACTATTAAATCTTTCTGATTAAAAATAATAATAAAAATTCCACTTCACCAAGCACGTTCAACCTCAACTTGATTTTAGTAAGGATTTTTAAATGCTTGGCTAAAAAACATGCAAGAACAATATGACAAAACAGGAATTTGTCGGGCCGTGCGGAAAGTGTTTATGTTCACCGTCGATCAGACCAAGTAGAATTCTCATTTTTAGCCACTAGACCCAGGGAAACCTATGTTGTGTTTATGTTTAACATCGCATTGTTCCTATAAAATCCCGTGTTTAGTCAGTTTCTCCTTGTTAATGATTTGGGTTGATGTGTGCATAACTTTCAAAGTTTGAAGTTCAAAAATCTCCTGTTCATCAAATATACACAAAAAGGAAGTGAAAAAATCAAATAACAATATCGAAAAAACATTGTATACAAGTCAGATACCATGGCTTAACAACACCAACAATTTTAAATCAGCGGTTACATCACTCTGCCTGGAGTCATTGATCTTTTTGCAGTCACTATCAGTCCTGTCGTGCTAAAAAGCCGTTTAGCTGGGGCACTTTTGGCCGGTACAGCCGGAACTTGACGAGCGTAAACTGCCACTCGCGGGATCTGATACTAGCATTGGACCTTGGGGTCCCACAGAATGCCGCAAATGGGCTTCTTCTTTGTATCTGCCGAAATAAGTTTTTTTTTTATAGGGGAGAACTAACCTGCACCTTTACCATAGGGCTCCTGCGCCCTACACTACACGGGGAACTAAACTGCACCTTTACCCTCTTTTCTTATCAACACGGAATAACCCTTCAAAATTCTTTTCTGAAAGAAGTGATCAAGTCACGAAGTTTCAAGTCAAAGTTTAAGGCTACTTCAACTTCAGTGTGCTCTGCTCACTGTGCAAAAAAAAAAAAAATGTAATTCATTTCTACAGATATATTTCTATACTAGCTCTAGCTCTTTTTCAGATTAATTAAAAAAAAAATTTCCTAAAAATAAGATTTTCAAAGAAAAGTAAAAGAACTCCATTAAACAAAAAATGAGCAAAAATAAAATCAAATAATCTACAAGCGGGAAACTACCACAAATCAGCATCGATAAATAAATGAAACCCAAAACGAACAGAAATTACAATAAATAACCGAGTCAAACTCAAAACGAGCAGAAATTAACATAAGTTGGGCTCAAAACCCCTATGCCTTCCCAAGGCCAGAACATAATTTGCACTTTACTGAAAAAATATAAATGTTTTTTAATTTTATAACTTTAATAAATCAAGTAATACTAACATTTTGACTACAAAATATCAGTATATGTTTATTAAACTGACAATGCACATTCATTTGTATTATATATACATAAGTATATATATATATATAATATATATATATATATATAGATATATATATATATAGATATATATATATATATATATATATATATATATATATAATATATATATATATATATATATATATATATATATATATATATATATATATATATATATATATATATATATATATATATATATATATATATATATATATATATATATATATATATATATATATATATATATATATATATATATATATATATATATATATATATATATATATATATATATATATATATATATATATATATATATATATATACATTTTCGCTTATGAAATTATGAAATTCTTATTATGAAATTATGAAATCATACTTAGCGCACTTCCACTCCTCGACGGCTTGAAATAAATCTAAAATACAATATTTTGTAATTTCACAATAAAAGGTAATCACTTTCTGTAGAAAACTTTTGGCTCCTCTTACTCCAAAAAAAGCTTGACCCCCTGAAAAAATGTCCCTGTTTGGCAATATGGAACTCCTCTTTAGCTATCTTCAAGCTACAATTATCAAACAGTATTATCCTGCTTTAAAATGTCATCACTTTTTATGGGTTATAGCACTCAGAAGGAACATAAATCAAAATATCGTTCATTGATTAATGTATCTAATATGTTTCTACGGTAGATTTTTTTCTTGGAATAGTCTCCCATCTCCATGATCAAAAGATCTCGAATTGTTGCTAACGAATAAGACACATCAGAACTATAAAGAACAGTTTTTGTTCGCAGAGAAACTTTATAACATATTCTTTTGCTAGCAGCAAATGATCGAATATGGTAACGCTAGAATGTATTGGATTTGGTTTTAATTCCCAACTTACAGAAAATACAAAAAAAAAATCAACTTTAAAGAAAAGCTTTTGAATTTTATTACAAAGATTCTGCCAAAAAAATGAAGTAAAATTTAGAAAGTGGATTTGTAACTTGCCGTTAGGATCTTTTAACGCATTAGCGAATGATGGCAAAATCTTGATTCTTTCAAAGTTTCCCTCTATCATCAAAAAGAGATGAACCGTTTCGGCAGGAGATTTACTTGTCTGATACCTAAATATCTAAGAATTACATTTGAGCTACGCCTCTTCTACAAGGGCTGGAAAAACCAAGTGTATTTTCCTATTTTTTTTTTCTTTTTTTTTTCTTTTTTTTCAAAGACTTGAAGAATGGTCTTGTAAAAGCAATGAACAACTTTTTTTTTTTTTTCAAAGAAAAGCTAAAACTTTTCGGGCAATGATCATTTTAACAGAACCTTAACAGAAACTTTTCCTTTGTTTATCTTTTAATTTAGAATAATAAATAATAATAATAATAATAAATAATAATAATAATAATAATAATAATAATAATAATAATAATAATAATAATAATAATAATAATAATAATAATAATAATAATAATAATAATAATAATAATAATCAGCGAACAAAATGCAGGAAAAGGGCTTGCCTGACAAAAAACTAAACAAAACTGGACAAAACTAAACTGAATCGGGATGATTCCCAACATATTTAGATGTATAAAACCTAGTGTCTCACTGAAAGCACAAAACTGACCTCCATAAAAACAAGATGTTTTCTTAACTTTAGAAAGCTCCCTAAAATAGCTTGCATAAAACAAAAGAATAATTGATAAGGCTCTCAGTACTCTTTCAATGCCATGAAATCGATTATTAGGTATTTAATTGTAACTCTTATAATAAAAAAAACTTAAAGATTTTTTTTCAGCAGACCGCAAGTTCTTAGAATTTTAGAAATAATTGAAAATGACATGATTCAGTTTATTTCGGCTAGTTTTATAGATATGTGTAATCTGCAAAGAAATATTTCTGTTCGTTTTAAGCTTCAACTTTGGGCTTTATTTCGTAGTAAGAAAATAAAAATTCAAAATTTTATTTTTACTTGTGGTGTTTTTTTAAATGTGCATAATAATCTTACAAAAAATTATTTGTTTAACTTAGGTAATGAAACTCAAGAAATCAGCATTACTTTTGTTAAAATAGAGTATCAAGTATTGATTTTACTTCTTACCTCTCTTAAACTTTATCACATGATATATAAAAAGGGGTGGAACCAAAATGCCCTCCCAATTAAAGGCTTTCGACCGTGGAGACTCCAATAATATCCTTTTTATGCTTCC
Organism: Artemia sinica; assembly: GCA_027921565.1. Lineage (NCBI taxonomy): Eukaryota > Metazoa > Arthropoda > Branchiopoda > Anostraca > Artemiidae > Artemia > Artemia sinica. The sequence goes on along the minus strand of CM051267.1, from coordinate 21,314,909 downwards.
TAGCCTTCTTACTCCAAAAATGGAACAAAAAAGTTCCTTTTTTGGCCTCATATAGCACTTCACCATGAAGTTAATAAGATGAATTTATATAAAAAAAACACAAAAATAAAAGCAGCAGCTTTTGGATAAGCTATTAAACCTCTCTTGTGGTAACCTAATAGCCCTGGCAAAAAGAATAAAATACAAAGAGAAATAAAGAGAAACATACTAGCTATGCAAACCGAAATTTTCCTCATTTTTCGAGAAGGGGAACTTTGAAACTTAGCTGAAGGGTTTTAAACAATGAAAAATCGACAGGATGTCTTAGAATATGCATTCTCCAGCATTTTCACCATTCCTGGGCAAAACATAATCTTTGGTGGCACAAAACGGCAGAAAAAGCCACTTTGCTATTGTCTTTAGTTACTTAAAAAGAACACACTATATTGTGATTTAAGTTTTGGTGATCCCTCTCCTAATAACCTACGACCACTGGCTCAATAGGATCAATCCTGGGGTAAAAGAAGACGCTTCATTGCGACCCATACGAAAATGAGGTTTTTTATTGTTGTTGAAGGTGGGAAATTGTAATTCTCTTGTTCAGGGTTTTCATCTTTGGTGATTCCAATAATGTATTTTATTTTGACTGACCACCATTTTCACAGGACTTCAAGCTCTTTCGGAATTCCGATAAATTGCTCTTAAGATTAATTGAGTCAGCTTTAAACAACAAATTTTTCTCGTTAGCCAGTTTTTCCGTTTTTCTCGAAACGCGCTTTCAGACTTATGTTAACGACGGGCCGTGGTTAGCTTTTAGCTATGTTTTAGTTGTTAGGTTGTAGTTGTTAGTTGTAGTTTTAGTTGTTACTGCAACCATGATTCTACATTGGATAATTATGTGATTAAGAAATAATTCATCTCCATGTTAATTTGTGATCTTTGAAACTCACAGATATTTTTTTAGACTTTTTGAGGCCTTAAACGGAATATTCGATTCATGGTTTTCGCCTTATGAGGCTTTGGCATGGTTTGCCTC
>CM051267.1:21301394-21308894 GCA_027921565.1 Artemia sinica | reverse complement strand
ATGTTATTGATCTAGGACTCGAGGGGGAAGTGAATTTCCGAGAACTTGATTGTGTAATCGATCGTGAATGTTATGATCCAGAAATAGTATTTGTTGTTGTTGCTCGAGGCGAATGTTATGAGTTTCCCGGAATTTGGAACACCTGTGCTGTCGACCTCAATTCCCCTATCGTGAATCAATAATTCCCCTTAGAAACAACAAATTAATTTCCCCTTTCTTGACAGATCAATCAACCAATGACATCATCTGTCAGACTTTAAAAATTTTCGCCTAGAACGATTCTCCAGGAATAGATCCAAGTCATTAATGTCATTGCCTCGGAAACAACTCTTTTGGTCGAACTCCAAAGGATATTAATAGCCAAAGGCCATGGAAACAATTCTCCAAGAAACATCTTAGCGATGAATTGTTTTAGCGCGGGAATCAGGTTTCTTATTAATTTGAAATGCATTAGCGCAGAGATGCCAAACAAAAGGAACACGCTGAATTACGTTTAGGGATTATTTGGGCGAAACCGTTTTTTAGACAGGTTATGGGATTATTTCGGCGAAACAGCTAGAGACATTTTAAAAGATGATTTTTGAAGAGATTTTGGAAGAGAATTTGAGGGTGAAAACTCTGTGGTCGTTATAATACACAAGTTTCATTTGAACAGTGTTGTGAGGTCCTCTAACCCAACCCCAAAGGGTTCCGATCCTCCTACCCCAACCCCGAAGGAAGCGCTCGGTCCTCAAAGGTCCCCCAAGCTCCCAAAGAGCCCCAACCCCCCGAACGCCCTCCTCAGACCCTCAAAGGCCCTCCCCTGGTCCTCCAGGGCCCCAGACCCCCAAAGGTCCCCCGGACCCCAAACGCTCTCCTTAGACCCTCAAAGGCCCTCCCCTGGTCCTCAAAGGGCCCCGGACCCCCAAAGGCCCCCCCCCAAATGGACCCCAAATGCCCTCCCCCAGTCCTCAAAGGCCATCCCCGGGCCCCCCAAAGGCCCATCGAGCTCCCAAAGGACCAACGGGGTCCCAAAGGCCCTCCACCGGTCCCCAAATGTCCCCCAGGCCCCCAACTGCCCCCCGGACCCCCAAAGGCCCTCCCTGTGCCCCAAAGGCCCTCCCTATGCCCCAAAGGCCCTCTCCCGCCCCCCAAAGGTCCCCCGGACCAGAGAAGCGCCGCCGGGATGCGCCGTGGGCCAGGAAAGCGCCGCAGGATGTGCCGCATGGATGCGCCGCGGGTCAGGAAAGCGCCGCAGGGGATGCGCCGCAGGAATGCGCCGCAGGGATGTGCCGCAGGATGCGCCGCAGGGATGCGCCGCAAAAAAAGTAAACTAAAAAGTAAAAATTTCGAAATGTTATCCCCCAAACGCCCTCCTCAGACCCCCAAAGGCCCTCCACTGGTCCTCAAAGGTCCCCCGGGCTCCCAAAGGGCCAACCGGCCCCAAGGGCCCCCCGGGCCCCCAAAGGTCCTCCCCCGGTCCCCAAAGGTCACTGGGCTCCCAAAGGCCCTCCCCCGGCCCCCAAAGGTCCACCGGGCTCCCAAAAGACCACTCAATCCTCAAGGGCCCCCGGATCCCCAAAACGTCCTCCCTGGGCCCCAAAGGTCCTCCCCCGGTCCCCATACATGCACACAAAAACTTACACACACACAAAAACTTACACACACACAAAAACTTACACACACACACACGAAAACTTACACACACACGCCAAAACTTACACACACACACACAAAAACTTACACACACACACAACACACACAAACGTACACATGCACACGAAAACTTACATGCAGACAAAAACTTACATGCACACAAAAACTTACACACACACACACACAAAAACTTACACACACACACACACGAAAACTCACACACACACGCCAAAACTTACACACACACACAAAAAAAACTTACACACACACACACACACACACACACAAAAACTTACACATGAACACAAAAAAACTCACACACACACACAAAACTTACACACACACACACACACACACAAAACTTACACACACACACACGAAAACTTACACACATACGCCAAAACTTACACACACAAAAAGTTACACACACACACACACACAAAAAAAAACTTACACACACAAAAAACTTACACACACACACACACAAAACTTACACACACACACAAAAAACTTACATCCACACACAAAAGCTTAGACACACAAAACTTACACACACACAAAAAGTTAGACCCACACGCAAAAACTTACATGCACACAAAAACTTACATGCACACAAAAACTTACACACACACAAAAACTTACACACACGCACAAAAACTTACACACACACACACAAAAACTTACACACACACACACATGAAAACTTACACACACACGCCAAAACTTACACACACACGCCAAAACTTACACACACACACACAAAAAACTTACACACACACACACACGCACAAAAACTTACACATGCACACGAAAACTTACATGCACACAAAAAACTTACATGCACACAAAAAACTTACACACACACACACACACACAAAACTTACACACACACACACACGAAAACTCACACACACACGCCAAAACTTACACACACACACAAAACTTACACACACACACACACACACACACACACACACAAACTTACACATGAACACAAAAAAACTCACACACACACACACAAAACTACACACACACACACGAAAACTTACACACACACACGCCAAAACTTACACACACAAAAACTTACACACACAACACACACACACACAAAACTTACACATGCACACGAAAACTTACATGCACACAAAAACTTATATGCACACAAAAACTTACACACACACACACACACACACACACAAACTTACACACACAAACACCGAAAACTCACACACACACGCCAAAAACTTACACACACACAAAAAACTTACACACACACACACACACACACACACACACACAAAAAAACTTACACATGAACACAACAAAAACTCACACACACACGCCAAAACTTACACACACACACAAAACTTACACACACACACACACACACACACACACAAAACTTACACATGAACACAAAAAAAACTCACACACACACGCACAAAAACTTGCACACACACACACAAAACTTATACACATACACACACACACGAAAACTCACACACACACGCCAAAACTTACACACACAAAAACTTACACACACACACATACACAAAAACTTACACATGAACACAAAAAAAAACTCACACACACACGCACAAAAACTTACACACACACACACAAAACTTACACAAACACACACACGAAAACTTACACACACACGCCAAAACTTACACACACAAAAACTTACACACACACACACACACACACACAAACTTGCACACACACACACACACACACACACACAACTTACACACACACACACAAAAAAACTTACACACACACAAAAACTTACACACACACACACACACACACACACACACACACACACAACACACACACACACACACACACACACACACACACACACACACACACACACACACACACACACACACACACACACACCACACACACACACACACACACACACACACACACACACACACACACACACACACACACACACACACACACACACACACACACACACACACACACACACACACACACACACACACACACACACACACACACACACACACACACACACACACACACACACACACACACACACACACACACACACACACACACACACAAAACTTACACAAACACACTAAAAACTTATATCCACACGCAATAGCTTAGACATACAAAAACTTACACACACACACAAAAACTTACACCCACACGCAAAAACTTACATGCACACAAAAACTTACATGCACACAAAAACTTACACACATACAAAAACTTACACACACGCACAAAAACTTACACACACACACACAAAAAAAACTTACAAACACACACACGAAAACTTACACACACACGCCAAAACTTACACACACACACACAAAAACTTACACACACACACACACACACACAAAAAAAACTTACACATGCACACGAAAACTTACATGCACACAAAAACTTATACACACACACACACAAAAAACTCACAAACACACGTCAAAACTTATACACACAAAAGCTTAGACACACAAAAACTTACACACACACACAAAAACTTACACACCCACACGCAAAAAACTTACACACACACACACCAAAAAAAAACTTACACACACACAAAAACTTACACACACACACACACACACACACACAAAAACTTACACCCACACGCGAAAACTTACAAACACACACACACAAAAAACTTACACATACACACGAAAAACATACGCACACACAAAAACTTACAAACACGCACAAAAACTTACACACACACACAAAAACTTACACACACACACACACGAAAACTTACGCACACACACGAAAACTTACACACACACACGCCAAAAACTTACACACACACAAAAACTTACACACACACACACACACACAAAAAACTTACACATGCACACACGAAAAACTTACATGCACATAAAAAACTTACATGCACACAAAACTTACACACACGCACAAAATCTTACACGCACACACAAAAACTTACACACACACACACGAAAACTTACACACACACACAAAACTTACACACACACACACACAAAACTTACACACACACATGAAAACTTACACACACACAAACAAAACTCACACACACACACCACACGAAAACTTACACACACACGCCAAAACTTACACACACACAAAAACTTACACACACACAAACACACACACAAAAACTTACACATGCACACGAAAAACTTACATGCACACAAAAACTTACATGCACACAAAAACATACACACACACACACACACAAAACACACACAACACACACACACACGAAAACTTACACACACACGCCAAACTTACACACACACAAAAAAACTTACACACACACACACACACACACACACACACACAAAAAAACTTACACATGAACACAACAAAAACTCACACACACACGCACAAAAACTTACAAACACACACACACACACACAAACTTACACACACACACACGAAAACTCACACACACACGCCAAAACTTACACACACAAAAAACTTACACACACACACACACAAACTTACACACACACACACAAAAAACTTACACACACACACAAACACACACAAAACTTACAAACACATACAAAAACTTACACCCACACGCAAAAACTTACATGCACACAAAAACTTACATGCACACAAAAAAACTTACACACACACACACACACAACTTACACACACGCACAAAAACCTTACACACACACACACACAAAAACTTACACACACACAAAAACTTACACACACACACACACACACACACAAACTTACACATGCACATGAAAACTTACATGCACACAAAAACTTACACACACACACACACACACGAAAACTTACACACACACGTCAAAACTTACACACACAAAAGCTTAGACACACAAAAACTTACACACACACACACACAAAAACTTGCACCCACACGCAAAAACTTACACCCACACAACGCAAAAACTTACATGCACACAAAAAACTTACATGTACACAAAAACTTACACACACACTAAAAACTTACACACACGCACAAAAACTTACACACACACACAAAACACCACTGGTCCTCAAAGTTCCCCCGGGCTCCCAAAGGCCCAACCGGCCCCCAAGGGCCCCCCGGGCCCCCAAAGGTCCTCCCCCGGTCCCCAAAGGTCCACTGGGCTCCCAAAGGCCCTCCCCCGGCCCCCAAAGGTCGACCGGGCTCCCAAAAGACCACTCAATCCTCAAGGGCCCCCGGATCCCCAAAAACGTCCTCCCTGGGCCCCAAAGGTCCTCCCTGGGCCCCAAAGGTCCTCCCCCGGTCCCCATACATGCACACAAAAACTTACACACACAAAAAAACTTACACACACACACAAAAACTTATACACACACACGAAAAACTTACACACACACACGAAAACTTACACACACACGCCCAAACTTACACACACACACACACAAAAAAACTTACACACACACACACACACACACACAAACTTACACATGCACACGAAAACTTACATGCAGACAAAAAACTTACATGCACACAAAAACTTACACACACACACACACAAAACTTACACACACACACACACGAAAACTCACACACACACGCCAAAACTTACACACACACAAAAAAATTACACACACACACACACACACAAAAAACTTACACACATGAACACAAAAAAAACTCATACACACACACACAAAAAACTTACACACACACACACACACACACAAAAACTTACACACACAAAAAACTTACACACACACACACACACACACAAACTTATACACACACAAAAAAACTTACAAAAAAACTTACACACACACACAAAAACTTACACACACACACACACAAACTTACACCACACACACACAAAAAACTTACATCCACATACAAAGCTTAGACACACAAAAAACTTACACACACACACACAAAAACTTAGACCCACACGCAAAAACTTATATGCACACAAAAACTTACATGCACACAAAAACTTACACACACACAAAAACTTACACACACGCACAAAAACTTACACACACACACAAAAACTTACACACACACACACATGAAAACTTACACACACACGCCAAAACTTACACACACACGCCAAAACTTACACACACACACACAAAAACTTACACACACACACACACACAAAAACTTACACATGCACACGAAAACTTACATGCACACAAAAACTTACATGCACACAAAAACTTACACACACACACACACACACAAAACTTACACACACACACACACGAAAACTCACACACACACGCCAAAACTTACACACACACAAAAACTTACACACACACACACACAAAAACTTACACATGAACACAAAAAAACTCACACACACACACACACAAAACTTACACACACACACACGAAAACTTACACACACACACGCTAAAACTTACACACACAAAAACTTACACACACACACACAAAAAAAACTTACACATGCACAGGAAAACTTACATGCACACAAAAACTTACATGCACACAAAAACTTACACACACACACACACACACACACACACACACAAAAACTTGCACACACAAACACACGAAAACTCACACACACACGCCAAAACTTACACACACACAAAAACTTACACACACACACACACACACACACACAAAAACTTACACATGAACACAAAAAAACTCACACACACACGCACAAAAAACTTACACACACACACACACTCACAAAACTTACACACACACACACACGAAAACTTACACACACACGCCAAAACTTACACACACAAAAACTTACACATGCACACGAAAACTTACACACACACACACACACGAAAACTTACACACACACACACCAAAACTTACACACACATAAACACACACACAAACTTACA